>OX454418.1:32516449-33716449 GCA_949715475.1 Microchrysa polita | reverse complement strand
GCATTTGCCAAAACATGTAAAAAATTTCAAATATCTTACAGTTCTGGTACAAATAATGTAGCGAGATTCTATCCCGAATTATGATAGCCTTTGTTTGTCTTTTTTCGAGTAAAGGGAAAATTGTTAGCGATTCCACCGAAGCCTTGTTTTTTACCATTCAATGCGTGTTTCCCTAAAATTCTGCAATGTAAATATAAAAAGTGATATACCGTTGGAAAGCCAACATATTGAAGCAACTTTTATAAAATTTGCAGAGTTGTACGTATAAAGCACCGTTATGAAATTACTGTTCAAATTTTCGATGAAAAATCTATTTTAAAATTTCTATTAAGTTTGAGTAACTGTATCTTGGAAGTCGCGATAATGTTGGCAACTGGAAACACTTCGGTTTTTGTGCAATTTTATGTAGTTTCTGAAACTGAAATCAAATCTTGGATTAAGTCATCAGGAGGGCTGCAAATTATACTTTTGCATGACAAGTCACGATTTTCGATGACTTTCACAAAAAGAGCGATAACAAGGTAACGGTAAAAAAATTACCGATTGTAGTGCTAATTTTCTACCTGAAACAAATTGCGCTATCAACCCTTACTGTATTGACCACCCAATGCGGGACACCCTGTATATCATTCCCGTTGTGGGGCGCAATGCGTGTGGTCTTATCGCTCGATGGACCACACCAGGGGCGGCGCATAAGGGCCCGCGTGGCGGGGGGGCCCACGGGATTTAGGGGCCCAAATGCCACATGAAAGATTTCTGGAACCATAAAAACAGCACGACTATACGAATAAAAATATTCCGGCGTATATATTTTTTGTAGACAAGTCGAAGTCAGAACAAATGCTCAATTTGCTGTTCCTCTTTCCCCATAGGTCCCTTAGATAAGCCTCCTCGATCAAAACATTTCATATTGCTCCAACATTTTTGAAAGTTCATCAGGCAATCTATATCAGCAGATTTGAGCCAAAAAAATCTTCTGTGTGAAAAAAGTTTCTCTATATTTTATTAATCATTCATAGTGAATTCATAGTGAAGGAAAACTTTGACTTTCTTTCATAACTCACTTGAAAAAAAGTTCAAAAACAGTGCATTTTCCATAAATACATGTAGACAATGAAAACACATGTTTTTGTGAAAAGATAAGTTAAACTTTCAAAATTGTTCTGCTTAATTTAATCTAAATTTATTAAAATTAAGATGTCGGCTTTCAGCTCTATGAACATCTTTTAAATCTCCATCACGGAATAAATTTGATCCTGGTATGCCTGTGGTATTTGCTGCAACTGTAGCTGCGGTTTGTAATCTTACCCACCCAATTCCTTCCAAGTAGGTACCATATGGCAAAAACGATCCTTTAGGTCCCTCTGCAAATAGACTATCTTAAAACATTTTTGAAGATATGTATAACCTTCTCTATTGGATCTTTAGACCGGACTTAATTCCTGTCCACTTTGAACATCAAACACGAGCAAAATACATGTGTAGTTCGCTAGTGGTACAAAAATTAGTTCAAACTAATTAGTACGGCCTGTATATGTCTTTAAAGACTAAAATATTTTATCTTGCTAGAGGTATAAACGCGGTCATTAGGGCTCTGGTACTGAGGCCACATTTCGTTTGAATGGAGTCTTGCTAGGGGTTTCAGGTTGTGCTACGGCGTCTAACATCTGGAATAAGACATACTAGTATCGTGGAGAAATTACCGAACCCACGAACGTGATTAAGAGTTTATGCTAAACTTGTAGGAAACTGAGGTTTTCAACGAAATAGAGGACATGTAAATTTTGTGATACTTAATACAGCACAGCATAGTTGGCAATCTTATGTAACAGAGACTTTTCTAAAATACATTTTAGACACTGAGAGAAAATACACGTTCTGTAAACAAGAACGTTTTTTCTTAACGTTTACATTTAACACTAAACAATCTTAAAACAACTCTGTTTCGCTTTAATTGAGTACAAAACTGTTATATTCTTATTTAAAGACAAAATTTTCTTGATTTAAGTACGCCCAGAGTTAAAACAGAGCAAATTGCTGTGTTGAATTTAATAATTAAGAACAAACGTTGTTGATTTCGTCTGCAAATCGTAGGCCCCCGCGGTCGAATCCCACTGTAGACGGGTAATGTTTTCTGCTTTTCGGAGCGTAATGAGGTTAATTTAATGTTTTGCAGCACTAATAGTGCCAATGCCAATGCTGGGCTGCGTGAATCTTTTCATAAAAAAAAAACGATTGATGAAATCAATAATTTAGTGAACTTACAACAAGAACGCCATTCTCAATATAAGAAGGCAAAGAGTAAAAACAAACCCTTAGCAAAGTTATTTCTTAATTTTCGTAAAAACACTGTAACGTCAAAAAGAGCTGATTTAAGCGTGTTATCGATTGATGCACTCTGCTTTTCTCTCAGTGTAGGGAGGGCCCAATCAAGAAGTCGGCGGGAGGGCCCCGAGTGAAGTTGTTCCGCCACTGGACCACACCTTGGTACAGGAGAATTTAATTTCACAAACGGACGTTTTACTTAAAATGCAAATATATATTTAATGGTACTAAAACACAATGTACAATTCCAAATACAAAAGGTCAATAAACATAGCAAAAGGGTATAAATCAAAAATATCCAAAAGGTAATTAAAATTCAACTGCTTGTAACGGCTTCCATAATGAAGTGCTCGTGTACAATATTGTACAGTATTGTGTACATAGCCGAATTCCAGTTCAATGTTAACTTACTTCGCTTATGTACCGAGCATTGTAAATGCAACAATGCATCCGAGTGCATTCATTGCAAAATGTTGCGTGTTGGTATAATGGTATGGTTTAGATGTCATCAGCTGATCTTGCTGTCACTTGTGCTGTGTTGTTTCGTGTTTGTTTACGTCTGGTAAGGGTAAGTGGTAAAGCTGCGTCGAAGCCTGCATCCCGGTCAATCATTTAATCGTTTTTCACCCGATAATCTTACTTTTTCGCGTTCCCGCTTTGGCGAACGGTTTGTTTTCGAACCACCATTTTCAAAAAAGGATTTTCATATGGAAATCGTAATGTTCTTAGGATAAAATGTTTTCGGGTTGACTAGACTTTCTTCTATTGATGTATGTAAAACTTTGGATTTTGCTAATACAGTCGACCTTGCCTTTAACGAGCCCGCTTGTAATAAACAGTTACATCTTATCGTCTTCAAGAGCCCTCGTTTTCGAAAATATTGATATGAAAACACAAAAATGCGATGATCTCGCTTACTAGAGCAGATAGACGGGTCAAACTTGGTATATTTTCGGACATCTTCAGACATACCTTTTGGTTAACATCGTAAGAGGATTCTTCGCAAAAGACTTTTCCATTTCCGTCCCTATAGCTTGCTCTTTGGATACAGGTGATGGTGTAGTTTTGCCTCTTTTGATTGCTCCTTATTTTAAGCTTTAGACTACGAAACACAAACTGTGAAAACAAAAGGTTTAATTTCTCTTTCTCGATAGGATTTCATCATACGTTTCTTGCTCATAATACCGAAAACAAATCAATTACAAGCCTCCATATTTACTCTATCAGGTGGATTAAAAGTACACATGAAATATGATTATTGGAATTAGCCTTGGCACAAGTCTTCTCCGTTTTCGTGGCGGTTGTCGGTTGATTAAATTAAAAAAGATTAGCGGCGTTCCGTCGGGAAAATTTCACTTTATTTGTAAAGAAATCTTCTTCTTAAACGTTTGCTTTGCTGCTGTGACTCCTTCGACTATTTTCCCTTTGGGATATTCTTCTTCTGCGTTCAACTTTTTGGACTCTTCTACACAGCATTGACTTAATTCATATTGTCTTACGTAGAAATTGGATTAAAGCTCGATGGCAACTGGCACCAGCAATAGGATGCTTAAGCTGTACGTAGCTACAGAATACCCGTGGGCGTATGAATAGAGAATAACGGTTAGGCAAGAGAGGGTTCGGGTTAGGTAAACTTAAGTAGTATTTAATCCCATTGCCTGATGTTTAAGAGTTCGAATCCTTGAAATAACGCCTCCCAACGGCGCTTGAACATTCCTCGACATTCAGGTGTGCTTGCCGAAGACTAATCACATTTTCGATATTAATTATTTTATCCTGTGCGGTTGTATTTAGGGGATGGTACGTGTCTACTATGATTCCATCACAGCATGAACCCGGAAAACTTTAATTTGACACCGGGGCATGTTTTTTGGAGGATGAGGATTTGCTTATGTTTATCGGCCGTGTTAATGGTATAATGGATTGCGATATAGGAAGATGCGTGGTATTTAAGGTAAACATTAAAGTGTTACCGTAACTATAATTCAAACCTAAAAAATTAGATTGACGAAATTCGTTTAAACAGGCTGAAAATGTAACATATCATATGCCGAAGCCCGTAAGGTACTTCACAGGAAAAAATAATTACCCTTTCCTTCCGCTTGAGTTTATATGGATCAATTTGCTTCATTGTCATGGTTCCCTGGAGTCACTTTATCTTTCGCTGATCCATGTGTTTTCTTTTTACACGAAAAAAAAGTAAAGGTACAAATAACTTTTAATTAAATTTCCACCGAGTACAAAACATCTTTTTTCCGCCTGTATGCATCCATTTAGCCGACAGAGCGAATACATTAGAAACTCTTACCTCATCACATCCGTTATTACGTCACAATTTCCACCTATTTCGTAAAAATACGTGTGCCGGCAGCATTTTTCTTTGTCGCGTCTTGGGCGTCTTCTCGTGTCACCTTCCATTGAAATATGCCCGAGCTCCATGTGAGTTATCATAGTCCTTGAGCTTGAGCATATCGTTATAGCGACATGCTTCTTGTTATTTGTAGCGTCGGAAAATATGTGTGTTTTCCACCATCCGTCGTAGTTCGTAGTCGTCGTCGTCGTCATGTGGGAAATCACGTTAAGATGCCTTTAATTAAATTGCTTAGCGCGAAATGAACAAAAACAATGTCACCGGCAGGGGAATGGGAATGTTCTAGCGGTGGCCGCATGTGGCAGAAGCCTGAAGCGGATTTTCCTATTTTGCGCCAGGTTTTTCGATATGGCTTGTTTGTCGAGACTTGTTGGTTGCGGATGGAAGGCAATGAGAAATGGGAGAACTAAGTATGACATAATACAGAGAGCAAACGTCGAAACTTCATGAGGATTTCAAGAGTGAGTCATACTTTAGTGCTAATGAAGTTAGAAGTTCTTAGTTCTTTCACGTTTGACTTATGAGTCAAGTGAATTTTATTAGTCTGAAAGAATGCTCTATACTTTGGTTAACTGAATGGCAGAAGTCAAAGTAAGCACTTTTAAACATTATTAGAGTCCATTGGATTAATCATACATACTAAGTACGTTGAGGCTCAGCCGTATATGGAAGCAGAGTGACTACTTCCAGCATTTTGTTTTCTACCAGGACAAGATAAAATAAAAATGTTTCCATGTGAAGAAGAAGCCTGTCTGCTTCCTATACTCAGTAATAAAAGGATTCAAGGTAAGCGCGTCCTCAAATTTTATATTTTTTTTTTTTGTTGATAAAGTGGGGAAATCTTCGAAAGATACTGCTGATGCAGTTATTCCGAATTTCTACCGGCTAAAACCAGACCACGTCCGTCGCCTTGCCTCCTGCGGGACGAGCTCTCGGTATTACTTCGCAGAGGCGGCTTCAGCTAATTAGCCATTATGCCGCGTATCTGACTTCCGTCTAGCCTCTTCTCTTCGAAGTTCCTTGTGAATACGGCACAAAAATTCACTCACTGCCGATCTATTGACACTTCAATATACGGTTCAGCGGAATATGCCGATGACATCAGTATCCTGATAAGGGGAAAATTTCCAGAGGTTCTCTCTGAACTGATGCAACAAGCTCTAACCCAAGTGGAGGATAGGTGTAGGAGGGTAGGCCTGGTCAATCCCGCCAAAACAACACCAATAACCTTCAGTCGTAAACACAACTTGGAAGGGCTAAATGCACCAACCCCGTCTGACCTACGGCTCGTTAGTCTGGTGGACCAAAACCAAGCAAAAAACAGACGCAGCGAAATTGGAATTAGTACAAAGACTGGCTTGTGCAAGCATAACCGGCGCCATGCGCAGCGCACCAACTCTAACCTTAGAGAAACTACTGGACCTCATAATCACAGAAGAGGCAACACTTGCAGCGTATACACTACAATCATCGAACATGTGGACATCACAAAGGGTAGGACACTGTAGGATTACAGAAATCGTTGCAAACCCAATCCTAGATATGGGCAGCGATAATACCCCGGCCAAGTACACCTTCGACTCCAACATCCAGACCTCAACGGTCAGGGAAAACAGGAATAAATGGAACGATAACCATCTTTCAAAACATATAGTGTGGTACACGTATGGGTCGAAGACGAACGAAGGAACAGGGACAGGAGTTTTTACTAAAACAAACAACTATAGTATCTCCACACCCCTAGGTCAATACACAACTGTCTTCCAGGCATAACTTGTAACCATAAACCTTGCAGCAGGGGAGAGTACCCGTAAGGGATATACAAAGAAGACCATCTACATTCTCTCCGACAGTCAAGCTGCGATAAAAGCCATTGCAAATTCCACAACAACATCAAAATTGGTTTGGGAATGCCAACAAAACCTCAAACACCTATAGCAACCCGAAACAATGTAACCCTGGAATGGGTGAAAGGTCACAAAGGGATCGAAGGAAATGAGAAAGCTAATGCGCTTGCAAGAGAGGGTTCCGAACAACCCCTCAATGGCCCAGAACCTGCAATTGGTATTAGCAAATCCACTGCTAAAACAGTTGTCAGACAATGGACCGAGGATAATTTCCAAAACCGATGGAGACTCGCTGAAGGACTCAGACACAACACATATGCTGGGATCCAACTGGCATACCAGCTGCCCTGAAATCCTCAGGCTCAGCAAAACAAACCTCAGGGCAGTGACAGGCCTAATAAACGGTCATTGTACCCTTCGAAAACATCTGCATACGACAGGGATATACACACTAGACCCATTATGCCGTCTCTGCAACGAAGACGAGGAATCAGCCTCGCACGTTATCTTCGAATGCCCCGCTCTTATGAGCTGGAGACAAAACTTCGTTGGAGCTCAAACCACCAGAATGAGCGCGCCCAAAGTAAGTAAGTTTTACGAAGGACAGAGCTAATAACCTGAAACTATTTCGCTTAATTGGGATATCCAATAAGCCAGCAGGCTGCATTGGGCGCAACCAACCCTATCCGACTAAGCGTCCTATCCAATCCAATCCATACGGTTCAGCAAATTCCGGTTCAGCAAATTCCACATTCAATTGTGCACGTCACACGCTAAACCTCGGACGTTAAAAAAATACATGCCTTGCGTCTTCTGCTAACTCCCTTGCAGCTAGAACACTCTGGCGAGTCATCCACCTTGAATCGGTACAAGTATTATTGATATGCACCATGCACATGTCCCATTAGGAATTGAGTTAAATAGTGGTTCACCTTCGCCATGTTGGCGTTCAACCCATTTTGCAATATCAGGGATGAGAGAATGAATCCATCTACCGGTTACAGCTTCGTCCCACCGCAGTTGCCTCTGTCTCATGCTTTCCTGTCCTTCCAACCTTTTCGCCTTCCCAAGTCCGCTGGTATGGCGTATTATTACGTCGACCGCCATACAATCTGCTTGTCTCCTCAACCAGAATTCCTATTGGGATAATTCCAGTAACAACGTAAGCAGCTGTGTGTGAAGTTGTTGAGTACACAGAGCACACTCTCAGTGTGCACCTACGGTAAATTGAGCTTAATTTCCGGTCGTTCACAGAGGAGTTGAATGAAACAGCCCAAACCGGTGAGTCATACATTAGCATGGAGAAGTAACAACCTTGGCCAGCAATAATCTCCTACTTGCTCTTGCGCCTATATTCGGTATAATCGTTGCTAAAGCCACGGTGGCTACCGCCGCTTTTTCACATGCAAACTTCAAATGCTGGTGGAAAACACACATATTTTCTATCATAACCCCCATATACCTAATGCCTTTTTTGAAGGTTATGATATTGCTTCCTACTCTGATTTATAGAGAACGCCTTTTCCTGTGCTTACCAGTGGCGTGGCGTCCTTGGAAGCAAGGGAAGCATTGCTTCCCTTCTTCTTTCAAAATAAAAACGTTTAGAAGCATAACGTATTATCAACATTGTTTATAATTTTTCTTGTACACTATACACGGTTTTTTATGTATATTACATAAAATCATACGCAACCCTGTCGCAACGTAAAAAATTACTTTAGCATGCGCACTCTCCAACCAATACACCAACCCACCTGTCTCACGAAAAAATCAACAGCGAGAGAGTTTACAGTCGCCAGTCACGGCGAGACAGAAGCAGAGCGAAATAATGCCTGTATGAAAGATGAAAGCTTGTAGAGCAGATTTACCGGGGCATTGGGCGGCGGAGTAGAGTTAGTACGAGAATGAATTCGCCGTTGGAGGTGGATTTCTAATTGCTTCTTTTAAAATTTGCAAACCGGTGTGTACAGTTCGTACCAAAAGTTTGTTCATTCTGATTGAAATTGGATTCTGATTGGAATTAGAATTGGCATAGTACAGCAATGCACCAAGGTACAAGATATCTGTATTTCGGTGCAGCAATGCGATAGTTTGCTTTTAATTTGAAGCTGTTTTATGCTTGGCGGTATGTGTGTTCGTAATTTCTTGTACGTGCAAAGTTATTAGAGAAAATTTATAGTAAAATAGAGAATAGAGAGTTTAGGCAAGTCGTAAAAACAGTTGTGGTGTACGAATCGACATTATACGTGTTGAAGTAGGTGCGATGATAAAAGTACGAATTGTCATTGCATCGAGTTCTTCTGGGTTCTGGCTTAAATTAAGCAAAACACACCTTTCACGGTATCCTAGGATACGTCGACGAAGAAATATTGCAATTTATATTTTACGTTTTTAGCATTTTCTTCTTTTTCTCTGTACCGCGTTCAACCAAGTGAGCCAGAGCGTGATACATTTACGACAACTTTTCGATAACGTCTTCAAAATACGGAATTCATACACGGCTGAAAATTTTGGTGTAATTTTTATAAAAAAATACATTCATACATTTCCATATAAAAACTTTATCAAAACGACACCAACGGACCTTATAAAAAGTATAAGTATTCTTGATAAAAATGTTACTCTTCAATAGGATAAAATTGATAAGCAAATTTACACAAATTTATCGAAAAAATTAAAATTGTAATACGAGTGCAGTCGGCTTCGAATCCACAATCCTGTGATTTGTAGGCAAGCCCGCTGCTTACTGAACCAGACAGACTATTAATCAATAGATTTCTAGGTTGAATGGGTTTCTTGCATTGATAGTGTAGATTTGATAACATAGTAGGATTGATTCTACCCTTTTATGTTATAACTGTTGGATATTTACGATATTTATGATCGTAAAAATAATGCATCCACAGCCACTTAAGATTATAAACAAAAATTAAATCGTTCTTTGTATGATTGTACGTATTAAGATACAACGCAACGTATGGATTGAAATTTTTGTTTACAATACTAGTCGTAAACTGTATTGCATAGTTTGAGATGCATACTATATGCATACTTAGATATTTGCCTGCATGGTTATAAGTTTATGAAAGAGCTATAGTTCAGTTCTTGAGCTGAGCTTAAGAAAGAAACATATATCAATAAAAAGAAAATTATGAAAGTATAAAATACAGTGTTTGATTGAAATAAGATTTTCCAATAATAACAACAATCAATGCAATTTTTCTATCCCGAACGGGGTAAAATGAATAATATGAAAAGGGTATTTGGATAGTTTTATTCTGTATGCGGATATAATTAATACAATTTTCGAATAAACTAAAATTATAAGTTGAAAAGGGTCAAATTTGATTCAAGTTTTGGAATAGATAGGAGTTATACTATTTTTTTTTATAAAATTTACTCCCGGTTTACACCAAAATTTACAACCGTGTAGTATGTACATACATATATTCGTATGCATGTTGATATTTGAATAATACAAAGCATACTGCACAAATGCTTACATGCGTCTTCTTAAGTCTAGAAATAGAGAATATTTTTTTAGTTTCCAGTTATCTTTATTTTATTAGGATTTCATTCTCATTTCTAGACAGGTGTACGCAGGTTCCCAACTTCATTTACATGAATGTCGAATTATACGTAACTGCTTCCCTTTACTTCAAACTCACGCCACGCCACTGGTGCTTACTGATAAGAACAGCCTCCGTTTCTAGCTCAGCAAGTTCGAGGCCAACCCTTAATAACCAGAGCTTTATTGTTATAAACACTTCATTGGCGTAGACTTCGAAGCACTCCCGCCTCTTTGCCACCACCACAACTGCAATGTCATCGACAAAGTCTACCACAGTCTCCCCTCTAGGCATAGGAAGTTCAAGAATGCCGTTGTACATTATTATCCATAGCAGCGGGCAAAGCACTGAATCCTGTGAAACTCCCGCTGTGACCCTATACTCCGTAGGTCCGTCGCTGGTATATAGTATTGAAGGATATGATTTGACAGGTAGCTCCTGATTCTAGCTGCAACATAGTCTCGAACATCCATCCATTCTTTGTAAAGCGGCATGAAGGGAGGACCAATTTGCAGAATTAAAAGCGTTATCGACGTTGAGCGCTAGCGTTACTACAGAACAGCATGTGCAGCATTGGTGACCAATTCAATTGCATCCACGTCTGGGAATTTGGGATTGACGCCATATTTGCTTTGGATGTGGGCACTATGGGGCTTTCGAAAAATTTATTAGTAATGAATTATGAAATTCAAACGTAAAAACTGCTTGCTTTCCAGCCAATTCATATTGGGGGGAAAACTAAACTAGTAATAGAAAACACAAAAAAAACACCCTTTGCGTGAGGAAGAACTCATTGGAAGATTGGCCATATGAGTGCGCCTAATAATCATGCGGCCAATAGCCTACATTTCTGCTTGGAAATTGTGAGTGCTCAAAACTTGTTTGTTATTGAGGACACTTATGCTCTTGTCACCTCGGAGGGTCTGAAAATCGGAAAAGCACGAAATATTCACTACAGAAGCATCGATTTCATTTTTTGCAATCTGGTGGAACTTTAGGAGACTTGTAGTCGGGAAATCAACAGCTCACGGCCAAATAACCATGTATTCAACAAAACATGTCACATATTTAATGTAGGTTCAGGTGTTCATTGATTTTTACATCCAAAAGCTTCTCTAGACTTCCTATAAAAGTAGACATAGAAGAATATGACATATCCGTGTCCTTGTTTAAAGTGAAGCCAATGTGTTATGCTTTATAATCCTTTAATTTTCCTTTTCCAAAACGGGGCCAACGAACTGCTAACAAATGTGAGATAAATAATGGATCCCACATTTCCCCTCCTAAAAGTATTACTATCCCCTGAGTTCATTAGAACAACATACAGTTGTGAAAAAGCGTCAAGTAGTACTCTCCCTCGCCTATTTGTCTCCCTGCTATCCCATTCTGTGGCCCACACAATTAACACAAGGCTCTTCGTACTCGCGTCGCACATCAATGCATCCAGAAATTGTTCGAATTCGATGTCGTTCCATCGTGGTGCAGCGTTACAACTGTAAATGTGTATGACGTTGACCTTTGCTCTTATAACTCCTCTTAGTTCTCCGGACATTCTGCTGGAAGGGGAAGTCTCCACACGTCCAGATGGCTTGGCTTGGCTACTTGGTCCTCCTTATCTGCGACCCAAATTGCCCCCCCCCCCTCAGTTCTTATAATGATCATCATATTAGTGCGACAACGATTGCTTTCTCATTCACCGTTTGCAGCAGAAGATCCTGTGCTTGGTTGCAATGGTTGAGATTCCGCTGTAAGGCCCCCAAATAGCGATTTGCTTGAGTGCTTCCCGATACAGAGGACACTTGACTCCTCCGGTTTGATGGTTCCAATTCTTCTTATCAGCTTCCTGACAATATACAATATCGCAGGACGCCGCTTTGTGGCTTGCTCAGTGGGGCAATGACAAAATTTCTCTGCAGGAGAGGCTACTATGGATAGACCAGCTTCAAGCTGATTTAGCCAGGACAGCTCAGTCATCAGTGCCATCGTGGCATCATACGTGCAAAACTGCACCCACAGAAGAACGAAATAGAACAAAGGAATAACCTGGTGGACTCCTGAGCTATTGCGGTTTAAGGCGTAAAGGAGACTTTTCGACACTGCCAAAAGAACAGGAGAGTGGCACGTGTCTTCCAACTTCGCGAATACAATAGGAAAATCAGATCTTCCAAAAATTAATTCGTTGTTCAAATCATGCGACACCCCTTCTATGATGTCTATCAAAAGTATGAAGTTAAATACCTTGGTGTCAGCAAACAGCAAACCTCACTGGCAATGTGGACATCTCAGAGCAAAAATGTTGTAGGGAGAACCCTGGGTATGAGACCCCCCTCCATTCATGCTCTACAGAGCAATAATTAGAACTATCCTAAACTGTTGGAAGAAAACTTTAACAACGGAGGGCAAATCCGTTCTAGGCAAAGTATAGAGACGGACGTGCCTTATTACTGCCGTTGTATTTAGCTCCTGGCACAGGAGCAATCATCGAGCAATCAGCGGAGTGGAGATCCCCATTACATCTCATGTTCATCGACTTTGAAAAAGCCATCGATAGTGTTGATCGTCAATACATCTGGGATGCCTTACGAAGACGAAATATTCCAGATAAGATAATCTCCATCATTAAGGAATCCTACAATGGAGCCCAATGTCACCTCTTGCATAAGGGCAACCTTTCAGATCCTTTTGAGGTGCACAGTGGAGTGAGACAAGGCTACATTTTGTCACCTATTCTCTTCCTTATTGTCATTAGTGATGTACTCGGCTCCGCACTTCAATTACATCGTAACAAAGGTATCAGATGAAATTGTTTGATCATCTTCAACATCTTGACTACGCTGACGACATTTGTCTTCTATCAACTAATACAGATGATGTCGCTCAAATGACAAAAGCTCTAAATTGCGCAAGTCGTAATGCGGGGCTGAAAATCAATGCTGCCAAGACTAAGTTCTTGAGCACATATCCAGGGGGGCAAAGCGGAATTTGTATTTCGGGACAGGCAGTCGAAAAAGTTGATGAATTTTGCTATCTCGGGAGCGTAGTTACAGCAGATGGTGGAGCGGATGCTGATGTAAAATCACGGATAAACAAGGCTAGGGCGGCTTTCTTCAATTTGACTCCTTTCTGGCTAAACAACAATATTTCCAGACGCACCAAACTTCGAGTTTTCAATTCCAATGTGAAATCCGTGCTGCTATATGGCTGTTCAACCTGGAAGGTGACTAAAGAGATTACTGATAAGTTGCATACCTTTGTAAATCAGTGTCTACGGCGCATCCTACATATTCGTTGGCCAGAGATCATTTCGAACGAGGATCTCCTCACTATAACTGGCCAAGAAAGGATAGGCACTTCGATCAAAAGACTTAAGTGGCAATGGATAGGTCACACCTTCCGCAAAAAAGGCCCTGAACTGGAATCCACAGGATTCCGGAGCAAGCCGCCGTGTTGGACGGCCAAGGAACACATGGAGAAGATCGGTAACAAGCGAGGCGAAAACGCTAAATCCTACATGGTCGCAGCTAGCGCCGTTGGCGCAAAACAGAACGAGGTGGAGAGTAGGCGTAGTTAATGCCCTATGCCCCACAAGGGGTTGACAGGAACTAGAGAGTATTTAGCTCCTGTATCTGCAGTGCTCTCGAGGTTTTACTGCACCTACTCCCAATTGACATTCACATCAAGGCCGACGTAAAACTAGAACTGAATGAGCTCATTGCTCGCGAAAATGCCTACCTAGTACCTCGTAAAGCCGCCGCTACGGGTATTTCTGTCCATCTTACCACTGTATTTCAGGCAGAAGTCTACGCTAAAGAAACTTGCACCGAAATGAGTTTGGTTGCCAACTATGAGACAAACGTATAGGGATTTTCCCGAATAGTCAAGCCGCTATTATAAGTCACTTACCAATTACACCATCACGTGAAGACTTGTTCAGTGCTGCCTGAAGTCGCTGAACCAACTGAACTCGAAACAGAGTAACACTATTCCTCCATCCTCGCACACCGGAGGCAGATACGGTAAAACATCCATGGTACTCCAAAAGTTGTCGACCGAAAAGCCTTCATCGGTACCATTTCGGTCGACAACAGCCAACGCAATCCACCCCCTTACGTCTCTTGGTATGAGGTGACTAAGCCACTGACAGAAGCAAAATTCTGTCCCCCGTTCCCCCCCCCCCCCTGCTCGATCTTAAATTTGAACGATTGAACGATGTCGAGACGACACGGTTTTCCTCTGGGAGATCTGCAATCGCGCTTGCTTTTCGGTCCTCTGTGCCGCCTCGATATTCCAGATATATAGTTACGGACCCTAAGGGCATTGCTTGTGATGCGAGAGTGCGCCTTTCATGGGGAAAATTATTTATGGGCTCCATATGGTATGGTGAGTACCGTTTTAGGCCCTTTCTTAGAGCCCTTTGCGAGGAAGCTTTTAAAGACTGGCAACTGATAGATCGCTGTCTAAAGCCGCTGGACTTCATAAGGCCCACTTCAAGAATAACTCAAATAGAGTTGGTGGACTTAAAAATCCTGACCGTTCCTCTACAAATAGTCCCAAAGAGACTTTTCGACTTCTGGTAAATTCACACCTCCCTTGATGGGTCTCATCAGACAACCGGCACCATTCGCTCACCATACTACATCGGAGCACCCGCTAGACGACTATTTAGTATCTCTAGTCTTAGTTTCTACAAGGACAAAGTGAAATGAACAATCCAATAATTTGATCGATTTAAAGCTGCGGGAGTTGATGGTTTGTTTCCTGCTCTCCCTTAAAATTGCCTGGAAGTCATCTTACTCCATCTAATTGTTCTCATTAGAGCGAGTTTCTCAGATTTACAAAATTTACTAAAATCTTAAGAGGCCCATAAGCCTAACCTCCTTCCTTCTTAAAACGATGGAACGGCCAGTGGAATTACACACCAGACCATTGATAGAATATAATAAGCCTTTACATCACACCCAATACGCCTATGTTAAGGTAAAGCCGAATATAACGGCGCTTCACAGGCTCGTCGGCATTATTGAAAAATCCCTTGATAACAAAGAGATTGCTTTGTACGCCTTCTTAGACATCGAGGGTGCCTTTCATAACACAGGCTACGATGCCATAGCCAGAGCAATCGACATAAGGGGAATACCCTCATCTACCATCAAATGGATTGACACCTTGCTGAAAGGTTGTTATACCATTCAAGTTAATGCTATCAAGGGCTGCCCATAAGGCGACACGTGCTCTCACCTTAACTTTCGTTCCTGGTGGGATTCACGCCATTGAAATCTGCGCCAGGGAGATTCTGCGTTTCTGTGGTGCCCCTATCGCCATTTTCACTGATAGCCAAGCTGCAATCAAGGCACTTTCGTTATAGTTCTCACCGAAATTGGTCTGCAAGTGCTTTGACCTCCTTCAAAACCTATCCTCTCACAACTTTGAGTCCATCTATTGTGAAAACGAAAAAGCAGGTGAGCTTGCCAGAGGGGCTTTCACTCTCTACTCATCGGCACTGAGGCCAAACAGGAGGGCTGCTAAGGGCTTCATTTTTAAATGGTCTTCGAGTCTCAGACTGAGCTACTGTAGGGACCACCAAGGTCTACGACTTGCGAAAGAACTGGTCAACCCGTTCAGTTACTCCAACATTAATATTCTGCGCAGGATAGAATTAAGACCACTTGCCGGCTCTCTTACGGGACATTCATAGGAATGGACCGTCAAGGAAGACTGTGTGTCGCCTTTACCTGTAGGAAGACGAAACCTATGTCTGCTTTGTGCATGCCCAGTTATTCCCAAGCCCAGGAGATTAATCCTGGGTTTGGCTTACTACTAAGCTCCACGATCAGGAAGTCTCCCATGAAGGAGCCCCTGGCTTTTGTCAGGCTAGCTGGTAAGCTGTTGACCTTCTATAGTAAAGAATCCAATATGCCTTCAGGTAATATATTATTATGACCTGATAGAAAAAATCTATCTAATGGCAGATGGTGCAGCTAATGCCGATGTTCTATCACATTTAAATAGGGGCGATCAGTGTTTTTCAGTGTGATTCTTTTTTGGCACGATATCTTAATAAAAACATAGCAATAATACTGCCAACTTTCGTGAGTCAGTGCCTACGGTGCACGATCCTATACGAACTCGGTGGCCTGAGGTAATATCTAACGACGACCTCTTCGCAATTACTGGCCAAACTAGGATAGGCACCTATATCGAAAAACGGAAGTGGCAGTGGATAGATAACACATACTTGGAAAAGATTCAAGCATACTCTCGATTGCAAATTGGCTGTTGCTTGTCGCCGTGCGGGACGTAATGCTGAATGAAAATCTAAAGACAAATCTTCCGACTGGAGGGAAAAGTGGAAATGCTGCGTCCAGAGTGCCCTCTGCCTCTCTAGGGGTTGAAAGGAACCAGAGAGATATATAGAGTTCATCAAAATGAAAACTGCTATCTTCTCACACCCGTCGCCTAATCCCCATCCTAGTACATAATCTCAGGTCCTCATGGAGATTAACATTTTGAATGGAAACATTCTGCCTGGCTTTGTTCTTTGGAAATCGCGGTATTTTTCTTGGGAATATAATTCTTCTCTTTTCAGCCTGTTAATTGTCAGCTCTCTCAGACTTTTTGGTAAAGTTTCTTAATTTTCGTGAGCCTTTTTTGCCTTTACTCTCTCGATTACCTGATTTTTCTCTAGAAGAAATCATCGCTTGTATCAGCAAATGTTGCTGATGTTGGGTAGACCTCGGGACTTAAGAGAACTTTTCAAAAGGATTTACGCCTGACGAAGGACCTTTGGATTTGTCTCTGCAGCATTGTCTACTACAGAAGCTATAGTTGTGTGCGTGAGATTCGATTAGCGTTCAAACAATTTCTGAAGAATTTATTGGCTATTGAGGTTATGAGTACCTGCTGAGTGGAGCAGATCTTTGTACAAAATTATAGAATCGCCCGCTCCACTTATTTATCAGGTCGCATACGCCAATTCATTTCTGATGTATATGCCCATCCTAACACTATGCACAAACCAATAACAGGATCCTTCATATTTATTCTGAGCAGATATGTATCATTTCACGACACTCTGTGGTGTACTCCAATGTCCTTCGCTTTACCACATGATGCCTACACTGACGCAAAACGGATTGACACTCGTAAATTGCTTTCGTGATTTCGCTGTATGTTCGGACGGCACAAAACAATGCACAGCAACTATGTATACAGGACTACAACAGTATAGCGCACAATTGCTTTAATGTGTCGCCCCAATGCACGTCGCAAGGATAATGAACAATGAATATGTTAATGTCATGACTGACAGCGAGTCACCAGGATTGTGGGCCTAAGTTAAAGTACCGCACATCCCATAGCCACTGTCCGTGTCCACCCGTGCTCTTTCGCGAGAGCGTCCATATGCCACTATAGAACATTGCGGAAAGTCGGACGGATAATAATGAGGTCCTTTATTGGATCATTCCCCGGACATGATGACATGACACATAATGGCGTGACTTTGTTTTGCCGCCATACAGTCAAATAATTTTCCGTCTCGTTATTTTCCCAACATCGAGTCGCATTCTCATATGAAAGGATGTCGGAACAGGATCTGGAATGGCGTTGCTGGTGTGTAATATGAGGTTTTACGTCTGAAAATTGCTCGTTAGATTCTTGTTGGAATAGCCGCTATGAATGCAGTTTATTTTTAGCAAAATTCCATCAACAGTTCAGCGGTTGACTGTTGACATATAGAAGGACTCAAGTTTCGAAATCCGAGTAGTGATATATAACCAAAAGTCCAACAGTTGAATTTCAAAATAAATAGGTTTTGCAAATTGGGTATACGAGCTGTGTACCTAAATATATTCGTAGTATAGAGCCGAATCTAGCCCACGTGGATTTAGCCATAACAATGATCCTTTGAACTAAATGTTGTTGAACTACCTTATTGACATCTAATCATCATTTTTCTCATATATCATATTTCGTCTACTATCCGCGCTGGCCCATATTCTGTGTGCTTTTTCATATCCTGTTTGAACTATATATTCGTCGATTTTATTCGAACAATCTAGAATAATAGGACCCGAACAAAGATATGACGGAAATGACGATGATAATGATGATTATATTCGATTCTCAAAAGGATGACATTGATGTTTTGAAAATGTCTGTATCTGAACGATACATGTTATGGCTAATGGCATTTTACTGAATTGATATTGCGCCTGAATGTCTAGGATGTTGTTATCGGAAAAAATCGTTGAAAAAGAAAAATATTCGATTTCCTCGTTGCAAACGGTAGTGGGATTTAAAAGAAATCGTTGATTTGATGTAGTATAAATTATAGAATATACATAGCTAGAACTCGGAAATTGTCAGTGAATGTGCGCATCAACATGCTCTACATCAGTTCTTTAATCCCCGCTCTATCAAAAAAAAATGTACCCCGAATGCGAACCTATTATTGCAGCTAAGGAGATCTTTTCATCATCATCAATGTGGCACGATAGCCCGACGTCGGGCCTTGGCCGCCTGAATCGTTGACCTCCAATTGTCGCGGTTACGTGACCTCGTCCTCCAGTTTCGGAAGCCCAGCAGCTGGTGGGCGTCTTCACCTACGGAGTTCTCCCAGCGAGCTCTCGGTCGTCCACGCAACCTCGCTCCGTCAATTCGTTGTGCGTTCATCACTTTTTTTGGCATGCGATTATCGTCCATCCGTTGTACATGCCCCGCCCATTGCAAACGTTGAAGCTTCACGATTTGCGATACTTCCAGCTCATCGTACAATTGATACAACTCATGGTTGTACCGGATACGCCATTGGTCTCGCTCGCGAACGGCCCCGAAAATTCGCCGAAGGACCTTTCGTTCGAATCGGTCTAGCAAAATTTCGGAGGCTTGGGTGAGGGTCCATGTTTCGCAGCCATAACATAGCACGGGTCGGATGATCGTTTTGTACACGCGGAGCTTTGTGTTTCTGTGCGCAAGTTTCGAATTAATTATAGGGAGGACCGTGAAATATGTCTTATTGGCTAGTTGTATCCGTCGCTTAATTTCGTCGGTTTCGTTGGCGTCCTTTGATAACTTACAACCCAGATAGTTGAAGTTGTCTACATACTCGATATTAAGGTCCCCCACTGTGATGCTTGGATTTGCTGGCGTCCTTGTTTTCGATTGCATCATGGCCTTTGTTTCGCTTTCGTTGATATGTAGTCCAACTTCCTTTGCGGCGTTATTGAGGCTATGCAGAAGGCTTTCTGCATCACCCAACCTTCGAGACATGATGTTGATATCGTCGGCGTACGCTACTAATTGAGTCGACTTGATGAGTAGCGTTCCACTGCTGTCCATATTCATGGCTCGAATTACATACTCCAAAGCAAGGTTGAAGAGCGTCGGCGCCAGCCCGTCGCCCTGCTTGAGTCCAGTACGAGTTTCAAATAGGTCAGTGAGTCGATTCTGCACTCTGACCTGCGAGACGGTATTAGTCATCGTCATCCTTGTGAGTCGCACTAACTTTGCCGGTATACCAAAATTCAGCATAATGTTGTACAGTACACTTCGATCGATACTGTCGTATGCCTGCTTGAAGTCGACAAAGATTTGGTATACGTCGATGTTATATTCCCAGCACTTTTGGAGTAGTAGCTTCACTGTGAAAAGCTGATCGGTCGTTGATCGACCAGGTCTGAAGCCGCCTTGATACTCGCCAATGATTCGTTCTGCGTACGGATTAATTCTCTTTTCAAGAATTTTAGATAATATCTTATAGGCCGTACAAACTAATGATATGCCCCTGTAATTCTCACAATTCAGCTTGTCACCCTTTTTGTGGATTGGGCAGATTATGCTTTTGCGCCAATCTTCGGGGATTTCCTCGTCGTTCCATATTTTCAGCAGTAGCACATGTATAGCGTTGGTCAGGCACGTTCCACCATGCTTCAGCAGTTCTGCTGGGATCTCGTCAGCGCCGGGCGCTTTATTATTTTGGAGCGACTGTATGGCAAGACTTACCTCCTCTACTGTTGGGGGTAGAACGGGAGGGCCTGGTTCGGCTAACTGCTCAAGAGCTGGCTCCGCGGGGGATGTTGATGGTGCATTGAGTAGCTCTTCAAAATGCGAGGCCAATCGTTTGTTGACGCTTTCGATGTCGCTGATGATGTTACCATCCATGTCCTTACATAGGCTTGTCCTGGGTTGATATCCGTTGTTAACATTATTTATAAGTTTGTACGGATATCTAATGTTCTTACTGGCTAATCTTTGGTTTATTTGCTGTAACTGCTCGTCAAAATGTTTGCGTTTCTTACGTCTAATTAACTTATTAGATACTCGGCGAAGCTCGTTATATCTTTCTTTCTTGGCTCGGGATGCGCGTTGTGTGTATTGGCGATAGGCTTCATTTTTCGCCTCAATCGAGGCCCTGCATTCGTCATCGAACCAGTCTGCGCCGGCCTTTATAGCCCACGACCTCTTCTGCGACCCCCTTGATGCTGTCTTTGAGCTCCTCCCAGAACTCATGGATGCCTAAATTGTTGATGTCATCAAGCATGGGCGACAGTTTTTCCTCTAGTGCTGTTGTATACGCAGCCGCCGTGGCATCATCAATCAAATTGTCAACCTCGAAGATCTTGGCAGGGTTGATTCTCGTTAGGTGCACCGAAGAGATTCTGCACCTGTAGGTTGTCTTCACCAAATAGTGATCGGTGTCGCAGTTGGCTCCTCGATAGGATCGAACATCTAGGACATTAGAAGCCCATCTCTTGCTGATCAGTACGTGGTCGATCTGGTTCACGGTGTATTCATCTGGAGACTTCCAGGTCTGCTTGTGGATTCGTCGATGAGGGAAGCATGTAGAGCTTATTACCAGGTTTCTGCCGCTCGCGAAGTCGATAAGTCGCTGACCGTTGTTGTTGTTTTCGTCGTGGAGGCTATGACCTCCAGTAGTTCCCCTATGCCAGCTTTCATTTCCGACTTTGGCGTTAAAGTCTCCTAGCAGCAGCTTGACGTCGTTTGATGGAAGTGAGTCGAAGAGTGTTTCTAGGTCGTTGTAGAACTCGTCCTTAATCGCGTCTTCTTTTACTTCTGTAGGGGCATGCGCATTAATGAGCCAGAGATTAGCGAAACGGGTCTTAATGCGGATCGCACATAGCCGCTCGTTGATGGGTTTGAAGCCGATAACGTGGTCCTTGAGCTGCTTATTCACGATGAAAGCTACTCCAAACTCCTTGTTGCCCTCCTCTTTACCACTCGTAAAAATAGTGTGTGAATTGAGGTCGTTAATCTCGCTTTTGAGCCATTTAGTTTCCTGGATTGCAACTATGCTCAGCTTGTAAGGAGATCTTTTAGCGACTTTAACTTCGAAAAGGTGATAGGTCGCAAGTAGTATATGCAGATAGATTTTGTTCCGTCGCATAACTTCCGTACGTCAAGCGGTAATTTCTATTAGTATTAAATTTTAATTATTTTATTTTTTTGCAGACACAACAAATTATTTTCTCGTTTCTCTTTTTCTGTTCTTTGCTTTTCGCTAACATAATAAGATTTTTCTTCATTGTGTAAAATACCAAAATTAAGAAATTGAAGTGAAAAAAAAACAAATATTCCGAACTATTAATTGCAAAATAAGGCAAAGACGCTACACTCTCAATTTTGCAAAGGAATGCTTGCCGGAGGGCAAAATTATTGTTTTATTATTTTTTGAGAATAACCAAACATTGTTATATTTACGACAAAAATAAACTTTTTTTGCGTAATAGTGCTGCTCTCCCTCCACGTGGGAAGACTTCAGTAATTTTTTAAGCAAAAAGATAAACAAAATAAAATATAAAAATAAAAATTGGTGCTACTGGCGATTATTCCCGATTGCTGCCCGCTTCCATACGGGAGTGTCAAACCTTTTCATGGCGGACTACCCCCGTTTTTCAAAACGGCCAAGAGTTACCAAATATGTATCCTTCCTGACTAGAGCCCTAACGGTTCGATGCGAAAGGTTGTATTTGTCGGTGTATGTGTATGGCTGTGTTCTTGTGTTTCTTCTTTGAAATCTACATTTGCTACGCAACCGGACCGACACGTATCTTCCGGAATACCAGGTGTGTGAAGTGCACCTGGTGCAGAGAATGCCATTTTTACTGCTCAGTTCTGAAAAAATGGGGCAGTCTAAAAAATTGTCTTTGTTGCTGCCAGGTGTCTGAATGCATGTCGGTCCCCGGTCATCCTTGCCATAGCTCACAAGCTAATATTCCCACACCGCCACCCGCCGCACCCATAGATAAAGCAAATATAAAAGGATAGGCAGGCCCGTCGAGAGAAATTTCGGGCCTGGGACTGGAATTTCGTTAGGTAGCTAAATGAATTATGAAAGTTATTTCCGGCGTGTATAATAAATTTAAGTTTTTTGTCAACTCCTTGCAATTAATAATGCGTTACAAAAAAAACGTTTTAACTCGAACTTGAGTGCAAGTTTATTACAGAAAAACCTCTCTACAACGGACAACCACGGGACTACCACAGTTGTCCGTTGTAGAGGGGTGTCCGCTATGGAGGAGAGTCCGAATAAACCCAGTAAAAAATAAAATACATATTCATACAAGAGACAGTATTAAGGCTGCTGTACTGTGTCTCCGGTGTTGTTGTATGGCGAACATTTTGTTATTTTCTAACCAGAGATAAAAGAAGGAAACCTTTCATTGCCGGACAAATTTCTAGGCGCCAATTTTTTGAATAAAATATTTTCCCATATCCGGGCATTCACATAGCAGGACATGGACACTATAATCTCTAATTTCATTGAACGCCTCTCGTGAGCGGACACATAGAGACTGTCATTTACAACATTTTCAGAGATTTAGTCCCAGGAATATCTACAAAGCAATTTTGTAGTTATTCCTAAAGTATTTACGAGGGTTTGTAGAGAATAACAAGGCCATATGTTTCGTCTGTTAGCTTGCCTTTCATTAATCCTATGACTAATATAAAAGTTTTCTATTGGATAAATGACAATTTTCAACGAATTATACCAGTAAGAATCCGTAAAGTAATTTTTGTCACTTTGTTTAAGAAAAAGTGTCCGTTTAAAAGAGGTAAAAGCCTACGTAAAATTGTCTCCGGGGATTAAAATTTGGCTGTCCGCGTCCGTAATATAGGGGTTTCATTTGCACTGATATATTATAAATTAAAATTGGGACTTTTCGAAAATGTCCATTTCGAGGGGGATCCGCTCTAGAGAGGTGTCCGTTAAGAGAGGTTTCACTGTACTAAAAAATATTGTAACATATATTCCTCTTGAATCTCTGGAATTCCATTTCTCTTACTCAAATTCAAACATGTCAAATAATCAAACAAAGTATCAAACATTAATTTTCCTTGTCTTCTGGGTTGCAAATTCACTGATAACTAGAGCCCAGATTCTCGTGCAATTGCATGTTAATGCAAGAAATTGCATTTTTCAGGGTATATTGCCCGAAATTGAACGATTTAAGGTTTTTGCAGGAAAACCAACATTTGCAGGGTAGTCTGGCGGTTAACGAAATTTAAATTAGAAAAATGTGCCCCATTGAAAACGATGCATTCACGAATTAGGTAAGCCCAAAGGTTGCGCGATGGGTGCAATATTTAAATGAGCTAAACTAGACACCATTTTATGGGGAGAAGTTTATGTTCGGTTAAAATATTAATACAAGGAGTAGCAAGTCGTGAAACACGCTCTTGTGACAAACACAAACGATGGAAAATTTTGACTCTACTAAGAACACTAGAATAGCGTTCAGCGCTAGCAACAATAGCAGGTATAGTGCAAAATATTCGATAAGCAACGCAAGTATTTGGGGAAATCGTTTTTGAAAAAATAGCATTTAAGAATTCAAATGGTGGGAGATAAGACTCATAATTGCTATTGTAAATAAGTTTTAGACGAACGATTACATCTTCCAATTCTTGTGAAACATCGGATTCGTGCCCTTTGACAAAGATTAGCAGCAGCATTTTTAATCTCAGATTCCTCCATCGATTTAAATCGCTATAAAACGTGACCGAGGCTAATTTCGGGCGCGGCCGAAATTTGGATACCCTTCGCTCCCCTCGGCCTAAAAGTTTTTTCGGGCGTACCTACGACTTGTATTTAACCCCCCCCCCCCCATTCTTTTCCTTCTGTCTTCACAAAAGTTCCGTTGCGTCGACAAAACAATATTTTTGTGGGGTTTGGTTGGAATAAGTGGGCAAATAAAAATATTTTATTTTTATTGGGGGATGCGGGAGCATGGCATAGTAAAAAATGTTTCTTAGAAGAACCAAAATGGGGGTTGGGTTTGAATGGCAGCCTCATGACACCATGGTTCGATTTGATCCATTCTTAAATATGTTTTGTGTCACCAATGGAAATATATTTGTGTGAAATTTGGTTGAAATTGGTGCACAAATCAAAAAGTTTTTCTTAGAAGAACCTAATTTGGGGGTTGGGTTTGTATGGCAGCCCCATGACCCCATTGTCCGATTTGATCCATTCTTACATATGTTTTGTGTCACCAATGGAAATACATTTGTGTGAAATTTGGTTGAAATTGGTGCACAAATAAAAAAGTTTTTCTTAGAAGAACCTAATTTGGGGAGTTGGGTTTGTATGGCAGCCCCATGACACCATTGTCCGATTTTACCGATTCAAACATACAAACTGCCTGCAGCAACAAGAAGCATTTGTGCAAAATTTCAGCTTCATATCTTTTAAATGCTTCCTTCGATGCGTTACAAACTTCATGACAAAGTTAATATTCCCTTTCACTCTATGAGCGAAGGGTATAAAAAGAGTATTCGGCACTCAAATTTCGCAACGCATTAAAACAATTGGTAATCCCTGCATAACTGAATCGATGATCAACGAAAATGTGTTCCTTTTAAAATAAATTTCGCGATCAGTGCAGGAGTCTGATTTTCTTCATAATAACCTTTCTTTCGACGGATAGCATAGGAAACGTTGATATAATGTCCAACCCAGCGATTGTCACCTCCATCGTATGAGCTTAAGAGAAAACAACGGATCTTGAAAGCAGAATTGTTTCTTATATAATATGCAGCGCCCGCTCTAGCGCTAAGGCCGCCCCGGCTAAGTAGACAATTTACCGCTGTATTATTCAAGGGAGTATTTATGTCGTAGTATTTATTAGCATTTTTTAAAGACACAAAAACGATGGGTAGAGCCAACGCTTCAGTAATTCAGATAATAGAGTCCTTACCCAATGAGCTACCGACGGCTCAGCTAGTATACAGTAGGAACATGCTCCGCATTCCACAGTTCGTTTGGAATTAAAACTAGGGGGCTTCGCCCCCTGCTCGCTACGCTCGCCAACCCCCGGGCCCGAGGCTAATTTCGGGCGCGGCCGAAATTTGGATACCCTTCGCTTGGGCTAAAAGTTTTTTCGGGCGTACCTATGACTTGTATTTAATCCCCCTCCTCATTCTTTTTCTCCCATCTTGACAAAAGTTTTGGGCTTGGTTGAAATAAGTGGGCAAATAAAAATATTTACTCGGAAAATTTTATTGGGGTTGCCGGAGGATGACCCCACAGTACGATTCCATTCGTTTTGAACTTTTTAGTTGCTTTGATAAAGACACATTAATTCAAGGTTTTGTGAAATTGGTGTATTGGTAAGAAAAACCAATATGGGGGGTTTGGTTTGTATGGCAGCCCCATGACCCCATGGTCCGATTTGATTCAATCTTACATATGTTTTGTGTCATCAATAGAAATATATTTGTGTGAAATTTGGTTGATTTTGGTGCACAAATGAAAAACTTTTTCTTAGAAGAACCTAATCTGGGGGGTTGGATTTGTATGGCAGCCCCATGACCCCATGGTCCGATTTAATCCATTCTTACATATATTTTGTGTCAACAATAGAAATGCATTTGTGTGAAATTTGGTTGAAATTCGAGCACAAATGAAAAAGTTTTTCTTAGAAGAACCTAATTTGGGGGGTTAAGTTTGTATGGTAGCCCCATGACCCCATGGTCCGATTTAATCCATTCTTACATATATTTTGTGTCAACAATAGAAATGCATTTGTGTGAAATTTGGTTGAAATTGGTACACAAATAAAAAAGTTTTTCATAGAAGAACTCAAATGGGGGGGCTGGGTGTGTATGGCAGCCCCATGACCCCATGGTCGGTTTTACATATGTTGTGTGTCATTAATAGAAACACATTTGAGCGAAGTTAGGTTGAAATTGGTACACAAATAAAAAAGTTTTTCTCAGAAGAACCTAAATTGGGGGGTTAAGTTTGTATGGCAGCCCCATTACCCCCTTGTCCGATTTAAGCGATTCAAACATACAAACAGCCTGCAACAATAATAAGCATGTGTACAAAATTTCAGCTCTCTAGCTTTTATAGCGGCCGAGAAAAACGCACTGCAACAGACGGACAGACAGACAGACAGACAGACAGACGGACATCGCCCAATCGACTCCCCAAGTCATGCTGATCATATATGTATACTTTTTATATGGTCGGAGATGCCTCCTTCAATGCGTTACCAACTTCATGACAAAGTTAATATACCCTTTCACTCTATGAGCGAAGGGTATAAAAATGAGCTTACTATTGAATTATCTGAATGATATATTTTTCACCATGATCAATAAAAGATACAGATGTCACACGGGAACCTGGCGGCTTTAAAACCGACGTAAGAGATCGAAAATTAATCCGAAAATATTTTTTTTTTTCACTAAAACACTGATCATGAAAATTTCGCGCCAAAGAATGGTTCTCATTGTGGAGTAGTTTTTTGATAACTTTCTTACACACTGCGTACAGAGGATAAACTTCTATTAGCCGGATTTCGTCACGGACGAATTTCCGAATGGTTTGAACATTCGCTGTTTATTTTCATAAACGCAAAGAATACTAAGAGAATAAAATCAGAGCTAGTTAATTGCCGTAGCCGAATCCCGGTATTATCATAATATTAAGGAACAAATTAGGAAGATCCAAGTTGGGACAGAAAGGATTGCAAAACGACATATGAAGCAATGCATTTCGTTGCAAATTTTATAAAAAATGTTAAACGTTGTTTTTCGCCAGTTTTGATGGTCTGTACAGGCTGCAACGTCCATACCAAAATTTTAGAAACATCTTTGTGCAAAAAAATAAGGCACACTAGTCTGATAACGGGTAATTAACTCGGTTGATAACCCCAACGATCATTAGACAAATTGACTTAATTAATCGGCACGGTGTCACTACTTCTGCACCGGTAAAATGAATCAGTAGCATGTTATTGCTTTAAAATGTGAAGCTACGACAAATTTTACATCGAAAGTGTGACATATCACCTAGCATCTCTTTACTAAAGAAAGAATTTGGAATCATGCAACGAGATAATACTTAGAATCTTTAATTCTGGCGAAAGGAATTAAATTTTCAATTGCAAAATTAGCGCATAGTTCGTCAAGAACTCATTTTTTAAAGAAGAATTAAATTAGAACATTATTGAGCATTTCAGGATTCCAGTTGCAGCACCTCGTCAAATCAAAGCAAGGACTTTAAAACAGAACTTTCAAAAGAGAAAGAATTTCAACCAAATTTCACACAAATGTATTTCTATTGATGTCACAAAACATATGTAAAAAAAACCCAACCCCCATTTTGGTTCTTCTAAGAAATATTTTTTACACCAATTTCACAAAACCTTGAATTAATGTGTATTTATCAAAACAACTAAAAGGTCAAAACAAATGGAATTATAGTATGGGACTATGCTCCCGCATCCTCCAATAACATTTTCTGAGTAAATATTTTTATTTGCACACTTATTCCAACCAAACCCCAAACAAATATATTGTTTTGTCGACGCAACCGAAATCTGTGAAGACAGAAGGAAAAGAATAGGAGGGGGATTAAATACAAGTCGTAGGTACGCCCAAAAAAAACGTTTAGCCCAAGGGGAGCGAAGGGTATGCAAATTTCGCCCGCGCCCGAAATTAGCCTCGGTCTCGTTTTCTTTTGCTATTAACGATAACGGCATTGTACCCACACCCGACAAATCAACTTTTGGTGGCATGTACATATTTAGGCGATAAATTTATAATTGGAATTCACGGAATAATTTCACTCTCAAGTGCATTAAATTTGAAGGCCATTTCTCTTGGCATTTGTTAGCTGATAAGTTGTTAATTATTTGGAGTTTAGTAATGCGAAAACTTATTTTATGTTTTCGTTAATTTAGTTGCCTGTTTTCAAATAAATTGAATGATTAATTGGGCGTGTAAGAATACCATTGAAAAGTGAGCAGATGTAAACACGACTCGTTTGACGCGTACAAATTTGCGCACATGGCGGAATTACCTGCGTTGGTAACCATGGTCTGCCCAAAGGCAAATCAAATTAGCTCAATTTGATTCGCTATTGTGGAAGTTATAGAGGTTTCTTTCTGATGGTTTTTTCGATGTTGACGAAAATCGTCACGATGGCAAAAGTAGTAGAGGAATTTTATTTTTATATTTAATTGTATGAAAAAAATTGGGAAAAAATTAATGGTATCTTATTACATGGTCTTTTTGAAACAATACAAAAAATAAATGAAAAAAATATTGTCCGTAGTTTACGTTTTATAAGTACTTTTATAACACTGTTACATATATGTAACATCCGTCCTGATATGGGGAAAATGCACTCCTCGTATAAGAGGTATATGAGTATGTACTTTTTCAGTGTTTTTTTTATTTTATGGTTTTTTTCCACTCTTGACGCGGTAGTCCGGATTAATTATAAAAAAAAAAGAATTCCGGATTCCCTAAAAAATCCGGATTAACGAAAATTTCCGGATTTTAACAAGACATTTTTATCTAGGAAAATAGCATAAATAGTCTTCATAAATGTTAAAATTTAATAAAAAAAATTCTATTATTTAGGGTTTTCCTTAAAATTAGTCATGTCACATGATTTTCTAGACCATTGTGTCTTCTTGACTGGCAAATTGAGCGGCCATATTTGGCAAAACATACCAAAAATATTGAGAGTGGAAATTAGAATTGTTCCAGAAATCCGGAATATGGATACAATAGTTGTCCTATGTGGATTAAAATGATAGCCGGATTCAAGGGTATCCGAAGCAAGGAGTCAAGGCTTTATTTTCATGAGGCCAAGGATTAGTTATTCTATTTAATTCTGCTAATATAATATTTTAAAGGATATATTTTGAGCTACGAAAGAAGAAATGGTTTCTAATGTAGACCAAATTATAGACAAGGAGGAATTATAGGCTCTATATTTAGTCCTTTTTAGACAAATTGGGCGGATGGACAAATTGACAAAAAAATTGAAACAATAATTTTATAATTTACTGGCAAATCTTCCATAATCCTCAAAATCTGTATTGTTAACTACTGTACTTCTATAAACTTTTTTCCTATTCACAAACTATAAAATCTATTAGTTCTGTGGGTGCTCAAGAAACTTCTCAATAAAACAACAACAACTCCACATGCAAAAACAAATATATATTAAAATAAAATAATACAATATTTGACGTAATATTTTTGTAAGGCTGTTCATTTTTCGCAAACATTTCGTATTATTTCTACGTTATTGTTGCCTTATCTACATTTCAAACTTCATGTAAAATATCGGCTTTCATAAATTATTCGCTTTATTAAAAAAAATTTACTAAAATGTTTTCTTTTTGAAAAAAAAATTTAAAAATATACCTTGAACACACTTTCCCCGTATCATGCCTGATGTTACATATATGTAACACCCTCGAGTACCTCGAGTGCCTGATGTTACATATATGTAACAGTACCGGGAGCCTAAACCCGGCTTCCGGGGGAAAAAATTTTTTCTACAAAATGTGTTTTTAGCCATTTTTAGCCGACGTGGAAAATTTCAGCTCAATCGGTAAGATTTTAGGGTCTCGTCGTTAATGGGTTAATGGCGCTGTGGTGTGCCAAGCGCAACGCGCAGTTAACGGCAGAAAGTCTCTCGTCCCAATTCTGCTGGTCTGGATGTCACAATGCCACTGCAGCCACAATGGAACGATTTAATCGCTCCGAGGCATTTGCCTGAGGCGAATAGAGCGCAGTGTAGAGGTGATTGACACCATATCTATCCAGCAAGGAATTGAAGACTTTAACTGCACTCCATTATCTGTTATTATAGTTTCGGGGACACCAAAAACGCGAAATACCCTTGTTTCGAGCCAACTGGTCAGAATCTGGGCTTTACACGTTTGATGGGCTCTACGAAAGAGAATTTGGACAGGTGATCTACTAAAATTATTGCGCCGACATTGCCAGATCGGGACCTAGGAAAATGAATGACCTTCCATGGGTGGCCTAATGTACTGGGATGGAGCTTTGGTGGATTTAGAAATTTCGCAAGAGGAAACATACTCCTTCACCTGTTGCGCCATCTTCAGCCAGAAAAATAGCGTGCGAAGACGTTTTAATGTGACACCACCATGCGCACTCAATGGGTGATCGTGTGCTCTTACCAGTAAATCTAACCGCAGCTCCTCTGTAACCCAGAGTTTCCAAGACTATTGCTCTTACAATTCATCTCCGGTCGCGAATCCCGTTCGTTTGTACACAAATCCGTCTGCTACTTTCAGGCCGGGAAGTGAACTTTGATGTGCGGCAATATGATCAATGAGATCGAGGTAGTTTGTAGATCTGAAATACGGGGAGTCCAAATCCACTTCCACAGAGTCATCAAAAGGGGCGTTTAATGTCAGAGATTCTGCACAGTGAACCCGAGACAAGGTATCAGAAACTACATTCAGGCTAGCTTTGCGATGGACGATGGCGAATTTAAAGCCTTGAAGCTTTAACGCCCATCGAGCTAAACGATCGCTTAAATCGGATTGGGTCATCAGCCATTTCAGCGAAGCATGATCGGTCATTATCGTGAATTCCACGCCCACCTCCGAGTCTGAGCGTAGCAGCCAGCTCGTGCTGCCGGCGGCCGTCCTCATTGCGGGAGCCTTTCTTCGGGTTTCGGCCTTCACGGTCAGCTCCGTCCCTGGTGGTCCATTACAATTTTTAAGTAGCTGCGGCAGCCAAAGTTGTATGAATTCGGTGTTTGTCCAGTGGCCTTTTTTAACAATTGACAATTTTATGACTTAAAAACACAAAACGATCTGGAGAACTCGTTGCTGTAAACTACTTACATTATTATTATTGGGTGAGGGAGAAGTTTCTGATCCATAACGGCCGGTTGATTTGAAAGTAAAGGTAACGTTGCGCGAACGTTGTGTTTTATAACCTCACCCATTGTCTACAAATTTACACACTTCACAAAGACATTATGCATTGTCGATGTGGACTTAACTTCTCCAGAAAGCTTTCAACTAATTTAATGTCAGAAATATCCTTTTTATCAAAAGGGAACTTTTCATGAAGATTTGAATGTTCATTTGTACAAATTAAATAGTCTGGCAGACTTTCCACTTTCTTGTCTGCATTTTGTTAGGTCTTTTGTGAAAGGTATAGTTTTTATCCCTTTTCTTATAAGTATACATAAGTCAAAATGAGTTGTAATCAAAAATGTGTCAGACAATGAGCGAGGCTATGAAATAATATGTAATAATATCCTAGGTGAGTTGCAATTAGTGAACTTGATCCTTTTTGTATTATTTTGACTGATAATGATGTTGATGTAGTCTAGCCGAAAAGGGTTCAGTTTACTTAGAGGTAGCACAGTAGCAATAGGTATTCTGTTTCCATAGAGATATTAAGCAGCTTATATGCAAATGGTAAGGTAAAGCGTAAATTGTTTTTTTTTTTTCATGATGATGATGGTGGATGTGGAATATCTGTATAATTACATATGTCCTAGTCCTAGTGATAATTCCACTTGACTGATTGTGGTTGTTCAACAATGATCATTAGGCATTATGGATCTTTAAGTACGCTTCCACTTCCATACATTTAACGACATGGCCCCATTCCGACTTCTTTAAATATTCCATACTACACGAAGAGTCCTTTCTGCTAAAGAAATGTAATGAAACAGCCATCTCCTTGTAATTTTTTTTTTGTCATTCTCTCCTCACATTGTCATGCCGGATGATACATCATTGGATCTAAATGCCGCTCAAGTGTAAAGACGAAAGGATTCTTTTTGTTTTCGCATTGTCCCGGGCGGGAATACAATCACTTAGTCAATGTTGGCGATGGCCTGTTGTAGTACGACGCGACCATAGACCGACGAACAGAGTTTCCTTTGAGTTGAATTCGTGCGCGTTGGTACAGAAAATTAATTTAATTGGCTTTCGTAGTCCAGTTCCTTTAATTTGCCATCGTCGTCATCGTGTCGTCCCATTTGTTCGGTAAAATGTTGGCATTCACTAGCGTGGATAAAGACGATAGTGGTGAGATGGTGCAAAGTCCTTGTCTAATTCGTCAAGGTAATGGACGGAAATGGGGCGAAATACGTAGCGAATAAAATAGCATTGACCCGCATAAGCTGTGCTATGGGCTAATGATCCAAGATAATCTGAAAGCTCTTGTGAACTGGGTTAGTTGCTTTGGAGAAATAAAAAAGGATATGGCAAATCGATTTTGTTAGTGCGGTTTGACCAAAGTTCTTAAGAAAAACGATTGCAATATTAATTTGGTGTCCTGGACACCAGATAATATTACTCCATTTAGCAAAGTCCTTCTGTTCGTTTTGCGTAATGAGCATAATGCTAATGCATCTAAACCAAGCACGTCAGGGTATTATATGACCGATCAATATAGTCTATCTAAAGCTAAACTGATTTGCACCCCCTTATGACTTTTATTGCATATTAACTAGCTTCACTTTTATATGTTACCGTCACCACTACGGCACCACGGATTGCATCCATACAATACAAAACTAGCACTCAAACTTTGTCTTGGGTGCTGCTCACTTTTCTCGCAAAATCTTCCACCCTCAAAATTGGCAAATTTAGATGAAAACTTGACGATGTGACAGACTATGACTAAAAGTGCATTTGGCTAAGAAGTTGAGCTCTCGCCATGGCAGTCACCAGTCACGACTAAGGAAAACTCAGTTCAGTCAAAGACACTCTGATTTCATCTTTTTCAACGACTATTTGGAATTACTTTTACAAGTTTTCGCAATTGTAAAAGTCACGGAAAATCTGAATAAAACGAATTGAGACCAAGAGTTGTTCCTTTGAACTCCGGCAGCGAACTTAGAAGGACTACAATACATGGGAATGTCGTTCTGTTGTCGTTGTCGTCGTTTTTCTTTTGAAGAAATGTTCGTCGTCCGTTTTTCCTTAATAATTTTCTTGTTCATAAGTTATTCGGATAATCGCTTGAGCGTACAATATTTTCCGGATGAGCTGCTCAAGATGCACACGAAAGTTGCAGAGCACGAGACGTACTATACACTACACAGTGGCAGTCGTGTATGGTTCGTCTGGCACAAGGAACGATACGACGACGTCAACAGGACGTACATATACGAGCACGAGCATTGGACGATGGAAAATGCAATTGAATTTATACAACTTTTCACAATGATCCGGGATCGGCCCACTCTTTAGAGAAAAGGACACACTGTCCTGTTATAAGTTTTCGAATCTTTGAACATGGCGTGTACGAATCGTATACGTATGAATACTAACTTGCATGTGCATAGAAAAGGGAGAGAGCGTGTCCACAAAAGTTGAAATCATTGTTTGTCCAAAGTTTTTCGGGCCAAGAACGAGGACAATTTTGTTGTAATGTTTTCATTCATTCGGTGTATGGCTGAAGGATGAAGTTTTCGTTGTATGTATTCAAATGGGACCGGTCATTAGCATTATAGAGGCTTAAGATCCTGTATCTGTTAAGGAGAATTAATGTTAAACTGTACTGGGGTAGTTCGTCTCCTTTCTTGGCAGCACATCAATCGGTATGTTGGCAATGGCGTCGCGAATATTGTTCTAGAGATGGGCTATGGTCCGTGGTCGTTTGAAATAAACCAGGAATTTCAAATGACCTGACCCCAAATCCGCAAAATCATGGAGGGCATGCCGGCTATGGCAGATCGGCTCTGAGAGCGATGAGGCGGTCGGGGAAATGTCGCAACAACCAACCAACCACACGTCCCTAACATTTGTTTCTTCGAAGCTTGAAAGAACAAAATTATCGATCATGTTCCAAGTGAGCGACCGTTTGAAAAGAAGCTCTCGAGGCTTGCTGCTCTCTAGACGAGAGCATCAGGGCTACTGTACTGACTAGAATGGAAAACAAACCCTTCCACCTCTCTACCCGCCCAACTCTCCACTCTGGAGTTTTTTTTTTTAAATAAGTAAATTTCTCTGGCGCACCCTGTACGTGCATTTTGATTTTATTTTGCATTCGATACGAACATCAGCAATACGAGTGTGTATGCATTTTTTTAAATAAAATTCTAAGCAGATCAATGAAAAGACTCGGTTAACCGGAAAACCGGTACTTTGAGCCCGGTTAAAACCGGACGGTCTAACCTGCTTTGCAAGAAACCGAAAACAACCGAAAACCGCGTTATGCGCCGGTTTTTCACATCCCTAGTTCTAGCTGTCGGGGTTGGGAAATTATACCCGCTCAAGCTAGACTCCGTTAAGGAACAGCGAGAAAACTATTGGGGGACCGATGAAATTACGGGTCTGCGGTATAAAATAAATGCCTGAAAGCGCGGCGGCTTAGCTAAAGGCAGATTAACACACCGGCAAAGAGTAAATTCCTGGATACGTATAAAATCGCGCGTAAACTACTAAAACTTGCTGCTATTAAGACGAACACCCCGCAGGGGAAACTGGGTCGGGTAGATCTTGGCATGGCTGATTTTCTCCCATTCTCTTGCGGAAAGTTAGTCATACAGGCCGAGCACCATGATTCCTTGATGGGGAGGTGTCACTATAAGTAACCGTTTGTGTCACTATAAGTAACCGTTTCGGAGCTGGCGGCTTCGCATAACCCCAGCCTTGAAGGGGCTAGAAAGGGAGAATGGCCTTGGTGGAAAATGTCCGCCTACATCTAACTAGTTTCTAGCGAATAGTCTACCGGGGATGTTTTTGCCCAGGGGACGATGGTCTTTGCCCATCAAGACGTTGGACTCGAGATGGTTAGAGGTTGTTACCCAAGTCAACCAGCTAGAGTTGCGACTCCAGGTTTGGTTTCTGAAAGTGAATGCATTCACCGGATTAAGAAATTCCCATTTGACAATAAGACCTTGTCAATAAAACGCCGAAGGTCCAAAGCGTTCGAAGGACCGGTCGAAGTGAGAGCGAAAGCTGAAGCACTCCCCTGGTGGTATAGTCCCGTAAATGACCGACTGGTATTAAAAAGAACAAACGAGCTTGCTTTAAGTAGCTCTGTGGGGATGATAATACAAATCCGTGGGGGATGGCGTATACGGTATGGTAGTGAACAGTGGCGTAATGTTTTCCGAATGTCTTGTGCTCGAAATTGAAATGGGGTTCCCGCACGTACGATTTTTTAACCGCGGAAAATATTGACAGAGTCCGCATTTACAGCAGTATACAAATGAGCAGGAGCAACGAAAACCGTCTGTTTAAGCCTCATGATCCAAGAGTTTTTAATTTGAGATAACAATTTGAATAAATATACTGGAGAGCCCATATTCCTATTTAACTATTTATCACTAATAGCCCATTCACATATAGGCACCACAAATCTACATAAATTTCTGAATCCGGCCAACCAACAGATTGACAATTGATTATGACAGTTTAAATGTCACCTGCACCCCTTAGCGAACAACTCGAAACAGCCAGCCACGCCACAATGAAGATGGCCGTTATTTTCAAATGTGTCAAATTATTAGACTTTTTTTCTTATTTGTATTAAAAAGTAGTAACGCAGTATGGTGAAAATATAATTAGAATGTATGCGTTCTGAATTTCATACATATACATTCCCTTGGGTTCCCTTAAGTATAAGTGGGGACTATGAATTACGCCCTCAACTTTCCTCTTCCTTTCACATTTGTTTTAGAACGATTCTTGAAACTTGAGGTTTTACGCCATAATTTCTGTATGGGTTCGAAAACGCACTTCGTAGTAGTTTTCAAGCGTGTAAAGAGGCGCAGCACATTTTTTCAAACTTCAGGAGCCATAAATGGCCCTTATTGACAAATAACACATTTGGTTGTAAGGGAACTCTTAAATTCGTCGCTACTAGGGTGGTAGTGCTAACAAAAGTTTCTATGAGGCAAAAAAATAAAAAAAATTACAGGGGTTGTTTTTAAGGGAAGGAGGTGCACGGCGTTTTTTTTTTATGTTGCAGATATCCCCAAAGTTATCCCCAAAGCATTCAACTAACTACATTTTGTTTTGGCTTGTTCTGCTATCCGTACTCATAGGGAGAACTTTTATGTTTCCGATATTTTCCGCTATGTGTCCGCTGTATGCCGGACGGTAAGATAAGTGTCGCTAGTGTCGATAAGAAGAACAAGAAAATTCTTCTTGCGAGAGCTGATAGCGTAATGTTCGGGGATTTCCAATAAATCTGGAAATGACCCAGAAAGTCGAACCGGGCTAATGCTAACTTCGCAGGGGTTGTTTCTAAGGGAAGGGAATCTTAATTTAACTCAAAACTTGAGTTTTTTCGCCATAAACTCTGTATGGGGCCAAACGTGCACTTAGAGGTAGCTTCTGAGGATGTAGAGGGCCGCGGCAATTTTTTTAAACTGCACATATATTAGGTAACCCCTGCAGCATGCAAGTGAATAAAATATGTTTCTTTGATTTGCTTAAAACTTGTGTTTCAAGGCCATAAACGGTCTTTGGAGCTAAAAAAAACCCTTAGGGGTTGTTTTAAGGGAAGGAGGGCCATTGAATCACGGCAAATTCGCGGGATTTAATAGCGATCATCGAAATTTGAAAGTTGTATTGTAATGCTAACTTAACAAACATCTTAACTTCCATTGGTCTTCCGCATTGCTTTAAATTGTCAGTGTTCTTAGTGGAAATATCAAACCAGGCGAGGGACCCCCATTTCGATTTCGAACCCAATAAATTTAAGAAACGTTATACCCTTCCCTTATAGAATAAAAGGGTATATTAACTTTGTCATGAAGTTTGACCGCGCATTGAAGGAAGCATCTCCGACCATATAAAAAGTATTACATACATACATATATGATCAGCATGAATTGGTGGAGTCGATTGGGCGATGTCCGTCTGTCTGTCTGTCCGTCTGTTGCGACGCGTTTTACTCGGCCAATTTAAAAGCTATGAAGCTGAAATTGCACGAATGCTTCTTTGTGATGCAGGCAGTTTGTATGTTTGAATCGGTAAAATCGGACAATGGGGTCATGGGGCTGCCATACAAACGTAACCCCCCAAATTAGATTCTTCTAAAAAGAATGTTTTATTTGTGCACCAATTTCAACCAAATTAAATTAGAGAATTAAATACAAGTCGTAGGTACGCCTGAAAATAACTTATAGCCAGAGGAGAGCGAATGGTATCCAAATTTCGGCCGAAATTAGCCTCGGTCTCGTTTACATTTCATTCTTTCCAAAAATTAGGGCTTACTATGTAAGATATTTTATTTTTACACACAAAGTATTTTTCCCACATACACTCCCAATCAATAGGATAGTTCCACTTGAAAAATGGCTGTATCTCGGTAAGTGATAACGGTATTTTCTTCAAACTTGGTGACAATATTTACAGTAGCCTGCCTGTTCTTTGAATAACAGGATGTCTCAAATCCGGAGTCCCGTTAGGATTTTCTTACGAGAATTCTTAAAAACAGTACAAATGATGAAGTCAATAGGATAGTTCCAGTGGAAATAAAACATCAAATAACGGTAAGAAAGGATAATTTTACTTTGGAAAATGAAGCTGGTAATAAGAAGAACTTTATTTTAATAATTTGAGCGTAAAAACTTAATTTGGTATAGAATTGTATAGGTATTAACGGTAAATTAAGTTGATTTCGTTCCGAGCTCCTCTAAACGTACGCCGAAGATCTTCAGTGTTCTTAAACTATCGTCTAACGGTATAGATCTTCCTCGTCATTCATTTCCACACTTTTATTGATGATATTTAGATCTAGGAAGTATGAAGGTCTTTCCATAACCTTGATTAGTTGGTATTCAAATCAATTTTCATCAGCCTTGCTTCATAATTGGAGTCATTATCTTGCTAAAATCTTACAGGAATGGCATGGAAAATGTCGGAAGTTTTAGGCAATACATTAGGAAGAATATCTTTAAAAGCCTGGGTACTCTGAGTACCCCTAATTTAAGAAAGCTCAGTAGTTCCATACCAAGATATTCAACCCCAATGGAGAAACTGTATGGATTGGACAAACGCGTTATTTTTACTGATGGAAAAGATTAAATCTCGTCGGTTCAGATGGATTTAGGTATTATTTCCACGATTTGTGCAAGAAGGAATTAATTTTGTAGACGCATTACTCAGAGTAAGAAATGTCGAAGTATGGGGTAGAATGTCTCTGTGTGGAATTATTGAGATTGTGGAAATTAGCGGTATTCACAACGTCCAGGCTTACAAAAAAAATCTGGGCAATATAGTTCTTAAAATTACCGACATTTTCCATTCAACTTCTTTGAGATTTTAACAAGATAATGTCGTCAGTCAAGGAGCAAGACTGATAAAAGATTTGTTTCAATACCAACTAATCAAGGTTTGGGAAAGACCTCCATACTTCCTAGATCTAAATACCATCAAAAATGTGTGGGGATGAATGACAACGAAGATCTATACCGTTAGACAATAGTTTAAGAACACTGAAGCTCTTCTGCGAACGTTTAGAAGCGTTTTGGGCGAAATTAATTTAATTTACCGTTAAAACATATACAATTATATCCCAGATTAATTTTTTGAGCTCTAATTACTTAAATAAAATTCTCCTTATTACCAGCTTCATTTTCCAAAGTAAAATTATCCTTTCTTACCGTTATTTGATGTTTATTTCCACTGGAACTATCCTATTGACTTCACCATTTGTACTGTTTTTAAGAATTATCGTAAGAAAATCCTAACGGGACTCCGGATTTGAGACATCCTGTTATTCAAAGAAGAGGCAGGCTACTATAAATATTGTCACCAAGTTTGAAGAAAATACCGTTATCACTTACCGAAATACAGCCATTTTACAAGTGGAACTATCCTATTGATTGGGAGTGTACATACCACCAATTCCTCCATTTTAAAAAACAGTAATCGCATTTGGTAAAGAAGTTGAACTTTCTTTTTTGTTGATGCATGCAAAAGGCAAGGGCAGATTGAATTTAGAAATTTAGTAACGAAACGATAATGTTCCTTAGTTGATTGATTTTGAGGATTTGAGCCCCTAGTCCTAAAATTCAATAATAGACTAGGGGTACCAAGCCTAGTGCAAAATGTGTTATGTATTGTAGTTAAAACGCTAAAGACAGTACTTATAAGGTTTTTTTAATTTAGGACCCCCAAATAGAAATTAGCATGTAAAAAAAAATACTGAAGAAAAACTTTTGTGTTAAAATACAACCCCACCCCCCTTTAAAATCCCGGGCCCCAACGAGAATTCGGTCTGTGCTGTGACGCCTGCTATAGGCGTGCAAGAAGCCAGACGTAAGCAAAGTAAGCAAACCGCAAACCGTCCGAGAAATACCGAAAGGAGGTTCCACAGGGACCCACGGCATGGAAGAGGGGTTTTGGTGTTAGTCAGTAAGAATCTGACTTGACATAACTCTGCGCCTGCTATAGGCGTGCAAGATTCACTCACAACTCTTTAAACTAAAAAAGGAAGCCTGTAAGTTGTCCGTTAGGAAGTTGTAGCAAAATTTGACAAATCAACCAATGAAGCCATTATTACGTATCATAGGGAACCGGATAGCTCCATTATCTCATTTTACTAAGCTTTCGATCCTACTTGGAGAAATTAGCCCATAATTATACGATGTCTGCCACAGACGTTTGTTTTGCTTTAGCACAGCACTCCGTGTCAGTGAGTGGTGCTATTGGTGTCTGGTGCCGAAAACAATGTCGTTGAAGTCATCAACAATAAATCAGACTACGGAGTGCAGTTTTTTTTTCGCCAGAAACATAAATTCAAATTTTTCGCTCGGCGAACATAGTTCGTACATACCTTAAACAAATATTGACCGTTTCCTCCAACATTGACCAGCCATAAGCTGAAAGCTTGACAAGAAGGACTTTTTGACGACTTCCAAAAATTATAAGTTTTTTCTATTTAAGAGATCATCTTCGCCTATAACCGCTGCTTTCTGTAGTTTGCAAATCGATATTGTCTTATTCGCCCTTTTTTCGCCAAGATATAAATACAAAAAAATATGCCTAAAATTCATGTTGTATCAAGAGTTTTCCAAATGATTTAAATTCACTTACTCACCTGTTGTAATTTAAGAGAGCCTAGTAAAAAAAAATTGTAAGCCAAATACCTTTCAAACGGTGCAAGTCTCCTTCACAATTCCTTTCAAAACTTTAATGTTGAAATTTAAAAAGTAAATTTGAATTTAGTGCTACTAGATATTCTTTTATGTTTTATTTATCAGTTACTTCAATTAGGCTCCTGAATTTAATTTTTATTTTATTACAGAGTTTTAGCAAGTCGTAAAAACGCTAAAAGCTCATTCAATAGTATTTTCATGCTTATAAAATGTAAGAATGTGTCACATCCTTGCAAACAATTTCCATCGTCCGCGATACGAATTCGATTCACAAATTAGAAAATTATGTGAGCATTCAATACTGGTCGAGATCTGCTGCTTCTAGCTTCCTGGTGGAATTTTCCAGTTAAATTCAACTGGTATCGTCTTGTCCACAAACAGACAATAGGCACAAGACCTGACAAGTGTGTCTATGTGTACACGAATCCACATGGTTTTGGGAGAAACAGCTAAAATTGAGGGAGAAAAGTTTCGTTCCAAATGTGAATCGAACCTTCGACTTTTATGTTAAAACGTCAGCACACCACCTACTGAACTAGATACGAGTTATAAGCGAGAGAATCGAATTTTTTAGTTTTCAAATTCGAAACATTCGAAAATTGGGGTTTTGAGACCTACAAATAGTCCGAACCTTGACGCCCTTACCCTTATTACCAAACGTTTTGAAAAGCGAATTAAAAAATAATAAATAACAGGCGCGACAATCCAACATTGGACTAAGGCCGCAAGATGTGTTAGTGACATCCTATTTCCAAGATCTTATCTGCTTTTTGATGAGGTAATGAGATCAGCATCACGTTCAGCAGTGTTATTTATCCCCATAAATGGGTACTCGTTTAACATCTGATCTGATCATAGTCCGTCACAAGCTCGTGAGTTCGAAAAACATCATGGAACACGGTGAGATTCGAACTCATGACCCTGTGCACCGAAAGTGCGCGCACTAACAGCTAGACCAGCCAGACCACAAAGCGAATTAAATGCACTTAATTGTTTCGTAAGTTCCAGTTTCCAAACTGCATACGAACGACAACATGCAGCGAAAATGTCAGATTACATTTTCATGAATAATGAAAACCGAAAAACCGAATATAAACTTCACAAACTAAAGAATTGGAGAAACTTTACTTTTCTTCCATCAAATCGAAACCGACACTTATCGAATATATAGTCTCTGTGAACCGTCAATTATTCACAAGTGCATTTGAAATTGAATTGAAAACAGTTTTCAATTTTCCAAATCACATGAATACGTACAAGGATTGCATCACTTCATCCTGTGCCATTCACCCCCTCGATTTAGTTTAGACGAAAATCTCGGCATATTCAGATTAAAATTTACTTAAGAAAGCCACTAGAGTGACAACTTGAACACAAACTATGTCGAGTTCAGAGACTGTGTCAAGATTAGTTTTCATCAGTTTCAGTTGGGAATTTTGAATTTCTCTCATCCGTAATACATCTGGTACATAGTGCATAGTGAGTTACTTTTAAGAGTTTTTTTGGGACGACATTCAGGACAACCTTTATACACAGGGACGTTCAGTTTTCAATATAAATGTTTGTTTCAACAACAACATATGGTGCCGTCCACCAATGTGGAGTTTAGTTACCTGACTTTTGATTTCGTGACTTTTTGCAAGTTGGAAGAATACTTGAAGGTTGCAAATATGCACATGTAAGGCTGCAACCACACTGTCCGGGGATTGCCGAAATTGCGCGGTACAAAAGATCAACGTTGTAGAGGCGATTGGGAAATTCAACAAACGTCATTTTTGTTTGTCTCTGTCTTTTCCAAGCGTGCGTTGTCCATAACTTTGATCTTTTGTACCACACGGTTTGGCCAACCCTGGGCAGTGTGGACCGGCATAATGCTGCTTCATAAATTACAGGGAACACGAATATGTACTTATATTACATGATTAGTCCCTACATAAGCTACGGAAAACCTAGAAATTTATTTCACAATTAACAGCATTTCCTATTCCGATAGTTATTAATTTATGTTCGATTCATTACAACTCACAAGTTCTTCGCTAATCCTTTACCGGTAATTCGCAATAATTCTCCAGAGCAATTTACGCTATTGAGTAAAGTTCATTGTATTCGAATTTCTATTTCATTTTGTGGCTACAATCCACACAACATCATGAACTTATCCTTACGAACGAACGAACTTGTAATACCCTAACCTCAGTGAATAATCCTTTTCCCGCCGTTACTGCAACATGCACTCAGTACCTTCAATCGGCTACATGAAACGCTTTCGAAAACTTTAGTTATTATGCGGCGAGACGAATTTCACCGTCGGTTGAGTCAAACGCTTCGTTTTGTAGTAGCAATAGGAAGTGAACGACTGCAAGGACTAGAGGTACATTCAATGTATGAGCTCAATGCTGAAGTTGAAACAAAAACCGCCACAACGACGAAGTCCTGCAGACTGTACGCGTCTAACGAAATTTCTAAAAAGTTTTAATGAAACTTGCGGTTTGTATTTAAGGGCAAGTTGATACGTAATGAGACAAATTCATTTTATCAGGTAGTAACTATACGGGGAGAGAGAGCGAGGACATTGACGTACAATATGTAAATAAACCAAAATAATACGCATAGTTGCTTTTGTCTGGATTAGTGGTTATTTTGAGTGAGCAATTTCTGAACAAAGTTTTTGTAATGGCTTGGAAATTGTGTTAATGAAGGAGAGTATTACGATAGGTAGCCACTTTGAAAAGCGAAGTGATTAAAGTAAAAAAAACTTGACACGTACCATTATTTTAATCTAATTTAGCTGGTGGTAAGCGCACTCCACCGAAGCGCAAATACGCGGGCTCGAAACTGACTGCCCGCGCATGCACCTCTTGGATAGTTTTCGAATTCGAGACGATACACACGACAGTCGGCTTCAGTCCAAAACATCATCGTTGCATCGACGAGATTCTCCAATGTGCGCAGAGAAGCTTATCATTATTGTTCTTCGGCCCACAGCATGCCTACTATGCCAAATCAATTGATTCGTCTATAAAATGTGTTTGTATGAAGCACATTATGGCACGGGCAACTCTCTATTTCTACAGATCAAGCAGTAGTCTGCTTGGTGTTGAGGTTAGTGCGCACACCTTCGATGCACAGGGTCGTAGGTTCGAGTCTCACCGTGAACTATGGTGTGAAATTTATGGTGTTTTTAGAACTCTCACGATCCATGTGACGGACTATGATCTCACTCAAATGTTAAACGAGTACCCATTTATGGGTATAAATAACACTGCTGACGCGTGCTGCTAATTGGCAGACAGTGTGGACACAACCATAAAATAAAAGGGAAAGACACGTTTTCCATTTTCCGGATCTGGCGGTTCGGCGTTTTGGCTTGGCCGCCTTGATTGCCCTCGAGGACCCTCATTCGCCTCGCAAAAATCGTCTTTTGCCCATCCCATGCAAAAGTAGTTATTCACCGAAAACATTTTCCATGCAGGAATTTTTCAATTTTTCGTTAGCCTGTCGTAATCTCGTGTTTGTCCAGGACAAATTTCAGTTCATTTACCCACAAAAAAAAATTAATTTCCCTCAATTATTGGTGTGCCTGATCTGACCATTTTTTTAGTTTCCGAACTTAAGTAAGAACTTCCTGTAGGAGTTCTGTCAAACTCCATTTAAAAAAATTACAGCTGGGAATGAATCCATGTATTCCGTGCATGGGCGGCCTATCACGCATTGCCCAATTTCTGAGAATTTCTTTTGAATGGATGGGCAAACGATGATTTTCCATAGAAAATTAAAGGCGCCTCATCTCATGGGCAATCAAACTGGATAATTCAGATCGGAGAAACATCCTTAGGGTAGCTAGATAAGGAACATCATCATCCATAGTTGACTGAAATAGAAAATGATTTTTGACAACGAAATATTACCCCAGGCAAATTGGCATTTCACTTCGGAAAAATTAGGGGTAAGCTGGATTTTTGCATGAGCCTTCCTTTCAAGGTCCTAAACAAGACCCTAAAAGCCCCCGTCTCTACGAGTGCCGCTAGCGGAGCTACAGAGGGTCGAAATGGGTTTTTCTGAATATCTAGATAACGGTAGCATATACAAAAAAGTGGAGTATGGCAAATTTGAAGCTCCTGTGCTTCTTCAATAAACGATGGAAATACCGAAAACGTTCGGGCACTCCTAACGATGCCAGGTATTTTTGACAATGTTTCACGAAAATTTCTATAACAGTAATTCGTACTAAAAACTTTTGTAAAAAAATTTGTAGCCTATGAAGTTCTGAAGAAAGTGGCCAAATTTTATATCAACACGTGCAGTTTTAAGAGCGCTATGGGGGTTAAAACCTTAAAAAAGGTGTTTTTTTTTGTCTTTTGTAAATGGCGCTTAGACCGGGGAGTGTGCTCTATGGTCTTCTAGAAGAAATTTGAAGCTTCTTCGGCTGTTAGTTAGACGACAAAAGTTTCCAAGATAGGAGCCCCCCTAAAGAAGTTATGAGCGTCCAAACATTCAATTAAGCAGTTTTTGGGGAATACCTTTATAACGGTTACGTGTACCGAACATTTTTATATAGCGAATTTGTAGCTTATACAACGCTCAATTAAATATTCCAATTTCAGATTGATGCGCGCAATGCTAAGGGCGCTATGAGGGTCCGAACCATACAATTTCGGTATTTTTGGTTATTTTCCTGAAAATCTCTGTAACAGTCCGTATACCGGAGGCAGTCTGTAGAAATTTGTTCTTTCTATGGTTTGGGGACTTTTAACGTCTAACTAACAGCCGCAGATTCCTCCTAGAAGACCATAGAGCACACTCCCCAGTCTTAGCGCCATTCACGAAAAACCCAAAAAAAAAACACATTTTTTTAAGGTTTGCACCCACATAGCGCCCTTAAGGCTGCAAGTGTTGACGAAATTTGGCAATTTTCTTCAGAACTAGTACGAGTTACCGTTATAGAGATTTTCGTGAAACATTGTTAAAAACACCGTTAGACCTCCTGGCACCGTTGGGAGTGCCCGAAAGTATTCGGTATTTCCATCCTTTATTGAAGAACCACAAGAGCTTCAAATTTGCCATACTCCATACTTTTTGTATATGCTACCGTTATCAAGTTATTCAGAAAAAACTGTTTTGACCCTTTGTAGCACCGCTAGCGGCACTCGTAGAGATGGGGACTTTTAGGGTCTTGTTTAGGAACTCGAAAGGAAGGCTCATGCAAAAATCCAGCTTTCCCCTAATTTTTCCGAAGTTTGGCAAAATTTTTCTGCAAATTTCCTGGCGTATATGAATGTAAGGAAAAGCTGAAAATGAAAGCACGGCGTCTGAAAATTCTCATTCGTGTGACTCGTGACTGGGCAAAGCCCTAGGTCTCATTATGATATTGAGGGTAGCTGATAGATCGAGGCCGCACGTAACTAGTTCAGAGTCGAGCGCTGCCAAATGGAGGCAACCTTGAAAAGGAATTTGCATCAAAAGGTCACAATATTTGAAGTCTTGTATGTTTTCTATCTGTGACCTTATTTACGAGACTAAACATGCAGAGACCAAGTACCTGCGTAATATTTTGTAATGTGTTCAGGATACGTCAACCAGAAATCGTATTTCTATAGTTTACACCAGATGGTGCTAATGTTGCCAACGAGAAATAGTGTCAACAACGACTTTCCGGAAGTTTTCGGAACAGTGGAAACGGTATTTAAGGGCGTCGATTATATATCCGTGTGTTGTAATAAAAAGTGTTATAGTAACGCGAGTCTAATTTATTATTGTGTTCGGTCGAACCCACTGGAACGTCTGGAAAAGACGAGAAATAAAACAATTTGAAGGGGAATTAGGTGGTTCAATTATATATAGCTTATAGGGGATGCCGACAAAATGAGTTCATACATATTTACATACGAAGACTCGCCAATAAAGTGAGATTATTGTGCTCCACTTACAAATAAAATGCAGAAAACCCCAAGCAAATTAAGAATAATTTCGTTATCAGAAAATTCTCCCTTGAAGTAAAATAATAGCAGAAAAGAACTCATAATAATATGATGAGAGTTTTTTTATAAATATTACTATTAGCAGCGCCCGCTCTAGGGAGGGGCAAGCCGGGCGGCCGCCCGGGGCGCCAAATTTTTGGGCGGCATTTAGCACTTCATAGAAAGAAAACTATAGAAGAAAGCTAAAACTAATGTTCAGTAAAAGAATGAAATAAATTAATAACAAACTCGTGGGTGGAGTTTTAAGTGCTACTGGCAAAGGACAGCAACTCTACAAATTCTAACGTAGAAAATTGTACCTCGCAAACAAATGTCTACCCTTTAAGAACCTGTGTTTAATGGGAATCTAAAATTTTTCAAAAATTTAAATTCAGCACCAAATGGATAAAATAAAAAAAAAATTGTTGTTTCGACTTTATATAAAATTTCTATATTAGCCATTTAATTTTTAGTAAAGCAAATCACCCCAAGGAAGACAATGTGTTATTGTATCGTGCAGTGGAAAACGGGCCCCAAGCTGAAAGGACCCCCACAGGCCATTGTTTTATGATCATTAGTCAAAAACTTAATCAAGTACTCAATTACGCAATTTATGATTTAAGCTTAGAGAAAGCATGCGTTAGTCCAGAGTGGGCATCAGAAAATAAAAATGGCACCGTTCTCACACTATTGCAGTTCATAGTATGCGTGAAAATATTATTCAAACGTCAATTTTTTGTTTACAATTGAGAATATAAAATCCGCGTAATATTCATTACTCTCTTAAAATGCCGACGTGATATTTAACCCTTCTGTTGGCGTATAGATCCAGACAATAATATTTTCCACCCCTTTCCATATACATTTCAAAGGAACCGACGGCCAAAAATGCGATCAAACGTTCGGCGAAATGTAAACTATGTCTAAAGAATCGAAAAAACGGCGCATCATCGTAAGACACAGTATGTAAACTGTTTCTAGAACTAAAATTAGACCTCTTCAAAAAATAAGATTGATTTCACAGATAATTCAGCTACACCTTAGGCATAATAGCTCGTAGGCGGCGTCAGAAGGGTTAATAATTGCATCGACAATATTTTGACATTTGAATTATTTCGTGGAGTGTAGTGTAATAAATTTGGAGTCAAACACATTTGGGTTGTGTGATCACATAGCCACTCTGGACTAACGCATGGCATGAGTTGCTATGTTTTCTCTAAGGATTTAAGTTAAAAGTTACGATTTTAAAATATTGACACAAATTAGGGAATTTTTGAATCATGATGACAAATTTTCATTACAAATTGATTAATATCAAAATCAAATGTTAATGAATTTCTATTTCTGATTAACGAAATTCCATGTCAAATTGATTAATTTGAAAATAATTTTGTCGAATTTTTAAATCATGTTGGCGAATTTCCATTACAAAATGATGAATTTCCAAATCACGTTGACAAATTTGCATTAAAAATTGACGAATTTCCAACTCATTTTGACGAATTTCCCTTTCCAACTAACGAAGTTCCAGATCGAATTCCCCAAAATTCCCGAAAAAAATAATTTAAAGAACGTGATTACGAATTTCCATGTCCAATTGACGAATTTCCACATCAAATTGAATGAATATCAAGATCATGTTACCGCATTTCACGTTGACAAAATTCAATGTCATAATTGACGAATTTTCATTTAAAATTGAGAAATTTTAGAATCATGTTGATAAATTTATTTTTCCTCAAATTTCCACGTCGAAACTATGAATTTTCAAATGATATTGGCGAATTTCCATTTCAAAATAAATTCCCAATCACGTTGACGAAATTTCATTATTTTAAACTTACGAAATTCTATATCAAATTACCAAATTTTTAAATCATTTTGACGATTTACCACATCAAATTTGCGGATTACCATTTCAAATTTGTCTCGATTGCGCGGTTTAATTAGAATACATTAAAATACGAATGGAGAATTGTTGAACTATTCGGGAGATTTTTCTCTTGCAATGCGATGACGCAGGTAAGCTCTTTTCAATGGACTGACAAACAAATACAGCTGTACTGTAAGAATTGCTTATTAAAATTTGATCGGAGAAATAAAATTTCGTTTCGACACATATTTAAATCAAAATAACGATTAAGTAACAGAAAAAAAGCAATTCCAACCAGTGGACACTGTGCTACATGAATATCAAAAAAATGAAAAATTCGACTGTATAAAAAGGGCCTGCTTTGAGTTTGAACACAACAAGAATTTAAAGCGTTACGCCACTGTGGAAGATTATTCCAGCAATGCAGTATTTCGTCGGCAGAATATTTTTCCACTTACGAGTGGTAGCCAGACCGGGGTTAAATTTATTCGACAAACTTAATCAACCAATTTGATACAGTTATTTCTATTAAATTTAAATTTAAAATGTGTCCATGTGTCCTAGTCGATCGAATGATGCCGACGGAGGCATCGATCCAACTCCTTCAAAATAAAAAAAAATCGGCAATTTGTAGTCTTGCCCGGGGCGGCATAAGTGCTAGAGCGGGCGCTGACTGTTAGTGAACATTCATTGTGTTTTTTTTTGTTTCAATATTTCCACCAAAGGCAGCCTACAAAATTCTTCATATTCCTCAGCCACACTGCTCACTGAATTACCATATTCACATACATTGTCCATAACATAGAATTTACGTCTGGTCGCGTTATTCGACATTATGTGTCTCCATATGATTCGAGGAACCGAATCTAGACAGAAGAGCATGTCACGAGTAGTCTAGCAAATGGCAAAATTGTGCTCTCACTCTCCAACAAATAACCAGAAACCTCTATTCAACAGAATCATCTCCAGACTTTTAATAGTGATTTAAATTTTTTCATACACATTTACCACTCTAATACGCTCAGACATTCATTGATTATTATCATACACAACTTCTTTATATCAAAGACTTCATTTTCACCCAGCTTCTTGGTACCACGCTTTGAATTCATCTCTCATTTATCAAGGACTCGTTGAGTGCGATACATACTACGTCGAAAGTTCTACACTTCATTTGAATGTCCTTGAGAATGAATTGCACACTGATGATAATGGCTCTGGATGTTGACGAGGACTTTTCTAGTGAATCTCGCACTGAAAGCACGCTCCATCGTCATCAATATACGTTATGTAAACAGAAATACAAGTCGCAGCATTATCCTTTTTCCGAAACCATCCGCTAATAGCCTAATACATATGTATGTAGCATACCAGATGTTTGGCCTTTTTTTCTGCAAAATTCGTCAATATACTGTTCTGTAGAAAAGGATATGTAACGTTAAAAGTGATCCCTGAATCAGATGCCAGAATATTTTTTGATACACGCACACACAACTGTATGAAGGACCAAAATTATTGTATTCAGAACGAGATCGAGAACCATATAATCCTGAAAATTGAAAAGCACTACCAACGCAGCCAGCATATAGTCCAACAAGCTTGCTTAACATATTATTCGAATTGGGAAAAGGATAACAACTGTGCAAACCAAAGCATATTGGGGGCGAGTGTAAAAGTATTGACAAATGCTTTGGGGCTTCGGCAAGCGACTATATAGTCGTAAAATGCTCCCGAAAATGTCACAGGAATATTTCATATTTCAGTCATATCCTCATCCACTTTGTCAATAGGGAAGAGCTTAAGTATCTTTCAGAGAATGTACAATATCTGGAGTGGATAATGTTGTAGCATGTAGGGCAGGGTAGTCCCCAAGAGTTGGATGAGCTTCTTGTTTTTCACTGAATTTTTATTGTTGTCTTGTTCATTAAGACTTGCCGTGAAGTACATTTCTATTCAAAATATTGAATATGAATAGGACTTTTTAAGTGGTATACCACTCAAAATGGTAAATTGAAATTTGAAATATTCTGAAAATGTCTGAATGGGAGAAGAGTCTGCATAGAAGGATTTAAAACAAAGTTTCCATTTGAATTATTCCGTTTCTCTTTTCATACCATGGAGCTTGAAATTTTAGAAAATTGCGATGATAATTAAAATACCAACTATCTATAGGTACACCACTAGATCTTACCTACAATCACAGAAGAGGCAAGACTGGCAGCGTACAGACTACAATCATGGAATATGTGGACACCTCTAAAGGTAGGACATTGTGGGATTACAGAAATCATTGCAAACCCAATCCTAGATATGGGCAGCGATGAATACCTTCGACTCCAATATTCAAACACCTACAGTTCGGGAAGACTGGAACTGGAGTAAATGGAACGACGACCATCTATCAAAACATATAGTGTGGTCAGTGGCGGCTCGTTGGTGGAAAATACCGGGGGTTCACAGGGAAACATAAGAATGTATTCATTATATGGCAAGAATAGTGATGTAGCTAAATTTTTCATAGTTTGTATTTAAAAAAAATACTGTTTTTAAATTACATATTATTTTTCCGCAGACTATTTCCGACTTTTGTTAGCTGGAATGTTCGTTTTCACTCCCGCACAACAAACAGGGAAAACACACACATGGGGAATCAATGGATTTTATTAAATTTTCATTCTGTCAAAATCAAAATCCGCCTGTGGATAAACTCATTGGACAGAACGAAAATCCATTAAAATCCATACATTCCACATATTCCTATAAATCTACGTGTTTTCCGCTTTAATTTCACGCCGAAATTGTTATTTTCCGTCGCTTGCACTTGCACTAAAGAAATCAAGGGTGTAGTTCTTCCGCAGTTTTTTATTTTAATCTGATTTTTTATTAAAAGATTTTTAAAATTTGCTTTAAAAAAATCGACCATTGCAATTTCGTTCATCGCGATTTCCACAGAAAAGACGGATGCGAGCATGCGACACAATCTCTCTGCTTTTAGAATTTAGTTCATACAATTTACAAGGTGCTGTGCACAACCTCTTTGTGCACAAGCTCTAGTGTAAATTTTGCACTACCCCCTTGCCCCGGAACCCGCTAAGATATCCAAAATTTGAGCTTGTGCTCCTCTTCCCAGATTGTGCACCCATCGTGATTGCAGGTTGTTGGTCACAGTGTCGTGCTCGTGACCATGTCGTATGACGTATGTGCAGTGAGCAGTCGGCATAGTGTACATTCATACATAGATATGGGATGGGCAAATAGATTCAGTAGGTAGAATGTGTATCTTGGTATAAATAGAATAAGGCCGTGTTGCGGGCTAGATGTGCAATTTGGGATACGCATTTTCGATTTGAAGAAATCAGTGAATTACGTGCCCTTACGATTTTTTTGTCAGGGGGTGCACGTGCACTTGTGCACATATGGGCGAGCCGCCACTAAGTGTGTTGCACAGATGGGTCGAAGACAGACGAAGGAACAGGGGCAGGAGTTTATACTAAGACCAACAACTATAGTATCTGCAAACCCCTAGGTCACTATACAACTGTCTTTCAGGCAGAACTTATAGCCGTAAACCTTGCAGTAGGAGAGAGTACTCGAAGGGGATATACAAACAAGACCATAAAGGTCATTGCAAGTCCCAAAACAACATCGAAATTTGTTTGGGAATGCCAACAGAACCTCAAAAACCCAGCTACCCGAAACAACTTAACTCTGAAATGGGCTAAAGAACATAAGGGGATCGAAGGCAATGAGAAAGCGAATGCCCTTGCAAGAGAGGGTTCCGAAATACCATTCACCGGTCCCGAACCAGCAATCGGAATTAGCAAATCCACTGCTAAAACCGTTGTCAAACAGTGGATCGAAGAAAAATTCCAAAATCGTTGGAGACTTGTTGAAGGGCTCAGACATAGCAAGCGTATGCTGGGAACCAACTGGCAAACCATCTGCACTTAAGTCCTAAGCCTCAGCAAAATGAACCTCAGGGCAGCGACAGGTTTCATAACCGGTCACTGTACCCTACGAAAACATCTGCATACAATCGGGATCTACACACAAGGCCCACTATGCCGCCTCTGTAACGAAGACGAGGAATCAGCCTCGCACATAATTTTCGAATGTTCCGCTCTTATGAGCTGGAGACAAACTTTTGTTGGGGCTCATACCAATAGAATGGGGGCACCCAAAGTAAACCTGGTCAACTTCCTGTTAAGCCTTTTACGAAGGACAGAGCTAATAACCTGAAACTCTTTCGCTTTAATGGGATATACAATAAGCCAATAGGCTGCAGTATTGGGCGTAACCAGCCCAACCCATCATAACGCCTAATCCATCCATCCAAAGGTACCCATAGGTGAACAACTTTTTCTACTCGATACTATTTTTGTATCTTACCAAGCAAAAAAAAAACATCATGCATTCGGACAGACCAAAATTTCTCTCAACGTCAGCACATATCAATCAGGCTTTTCTGAAAGGATAACTGAAGTCTCGAATATTCCTTCTCTCTCTGGTACCATTCGTGTTTTTGAATTTTTTCTGGGATCCTGAATATCAATGAGCGGAATATTTGGAGTGTCATCGACCTTTTGCGAAAATGTAAGATAAGCTTTTAATGGAAAGTACATATTCGACGCAATACTCGTATGTATTTTGAAATACTGGAAAACATTGGGTGAGGTTATAAAACACAACGTTCGCGTAACGTTTCGCGTTTTCCGAAACGTTTCCTATTGTGTTCTGTAAACGCATAGATCCGGATCAGACTTGGTGTTCAAATCGCCATCTCTCGGAAAGTGACAAATGTGACAATTGACACATCACAGCTGATACGTTTTGCTCGAAAATTAAAATTTCCAGTTTTAAACGAGATGCAGATACATTTTATTTTGATTATAAATAGTTTAATAAATAAATGAGGGCGGAAATGCACGGTTCGACGGCAGATTGTAAATTTCTGTCAATCAATCAAGCTATGCCTCGCAAGGGGGCGCTTAGAAGATCTGTTTGTAGGGAGAAGTTTCTGATCCGTAACGGCCGGTTGATTTGAAACGTTGCGCGAAACGTTGCGCAACGTTGTGTTTTATAACCTCACCCAATATCACAAATTTTCCATAATTTCATCAGATAGCTTCTCAGTCATGAATAATTGTTTCACGCGAAGTCTGCTGAATATTCTTTTTCCGTTTTTGCGTTAATTTATGGTACCATCTAGCTTACATGAACGAATTGGCACTTAGATATGGTGAGCCGCACGCAACAGATACAAATGAAAAGACAATAACATACGGGCAAGACGACAAATTGACATCCGTAGATTTTCCAAGCGTTCATGGGATGCATCGACTTCATTTCACCAGGCTTGTTTATTTGGCACACTATAAATTGAAATCCCATCCAGAAATGCGTATAGGTTCCGGGGAAATATCAATCAGGTTCCAGCTAGCGGAAACCCAAACCTTAGGGACCCTATTCTAAGGGCCGTAGTACTCGTTCTTAGGGTCTACAAAATAGTAGTCTGAGCCGGACACACCCCATAATACAGAATCATCGTTTCGTCGCTTGCACTACGGATTGAGGTGAGACTGAAATTCAGCTTTTCGGAGTACCTATTGTTATGTGTCTAGACTATACGTCAACCCAAATTTCATTTCCGTACTTGGCACCAGATGACGCTAGTGTCGCTAGCGAGAATAGGGTTGACCGATAAGACAACAACAACGACTATCTGGAATTTTCCGGAAAGTGCGTCACCGAAGTTTCCGGAACAGTGGAAACGAGTATATAAGGGCGAGTCAGTATAGTTTTACTCGTGGATTATGTCGGATCAATAACTAGTCAGTAATTAGTGGAATTGTAAATCATGTATTTATCCATGTGGGTTGTAATAAATAGTTTTACAGTAAAGCGAGTGTTATTTCTTTATCGGGTACGCGAAAATCTATCGAACCCACTGGAACGTCTAGAAAAGACGAGAAAAATATAACAGTATGTATGCCGCTACTGAGATGCCAAGCAGACTACTGGGTAAACGAAACATTTTATTGTTGCATTTGCATCCTTGCAACAGTGACTTAACGTTTTTCAACAATCTTGTGCTCTGGAAATCTATTTACTATGTACTAAATTGCATTAACCCTGCATAGCGCGTCTACCTACTCGCCATCGCGTACAGTTTCTGGCCATTGTATCGTATTTGACCCCAGTTCTTCCTCAAAGACGCACATTCCATGCCACGTGATTTTAGGGCGACCCCTTTGTCGGCCTCGTTGGTAGAAGGTGTTTTATTCTATCGCATAGCGCGTCCCGCAATGCAATTATCACCCTTCCGCAACGTATGACCAATCCACTGCCACTTTCGCCTGCAAGCCAAGTCGACGATAGGTATTTGACCCGTGCGCCGACGGAGATCTTCATCCGAAATTCTTTCGAGACAATAAAGTTTTATGATTCGACGTGTTGACGAAAGTTTGCAGCTTCTTGGTAACTGCAGCGGAAACAGCGGATCTTATGAGAGAGTAAGCAAATGTCGTCAGCATAGTGCAAATGTTGTAGCTTGTAGGTGGGAATTCAGAGTCCATTGCGGTTACGTTCTTCGGGCAAAGCTACATGGAGCACATCACCAATCACTAAAATAAACGGAATTGGTGATAGGATGCAACACTGCCTGACCCTGCTATGAACTGCTGAACCCTCCGATACCTTTCTACTACGCCAAAAAAATGTCATAGCGAGCTGCCAATTGGCAACTACTTAGCATCCAAACAGGTTACCAAATGGTTGGCTGGTTGGCAAGCAAATGATATGATCAAGCTTTCATTTTGAAGGTTTTCTAAAATTTAATTATGAAAATCGAATGAATCCGTGTTTAAATTATTATTAGGCAATTCAAGAACTACAGGTACAGTTAACACAAAAACAGAAAAGAAGTTGCAAAATGGTCGCTATGAATTCAGTAAGCCGTTGTAAAACTGTAAGCTGACAGATTATTCAGTTGCCATATTGATTATTATCGAAACTTGACGGCCATCCAAATGGCATCCGGTTTAGATGCGATGACAACTACTAGTTGGCATCACGAGCTGCTAATTGGCAAGTAGTGTCGATACAGCTTCGCAGACATCATCCTCAAGGATGATGAAACCTGAAATCGGCTAGGATCTAAGAAGGTATCCAAGGGTGTTTTGGAGTTTTATGTGAAGCATCAGAAGCTACGCAATTAACAATGCGTATGCTTTAAAGAAGCACTTTACCCTGTAGCAATCCTATAGTACAATTAAACTCAGTTTAACGTGTAACATCGATTAAAGGAGTATTTTGGACCGATAAATAAGCCTTAAGCTTAGAGCACAAATTAGTATCAATTTAAAGATGCTGCTATAAGACTTCCATAGCACTTTCTCTAAACGTTAACCTAAAAAGATACTCCGTTAATTACTTCTCTATTGTGTTTATTGGATGACATAACACACATATAATAGTCTCCTATAGCAGATAATCACAAATGATAACATACATGCATTATTCTCCTATAGCACGGAATCGGTTGTGATATTTCATCTTAACCCTCGGATGGTTCAGGTAAATTTTACATACGTATATGGTTCAGTGGGGTCTGAAATTTTTGCTTTTTTGGCACATTTGTTTGAACCAGAAGTAACTGCGAAGCCTTTTGATTAAGTGGTATATAAAAAAAAGAAGAATTCGGACAGTAGCTTTTAGTATGTGGAAGAAAAAATTAGGTGGTGTCAAATTTGACGGTAATTTGAACTTATCACAAATAAATCAATATAAAAACTAAAATTTTAACAAAATTTTATTTTTATTAGTCAAAACGTAATTAATACTAATTAACAAAGATAAGTACATCGACATTTTTTAGCTAAGGTTAATATTTTTTCTTAAATCGGGATCCAAAATTAGTCAATATTTAGAGCATTCTTCTTCACAGCTTTTTCCTCGATGGTCTTCGCAGATTGGCTTTTTGCACTCGTTGCAATTGTATTTTGTCTTCCGATCATTTGCTCGTGGGAATAAAAAACATTATTCGAAAAATTTACTTTTGTAAAAAGACATACGTAAATGGTTCGTGGGGTCTGACAGACCCCAGAGCACTTTCAAAGTGCTATAACTTATTAACAAAATCACAAATTCAAACAAATTCATGCTTAAATGAACGGATGTGACACATACTTAAATTACATATGCATCAAAATACCATTCAACAAGTTTTTCTAAGAAAATTTTAAGATTTAAATTTCTCTGGGGTCTGTCAGACCCCACTGAACCATCCGAGGGTTAATAGTATAACATTCATATTGTCATCCGATAAATTGTTCATCGTAGTTTTATACGGGGATGGATATCGTGATTTTTGATAGAGTTAAAATTATGAAGTGCTCTGAAATACTAGAATGGGAACCAAGTTTCTGCAATAGAATTGTTCGAAGTCTTGCAAGAAACCAACATTTGCTCACCCATTGTTAATTTGTGAACCAATTAAGAGGATCCCTGCGCAGAAACTGAATTTATTTTATGGATGAATGTGTAGATTTAATTAACGTCATTATTGGTAAAGCCAACTGATTGAAATAAAATAGAAGGTTTATTGCAAAAGATTCTATAAAGAATTGTTAAGCATTTCTATAGAAGCAACTAATAACCATTTTTAGTGTTTACGAGCAATGCTGACTATATGTCAGGTTGGCCCAGTGGTTAGTGCGTCGGACGGGCAATACGATAGTCATGGTTTCGATGCTAGCTGCGAGCTGTTTTTTTTTTTTTCATTAAATTTCAGTGTCACCCTATAAGCCTCCTATAGTTGGCAACACAACTTATTCTTTTCACGTTGATTATCGGAGCAAACGTGAGAAAATGATGATATAAGATACATGATGAATGTCTTCTTCGAAGGCATAATTTAGTGCTACAATAAGGTTATATCGGATTAAAAAAGGCGCCAAATGTCATTATTGGACTATTATTCAGGTTTTATGTCCTGTGTAGTGCTCTTATTACTATTGAGAGAGAATATTCTATGAAGTACTAAAATTGTTAGTTAGTTAATTAGCCTGGACCGTTCCAGTGAACCCAGTGGCGTAACGTACGGTGTTCCATGTGTTCGGTCGCACACGGGCCCCCAACCCACAGGGGCCCCCTAACGTAGTGAAGAAGAGTGGACAATTTTGGACTGTGATTAAAAAAAATATTTGATTTCCTAGACACACTGAAGCTATAGATTTGAAACGATGAACAAGTTAAAAGTGCTCTTAAATGAAACATTTTTTTTGGAACTCTCGAAAGGAGACAATAGCGACAAATCAGCAGCAGCCGCCATATAGCGGAAAATATTTGTAACACAGAAGTTGAAGCTTCGTCCAGCTGACTTAGCTTATCCGTATAATATGAATGGGTCTTCTGAACTGCAGAATCCCTGTTAAAATCTTTAATCAGTTTTTGGATGAAGTCGCCGGTAACTTGTTGCCGCGCGACTAATATCTCAAACGTCTCCATTTTTCGTTTGTTAGAGCTGTCTCTGGCTTACTAATTTTTGTATAGGTCGCCTCGTTGACCTATCCAGTAGAACGTATTTGTCAATTTAAGTGAGCTTTCCCCGTTGGTGGGGTTCGCAAGAATTTGTGAAGTTCCTATTATAGAACTACCACTGACGAAAGAGGAACTAGCCTATGCTATTGTCCTCGCTAGACACCTTCCTGATTGAAGTGTCCACAGAGAATTTGCGATGTTTGTCTTATAGAACGGAGAATAGCCTGTGCAGCTCTCCTAGCTATACACCTCGTGACACGGATATTCAGACAGTTCCCTGATTGAACTGACCACTCGAGATTTCAACTGGATATCGTGATACAGATAATAATCAGACAGAAGTTCTTTTTATGAGAACGGATAGCAGAACAAGCCTTTGTTTTTGTCATCTGTGGCGTGGTGCCTTGCCCTGTCTGCTTCTTTTCTCCCTTAAATTTTGATACAACAACTTAGAAATAAGTAATTATTCAAAAATATACAAAAATCAAAATTAAGATAATTTCAGAAAATATGTTTGTAATCTGAATAAAGTGAACAGAAGAAATGACTTCACCCATTAACAGCTCTGATACTAAACGTAAAATCCAATTAACCGAAAAAAAATCACCGGGTTCAAAAACAAAATCCCTGACTAAATCTATAAGAAAGCTTGGTAAAATGTGGTTAATTTCGCCTATGTTGCAAAAAAAAAAAAAAAACAATTTTAGTCATGCATCAAATATTCGAAATGTACATTTGAACGGATTCTACTCTACTCTCAAGTTGTGTAAAAAGTTAAGACGATAGTCTGAACATGGTTCGAGATTTCATAATCAACCTAAATTTGTCAAGTGTAAATCGCATTTTTACACAGACCCTAATAACCGCCTACAAACAAATCCTGGATTTGGACTAAAAAACAAATAATTTCGACCCGCTTACTCGATTGAATCGTGAGGTTTTAGTATTATACTGTTGATAGTGTAAATCCTCGCATGTCAGTTGGTGTAACCAAAAGGGACCATATCAAAAGTACCTACATCCGAGGTAGCTTGTCCATAGACCAACCAATCACCGAAAAGCTCGAAGACCGACAAATGGATTGGTATTGCCATGTTGAAAGGCGTCCATCTGATAACCCCACAAAGAGAGCGATATCAATGGAAGTTCCGCTTGATGAACCCAAGGCCAGAGGCAGACCGAAGAACACCTGGATGTGTGAAATTAAAAAGCATCAACAACGCTTTGGTCTCAGCGATGACACGATCCAAGATAGATCTGCCTTTAGAAATATGCTGAGACGTCAGCCGGGCGACGCGACGCCATGGAGCGGTATAAAGAACGAGGCAAGGAAGAAGAAGAAGTGTAAGTCCCTTTAAAATATAGTCCTGGAGTTACTTGTAACTTCAATATTTTTCCAAATTTACAACAGCGCGTACTAACCAGCAAAAACAGTGGTTTCAACAATTTTGTTTAATTATAAATTACACTTTGTGGGGGCCCCCATTTCGATCTCGCACACAAGATATTTTAGAAACGTTACGCCACTGAGTGAACCAATACTGAAATGGGGTGCAAAGAAACGAAGCTTTTTTTTAGGCTTAGTCGCTTAAAACCCAACATAAATACATGCTGGAGAGCGATATTTTTTTAAGATTCCCCACCTTTTCGAAAATAAAGCCAGCTATGTGTCCTGTAACATATATCTAGCCGAATTCACTAAAACCATCCTCATTGCATATAATTCACTTTAACTTTATACCGAATCAAAAGTTTCCCACAAAATTATATTGCATTCTATGCATGTCCTTTGTAACTTAACTATTTGCGCATTATGATCCTTAGTACTTACTACTGCTCCCTTCCATTTCCATATAATAATTTTCATAATTCCGCACACAAGTCTTAGTTCGCTTTATCACTTTTGCCCAAAAACTTCATCCGCACACGTCTCCGGCTTTTGCAGACTGGGTCATAATTGTTTGGAACAACATATTGTTCGAATATGATTAAAACTTCACCCACAACTTCGTATCCACCACATACGAGTACGTACACGGTACACTATCCGCACACTCTCTTTTCTTTGTTGAAACTTATTTCTACCCCCGAAAAAGTTGATAGCGGCCATGATGATGGTGGTGATGATGATGATGACTTCTACGAGATGTTGATGATGATGGAGAGATGAGGAGTCATGGTGCTTCTTGCCAAAAGGGAAGACAGGGATAGGGACCAAGAGCCGAAGACGTATAAGTGGAGTTTTAGAATACAGAGAAGAGAATACACCAGACGGGTTCAACTATTGCGCGATATATTGTCGGGTACATAATACTTTAAAGTCATAAACTTTCACTTGATATTGCGAATATTGCATTAGATAGCCCTGCAGCAGAGTAATAGCATGGGCATATCAACGTGCATACACGTTCTCGTAACTTTTAAGTTACGCCTAAGTTGGCTTCTGTTGCGGGAAGTTTTGTATGAGGAGAAAATGAATTAGATATGAGAATAAACTTAATATTTAAAAAAAAGCGAGTAAGACTAAATTTTACGTAAAATGGTTGGAATGTGGAAATATTAAAATTTTAAAGTAAAATATTTTTTCCGGAGTACTTTTATCTATAAATTATAAAGATCCACATTCAAGAAGAATGGCATATCGGTTTCTGAATGACCTACCCTGAACGGAAAGTAGGAACAAAAGCCTCAGTTCAGAGCTACCGCGCCACACTGAAAATAAATTGTGAACAAAGAACATTTCTATCTCAAAAAGCATGTAAAAACGGCTAATCCTTGAAATAGATATGATGCAGCTAAATTGCGGCGAAAGCGGTACCAATGCTTTTTACGTGACGTCATTTTGCTCTTAAACATTGAAATTGTCATTAGCCATTTAAAATTCATTGGTGTTGCTTTCGCCGCAGTTTTGCAGAATTTCAAGCCTAAGGATATCTTCACATCTTCAGTGTTGAACTCTACTCTTATATTTAGTACATACTTCCTTCCACCTCCACTGAACAATTTGCTTTCTCTACAATTTAGACAGCTTCTCATAATGCTCTGTGTTAATTATAACCCTACAAAATATATTACGCCTATAAGTCTCCCTTAACGTCGCCGTGCAAACGGCTACAACATGATGAAATTACTTAATGTGAAAATAGATTGCCCATTGTCCGATAAAATGTTTTCATCCATTTCCATTCTTCCTCAAAACATTGTTCTACTACTTAACACAACGAGCCGAAAGGACTCGCTCGATGAAAAGCTGCTGCACTAATTCTAGACCATTGCGAACCACCTTCGCTCACTATTGCTCTTATAGCATAACATGGACATTTATACGTTAACGTAAGCGTAGCAATTTACACATGATATACATACGCTGAGTTGTTCGTTCAAGATTGCTAAATTGTGTGTTTTATAATGATAAATAGGGGCAATTTAATCCTACTTCCCTCTAACTGCCACTATTCAGACGAAGGAAAAAATGTAGTTACAAAGAGCCTATATAGTGCAGTCATATTAGCATTTCAAATAGAAAAAAATAGAGTAAGGCTAATTTTTGTTGTTTTTGAATCAGTGGGCTCCCAGGAATCTACAACTGATTTTGCTAAAAAAAATTTTGATCGGAAAGGTCCCAAAAAGGACAAAAAAGGATACTCTTTAATCCTTGACCGGAGGTCGGCATGCGGGGTATCATATCAAAAGGGACGTCGAGTACATTACATATCCGGTGTTTGTTTCCTGTTTCAAGGACCCTCAACAGAATAAATCGAGCTTAAATGGAAAATTTTCGCGTTTCCCGTGTATCTTTCCAAAGCCGTAACTATACGAGAATAAATCAGGTTGTCACTACTTTTATCACTTTCCAGAATCTATAATACCTCAAGATTCTACCATTAAATTTGCTAAGAAAAACGTTGATCAGAAAGCTCTGAAAAAGGACATAAAAGGACACTAATTGCACACCTTAGTCGAACGTGGGCATGTGGGGTGTCATATCAAAGAGGATGTCAAGTACATTACATATCTGCCATTTGTTACTTGTTCCAAGGACCCTCAAATGAGAAAATTGAGCTCAACTTAAAAATATTTGTGATTTTCCCGTTCTGTATCTTTCTAAAGCCGTTATTTTCCATTTAAGCCCAACTTATTCCATTTAGTGTCCTTGAGACAGGAAACAAGCACCGGATATGCAATGCACTCGAGGTCCTCTTTGATATGACACCCCACATGCCCACGTTCGATCAAGGTGTGAAATTAGTATCTTTTTATGTCCTTTTTAGGACCTTTCCGATCAAAATTTTTTTTAGCAAAACCAGTTGCAGATTCCAGGAAGCCCACTGATTCAAAAACAACAAAAATTAGCCTTACTCTTTTTTTTTCTATTTGGAGGCCTGAATTGGGATATTTTGACTGCACTAATATGTGAATGTTTATTTTGTGCGCAATCAATTACAGGGGAAATTGAATTAGGTGTACCTACGTACTTTGGTGTTGATGGTGTTTCGCTTCAGTGAACAAAACGAATCGGCAAAGTCATGATAATGTTGAAGATTCGGCAAACAAAATGAAAGTGTTAAAATGTATAAGAAAATTGCTTTTCGGAAGAACACTTCTATGGGTTGTGCACCATGCATAATCGAAACTGCGTAGCATACAGTGCTCTATTATCGCAACAATTTTTCCAACATATGCAATCAAACATTCACAATGAGAGATTTCATTTTGCAAGACCGAACTGGAGTCGGCCAATTCTCGATGCGACCATTACTATAGATGAGGTGCGTAAGGCCCTGCAACAATGCAAGCATAATAAGGCGGCTGGGAGTAGTGGCATTCCCGTCGAATTTTTCAAGTATGCTGGGGAAAATGTGATAAATATCCTATGCAAGTAATTTAATAAAATTTTTGATGGTGGAAACATTCCAGATGAATTTAGAGACGCGATCATATTCCCAATTTTTAAGAAAGTCAATGTGAATGACCCAGGATGTTACAGAGGTATATCTTTCTTGAATGTAACAGAGAAAACACTGGCTTCTATACTACAGGCGACGTTCTCGAAGTGGTTAAATAATGAGCATAAAATAAACGAAAACCAAGGTGGCTTTAGAAAGGGATACTCGACGAACGACCATATTTGTGTGCTCCAAAATCTAGTGAGACTTCACATGGATGAAGGAAGAAAGCTATACGCGTGTTTCGTCGACTTCAAGGCTGTATTCGATACTATCAATAGAAATGCTTTATTTTACAAGCTTTACAATTGCGGACTGTCTTCGAAATTCGGTATCCTATTGGAAAGATTGTACGAGAGAACAACGGCAAGGGTTTGGAGTGGCAATCAGCTATCGAAATCTTTCAAAACGAACGTCGGCGTGCGACAAGGCTGTAAATTAAGCCCAGAACTTTTTGCAGTCTATATTAACGATATCCTTGACGATTGCCCTGGTGGAGTATACGCTTTTGGGATGCGACTTAAAGGCTTATGAGGACGATATTGTCCTGTTCGCAAAATCGCCGAATGACCTACAACAAATGATCAATCATCTCGATATGTACTGCATGAAATGGAAATTGACAGTACGCCTAGGTAAAACGAAAATAATGGCCTTTGAAAAAAGATTTCGTTTGGCTCGGAGCGAGAACTGGACTTTCAAAGGCGATTCAATAGAAGTGGTGAAACAATACACTTATCTTGGAATACAACTATCAAGTAATCTCAGGGGCGAACCCAGGAATTTATTTCGGGGGGTGATTTGTATTTGCAAAGTGGCTCATGAAATCCAACGCTTTAAATGTTCTTAGACCTTAGTCTTAACCCTTAATTGGTCGCATGGGGTCAGCTCTATTTTAAAGATGAAATTTGTGGGCTTAAACTGATCAAAACGTGCCCGAACCTCTGCTAGCTTTCCAACTTATCTAAACGTATTATAAATCAGTCACCGCCACATTTTTCACCAGTGCAGGCGTAACGCTGTATTACTTTCTTTAGTGGTTAGACCCCATGCGACCACTTACGTGACTTTTTTGGAAAAGGCAAGTTTTTGTTTTTTTAATTATTTTGTAAAACAATTTATGTCGTTTTTTACCTGGAATTGCAAGTTGCAACAGTTTGGTTTATATTCCATCATTTCATTCCGCTTTCAGTTTATAAGAATGAAAGGGAAAATACTACAATGGGTGGAAGAAGCCACTGATAGTGAAGAAGATATTCGTGGTTTGGAATCAGATGACCGATGACATAGTTTAGGAAATTGAGTATAGTTCGTAGTGAGAAAGCGAAATAGGATGTGAAACACCACAAGATGAAGAGGAAGACACTAAGCATTCGCCAGGTAGATATTTTTTGTCTAGACATACAAAAAAAAATCCCTAAGAAATCTAAATTTTTTTGGGGTCTCCAGAGACCCCGTGCGACCACTTACGTGACTTTCTCTACGCGCCCAATTAAGGGTTAAGAGTGCCCATATACTGTCCGATCGATTGACCAATCGCCCGTACAGCACATACACTATGCAATTTATCGCGCAATCTGAAATGACAATCTCGCGGTACACACGAGACAACACAACATAACGAAAATTATATATTTTGTGGCGATGGAAGATCCACTACTACTTTCGATGGAGAATGGGCTTGTCTAGACACTCAATTTTCGTTTGTCTTCGTCATTTTGACAATTAAAACTTGGGATGTCTGCGCTATTTAAGAAAGGTATTCATTCTTGAACGCGATTGCAAATGTTGAATATGTCAACAACTCACCATCTATTCATACTATTATAACGAAAGAATTGATCATTAATCTGTCCTGAACAAAGCCGCGACACACATCTAACGATAAATAATGAACAGATGTGGATATAATGAAGCATTCATCTCTTCTGATTACTTCACGCAATCAATTCAATGTTGAAAGTGGAAACGGAGCTTGAAGACGATAGGGAAGACAAAAGCGCGCATATGTGGACATAACCAAGGACCGCCACAAACACAAGATTAAGAATGACCACTGGTTTATGTCAATAAACCAGCAACTGAAAACACATGATTATCATGACAGATTGTATGAAAAATTGCATGGCAATATGTTCCACACGTCCAATAAAAAAAATGGTTTAGATGGGCACAAACACCTTCCAATTTATCGGGCAATAAAAAAATTGCTTCAATCGATTGGAAGGTCTATGGGCACTCTAAAACGATAGTCTGACGTCGGGCATAGTGAAAATCATCACTTGATTTATCATTAAAGATATGTTGTGTGAATTTTATTCATACCTACACTCTAAAAAAATTTACTCCAATAATAGGAGGAAACTTTTTTTCCTTCTATTATAGTAGTAAATTTACACCATGATCTGAGCGAGAGTAATTTTACACTTTACGGTGTAAATATTTACTACAAAATTACTTACATAAATAAGTAAACTTACTCTTAGAATTATGTAAATTTAAATCAGAAATAAGCAAATTTGCAATGGAACAAATGTAAATTTACACCGGCGAAAATGTAAATTTACATCTGGGTTTATGTAATTAATTAATAATATTTACGGCAGCCGGTTCTTCAATTTTAATCGTCCTGGAGCTAGTCGTTATTCCAACGGCCAAGAGCTGGCACACCCCCTTCGGTTCAACATCAAAAAACGCTATAACAACAACAATAATATGATGCTCACACGAACGCACTTCGTACGGAACAGACTAACTGCACACAGAACAAGCCACTTGACAGATACAGGAGAATGCAATAATTCTCAAAAGTATTGTAGCACACCTCAGTTTTACACAAATGTAGGTGTAATTTTCACACCAAAATCGCAATATTACATGAAAATTACACAAAAATAAAGTAATGGCACATCTTCACACCAAATGTGGTGTAAAATTACACCAAAATAGAGTAATATTAAAAAATCTGTGTAATATTACACTATTTTGTGGGTTTACTAGAAATTTGGCTGAAAAATAAACGTTTACTGTAATTTTGCGAGAAAAAAGGTGTAAAATTCAACGAATTTTCAATGTAAAATTCAACCTTGTTTTTACAGTGTATAATTATAAAATTTCGGGGGGTGTTTCATCCCCCAAATCCCCCCCCCCTTGGGTTCGCCCCTGAGTAATCTTATTATGGAGCTTCACCTAGAATGTAAATTAAAGGAAGCGAAGCGAAATGGGCAATTAGCTCAATCTGGAAAAACTGCCAAAGTAACAAGAACATAGCGCATACAGTGAAATACAAGATATATTTAGCAGTATCACAATCCGTGTTTCTATATGGTGCCCAGGTATGGGGAGGAAATGCGTACGAAGAAGTTGAAAAACTCCAACGTTATATCCTGAAGCGAACTTTCCAATTACCTTCAAAGACACTAAACTACATGTTGCTCCGTGAGACCGGTTTATCACTACTATTTGTGGAGACGCTTGCGACGCACATAAAGTACTTGGCAAAAGTATCCCGAATGAGTGAGGAGAGGCTCTCTAAGAAGGTAAATGAGGAAAGTCTTTTCTATGGCGATTTGCAAACACTTGCCAGAGAAACGGGAACTCAATTCGATTGGAACGGTACAAGCGATAATTGTGACATACTTTATCAAATGAATTCGGAAGTAAAGAACATGCGAAGGCGGGCGAATAGTTCACAGCATCGCGAAATTTATGTAAACCTGAATCATGATCTTGAGGCGAACACATAATTCCAGAATAGCTTTAGTATTCTTAAAATTTTCCTAATTTTTAAAGCGAGAGGCGAACTATTGGCGCTGAATTATATTCCGCATCGGATCGATCTTCCAATAACACGCGATCTGTGTAACATGAGAGCGAGGGAAGAGGAAGACACCCTTCATTTCATCGGTAAGTGTCCTGTACTTAAAGAGACCAGAAGGTCATGCTGGAGAAAGGACTATTTGAGCGAAGTGCGAAGAGGAAGTGTATAATCTGTTGAACGGATCGAACTGGGACACTTTGTATAAGTACTGTTGCATAGCGTTGAAGTATCGTAGCCGAATTATAAGCGGTCAAATCTAATCGATCGCCTTAAGTACACCCAGCAAAAAACGTGTATTAAAACCAATGAAGTTTTTACTTTACTTATAGTAAACAGAAAATTTCTTTAAACGTATGAAATTTGAATATAATTAATTAAAAATGTCATTGGGTCAAATACTCTTTCATAGAATTTATGATTTCAGTAGTAATAGAATTATAACATGCCCACATACAACTAATGCAACAAATGACATAGAATGAAGTAAATCAAATTCATGGGAAGTATGATTATTTTGCATAGCCTCTATGTATAAACAATTTTAGGTTTGTATTACACCGCGTATCAAGTAGTTAAGATTTTAGAAACGTTGACAACATTCCACATCTAGTCTCATGGCAATGTGTGGCAGGCGGACCGGGTTCGAATCCAAGTTTCGGCATAAGGTTTTTTATGAATAAAAAAATATGAAAGCTTGAAATAAAATTAAATCACAATAAAAAAATAAAATAAAAATTAAAAATATTCTTTTATATTTTTTATTTTATAAAATTTTTACATAAAATCGATGAACAATCTCATTGTTATAATCGAATTTTCACTTGATATTTTCAATGATATTTCTATCATTGTCCCAAAAAGACTATTTCATCGGCTCCAAATCATAGCCAAAATTTCATACTTCCTATGTAATTTTTCTTTGATAAAAGTATTTTTTTTTTTCTGAGTGTAAGTGACAGGGGGTTAGGGTCGATGAACACGCAGAATTTGGAGTTGTGTGAACTTTATCACCCTGCCCCCGTACGTCACCTAATAATCCATTATTTTAACCCGGCAATTAATAAATTACATATCAGCATGAAGCAAAAATAATAAAACATATAATAAATAACGCATAATTCCAAATTGTACATAAAACCTTTCTTTTAATTTTTTACATTTTAAAAATTGAAAGAAAACATTAAATCAATCAAATCAGGCAGACGGCAATACGCCATGCCTTATACTGGTTTTGTAATCTACATGGCACTCTTTTATATAATATGAATTTTTAAAATAAACCACTTTATCTATCTACATATCTATAATTCACAATTGTGCAGCAGATTCACAATGGGTTTACTATTGCGAATCTACAATTGTGAATTGATCTACAATTGCAAATTGATCGAGTTTAAACGCTGCCGGCATTTTAATTGTTATCCAATAGTCCATTTATTTGTTTATTTTATTTTTGTGTTTACGAAACCCATTTTTAAAATTAGTTGGAGTAGGGCATTGAGAAAAAAAAATGTTCATACCTAGTATATTTACTTTTTGTACCGAAAATTATGATCAGAAGCAAATTTAAAATTGTAATTATGATCTAGTCTAAGGGCGCTATTACACAGTCATATATTGGTAATATATATTATAATAGATATTGTCATATCCTTAAGCCTACTCGATTTCGTTCATTGCACGTGCAAAAAATTTACCGAATGAATCGAGTAGGCTTAATTTTATGACTATAAATATGACTGTGTCATGGAGCCCTAACGAGCCAATCTTTAAATCAAACACCAAATTAGACATACATATGTATATATGTATTTTCATATCTAGTTCCAAAAATCTAAATCAGTCAAGTATATTCTAGCAACCTTAAACAAACAAAATTCCATACGCCATTCCTATTACTTTATACCTCTTATTTCATTCATCGTTCTCATCTCAGTTCTATGCACAATTATACAATACAAACAAATATTACAACAACCGACAAAGACAAAAAAAATGCTAAATACCCTGAAAATAGCCATCATCCTGCATCCTGAACTGCCCCGATGGATTCTAAACGTTCCCATTACATGCCAGGCCAAACTCGGAATGAGATCATTAAAATTCTCCTCTATCTTTTCCTGTATTATTGCTAGCGTGTGGATTTCGCCAAAAAGGTCCTGCCGCCTCTGCGTGCTGGTGCACCACATCAAGGTCAATTCTCGGAATCCCTTTTCGAGTACGTATGGCAAAAGCGCAATTTTCAATGCTTTCCATTCTCTCTCTCTGATTCTCTATTATGCATCCGCCAAAGAAGAACTTCATAGAAGCGCGATGTGGTTTTTGGAACAAACCGTATAACGTTCGTCGGCGTCGTCGTGAACAAATGCCGCACAAGGCTCGACCGTATTCCTCATCCTGGGATAGTCCGAGTGTTCCGAAACGTTCGTAAATATTGAAACATGGGAATACGAGTATCTCCACGAAATCTTCCACTCTAGTACATATTCCCGTGATTTTGAGGGAGTTTTTTTTTCACCAGTTTGGATTGTTAGACCGAGCTCTTCGACTCACATAAGTGTGTGTGTGTGTGGTTTGCAATAGCCAATGGAGGGTTGGTGGACATTCGGTGTAGGATCCTGTTTGTGTCCATAATCTTGATTAGATTTCATTTGCAAATAACAATTGAAAACTTCTGAGAACATTAGAAATCCCCGGAACAGCATCTATGTATCAGCCATGAGCGTAGCCAGGATTTTTTTTGTTTCTTAGAGGGTGGTGGTATTAATTCAAATTATTTTTAATATACACATATGGCCAAAAAAATAAGTAGGTACAACCATACGAATTTTTCTTACCACCCTGTAGCCAAGTAGTTATTTGAGTAAATAAAATCATATGGAAAGATTTAAATACTTAATTGGCGAGGAATCAAATAATATGTAAATTAGCATATTATAATAAATAACAGCTTTCATATACCTTGAAAAAGTACGAACTGACTAAAATAGGCTGGACAAAATAATAAGTACATGTCAGTTAATTTGATTAAAAGTGGTTTTAACTAAAATATTATGTTCTGATTCGACAAGAATTTGATTTATTTCATTATTTAAAAGTAAATGATCCATTATTTTGAAAAAAGAAAAAAGGTTTTTGTTGGCTCTCTGGAGATAATTCTTATGACATGTTCCTTTACATCCATATATCCAGTTACTCAGGAAATTCCGTATTTGGTCCTTTTTGTGAAAACTTTGTTACTAGTTCATTGATTCAACTCTCCCTAAACATTCTGGATTAAATTTGACTCTAGTAACAACGTGAAAAGCCACTCGATTTGGTTGAAGCGGATCCTTGACCAGTTTGTGAGGTATGGTTAGGGTTAATATCCTGCTGAAATCCCCATTTAAAGTGTATGGCCTCATCAGTAACATATTCTGCGACTCTCAACTAACATTTCTTATATGGAAATTGCTTCATAGTAATGGTTATTAGGTACATTTGAACGAAACCAGACTATGAAAATTAAGCGATAGACTAAGTTTTTTTCGCCTCCCTGGGAAATAGCCAGTTGATGTACCGTATATCATATTATTTTTTTTTTTGGATGAAGAATATTACGATAAGAGTAGTTTCCAATCAAATTCATTACGGTCTCATAAATAAAACAAAATATTCTGTTAGTTTTCATTGAGCGCTTATATACCGGCTCTTAATTTACACTATCTTAACCCTTCGTTAGGCGCGCGCCCATTTGTCACGTGGTTAGGCGCGCGGGCTACAATTGTAGCCCAAATTTAAAATTATATAAAAAATATTGTTCAATTTTATTTTTTTTTTCTTGCTCGGTCTGTGGTCTCTTGATTACTGTACAGATTAAAAAATATAAAATCCTTAATTTTTTATTAAAATATATATAATAAAAGAGGGCAAAATGCAGATTAGTCCTATTTTTAGTCTTTTTTCACATTAACTTACGTAGGTGAACAAAATAGTTTCTTTTCAAAATGAAAACCCCAAAAAAGTTTATATTCTCAGAAATCAACAAAAAATCTTCGAAATGGAACACTGAGCGAGAGAATGCAGTTAAAAATGCCCAGTTTGTGGAATTCCAAACTTAGCTCATTTTTGGGTACCCAATATTCACAATTTTTTAAACTGGGAGTACCGTTTCTTGCTAGAAAGCTAAATATATAGTAAGTCAAACTGATTGAATTTTATTCATAATATTCATATTAACTGTTCTCGCAATATTTACGCTAGAATTGATAAACATTTCACCCAGAAACTAAGTAATGTTAGTAACATGTAACATATCCACGCTGAAAGAAATAACTTTGACTTCAACTCCAGGTTTTTCATTAATATAGTAATCTAATTTTTGTACATTTATCTTGAAACCCTTTTTTTTTGTCAAACATTTTACTGTTCATATTTTCTACTATGTTTTATAATAATATTTTTATTTTAATGGATATGTATGAGTACCAAAAAAGTAACATGATTGGGCGCACGGGCTACACTTGTAGCCCAGTGGACTTTGATCACAAAAAAATATTAGTTTCTAGGCTCAATAAATATCAAAAATATTCTTATTCGATTAAGAAGCAACATTTTAACAGCTTCTGAGCAGTTCGAATGAATTCAATTTATATCCTGAAAATGATCGCCATTTAAAAAAGTGTGGGCTACAATCGTAGCCCGCGCGCCCACTGAAGGGTTAAAGCATTTTTGGAGATAGTACCTTTTCCATAGGGTGAATATACCGTCCTAGTCTAGTTCGCGAATTAACTTTCTTCTTCTTCTTTTTATTCGAATTGGTTGTGGAATGTGCAGATGATTAGAAATGGTTTATCTGACATTTCCATTATTTGGACAATATTATGATTGAAATTTGTTAATCTCGCGTATTTTCTAACCAGGAATTTCATGTAAACTTTGTAGCGAAACGAAAATCGAAAACGATATCATTCCAGTAACAAGACGACTTCGCTCTTCCCGGATAAATTTCAGAGACAGCCGCTTGTCTAGGCATTATGGATTGGCAAGCAACTCGCCATATGTTGCGAGCGGGACTAAATTTAGTTTCGATTAGTTAGTGCAGCCCGTATATGCCGTCCAAAAATAATTTAAATTTGTCTAAAACTTTTTATCTTTGCTGCGGTATATAAGCGGTCATTGTTCGGTCTGGAACAAAAAGAACTATCCCTACAAAATTGTCTTGTACTGTCAACACTTTTTGACATCGCCATGGAAAGTTCTAAACTTTTTACCAAAACTGCTTTACTTCTTGTATTCTCCGATTAACTTTTCAAAGGGATTCTCTATTTTCAATATTTACCGCGAAAATCATCAGTCAAGCCAAGGGAACTTTTTTCGCTATAGTGGTAATGAGATCGGCAGTTATCCTTAAGGCCCTTACATGGACCTAACCGCATTTGAGACTACTTTTATTTAGTTTTTAATGAATTACACAGTAAATACAACGTTTGGCTGGTTTATTTCGTTAATGAGAGAATAATTTTACCACTATTTCAAATTTTCGAAATCTAAACGTCTTTTTTCGTACCTACCCCATTTTTCGCCCCTTAAGTATTTTTGTTTATTTTTAATTTAACGCTTGTTGCATACACCAATGAATAAACAAACAAATCCTTACGGAAAATAGCAAGTTGTTGTCAAAAATTTAAAAAACCGATGGTGTACTTATTATTTTGACCAAGCTGAAAACCAACTTCAAAGCTAATATAAGGAGGGACTAAGATAATACGGGGATGCCATTTAGTTTCTCGGTTCCGTTGACATTGTTGTATCCTAATTGTTGTAATGGCTATCTATTTGGAGTAATTCAATTTTAAAAAGGATATGAAAATTTGGCATAAAAAAGTACAAGAGGGGTGTACTTATTTTTTTGGCCATATGTGTATATAAACGATATTCACACTATATTTGATGGAGTTCAATTCCTCTTATTTGCAGCAGCTCATGCCTAGGCTGCCATACAAACCCAACCCCCCAAATTAGGTTCTTCTAAGGAAAACTTTTTTATTTGTGCACCAATTTCAACCAAATTTCACTCCAATGTGTTTCTATTGATGACACAAAAAAAAATTTAAGAATGGATCAAATCGGACCATGGGGTAATGGGGCTGCCATGAAAACCTAACCCCCAAATAAGGTTCTTCTAAGCAAAACCTTTTTTTTTTGTGCACCAATTTCAACCAAATTTCACACAAATGTGTTTCTATTGATTGATGACACAAAACATATGTAAGAATAGTTCAAATCGTACAATGGGGTCATGGGGCTGCCATACAAACCCAACCCCCCATTTCGGTTCTTCTAAGAAACATATTTTACACCAATTTCACAAAACCTTGAATTAATGTGTCTTTATCAAAGCAACTAAAAGGTCAAAACGATGGAATCGTACTATGGGGCCTTGCTCTCGCATCCCCCAATAACATTTTCAGAGTAAATATTTTTATTTGCCCACTTATTCCAAACAAACCGAACTTTTGTATAGGCAGGAAAAAAAGAATGGGGGGGGGGGATTAAATACAAGTCATATACAAGTCGTACGCCCGAAAAAACTTTTAGCCCCAGGGGAGCGAAGGGTATCCAAATTTCGGCCGCGCCCGAATTTAGCCTCGGTCTCGTTTTTAATTTCAGTCTTCAAAACTGCAATCTGCAGTATTGTGCAGCTGGTAGTGTCTTTGTTTCCCTGTCTTTGAATATCCGAGACTGAAATCTTTCGATTTAAAGATCACCTAAAATTGCGGATTGAGACCATAGCAGCTAACTGATTAGCTCCTTTGCGCAATTGCCAATTTGTAGTACGGAAATTTAGGCGCTGTGCAAGGAGTCAAATCGTTTTTTTATGCTCTCAAACGTCTGGGGAGCTCCCTTCCCTACCTGCCTCCCTTGGCTACGTCCATGGAATTAGCAGTGAATTGGTCATGCATGTTGACAATATTTACTTGAAATTCTTTGAGCAGGATTCAGAAAGGATTTGCAATAAAAGACAGCTGCTTCTCTAGTAGCAAGAAACTGTCCAGCTACATAATAGTCTTATATCTTTAAAAAAAAATGCACATCCATTACCTAATACTAGAAGAATCTCATCCCTTTAAAATTCTAATGCCTATTACCTGCTAATACCGACATCTTTAATTGAAAGGGGTGCTTCTATAACATAGGCCAGCAGATTCTAAACATTTTACATACATGACACGTTTGGGATTCATTTTGTCACCCTCAGGTGAAGGGAATTTACACCAGATACTTTTGGCTTTTTATACATCCTTTTTGTCATCCTTCCATAAGGCACAGCAATTTATTCATCGTTGTATTTTTGACGTCCTCTGTTACAAGAGAGGAGGCGACATGTTTGCTTACATTTTTTGTGAAATTTTCAATGAAATTCGATGTGGACGAGTCAGATACTTGGAATAATTCGGACAAATAATAATATTAGTTTGAAAAATAGATGGATTGTGGTTAGTTAGAAGTTGAAGAAAATCATTAGAAGTTATCGTCTTGAAAAAATTCTTCACCTGGAATTTCGCTTTGGCTCACCGACCGATCCAAGACGGAGCATAGGTGACGAGAGCTGCAATCTGTGGACCCAGTTGTACTGGGTATCATTAACGACATTTTCTCATTTGACGCTATCCATTTTCTCCTTGTTTCGTCCGAAAACTGACCCTACTCTTTAGGTATAGGTACTACAGTCTTACCAGGAAACAAGGGAAAATCCCCTATATAAATAGGTGTTTTTCAAACTCCTAGGGGTAATTTTAGATCATAAATCATAAAGAAATTTGTGAAAGTAGCTCTAACTATTTATTGTTTACTTTCGCTTACCTTTAGAATATCTTCGAGCCGGGATCGCGGAGAGATAGTGCAGATAAATATTGGGAAGTCATCTCTCATCTAGCCGGTACGTTTTTTCGATTTCTAATAAGTAAGTTGTGAAATTCGTTGGTAAAAAAAATCAAGTGACGTGGAGACGTTGGTCGAAATTCTTTTCAGGACTCGGCCTGGAGAATATCACCACCAACGAGTAACCTGAGTATAAAAAACGCTAGCATGCCAGTTGATGAGTATGTATATTCAACTTGTAGTTCTGAGTCAATATTCAGCTGATAAAAGTATTTTTCCCCAACATATTTAAGGAACAATAAAATGATAAGCTAACCACAACTTTTTTTCTTTTTGAATGGTAGTTCGCTACGGACGGCAAATTCCCACTTCGATTAGCCCAACTTAAAGCTACTGAGCTTGCCTTACTCTGTGGTCGTTATGGTGCGGTCCCCACTCTGTGATGTAGATATCCATAGAGAAACGGGTTTTCTATATTCGGCATGGCCCGTCGCATGATTATTAGGAGGATACGCAATTTTCGTATCATACAATAATAAACAAATAATGCGACTAGGAAGTGTTATGGCTGACAAGCGTTTTACACTCCCAATTCAATTTTAGTTGAAACGTTGAAGATCATACACGGTAGTCGTCGACGCACCATGCTACTCAAAGAATTAGGGCAAAACAAGGGAGCTACATACACATCAAGCGCATGCCGTCGCTTTACCTGTTAACAAGCCGTCTCGATTGTTCTGTCAGTAATTTTCGCAGTACCATTCGAATTCGTTCTCTCGTCCACACATCGCAATTGGTGATCAGGTGGTCCTTTTTTCAAATTAGGGGGAAACCATTATTTTTGGGGAAAATTAAGCTTGATTAAGGGCGATGTCCCGCATCCTATCTGCCAATACTGAGGTGCTACAATAACTTAGCGGGGAGGTAGCACGACAACGAAGAGTGTTTTCAGGTATAAATAAACACACAATTTCATTGGATGTTTTTTTGTATTGCCTCCACTGGCGATCCTCGAAAAAAGAAACCAAGTCTTAGTTTTTTATAAGCGACCAATATATTTCGGACATAAGTCCATCATCAGGGTCTGATTTACATCCACAAAAAACATGACCTAATTAATAATAAATTGTGTGTGAATTTAGCATGAGATATACCTAAGATCTAATGTAATTTAAAGTTAACACCGTAAAAAACTGACGTGAAACACAGAAACTTTTACAAGTAACAAAGAAACAAAAGTAAACAATGAATAGATGTCAAGTTGAATATCAAAAATATCACAGATGTTTGGTGGTTTATAATGGCATGTGTATACATATATCAGGTAAAAAAGAAAAAAAAAAGAAAAATATTATTATCAAAAAATATCACAGATGTTTAAATGTCAGTCTTGATTAAATTAATATACGTGTTGTATATTGCTTTTTATCACTTTTTTCATTGCTTTTTATCACTTTTTTCATTGCATGCTACATCCTCAAATTTAATGATTTGATTCACTTCGTGAATTTGTAGTTTACATTTATTGCGCTCTTTTTTTAAAATTGTAGCGCCATCAAAATTAAATGTATGCTGTTGACTTATTGAGTGTTTGACAAGTGCAGAAAGGTTTTCATTAAGTGATTTCTTGGAATCGTTTTTATGCTGACTGACACGTGTGCCAAGCTTTTGGATAGTTTCACCAATATATGTTTTGTTGCAATCTGTGCAATCAATTTTGTAAACTGTTGGATATTTACGATATTTATGATCGTAAAAATAATGCATCCACAGCCACTTAAGTTTCTAAACAAAAATTAAATCGTTCTTTTCATGATTGTACGTATTAAGATACAAGAAACATATTGATCGAGATTTTTGTTTATATAGCTATGTTGCTAGTCTTAAAGTTTAATGCATAGTTTGAGGTTCACAATTTGTATATGTATACTTAGATACTTTTCCTGCATGGCTATAACATTATCAAAGAGCTATAGTTTAGTTCTTGAGCTGAGCTTCGAGAAGAAAGAATAAAGTTTTGAGATTAACATAAAACAAAATAAAGTGTTTCATTTAAATTAAAGAAGTGTACTAGATTTTCTAACATAAACAACACCTGATTGTTCTTCTGTTGGGATCTGGGCTTTCAGATTTTTGAACATTTTGCCATTTTTCTGGGTGGGACGCATTGCAATGTTTAGTTCTGGTATGAAGTGTTTACAAGATCGTGGTATCGATTCACTTAAGCTTGGGATATATGATAATAATGATGAATATAGCTGGATGTTTGGATCGTCCCTCGGCTGTAATCCTGAGTTACCTTCGACGGATATGAAAGCATAACTTGTTGCATTTGTTGAGTTCTTGGTATTTCTAACTTCGCCGATCATCTTTTCAATGATTTTCACCGGATAGTTATTGCTGCCAAGAACATTACGAATGCGTGTTAAGTTTTCATTCCAAAACTGCTTATGGCTTATCCTGAAAACCTTGCGGATAAATGATTTGGCTGTATTGGTTTTCATTCGCATTGGGTGGTTGGAATAAAAATTCAAAAGCCTATTGGAAGCAATAGATTTGTGATACCAGTTAGTGATTATCCTACGATGGGCAGTGCGATGAAGGCTGAGATCGAGGTAATCTAATCGCCCATTATGCTCAACTTCATACGTAAATCTGAAGTTGGGATCATATGCATGTAGTGCCTCCAGCATTTGCGGTATTTTATCCCTAGGAATTGCCGTGATATGATCGTCGACGTATGAGTGCCAGAATAGTGGGATGAAGTCGATTTTAAGCAAAGCTTCGTCTATTATGTCTTCTAAGACTCGTTCAACCAATATCGGTGCCAAACTAGAACCCATAAAAAGCCCCGATTTCATTGACAGAAATCGGTCTTTGTATGTGAAATAGTTGCAATCTATTAGGCAAAATTGCAGTAGATTCATAAACTCCTTTTTTGGAATTTGATATATAATAATAAATTTATTCAGCTAATATAGAGATAAACATTTAAAAATTACATTATATTTAATACATTAGCTCACTACTCGCAAAAGTTAAACTTGTGCGCGAGAGTGGTATTCGGGCGTTTTTTAGCTTATTATTATTATTTATTCATCTATGCGGTTTTAAATATATGATTATAAATATGTACAATAAAAATTTAAAATTTTAACAAAATCCAAAAAGTGTATCCAATTTATTTTCTAGTAAAACATTGGTAAATAAACAATTAACAAAGTGATGTTTTTTTCGAAATAGAATTTAGACGGAAACAGAATGCTCTAGAGAAAGTTATTCAGATAGTTAGGGTTATCGAACACAAATTTTTTCAGTATGATCTTGAAGTTCGACTGACTTAATTTTCCTTTTAACCGAAAGGGTAAACCATTAAAAAGACGAGAACCTAAAATGCTTAAGTGTCTCTTAGAGTTATTCTTATTAAAACGGACAGTGTATAGAGGTCGCTGTGCTTGTCTCCTTGTGTTATAAATTGTTCTGTGAAGGTTGAATTGGTTCCTATTTACGTATATGTATTTTAAAGAAGCATATAAGTAAATATGCCGTATGTTAAATACATTGAATTTAGCAAATGCATCAGTTGTAGACAAGAATTTTGACTTTTTCAAACATATTATTATAATCCAGCTTTGTAACTTTTGTAGAGGAGAGATATATGTTGTAAGTGCCGCACCCCATGCAGTAATTGCATATTGTAAAATTGATTGCACAAAGGCAAAATAAACCATACGAATTGTTGACATATCAACATTTTGTCTAAGTCTTACAAAAATATACATTGTTTTACGCAATTTTTCTATTAGGTGTAAGAAATGTTGTTTCCATTTTAATTTATCATCGATTTTAACGCCCAAATAAGTAGTTTCAGATACCCGATTTATATTAAATGCATTTACCTTAAGCTCCACATTATCAACGTTTTTATTTAATCCAAATACCATGAAATGAGTTTTCTCAACATTAAGACGCAGCTTGTTACTATTTAACCATGCGAAAACCATCTCACATCCTTCTTTAGCTTTGGACAGCGCGCTCTGTAAGTCACCACCAGTCACCAGAGAAGAACTGTATCATCTGCATATGCAGTAATGTGACCATCAAAATGTGGATTATGGTGTCGTAGATTACAGAGGTCATTTATATATATATTAAACAAAACAGGTCCTAGGACAGTTCCTTGGGGTACACCATACTTAACTTCAAAGCTCCCACTAAGATGTGAACCAATTTTGACCTTTTGTGTGCGACCATTCAAGTACGAGCAAAGCAATTTATAGAAGCTGCCGGGAAGCCCAAGTTGGAGCAGTTTGTTTTTTAAAATGTCGTTATTAACCGTATCAAATGCCTTCTTGACATCTAGGAAAATAGCTAAAGTTGTCTGATTGTTATCGGTAGCACTGTTTACATACTCCGTAACATTATAATTTGCATCATTAGTACTTTTTCCGTCCCTAAATCCAAACTGATTCGGGCTTATGAAATTTAAAGAGGTCATACACTTGTTAAGTCGCCTTTTGATACTTTTTTCAAATATTTTGGAAAGATTTGAAATAAGAGAAATGGGTCTGTAATTATTTGGTAGCTTCTTATCTCCACTTTTATAAACAGGAACCACAATCGCATTTTTAAAGATTTCAGGAAATATTCCTGTAAGTAAGCACCTATTATATATATGTCGCAAGGGTCTAAGTATATATTTTCCAATAACTTTGAGTAGTTTAGCAGATATACCATCTTCTCCAGGAGACTTAGTGTCTGAAAGGCTGTTAATAAGCTCAGCATTTTCATCTTCTGCGATAAGCTGAATATGTTCAAATGGCATAGACCCTCTACATTGTAAGCTTTGCAACTGAACACAATGAATTGAATTAGATATCTGTTCTCCAATTTTTCCAAAGAAGTTGTTGAACTCGTTAGCGATATCACAAGATGATTTTAGGATATTTCCTTTCTCATCAATTAATTCTTTGATTGAATGGCTTGTTGTCTTATCCCCAGAAATAATTTCACGAACTTTACACCAAAGTTTTTTTGGGTCATTTTTGTATTTCATGGTTTCTGCAGTATAGTAAATAGATTTAGATAAATGAATTAAATTATGTAATGTGTTTCTATATTGCTTAAACTGGGATAACAAGGCTCTGTTAAAAGGTTGTTTTTTGAGTTTTCTGGCCAGTCGATTTTTATATTGTATAGAAACAACTATACCTTGGGTACACCAGGGTTTCATAGGCGATTTATTTTGTTTGAAACATACACTTTTAACAGAGGTCACTTTTTCCAATGCACTGTTAACGATATTAAGAAAAATATTGATTGAGATGTTCGGGTCATTCTCGTCACAAACAGACCTTCAATCTCTTTCTGCAAGATGTTTGGAAAGGGCGTTATAATCGATACATTCATATGTTGTGGATTTATTAAGCTGGAACCTTGATACCGATGAAAATGTGAGCTTAGCAATAGTAGAAAAATGGTCAGTTATGTACGATTCAAAAATAGCTGGTGAGAAAGAGAAATTAACGTTTTCTTTTGAAAAAATATGATCGATACAAGTCTTGCTAGCTACCCGAGTAATGCCATCTAAGTATTTATTGAAACCATAATTCGCAAAAATGTTTAAATAATCAATAGCTGCGTTAGACATTTTACTCTTATTAATGTTTATGTTAATATCGCCAACAACTATATGGTGGGTGCTATTCATTGTAGTATTAAGAAACGAATCTAGAGAATTTAAAAATATGTTTGAGTCTAAATTTGGAGATCGATAGATACACGTAATATTTAATTCAAGTCCATTACTTAATTCAATGCATAGGTTTAAATTTAGCCTGTTCAATTTCAACATCCAGACATCTAACTGAGTAGTTATCTTTCACGTAAGCTACTAGTCCGTCACATTTGTTATACTTGTTAGGTTTTGCATAAGAATTATACCCTTCAATGTTGTAATAGCTTGTATGTGACGACCATATCTCTGTTAATACCATGGGGCGGCCTTTCTGCCAAATTGTTGGCACGATTTTTGTCGACTTGTGTGCGTGTTATCATAGTAGTTGTAAATTTCCAGTGGAGCCGGTAATTAGGGATAGATTGTAAAAGAAGGGTCATGTATTTGGCGCGAAAAAGTTTAAAAGAGAATTTTCAATAGAATCATAAAAAAAGGAAAAAGAATTTTTATTTTATGTAGTTATACTATACCGCCGCACAGTGGGTCGAAATCGATGATTTTTCGGACATCGCATATTTGCGAAGATGTCCTGTTGCAAAATCCACCATGTTAAAGCTATAAGTTGAATTTGTTTGTGCTGAATCGAATGGTGAATTCCATTTTCAAAAAGAAAATACTTTCTTCTATAGCGGCTTTAATAATGCTTTTACCAACCCCATAGTATAGATATACCGTTTCTTCTTTCTGATGTTACAAATGATGCTAATAGATAGTAGGTACACGGCTAATTTAGAGTAAAATATTATATGGCCATATGGCTTTCTCATTTACCGTTACAAAAATGCACTATTATTTATTCAATCTTTAGGAAAACTAGAGTTACCAAACAAAACCCAAAGTTATTCCGTCTTGATTGGTGCAATTTAGTATTTGGGTTAAGGTTCTACAAATACATTTATATACATTTGTTGTAATTTCACTGCTCCCCCGTTGAAAAACTCACTGTTATTTCGAAGATATAGTAATGCAAACATCGAAAAATTACAAAATTTATGAGACGTAGAAAATGCACACGCTTATATCATAACGGTTCTTTGAATGGATAAATCTGAGTAATTCACAAAAGGTCGTCGCGTCTTTCAACGGCTGTAACTTCCGAACGGAAATTTGCAGTAAAAACTGTCCCAAGCCATCCTCTACGTCGAACCATTCAAACATTTTCATTTTCGCCAAAAAAGGGCGATCGATGTTTCAGAGTTTAGAAGTTTTAATAAAAAAAATCATCAATGCTGGGATTATACCACACGCCTCCCTCTTCCTTTAAAGGACCACATATATTTCAAACATAATTTTGAATCTCATAGTTTATAAACGGGCTTGGGACCGTCTTCGGCGGAATTAAGGTGTTGGCATCCTTGTTTCAATTGTGTGAAAAGAAGCAATAAAAATAAACCATACATTCATTGAAATATTTATTACATAATAACAAAAATGGGGGGATTTCAGTATCTGCGGCGATAAATTTTGATGATGCCATTTCATTAATATTGACCTGAAACGACCGAATCTGCGAATTTTGCGAAGTATTCAATGTCAAAGTTTGACTTTTCTATGAAACCATATTTAAGTAATTTGATGAGCAAAGGGGGATATTTTCGCTTTACACATTGGGGAAATTGTGTGATGCCATCAAATTGACGTTTTAGTTTTATCAGTCCCTCAAGAATAGTAAGTTTACCAATTTGGCAAAGATGTTAATAACATGAAAAGTCGAAATATATTTGCGGGCAAGAATAGTAAAGTTTGCTAGACAGGGAGGCAAATGAAATTTAAAATGTTATATGCGGTGCAATGCTATTAATTCACATCTACATGTAGTAAAAATGCCCCCAATTTCCCATTAAACACTGATTAACCCCATATAAATGTTAAACTTTGACAGTGAATATCTGGAGAACCGTTACGATTTCGCAAAAAAGGACTGCAGATTCGGTCGTTTCAGGCCAATATTAATGAAATGGCATCAAAATTTGGCGCCGCAGATACTGAAATTCCCAAGCAACAATTCGTTTGCTTTAAAGAAGCACTTCACACTGTAGCAATCATATAGTACCACGAAATTCATTTATCGTGTGACATCGCTTAAAGTAATATTTTGATCCGATTAAACATCCTTAAAGTATTTTCCGCAAAGCTTATATCATCATTATGGAATAAATTTAAAGATGGTGGTATAAAACTTCGATAAAACTGTCTCTAAACGTTAACCTAAAAACGTACTCCTTTAAATACTCGACTCTTGTGCTTATTGGATGATACACCACACACATGCAATAGTCTCTCTAAGTTAACTCACACACATGCATATATTCTTCTATAGCACAGTCGGTGTCATTTTTATAGTGTAACATTCGTATTGTCATCCAATAAATTGTTCACCGTAGTTTTATAGAAGAATGGACATTGTGATTTTTTAATGAATTGACACTTATGAAGTTTTCTGAAATACACAATTTCTGCATTAGAAATCCTTGGAATCTTGCATGAAACCCACACGTATGCACTCATTGTTATCCTCGAAACTAATTAAGGTGGTCTCTGCCCAGAAATTCACTCTATTTTATTGATAAATGTATGATAGGGTGCAGTGCAAAAGAGTCGATTAAGAATTGTCAAGCATTTCTATAGTAGCAACAACCATTTGTAGTGTTTCCGAGCAATGACGACCATATGTGAGGTTAGCTGAGTGGTAGCGTGTAGGACGGGCAATCAACAGACATTGGTTCGATGCTGGCTGCGGAAATTTTGTTTTTCTATTTTTTTTTTTTGCAAATTCGTTCAATGACAGAAAATGATGATATAAAGCAAATGACGTACGTCTTTTTTGAAGCATAATTTAGTGCTACAATAAGGTTCTATTTGATTAAAAAACGGCGCAAAATGCCATTATTGGACTGTTATTCAGTGGTTATACCCTGTAAAGTGCCCCTATTATTGTTAGAAGAGAGTATTTTACGAAGTATTATAGGGATGAAATTGTTACTTGGGTTGTGCCACAAAAATTATTAATCATGACTTGCCCCCAACAGCAAAACGAAAATTGTTACGACTATGGACTGCGTTGGACACATAACAGAAAAAAAAAATGATATATCCTCTGAATGTCAAACAGACAGTTCGGTCAAAACAAAAGTGTTCTGCGGGTTGTACGTTTCTTTTAAAACGCGGAAAAAAGGTATTTTTCGTGCTGTGGAAGTAAAAGTGAAACTTTTCAGCGAAAGTAGATACAATATAGAGAACAATTCTAAGGTTTACCTGTGGAAAGACACTCCCTTCGAATAAAGAGCTCTCGAGTTCCAGGATCCGGCAACAACACACTGCATTTTACGTGTTTTTGGAGACTATGCGTTTGAAAACATACGTAAAAAGGTACACTCCTCGCAATATAGTATTGTTAGGCACCAGAAATCACTCAAAAATATTGCAATACGCACAGATAACTAAAAGTTTTTTTCGCAACACTAGGTGAAATCGTAAGAATCGTAAACACTAGCTGGCAAGTGACATTTGTAGGTGACAAATGGGCGGGGCAAATTGACAAACAGTTTTACGTTCCTTGATATTTGAGGGGCGAAGGTGAGGTAAGGGGAGTCAATTTTTGTGCCAAACACGTACGCTCATATACGGGAAGTAAACCTTTCCATCTTATCTTGTGTTCCGTGGTTAATACTAACATGTCAAAATCCGCGTTCAATTGTTTCAAAGTGATAAGTAATTCGTCTAAATTCTTTTCGATGCTCCTGGATGTTTGTATGAAAAACAGTGAAAGATCGTTCTTGATTTTTAAAAATAAATTCCCTACATTTATCTAAGTTAGTTAAATGTATTGTATTAACGTTATTACTATGATCTTCATTCAATATGTCCATCATCATAAATATTTAAAATAAAAATTTTATCTGTTAACTAATGTAATTTGTGTATGTTGACTGATTACACGATCGAAATCTCTTCCAATGACTTTTAAGGCTAGTTCAGTTGGAATGTTAGTGAAACAATTTGTCACATCAAATGATATTAATATATGATCATTAGGAATTGTTCTTTTAATCACCTTTTTGACAAATTGTGTCGAATTCTTCAGAGCATAGTGAGATGTAAAAGCTTTGCGAAGAATGTTAGCCAAAAATTTTGAGGTCTTATATGATGCTGAGTTGATCGTAGAAACTATGGGTCTCATTGTTCTTTCGGGTTTATGAATTTTCATTTGCCCGAAAATTCGTGGTGGTATTGCCGTATACGTTTTGAGACTAGATGCTTGTTTCTCAGTTATAAATTTACGATGTTTGTTGCATAATGTGCTGATCAAACGATTGTTTTTTCTTTGCAGTGATAATGTTGGATCAGATTTCAAAATTTCAAAATTTTTCGTATCGTTTAAAATTTCATCCATTTTGGAATCGTATTCCTGTTTGTTGGCAATGATGGTTATGTTGCCCTTATCGCTGCTCGAGACATATATCTCAGGATGTTGTCTGAGAAAATGAGAAGGCGTTTTTGTTGCAGAGACTAGAAAATTCTCAATGAGATTGAACTTTCTCTTCGTTTTGATGTGGTTAGTTATCAAATATGTCAAGTGAGCACGCATAAAATTTCGATCCCGGCATATACAAACACTGGTCATCTGGTAAATCCATTTAACCATTATAAACACACAATGTTGGTTATACACCAAAGTATTTCAATACTACGTCTGTGATGTTAGCACTCACTTTCAAACATACATATAAGTCAGATATATCGCATAATTATGTGCTAATTTCGTCCAACTTCACAAAATTTTGCACTTATCTCCTTTCCCCAGAATTAAAGACCGTAAGGGCGTTTAGTGCACAAAACCCTGGCCGATGATCACGCTAAAAAAATTAAATTACAGTTGTACTATAAATCTATCAAAAAAATACAGTACTAGGCACGGTACCCGCGTAAGTTAACGTCAAGCCGAAAGTGGATGATAGTGCACATGATTCCCGTTATGAAAAAACTATCACAAAAATCTTAGTCACAATTTTTTTCAGTTATACGCGATCAAAAGATAAACGAAAATTCGCACGCCTTTTTTTAAGTGTTCACGTACCTACTGCAACTGTAAATCTTAAGATTTATGATCACATGCTCTATTAAATGCAGACCAAACCGAAAAGTCACTCTTTCAATTTTGAGAGACATCAGACCTTCCATGTGGAACTGGGATTTTTTTTGCGGATGATGTCTATCATAACTGTATCACATTTTCTTCAATATTCCTGATTTTAGTTTAAGAGCAGATTTCATCGTGTTTAGCTAAGTAATTGTAATACGCACAATGTAAAGAGGCCTTTCAACTTTATCCTATCCTGTCAAAAATGTTGAAGCAATAAAAAAGAACTTTTGATTTGACACTTTCTTCATTGCTGTGCAATCAACGGCACGCTCCCTATGCCCCCCTCCCACCTATAATTATTTGCAATAAAAAAAAAACCTTTTCTAAATTTTTTGTTGATAAAGTGTTGCTAGGTTTACTAGTTTCGAAGAGCGATTTGCTTGATCGGTGTTCAATAATAATTTATTTGCGTCAGTTTTTATGATCTCCGGGTCCAGGCTCTCTCATGGGTCTTGCGTTCCCGGCCGATTTATTCGTCGTATAAGCTCTAAATTCTTCCGCTGGATGTTGAGTTGGCTCTATACTCGGCTTCCAGCTATGGTTTACTACTTTCCAGATGCGTTCGAGAAATCGTACTATTACTAACCCAACCCCTTCGTTTGTCCTATACCATATACAGCTTATAACATTCGCTATATGCAATCCGCTTGATTTGGTTTTTTTTTCCAGGCTCACCGGTCTTCTGCGCTACCTATACCTCATGATGGTGGTGGTTCTGGTTGAGCCGACAACCTGTAGGTTAAATTTGGATGAAGCATTTTTAATTTTGTTAAACACGTGGGAGTTAGGAATACTTATTCGGCTTGGTGTATTCTCAGAGGTGTGCTTATGGAGCGTCGTAAGGTTACCCCTGTTAAGTTGGGACTTCCTCCTGATCAGTTTCTCCACGTCCTGCAGACTATATCTATTTATGACCGCGGTGTCGATAATGAAATCGCGTTCTTTGGTGTATTCCGCGTTGGACAGAGGGATAGGTGATCAGTCTGTGAACAATACTAGGCCGCCATATTTTGGGAAAACGTAGGTTGGAGGAGACTCGTATCGTTTGCTGTGGGCTTCCAATATATTCCGAATGTAAGGTCACCGTTGTCCGTTGTTATTAGTGATCATAAGCTCTAGGAATGGGATACTCCCATCTTTTTTCATCTCCATGATAAACTCAATATCGTCCTGCATATTGTTTATTGCGGAGAGTCCCCGGTCAATATCATCACTTCTAACCACGGCAAATACATCGTTTACATACCGAAACCCATTGATACACCGGAGGTTGTTTTATAGTATTTACCTCGGAATGTGAAGTAGTTCTCATTCATACAAAGATTTGCTAGGTTTTTATAGACGCGATCAAACTGATTCTCTCTTGAGTTGGAAAACCGATTGCTGATCGGTGTGCTAGGGAAGAACGCCTTGATATCAAACGATACCAGCACCTCGTCATCGTTAATCCGGTCGATGGTCAGTATAGTTTCTCGATAAGTTCATGTGCCGCCATCACAAGCGCTGTCATCTGCACCCTATGAGAGTAAATTTACTTTTATGGAAAAGCTTATATCGCTGTCCTTGTCGTATTATACCCCAAGCAATTTTCCTCAAAACTGTTTATAAAGCTCCCACTCCCACAAAAGCAGATCATATTTATATAAATACACATCAGACTAGTGTCTCATCCTCATCCAATCTTCATATCTTTAATATCTTAAGTTCTTCAACTTAAATCTTCTAAAACGGGCATTAAATAATAATTTGACACTCAGTCTCTGTTGCTCCGACATCCTTGTCGGAATTGTTGGCAAACTCTGTCATATTACGTCGCATAGTTGAACCAACAACTAACTTCCATGAATATCCCTATCTGCTATTGCTATCTCATATGTCAGGACGACTGCAAAGCATTTATGTATAAGCAATTTCGTAGAATTTAAATATGTATGCATTAAATCCGTGCATATCTTAACACTCGGGAATAAGGACTTCACAGCACAAATTGTTTGCTGCCTACAAGCATTCGGAGCTGACACTGACACATTCCCACACGTTGCGACTGGATGTACGATGGCATAGGGTTCAAACTCATTTGGATGGTACGGGGCGATTATGTTGATATGCAAAAGTGACACAATGTCATTCTCATGACATGAAAATGCAAACAGGATGGAAAGCTACCAGACAAGATAATAAAGTGTTGCTCATGGCAACAGGAAGGTGTCATTGATTCACACATAACGAAGACTTAAGGACTTTCTTATACAAGTAGGTACATTTTCGGCCTAAGAAGAGTATTTAGTGTATAAGACTTGAAATCTAATAGAATCCCTTTCATATTCAAGGCACAAAGAATAGACGATCCCGATGAAATCAAGAAGATTTTCAAATGGAAAAAGGCAGGTTTATGCGATGAATAGGTACCAATATGAAGTAGGTACTAAAAAGGATACTTTCATCCGGCACTGATTTGAATCAACGGTTGCTATAGTCAGATATAATGTCTAGACATTTATAATCCAACCACCAAGCTTTCGCCCTTCAGCCACCGTTGGGATTGAGTATATCAAAAGATTGGATGGCAGACAAACTAATACGCAAAAGAAGATTTTTACAAATTTCAATTACGCTTTAGATTAGATTCTTGGGAAAATTGTCATGCATGCGATATGAACGAAATACGTAGTTAAAGTGAAATTCCTTTAAAAAAAACTGCGTTTTGACCCGAATCACTCACTGGATGACAGCGACTAAAGCGAAGCGAAAGCGACCAATCAACGGTTCCAGCAACTGCGTGTAATTGAAGCAAAATGCTTGGAAATGCAATTGTCCTTTTGAACGGAATATATGGCTTAGCCATACTGTTAACGAAACGCATATAGACCCGCGCCTTTTTTTTATGCTTTCTCTGCTATATTGACATGAAATGTGTCTATTTGACTGATGTGTCCTTTGAATGGCAAAAACTTCAATTTAAAGCTACAAAATAGATTTATGGTCCTTCATAAATTTTCTGTGCGCTCTACGAAACATGCCTTTGCATTCTTGACATGGATATATGATGGCGAGACAGCGAAAGCGCTAAAAAAAGTATTAAAATACACGAACCGGAGCGCCAGGAGAGAACACATATGAATAAGGTTGAAAGACAATTTAAAATGGATTAAAGTGTGAAAGATGTGAGAGTTTAAAGTTTAGGAATTGAATATGAGTTAGGTCGAAAAATTTAAAGGATTTGAGTGAAGCTATAGAAGAATATGGAGCTTACTCCAATGACTTAATACTGTGATTGAAAATACCTAATTTCTTTCCGTGGATAACCATGTCTCTTCCACAAATATTTATCAGAGAGAATCGTCGAGGATAAACATAAGAATACTTTTTTGTATTAAATCCTTACACTCAAACTCTCAACAATCGATTATCCAACACCGTGTATAGGGTATCCTTCCATTCTCTATTCGCCAAACGTTACGGTACGACAACTAATCCAACTTACGAGCAAACTTTCAGTTCAATTGAATTTACGAAACGTGAGCGGCACACGAAAGGACATGAAAATTAGGCTCACGATGTCATTTAAGCAAAACTTCTTGATTTGCGATAACATCCAAAAATGGCCTTCGCTTCATGTCTCCGAAAATTCACAAGTCCCAAAAGAATTTTCCTCTTTCCACAAAACCATACTCTTTCAGGCTTCTGCATATCCGGATCCGCCAACGGCACACCATTGCCGCATCGAAGGGTGATTTCTACTCAAATTTGATATTCTGTTCAAGTGTTCCCATAAAAATAAAGTGTATACCTACTCCCGGAAGAACACACAAACCTATCCTATTGCAGAGATGGAGAATCGCTAAAACCCTAGCATCCATGCTATATGGCAGTGAGGCGTAACTTCGGAATATCATCAGCCAGCAGACTCTTCATCCTTTTTCCTTTTTTTCTCATGTTCATGACCAGGAGTTAAGTGTGTGATACCTGAGCAAGTGTGGGGCACAATAAAATGCTATACGGCTCGATGGCAAGAGTACCTACGTCCTGTAGTCCACGAAGAAAGTGTAACTTAACTGGAAAAACTTTATGGAAATTTAATCTGTTGCAGGAGGTTGGGCTGTGATTGATGGGCCTTTTGTCCTACTTTGGACACATGCTTTATAATATTTGTTACACATCGTCGTAGTCCTCGTCCTCGTAGCGAATGCATATAATATGGAAGCTGCGGAGAGAAGAAACATTGGCGTAATTTTTATAGCTCTGAAAAGTCATAAACCCTCTTCTGGATTTGGTTCGTTAGTTTTGATGTATGATTTTGTCTTTTCGATTGTTTCCTATAAACGGGAAACCATAAAGCATGCACAACATATTCGCACAGAAAAGATGTGAAAACGGTTTGATTCGACCAGGAAAATGGAAACTATTCAGGTTGGAGGTAAGTTACCAACGAAATGGATAACAGTGTTAAATGAACAAGAATCCGTGCTCCAATTCAGCAGAGGATGCGGGAATGTAAGGAAAAGGATATATGCGAAGTTTAATGTTATTTGAAAAGTTTGTAAATTTGTTAGTATCAATTTTGGTTGAATTAGCGAAGTTTGAAATGATTTCAGCTGCAAAGAAGGGAACTACAGTCTTGACTCGATAATCCGGATCAATTATTGCAAGGGGTAATCCGAACCATCGGAACATCCGGATTACCGAAATCACTTTTTTCTAAGGAAAAACAGTCCAAATAAATAAAAAAGAGGGAAAAAGGCCAATAAATGTATTATTTCTTTGAAATTAGTCAGCATCATGTCATTTGCCAAGCCGTCCCGTAAAAAAGTACGAGACAAAATCTACTATTTCACCCCGACAATATCAAATATCCGGATTATAGAGTCAAAATTCCTATCGAAATCCGGACTATAGAATACATAGTGGAAACATTTAGTGGTCCGGATTAGCGTGATATCCGGGAAAAAAATTTAAAAATTCAAAATTCAAAATTCAAAATTCAAAATTCAAAATTCAAAATTCAAAATTCAAAATTCAAAATTCAAAATTCAAAATTCAAAATTCAAAATTCAAAATTCAAAATTCAAAATTCAAAATTCAAAATTCAAAATTCAAAATTCAAAATTCAAAATTCAAAATTCAAAATTCAAAATTCAAAATTCAAAATTCAAAATTCAAAATTCAAAATTCAAAATTCAAAATTCAAAATTCAAAATTCAAAATTCAAAATTCAAAATTCAAAATTCAAAATTCAAAATTCAAAATTCAAAATTCAAAATTCAAAATTCAAAATTCAAAATTCAAAATTCAAAATTCAAAATTCAAAATTCAAAATTCAAAATTCAAAATTCAAAATTCAAAATTCAAAATTCAAAATTCAAAATTCAAAATTCAAAATTCAAAATTCAAAATTCAAAATTCAAAATTCAAAATTCAAAATTCAAAATTCAAAATTCAAAATTCAAAATTCAAAATTCAAAATTCAAAATTCAAAATTCAAAATTCAAAATTCAAAATTCAAAATTCAAAATTCAAAATTCAAAATTCAAAATTCAAAATTCAAAATTCAAAATTCAAAATTCAAAATTCAAAATTCAAATTTGTTTACTGAACGTTTTTTGGGATCATAATTGAATTTCTCTGTCTCCCTTCCGTTTAACTCCTTGTGGGATGATTGATCATCCCTTGTTTTTTGAAGCAGCCTCGCTAACAGCCGATCTCCACGTGTCTCTAGGTCGTCCAACACGGCGGCTTGGATTGGCTCCTTGTGGGTTCCAATCTAGGGCCTGCTTAGCAATAGTTTTTGCATGACCTATCCATTGCCACTTTCGACTTTTGACAGAAGTGCCTATCCAGTACAGGCCTGTGACCTTAAGGAGATGATCATTCGAAATAATTTCCGGCCAACAGATTTGTAAGAGGCGCTGTAGACACTGGTTTGCAGACTAGGTGTTATGTCTTTGGTCACCTTCCAGGTAGAACAGCCATATAGAAGCACTGATTTCACAACTGTATTGAAGATTCGGATTTTGGTGTGCCTGGAAATGTTTCTATTTAGACGGAAAGGAGTCAAAGCGAAGAGCCTTATTGATACGAGATAATTGAATTTAATCGATTTAATTCGGAAACGATCAAAATCATCAATCGACTATTCACTCTGTTGCATTACCATTTGAAGTGTAGTTGTAGTGGTAAAAGCAAATAAATTTGCAGTTCATTGAAAATAAATCCAATAGGAACTCATTCAATCCCTGCAAACATTTAGCAAAAAAAAACGAAAACTTAGAAAAATTGGATAAATTCGGCTGACATCAGCCGGCAACAGTTGAATAGCCGAAAAGCAAACACAACATACATAAATTTTCATTGAATCACATTCATCACTTTTTATTCATGAAAAACCCTCGCAGGCCTCGACGAAGTCAGAATTGAATTTAGGCGGCTGTCGATGGCATTCCATTTACATGCATCAATGTCGAAAATTGCTAGTACGCTGCTGGTGTACTTGAATTCTCCCGACTCCACTCGTTAGTTCATATTGTCTATTTCTAGGCACCAGAAACTATGCCTACAAAACAAACGCTTATGAGTATGCAATAGTTAACAGAAATCCTTTGAAATGTTTTTTGTTTATCATTCGCTTGTGAAAGTTCGCTGAAATCCCTGTGTTGAACAAAAAATAAACAGAACAAACCGGAATCAACTCGAAAAAAACTCCCGAAAAGTTTCCTAAAACAGCTGAATTGCTAACAATATATGTACACATAAAAGCCAGTTGGGACTAGGCGTCAACAAGGATGTGAAATGCCCAGTCCTGTTAGTCCTGATGCATGTTAGCTCCTACTGTACTGTACCCTTTTGGTTGCGGAACCTAACAATGCCGCGAGCGAGCCGCTGTTTGATATTGAGATTTAGTGTTAATTGAACTTTCTATATTTTTTGGGTTGATGTTTTTTATTGGATAAACATGCACACACATTTTTTTAGGGGGGCTTCAAAGCGGCTGGTGAATCAACCCTGAAAAGTTCTTTTTTTTTGTTCACAGAGATTAGTTTCAAATGTGTTTATATGGACAACCGACTTTGTTAAGTGACTATTTCGGGATTTCAATGGGAACTCACTTGTTTTTCGGACAAGATTCCATCATGTAAGCAAATATGTTGACCGGGTTATAGTAAGGACGTGATGAAAAAAAAATGAAGTTGACTCAAGCAAATTCGGAAATCGATAGAAATTAAATCGGTCGGGTAATGGTTTGTCTTCTTTGGAAAATTCTGAGTTAATTTTTAAATTTATTTAAACAATTTTGAATTTACCAAACAACTTTTCACAGAAGAATACCTTCTCAAACCGAAAAAAAAACACCTCAACATATTTTTTCCATATTTATTTCGACTTCACTTTCTAGACACTAACATTTCAATAAAAACAAATTATAAAATATTTACAAGTACAATTGACTGCTCTACGGATAGTATTTCTTCTCGAATCGTATCTTACTCCGTTTGCCCAACGGACGTTGATCACGTGGTATATACTCGCCATAATGGTCATCCAATTGTCTCTTGTACGGATTGTCGCCCAATTCGAAGAAGCGTCGCTTGGCTTCCATCTGTCGCGTCTTGTTATTGATCTTGTAAATTCTCTCCCACATGTAAATCTCTGGGACGGGACGATGTCGTGGACGATTGGACATTAAATGTTTGAATATTCGTTCCAAAAACACACGTCGTTTATCATCCTGAATATCGGCCACCATTTGTTCATGCTGGCCCAGATATGGTTTCATATCCAAGCCGGTACGTTCCTCCGGTGCGTTGGCATAGAAATGTATCAGATTTTTGAGTACGTCTTCGTTGAAGCCAATGCATTTGCCCGCTTCGTCAACCTCTTCGAAGAGTTTAGTTTGATTAAGACCCCAGCAGTAGTTGACTTTAGGGTTGTTATAAACGCAATCTGTATGGACTGTCGTTGTATTCATCTGATACACGTAGAAGGACCAATATTGTCCGTTAGTGATAACAGTTTGGGTGGTTAGTGGGTAGGTGATATCATTGTAGGTGGAAAATCCTTGGTAACAAGCTTGTCCCAGCAGCCAGCTGTAGCTCGATTGAATACCATGAGCATGAAGGAGATCATCAGTATCGGGACCGACATCGGGATTTTTCAAAAGATAGTCGCGGCATTGGTATGAAAGTAAGCCGAATTCATGCGGGCTGCCAGGCCAGAATCCTGAAAGGGAAAAATATTTTTATGTGATTAAATGTGAATTAAATGCTGGTAAAATCTGAGATCGAGTCCCGATGCAGTGATTTTATGTACATGTTTAAAACAGATTTAAAATATTTATGTATATACAGACAATACATTTAATCGTGTGACCGAAAGTGTAATTAAAGGATAATATAACAGTAAATTTAAATATGTAGATAGCATTTAAAATTAAGGTTTCAACAAATTTTAGCATATCTCCAGAACTTTATTGGCACTTGTTGATACAGACACTTCGATAAACTTCATCCGTCTTCCAAACAAACAGGTAAAACGAACCGGTCTCTTGTCGGGTCAGGAGGTCGTACTGTAAATCCGCTGAGAGTGGTTCGAGAAATTACGTTTGATATCGGCGGCAAGAAGTACACACCTTCATTCTTCATAGTCACGCCAAGCGCAATTAGTGTACCGATATGGTTCCTATCATGTTCGAGTCTTTGTGCCGGAACCACCCATGTACCTTACGCATGGCCAAGAGCAACAAAATCTCCTCGACACAAAAATCGAAAAGAAAGGTAGCCATAAAGTTGGGCGATAAGACTTATAACAACGACGACAAATACGCTCACAAATTTAACCAGCAGTTCGTCGAACATCCCGAAAAGGTCAAGCTCAAGCGCGTAATTACCAGATCTACAACACAACAGACCAGCATCTTCATGTTACCACCAATGAAGTGTTGCTTGCAATAAAAAAAGCCGAAAATTCCAAAGTGTTCGGTTCAGACGGTATTGCCATGATCATGCTCAAACACCTTGGCTCACCGACCATTGAGTATATCACTGCTACGATGAACTTATCCTTAAGATCTTTCATCATACCTAGTTATGGAAAAAAGACCGCATCACCCCCATACCCAAACCAGATAAAGACCACATGCTGGGAGAGTCATACCGTCTAATAACGCTTCCGTCTCCTGTGGCCAGAATACTTGAGGCGTTAGTGTTGCCGAAAATCCTCGAGCACATCCGCCTGGCAACATGGTTTTCGAAAGATGCACAGTACCATCTCCGCTCTTGATGTGATCACATCCAATCCAATCTTTAATTGACTTAACCATCCGAAACCATGCAAGCGTACCGTCCTTGTTGCTCTCGATCTGTCAAAAGCATTTGACACTGTCAACCACACTCTATTGCTGACAGATCTCCGCAATACTACACCACCGTACATCCATAAATGGATCGCTAATTACCTTGCCGGTCGTCAATCCTGTACATAGTTTAGAAACGGAAAGTCTAAACTCAGGAAAATCAAACAAAGCGTTCCCCAGGGTGGAGTCTGGTAACAAAATTTCCTAAATGTGCGATCTGATTAACGAATGCCTGCAGGTTCTCAACGCTTTCTTCGTGAATAAAAACCTGAAGCTATCTGCGCCCAAGTCCTCCGCCACATTATTCACAAGCAGGAGCCCTGAAGGTTCGATGCAGGAAGGTTGTGTTTGTCTGTGTATATGTGTGGGTACGATATATGTGTTTTTTCGTCATATTTGGAGCATTACATCTCGGCGCGGCTGCTCTCAATCCTATTAATTCTCGCCGGTGTTGAAACAAATCCAGGCCCAAGGGTTCTTCTTCTTCTTCTTCTTTTAGCGGTACAGAAAGGTGTGAACCGCTGTGTATCTATATGGACTCGTTTTATAGTTCGTCGTCGTTTTCGTCCGCAATCTCCAGGGACAAAAACGTGGCAGCTGCAATGGGGTTTTCCCATAGTGAGAGGGGGGTGAGATTAGTGGGTGCAGCTGGGCATTGAAACAAATGGGCTACATCGTGTGGCGTGCCAGCGCAATTTGGGCATACGTTTTGTATATTTGGGTCTATGCGAGATAGATACGAATTGAGGCGTGAGCAGAAGCCTGACCGAAGTTGGGCTAAAGTCACTCTGGTGGCTCTCGGGAGCCTAATCTCCTCAGGCGAAATAGGTGGTGGGAGCGCTGAGAGGACTCTGTTCGTACCTAAACTCGCAATAGACCTACTCACTTCCTCAGTGTGAATCATTGCAATGGCAGCCCGGTATGAATCTTCATCGAAAGGATCCCTTTTGTAACCCTGGACCTCTCTCTCAAGGTCACGAAGGCCACGTTTGATGTTGCGTGGAGGGGGAATTTTGTCCATAAGGTTACGATTAGGATGATCCTCTCGATAACAACCTACTAAATATTGTTTTGTAAGTAGTCGATTGTGGTCACGTATTGGCATCAAATGTGTCTCCTGATGTAGGTGGTCCTGGGCAGACATCAGAAGGCATCCTGTAGCTGTGCGTAGAGCAGCATTTTGGCAGACTTGGATTTTGTTCCAGCTTGTGTTACAGAGACCTTGCGACCGAACTGGCGCCGCAAAATCAGCCACTGCTCGACCCACCGCTTTGTAAGTGGCTAGCATAGTCTCTTTATCTTTGCCCCAGGTGCTACCAGCCAGTGCTGAATTTTGTTCGTACTGCGCATCTTTTCACATACCGCTTCCGCGTGATGAGCTGAAGTCATCATTTTCTCAAAGTGAAGCCCGAAAATTTTTGGATTTGCAACAGCAGGAACTGGTTTGTTGCCAATACGTACCCCAACCGGCCACTGACAATCACCTGACCAGGTGGTAAGGAAGGTCGCAGACGATTTGGACGCTGAGATGGTTAGGTTTCTGCTATGGAAAAAGGCTTCTAGTCGCGCTAAATATCTATTGATATCTTCGCGCATGACATCCCTATCCTATAACTTCAATGCCTTCCGGAGGTGTTGGGAGACCGGCCATGTAGATGTTAAACAAGGTGGGAGAGAGAACCCCACCCTGAGGAACACCTAATTTGATCTTTCTAAGTTTGAAACGACTGCCTCGAAACTCGGTGAAGGATTGCCTACCAGCTAGATAGTTAGCAATTCATCTTATCTCTTGAGTCGGAACATGCATATTGAGGAGGTTTGCCAGAAGCATGGAGTGATTAACCTTATCAAGCGCATTTGATAGGTCAATCGCCACCATGATGGTTCTATGGCAAGGTGTACTGTGGTTTAGTCCGTCTCTTACACGTGTAGTGATCGTGTCCAGAGCGGTGGTTGTACTATGCATGCGTCTGAATCCGTGCAGATGGGGATCTAGCTTTGCATGTGAAACGAGAGTGGGGTGGATGAGGGCTTCCAGCGTTGTTGTTGTTGTTGTTGTAGCGATTCAAGAGATTTTTTTTTCTCTCTTGAATCGAAAGGGGTCTTGGCAGCTCTTGGCCGTTTTAACAACGGGTAGCTCCGGGACGATTTACATCGAAGAACCGGCTGCCGTAGGAGCATTTTATGGACAACACAAACATCCATGGGTCACAGTGGGATTCGAACCCACGCACCGGCAACTCAGAGATAGAGTGACATCTCTGCCACTGAGCCACCGAATGCCGCAAAATGTTCCCCGCCAAATAGCTTTGAAAAAATTTTGCTCCACCACCATCATTGAGACAAGATGCGAGTATTTTGGCGGGATTGTATTTATATCAATCCTTTTTGCGGCTGATGACTTTTTCTTTGGCGAACACCTTTTACAACACAGTTGTTTTTGTGAGATATCATATCTTTTTGCAGTTTTCGATTTACAAAATTCGTAAATAAATTATTAAGACGATATTCATTGCCCGATTGTCACGAATTTGTTTGAGAACAATAATTATAAGAATGATAAACCCCTTGCTAACCTTTGTCTCCCTGGTCCCCTTGGTAACCTTGCTCACCTTGGTAATCTTAGTAACCATAGTACACTTGACAACTTTAGTGTGCAAACCCTTAGTAACCTTGGTAACCCCGATGGCCTTGGTACCCCCAGTAACCTCGCTAACCTTGGTATCTTTATACATCACATTAAACTTAATGATAACCCTAATTGACCATAACCCTGGCCTATACCTAAACCTCAAACTCAGACTCAACCTTAACCCTATCCTCACATTTAACCCTAATAATAACGTTAACTGCGACGTAACAATAAATTTAAACCCTATCCTTTACCCTAAACTTGATTTTGACTTTAACATTAGCCATAAATTGAGTCTAAATCTTTACTTCATCTCTATCACATTCATCCTAATCTTAAATCTTAATTTTTAATGTAACCATTAAGCCTCACTGTGTACTCAATATGTGATTCAAATTACATCCATATTTCCCAAGTTCCACATTGCGCCTATTAACGCCAAACGGTTAAGATACAAGTCACGTTACTACAGACCCAAGACTGTCCTTATATCCAGGTTCCATCATTCTCCCTTTTAAAATACCCCTATCTACTGCTTTTGGCTTTTTGATCTTCATTGTCGTTGCTACGTTGCATTACGTTACGCTCGTTAGTTACGACATGAAATGTATATCATACCATAGAGACAGACATGTACATGAGAAAATATCCTTTTATCCCTCATCGAAGGTCCCGAAAACCTGTTGAGTTCTGACTAGCATTGCTTTTACAATAATAAAGTGGTTTTATGACCAGGAATCAGGGATAGATAAGAAATTCACTATATAACTAACACTAACTTTTTGCCTACCACAACAGGATCAAACCGGGTGGAATTACAAGAATAAATCTACATGCCAAATTTTGTTAAAATTAACTCATCAGAATTCCTTGAAAAATTGATTTTCCACATGCCAACATCACGTAACTCTGGTTTCAACACAACAGAATACACCGTCTAGACAAAACCGATTTGATGTCCCAGCGCCATATTTAAGCTTCCACCAAGCCAGCGCAGAACGGTAGCGGTACGTGACAGAATGTATGAAATAGTTTCCGCCGCGGTACACCACGGAGAACTTCTCAATTCGTGTGGTGTGTGTGTTGTGTGAACCGCTACCGTTTGTTGAAAGCTTTAGGATCATCGGGATGTCATTTGTTCATCTAATATTATAGTACCTAATATGCACACACTCGTATAAGAAACGAACCAAAACAGGAACTTTGACCCCTTGCCGCCGCTCTTGCAGACGCTCTACAACTGAAAACTTTGGAGAGCATATACAAGGGATTGTTTGAAACAGTCCTGCCAAAGTACAAAACTATACGATTCTTTTCTAGGCATTTTTCAGGCCTATCCCCGACTTTTGCAAAATGCTTCCTTTAAAACATATAAAAAGAAAAAAACTATATGCATTTTTTCACATTTTCTGCTGTATCTTTTTTTCTACTCCACGGATCGGAGCAAACGATAGCCTATGCACACCTTCACGCCAGACTCTATCAATGGGAAAAGAGACCAAATCCCGAGATGCCCTCTGCAAGGCTGTAGCCCTGTCAATGAACAACAAGAACAACAAGAACAACGAGAACAACGAGAACAACGAGAACAAGATTTTTGAAAAAATGCGATTTTCAATCTCTTATATCTCCGGTGTTTTTCATCGTATCTTCATGAAAATTTCTACACTTCGTAAGACGGCGCGAACGACAACCCTTACCGAATTTGAACACTCAGGACCAACCAGGGTCCGATCTACAGAGGTCCGAAAACCCGTACTTGTTCCGTCGTGTAAACATAGTCTTAGTCGCTTCTCACTTTTGATTTGTTCAAATTTCTTCGTTTTTCTTTGGCGTGCGGGACGCTCCCGCGTCCCTAGATCATACCGTGTGGCGTGTACTGCTCGCTGAATAGTACAAGCTACAAGCGCAAGAATCGAGTAGATCGAGTAGTACACTGTCTTATATCTAAAAAATAAATAACAGGAGCGACAATCCAACATTGGACTAAGGCCGCAGGATGTGTTAGTGACATCCTATTTCCAAGATCTTATCTGCTTTTTGTTGAGGTAATGAGATCAGCATCACGCTCAGCAGTGTTATTTATCCCCATAAATGGGTACTCGTTTAACATCGGAGTGAGATCATAGTCCGTCACAAGCTCGTGAGTTCGAAAAACACCATGGGACACGGTGAGATTCGAACTCATGACCCTGTGCACCGAAGGTGCGCGCACTAACCGCTAGACCATCCAGACTACCTTATATCTACATTCTCTCAATAATCAAGAACCGAGCAGACCGAGTAATCGAGCAGTCCCAGTAATCGAGCAGTCTGAGTAGTCGAGCAGACCGAGTAGTAGGTAGAAGCACAGTGAGCAAGTATCGAGCCAGCACGATTTCCTATCGCATACTATTAATGAACGAAACGATAAATATATATAAATAATTCACAAAACGTATGCACTTGTCAACCTAGATGTTGGCCACAGCAATTTTAAGATCGACTTCGTATTCGTGCGGAAGTCCCTGGATATCTCTGCAATCCTTTGGGGGAGCGGCACGATCGAGGTGTTGCTAGACTCGGCACAAAATTACTTAAAGGGTGTCGAAGCTTGTTTCCCGATTAGTGCACAGGGTGGTAAGAGATAGCCGTCAACCCGAATGTTGGCAACAGCAATTCCACAGTCAACTTCGTACTACTTCGGAGATCAGTCAATATCTCTGCAATGCTTTAGTGGAGCGACAAGATTGATATGTCAGCGGATTCCCCACACAATTGCCTAGTTGTCGAAGCCTTTTACCCGTTAGTGCAGTCAGAGATAACCGTCAGCCAAGATGCTGACCACAGCAGTTGACGATTAACTTCGTACCATGTACATTAGAAAATGGTCGATATCTCTACAATTTGCGGCCGAGCGATACGATTGGGTTTCCGCCAATCTCGCAATTTAATTGTGTAAAACAGTGCAAAAGATGAGTACAAGCCCTCCTGTACCATCTCTACTATGTCGGCGACGAACCGTGAATAAGAGAACTATCGCATTCGAGTAGGTTGTCGTTGTAGTTTTTTGTGTTTCTTTGAAAGCAACGATTACAAAGTAACGATTACAAAGTAACAATTACTCGAAACAAATGTAACGAATATAACCGATTACTGAAATGTAACTAAAGTTGACATCACTGGTATTAGATGTAGTTGCTGACGGTACGGCGGAAATACAAGCCATCTCAGTTCCATCAGGGAGTACTAATATCGAAATTTTTAATATATATGTACCACCTCACTCTAGTTGCCCTTCTGGCTATCGTTTCGATATTGGTCCTCTCCTTTCCGGAGAGCACAGGGTCATCCTTGGCGACTTTAATGCGCACCATGAGCTCTGGCATTCGGACCTCAACAACAATGCCAGGGGTATAACTATCGCCGAATCACTTGACGCCTCAGAATTCTGTTCACTCAATGAAGACTCGCCGACTAGAGTCGTAGGCACTTGCAGTAGTTCGCCTGACATAACTATTGTAAGTGTCAGCCTAATCGCAGCTACTCGATGGGAAATACGTACTTACCCTCAAATTAGCAAATTATGGTCTACTGTCCGCGCCCTTTCCAATCATAGGAAAGAAAAGGGCAATAACGCCATTGAATTTGGCAACATAAAAACCTGCGATCCTTTTCAGTGCGCGAGCCTGTTCAATAAACAATTTATTGAACATCCCAAGTCTGACGGCCTCAAGCGCAAAATTAGAAGACGGATTCGCAGCCGGAATGGTGACACCATACCATAATTTACCGCGGACCAGCTTAAAGAAGTCATCGAGAATGCTAAAAACTCCAAGGCCCTCGAAACCAGATGGCATTTCGATGACCATGTTGAAACATCTCGACCTTCCAGCCATTTAGTATCTCACGGCCGCCTTTAACCTGTCGATGTCCACGCTTGCCATCCCTGAAATCTGGAAAACAGGTCAGGTTGTTCCCTGACTCAAGCCAGGGAAGAGCGCAAATCTCGGGGAATCCCACCGTCCCATTACGATACTGTCCCCTGTCGCAAAGAAGCTGGAGGCCCTTATTCACCCCACTCTTGTGGCACATGCGAAGCTAGAACCTCACCTCACTCATGGCTTCAGGAAAATGCATAGTACCACCACTGCCCTCGATGCGATCACTACACGCATTCGCGATGGGCTAAATCAATGTCGTCCTTGTCACAGAACCACTCTGGTGGCAATTGACCTATCAAATGCTTTTGATAAGGTCAATCATTCAATGCTTTTAGCAAACCTGTTGAATATGCATCTTCCTGCACAAGAGGTTCGTCGGATTGCCAATTATCCAGCTGGTCGGCACTCCTTCATCGAGTTTCGAGGCAAACGTTCTAAGCTTAGGAAAATCAAATTAGGTGTTCCACAGGAAGGGGTACTCTCCCCCACTCTGTTCAACATCTACATGTCCGGCCTTCCCACACCACCTGAAGGAATCGAGGTGATTTCATATGCTGACGATTGACCGTACTCGCCACAGGGAGTGATAAGGATGAAATGCGCCTCCAAATTAATCGCTATCTAGGACGATTACAGGCATTTTTCCAAAGCCGAAACCTCTCCATCTCTGCGTCCAAATCTTCTGCGACATTTCTAACCACTTGGTGGAAGGATAAAAGTTTTTTGTGTTTCTTTGAAAGCAACGATTACAAAGTAACAATTACTCGAAACAAATGTAACGAATATAACCGATTACTGCTATGTAACTAAAGTTGACATCACTGGCATTAGATGTAGTTGCTGACGGTACGGCGGAAATACAAGCCATCTCAGTTCCATCAGGGAGTACTAATATCGAAATTTTAAATGTATATGTACCACCTCAATCCAGTTGCCCTTCTGGCTATCATTTCGATATTGATCCTCTCCTCTCCGGAGAGCACAGCGTCATCCTTGGCGACTTTAATGCACACCATGAGCTGCAACAACAACGCATTGGTCTCGGCGATGACACGATCCAAGATAGAGCTGCCTGTAGAAATATGCTGAGAAATTATCGCCAAAACGGGCGATGTGCCTACATCGCAGGTCGAGCAACGCGGAACCATGGAGCGGTATAAAGAACGAGGCAAGGAAGAAGAAGAAGGTGGAAGGATAAAAGATGGGAGATTGATACTTATTGGCAACAATTCTGTTCCTACTGTAGCAAACCCCAAAATTTCTCCGGCTTCACCCAGAGAACATGATGACGTCTGCGAATCATGCAGATTTCGTTTGTGAGAAAATGCGCAGTAGGAATAAAATCCTAAAAGCTCTAGCTGGTAGCACCTGGGGCAGAGATAAAGAAACCATGCTAGCTACTTACAAAGCGGTGGGTCGAGCGGCCGCTGATTATGCAGCCCCAGTTTGGACACATAGTTTATGTGACACAAACTGGTCCAAAATTCAGGTCTGCCAAAATGCATCGCGACAGGTTGCCTTCTGATGTCTGCCCAGGATCACTTACATCAGGAGACAAAATTTATGCCAATACGTGACCACAATCTCCTACTCTCAAAACAGTATCTTGTTGGTTGCTAACGTGAGGATCATCCCAATAATTATCTCATGGACCGAATTCATCCACCACGACATGTCAGGCGTGGTTTAAGAGACCTTGAGAGAGAGGTTCAGGGATACAAACGGGACCCTTACGATGAAGTTGTCGTTCAGCGCTTAGAGTGATGGGTCAATATTTTAACATCGTTCTCTGCTGGATACCAAGTCATAGTGGATTTGAAGGAAACTACAATGCGGACCGTCTCGCTCGTAACGCGGCCACTATGACCTTTGAGGCCGAACGCAATAATATAAAATTGCCAATCGCTTCCTGTAAACAGACAATAGAAATAACTGTAATGCGCAGGGCTAGTTCAAGGTGGTCTAACGGTACTACATGTGATACAACAAGATTAATTTGGCCACGACTTGACGTGGTGGTATCACAATGGACCTACTTTTGGGTTTAAGTGCGCTAAGTGTTTTATCACTTGGCGGCCACTATACCTAACCTAACCTACGATGAAGTTACATACCGAGCCGCCATCGCAGCGATCCACACTGAAGAAGCTAATCGGTCAATTGCGAACTTAGGTGCGAATAGAGTCCTCTCAGAGCGCCCACCACCAATTTCGCCTGAGGAGATTAGGCTCCCGAGAGCCACTAGAGTTACACTAGCTCAACTTTGGTCGGGCTTTTGTTCACGCCTTAATTCGTACCTTTCTCGCATAAACCCGGACATCCAAAACATCTGTCCAAACTGCGATGATACTCCTCATGATGTGGGTCATTTGTTTCAATGCCCCGCTGCGCCCACTGATCTTACCCCTATATAGCTGTGGGAAAACCCTATCGCAGCAGCTATGTTTTTGTCCTTAGACCTCACGGACACAAACATTGACGAACCATAAATCGTACCCACATAGATGCACAGAGGTTTCACACCATTCTGCACCGCTAAAAGAAGAAGATGGTATCATCGTCGAGACCAATGTGGTGTTGTTGCTTTTCCATTTGACAAATCTAAGTGTTCTTCGGCCTGCCTCTGGCCTTGGGTCCATCAAGTGGAACTTCAATTGACATCGCCTTTTTTGCGGGGTTCTCAGGCCTTTGAACATGGCAATACCAATCCATTTGTCGGTCTTCGAGCTTTTCGATGATATTAATAGGATGATGTCGAAGTGCAACCAACTCAATACACTGCCACCAGGGCACTCCAACATTCACCGGAAATTTTTCAGATTCAGTGGCAGTGTATCTAACCTTTGCTAGCCGTAGCTCCATTATAAATGACATTTCAGCAAACGTATTCCACATTTATGCTGGACTGTGTTCAGTGCAGTTGGTGTTGTTTTGAAACCACTTCGTCATTTTATCAATAAATGAAGTTACTGGAGGTTCAAAGTTATCGTTTTGAGATTGTGCCACTTGATTTTTTCGACCACCGTCTCTCAAAATCTAAGCACAGGTGCTAATCGATCTGCGTTCCATTTCTGACCGTTGTAGAGCTATCCTTCCCTCCATGGCATGGTAGAAGAATCGATCTATTGAATCTTTTTAATTTCGCTCTAAGATTAGTCCCCTAAATGATGAAACTCTTGGTTTTGGGTTATTTGGGGTTAGTGTAGCGTGAAACAAATAAGGTAGGAGCGGGGAGGCAAAATGAACGGAATTCCGGAGTTAACGGTAAAAAACGGTAAGCGTAGCTTGCATTATCCAATTTAGAGATAGGGTTTGTAGGGACCCGTATCGTAGTGTGTAAAAGGCATTTAACGATGCCAGGATATAAACAGTAGTAATGTTGAAAAATAATTTTTAAAAATCTCACCAGGCACTGTCGTTCCATGACGATGTGTCGTTGCATAGCCAACAGTTCGTGCGTCGTATTTGTATATCGGAACTTTGTCCCTTGTCTCCGCAGTCTCCTCTTGAATCGGCTGCAGCTCTTTCAATGGTTGCTTATGTCTCACGACCAAGTAGGGTCTACCAATGTATTGCACCGCTCTATCGACCGGATCGTCAGCGAACGGTTTTTGCCAATCAACACCCTTGCGAGTCTTACGCACTGCCTCTGGCGGATTAACGCCTCCAACAAACCAGAATGCTTCGTGCCGCGGATCCAAGTCAACTTCAACATCGCTCAGATGGATGCAATCATCACGGAGGGCCATCAACAGAAAACGATTAATCTGCGAAACAATTTCCGAACCAAACTGACGATCCAGCTCAGCGGGACTAACATCATTGGCAAGTGCCGCTTTCTTTTGCCTGAAAATGGAGATGGGGGTTAGAATTTGGTTTCCACTGAATAATGACCAGTCCATACCGGAAACAAAGCGTTGCATATCCAATCAAATCCTCAATATTTCCCTGCAGATTCTTCGCAAACGAATCGACATTCACTTGAGCAGCATCGTAAAATCCTGGCAATTTATTGCCCGCCTCAAACACCGTCCGCGTGTAATGTTGCGACAGCGGCAGACAATTGTATGGTATACGTTCGTCGCCTAGCATTATGGATTTGAATCCATAATAGCGTGGCATATTAATTTTAACGAGTTTTCCTTCGACTGTTGTGACATTTTTCACTTCATCGTGCCACGAATGGGTGGCACGTTTTTTTCGTGCCTCATACGAAAGGTCCTGGATCGCGGGGTATTCGGGCTTTTCCGTGTATTCATCGTTGAGATTGGGCGCCGGGCGCGTTGACAACATACGTGAATGTTTCCTCACGTGGGCCGGAAGCCGATTTAATTCACGTAATTTCAACATTTTGCCGATGAACAGGTGAAATAACGAGAAAAAGTACCAATTGGAGCCGTGTTTACATCGGCAGCTGATTTGCGGTTATGTAAACTGTCACTGTGACAACTGGAAGGTTGGAAAATGTTCCCGGCATTGCCATGTTGGATTGCGAAACAGCGACATCTATTTGTGAAATTTAAATAAAAATTAAAAATTGTTTAAACACTCCAAATTCTTCACCAGTTGCGGGTTTTTTGGCCATGAGATATCATTTTTTTCGTGCCTTTTCATGATTTTGCATCTTTTTAAGTATATTGAATCGTTTTTCTCCGAATTCTCTCTATTCTGATCTGATGCGTATTGCGTTTGTTCAAAACGCAACGCAAACCGACGCACATGTCAGAACAAGATACCAACAAAATACCGGTATTTCCATCTCCTACCAGCACCATGCGTGCAAGGGAGACGACCACAGTACCATACACGCGTCTTCCATAAATTCCTGTCAACTGGAAAGAGCGAAGCTTCACTGCTTCAACCTGACACCAAAGAGTACGACTTGTCACGAAAATCAACGAATTTTGTGTTGTGTTTAGAAATTCGCTATAAGAGGCGTACAGCCAAATTGTCAGCCGGTAAAAGTGAATAATTGCCCGCCCGCGAAATTGACAAATTGTCCGGAATACCTGTCGAATCAGGTGAAACCCTTTTCGATTTATCCGGAAAGTTACGCGAAGTTGGGAGTCGTTCGTATCCCAGACCAGAAAACGCAATTCGTTCGTAGGGTACGCTCCCATCCCACGTCTATTGAATTAGCAAAGCAGAAGCCAAGTGCCAGATTGCCGCGAATATAATTGTGCAGTGTCCTTGTACCGTGTGGGGGTCAATAACCCGCTCCTAGTACACTTGTAGGACAAATTTTAAAGAGGAATTACCGAAAACCTCTGAGCGTCGTCATTCGCAAATCAAGAGGAGCGCAAATGGATTTTTGGGTTATGTTCCTCGTTCAGAGGTTCGCAAGAACGAACCAACAATTTTGAGAGGTAAATACAGAATTTGCAGAACTTGTTTCAGGGGTCAGAATAATGGTCAGAGCCTGCCTTTGTAGAATTGTCCCGTACGACTGTCAGTTGTGTGTCAAAAACTCAAATTGCGTCCGCAACTCTTTTCGTTTTTTGGTCCAGGCATTGGAATTAGCGGAGACTGACTGTCGTCCGTTACTTCGCGCGCCCAGTTCACTTTTGTGTGTTGTTTAGATCGTAGTGTTTGGAAAAATTTAAATTGCAGAGATATTAGAGTTCTGTTTGAAGTTACAGAATTTTGAAGAGACAACGCTGGTGTTGCTACGCACAGTGAAGGCGTCCCGTCGAGAGGACGACAGCCGGGGGAGGTAAGCAAATGATAACGACCGGGGAACAGTTACAGGTATCGAAAGAACGGTGAATTGAAGGCAGTTAATGGGCGGTGGAAATTACCTGTGTGCATCTGTTTTCGCCATCAAATTAACTTATGATGCTAGAGAATAAAGGAAGCAATTTCGATTTGAATTATAGGATGTGATTAGAAGCTGTTATTTTTAAACTGATGCGTATAGGATGCCAGACCACCGTGGTCCCTGAATTTATCAAAAGTGATCTTTTGCCAGTTTTCACAATTCAGTGAAGGAATTATGAAATCTCTAAAATTACTTTTCCTCAACTATACTGCTCAAAACAAAATAAGGGCCACTAATAATTTTCTGATTATTTTTCTGTGGAAAAGGAAAATCATAGTTTTGTTGCTCTAATTTAATAAAACAATATGTTTTTCATTAAATATAATGAATTTTATTGAATTTTGACCAAAAGTTACAATTTTTTAGCATTTTTTCGGATTGCTTACATTTGCGGTCATGTAATCGTAACAATAACAATTAATTTGTATGTCTAATCTGTAAAAAAAATGGATTCTTTGTTTTTTTAGTATCGAGTATGGCCTTCACTTTTTAATATCCAGTCTCGCAGCCTGGACGGAACGCTTTCAATCGATCGACACTTTCTTTTGATATCCCGTCCCAACACATTTTTAGCAATTGAATCAGCTGTTGCTGATTGTGTATATCCTCTTCAGCTGTCCGCATCCGGCGTTTTAATTGATCCCAAAGATGTTCTATCGGATTTAGGTGCAGACCGTTGGCAGGCCAATCCATGCCCTCAATATTGGCCTCCTCGAAAACAGACATTGTCGCCCGGGCAGTATGTGGTCGTGCATTATCCTGCATGAGGATAAAACCATCCAACGCCTGTTGTGAAAAAGGAATGATATGTGGCCTAACAATCCTTTCAATATAACTTTCGGACGTAATTGTCCCGTTATTTAGGATAACAAGGTCAGTTTTGCCTCGCAAGCTGATTCCGGCCCAGACCATCACACTGGGACCGCCTTGCCTCTCAATTTGATTAATGCAAGGATCCAAAAATGCTTCTCCGGTTCTCGCCAGACTCTTATGCGTCGGTCGTCACTAAAATTTTTTACTTTGCACTCATCCGAGAAGAGCACCTTGCCCCATTGTTGCATGTCCTATTCGATATGTCGACGAGCAAATCTTAAACGATTCGTACGATGCGTCCTGGTCAGTTGTGTTCTGGTAACACGTCTCCTTGACCGCTGTTGGTCTTCGTGCAAACAATTTCTGATTGTTTGAGGGCTAACAATGGTCCCAGTCGTCCTTAATAGCCTACTTTGTAGTCCACGAGTACTAATGGTACGATCCCGTCGCGCACAAAGTCTCATATATCGGTCTTCTGCGGGGGTGGTTATTCGAACTCGGCCTGAACCATGATGACGTGAGACACTTCCTGTCTCCTGGTTCCAAAGATTTTGAATGGCTTTTTGCGAATACCCTACATTCAGGGCCACAAAACGCTGCGAACGACCTTCCTCCGACATTTCTAAGTCTCTGGACGAAAAATTTAAATTTAAATGGCGCCGTATTGTTGGTATTTTGTATTTTACAGATTCTCCTTATCTTTAAAAAGGGCAACAACTAATGTTGCAGTTAAAGAACTTGGCGAAAACTAATTCTTAATCAAAATGAGAAATAAACAAAACTTCCCAATGTATGACTCGTGACCCCAAAAGAACTGTTTAAGCCAGTTCCGTTAAAGCTAATGTTAACGAATCATACTGTGATAACTCACATCACATTCAGGTACAGAATATAATTTTTGAAATTAATTGTCATATTAAAAATTCGCCAAAAGACGTTGTTAAAGTCAACGAACATTAGTGGCCCTTATTTTGTTTTGAGGAGTATATTTTTTTTGCCTCACGAAATTCGCCGCTTTGTCAATAAAGTTATCAGAAATTGGGTACATTGAAACTAGTCCAAGCAGTGTGGTGACGGGACAACCAGGACAAATTACACCAGGGCCCTATTGCACCAACCACTTTTCACTCAACAATTATCGAATTTTCAATTCTTCTGCTAAATTTTTGTTGCACTAAATCGCCAAATGAAAAGCACTCCAGTGATTTTTGAAAAGGTAAAAAATACTCATAGAGACTCTATTTCTGTTGCACCAACGCAAGAATGCGTAAATGAATATTTTCAAACTGTAAGCGAAAAGTTAATAATTTCATCGAATCGTTTGCAAATTGTTGTTGCGCCAATAACTTTCAGTTATCAAATTACCGTTTGCGTTTGATAATTTAGCCAAATTTTCAGCAAGAAACATTTGGCTTACAGTTTAGTAGTTGGGGACTGTATGCCAGTACCATTGGAACTATGCACGGAGTGCATACATCAACGGTTGGCAGGACATTGCACCGAGTAACAGACGCTATTGTTACGGAAATTTGGGCGATACTATCCGTTGGCCCGTAGAAAGGTGTTTGTACGTCTTGACGGCTTTCCTTTAACAACTGGCTGTGTCGACGGGACAATAATTAAAATGGATGCTCCAGTTCAAAATGAAGAGCACTATGTCGATCGAAACGGCAACCATTCGTTAAATGTGATGTTGGTGTGCGGACCAGATAGAAGCTTTTATGATGTTAACGCAAACTGGCCCGGAAGTTTGCATGATTCCAGGGTACTGAGAAACTCCGCAGTTTTCAGTAACTTTGAAGGAGGATATCGACCATTTCCCGGTGATATTATTTTAGGCGATAGCGCGTATCCTCTGAAGGATTGGCTAATTCCACCTCTTCGAAACAATCCCACTGAACTAGCCGAACTGCCATTCAATCGTCACAAAAAAAAACTCATCTCAAATTGGCGCAGAGTCTAACGATCATTTCTTTCCGACATCATTTTATTCTAGCTTCATTATTTCTAGCAGTTTTAAAGCCTTAAGTGCAGAAAATAGGGTTAATTTTAGCTCGATTGCAATTCAATTCAATTCAAACTGCCCCTAAAGATCTGCGATTTGGTAGAATTTGTTCAAATTATATCAAAATCGAGCCAAAATTATGCACTTAAGGCATTAAAACTGTTAGAAATAACGAAGCTAGAATAAAATGAGAAAATTGAGATAGAAAAATAGATTGTTTTTGGGTCAAATCGCAAAAATTTGACTTTCAAGCTCTGTAAAAACCACGCCTCTTATCCGATTCTAGTGCGGTTAGTTTTATTTTTTAGGTGAATTTAGCTAGTCTAGCTTTTGAGATATTAAGATTTTGATCTTACTAGAAAATTATTTTTTCAAAAATCTTCAAATGCCTGTGGCAGGTAAAGGGTTAAGAATTGCGGGTATGTTTCGTACAACATTTTTCCTGGAAATCACATGAGGAATCCCAATCCGGTGCGTTTATGCGGCAGTTTCTGGACACCCTGTATAGAACTCCAACTGTGTATGGTTGAATTTGCTTGAGTCTCCCTTGTTCTTATAAAAAGGAAGAAAGATTTCCCTGAAAGCATCAGGCATTGAATAGAACTGTAGCCAAAGAAGCCCGATTTTTTGGATTTTCCACCAAAATGGTCCGATCCGACTGCCCTTCCGCGGTTCATCTGATGCATTGCATTGCTACATAATTTGCTTTACAATGAAAATGTAAGTCGTCATTTTCCTGCTAAGTTTTAACTTTTATTGGAGAAACGCTAATCATATTTACATATCAAACAAACTGAAAATTTTGTAAGTGATAAGTTAGATTTGAGTGAATCTTTGGTGCAACGGAATCCACTTACACTTTTCAAAAATTTGCTCTTCTAGAATTCGATAAGTCGTGTAAGTGTTTGGTGCAATAGGGCCCTGATGTAAGTAGCCGGCTTCTGCTCTGTACCGTAACCCCTTGGCGGGGTGGGGGGGGGCATGGTGCTTTCACTCAGCCGTTTATAGGCTACTTCGAGTCAACGTTACATTGCATATAGAGTTACGGGGTGTATATTGCCTCGATTACTCATTTTTCCATAATTTAAGCTTAAAGCATACTTGTAGCATGGTCGTTTACACTGGCTGTAAATTGTTTTAAGCTTATCTATATTGTATCTGAATACAATCCTACAAAGATCAATTATTATGGTTGGGATGATGCTCGCGGTAGCAACCAAAAAGATACTGTCTTGAGAGTAGAAGATTGTGGTCACGTATTGGCATCAATTGTGTCTCCTGATGTAAGTGATCCTGGCCGGACATCAGGAGGGAACCTGTGGCTGTGCAAGAGAAGCATTTTTGCACACCAGAATTTTGGACCAGTTTGTATCACATCAACTGTTTGACCAAACTGGTGCTGCATAATCAGCGGCCGCTCGACTCGCCGCTTTGTAAGTGGTTTCTTTATCTTTGCCCCAGGTGCTACCAGCTAGAGCTTTTAGAATTTTTTTCCTACAGCGCATTTTTTCACACATAGCTGCTGCGTGATTCGCAGACGTCATCATATTCTCTAGGTGAAACCCGAGAATTTTAGGATTTGCTACAGTAGGAACCGAATTGTTGCCAATACGTACATCAACCTCCCACCGACAATCCTCTCACCAAGTGGTAAGGAAATTCGCAGAAGATTTGGACGCAGAGATGGTGAGGGCTTTGGAAAAATGCCTGTAATCGTCCTAGATAGGGATTAGTTTGGAATCGCATTTCATCCTTATATCTCACAGTGGCTAGCCAGGTGCAATCGTCAGTGTAAGACAACCTTCCTGAATCGAACCTTCAGGGCTCTTGCCAAGGAGAGGTAGTGGCAACTCTTGGCCGTTTGCGAAATGAAAACGGGTGTGGTCCGCCCATTGAATTTCTAGGAAAATGGACTGCGCATACAATAAGAAAATCAAAAAGTGGCTCCAACATCTGGGTAAACTTTTTGAATATTTAGACCAGATTTTCAAATGTTACTAGTAGACGAGGTGTTTAATGTCACTTTTCGTACTAAAACCGCATCCACACGGGCTGGAAAATGATGCAATCGAAATTTCATTTTGAAAGTTTTCATGCATTTAATTATCAAAATCGGACACTGTGCTCGTGTTATTGTTATGTCATTCGGCAATTTTATAGTTTCGAACAAAAAAACGAACAAAAGTTGCAAAATTGTCACTATGTATTCGATAAATGGTGCACCGCTGTACAATTGACAACTGAATGATACACCACTGCATAAATAAATTGGATATCTAAATTTGGCAGCGAGTGAGATTGTTGCTAGTGTTGAAGCGATGAGTGACTGATGACAATTGACTTCGCGAGCTACCAATTGGCAGCCCGTGTGGATATCAGAGATAGCTGAAACTGTCAAATTTGGCGGTTCGGATATTTAGATCAGTGAATGGTATGATTTATAGATTTTAGACCAAAAAAATTTGCCCAAATGTTGGGACACTTTTTAATTGGTCTATGCGTATTTCATAGTCTAGAAGTTCGATGGGTCCGCCCCGGAGAGGCTAAGATTGCTGTAGTACCTCTATTAAGTGCTCTTCGAGCCTCAAGTTGAACTACTGGAGGGTATATCCTTAGGCCTCCATTACACAGTCATATTTATATTATAATATGTATGTCATATGCCTAAGCCTACTCGATTCATTCAGTTTAAATTTTTAGTAGTGCAGTAAGCGAAATCAAGTAGGCTTAAGCATATTATAATATAAATATTACCAAATATGACTGTGTACTGGAGCCCTTATCTATGATTTTCTAGGAAGTTCATTCAGCCATTTCAGGGGGTCCGCTAACATGTTAATCAAATTGGCCTATCAAAGAAGACCGTGCGTTCGCATTTGCTTAGAGGAATCCATTGGACGTGTTCTCCTGAACCTGGTTGTACATACGTTCAAATCCAAAACGGGACGCGTTGAAACGCGTTAATTTCATGAGAATATTTTCGTTCTTAAAGTTGCATAGGAATGAAAAACATTGCAAACATTTGTATAATACTGATGTAATCGTTTTTTAGAGACCTTTTCATTTAATCACCAATGGATTTCGTGTTAGTCAGCAATTTAGTATCACGCCAATTGTCCGAAACCACTGCAATAGTACATCGAATGCATATTTTATCCACGCTTACATCGCAGAACTTATTTTCTCAATTTCCTATACATCAGTTGTGATTATAGCAGCATAACTTTTCTCTATTTCCAGGTTGACTTCATATCGAAATACAATTCAAATGCTGTGATATAAAAAGTGCTTTCCTTACCACTTATCAACTGAGTTGAACCCAACATTGAATACTATGCCGAAATGAAAACAAATTGAAATGCGAAATATATAATTCCTTCAACCATCCCTTCCAATAAATCACTGCCTACAAAAAAGAAAACATGAAACGTGGGAAGTCAGTATAGGTAAAACCCAATCTTGTGTGCTACACTGGAATTAATCTACAGACTCACCTTTACCACGCCAGTTAGTCTAGTAACATGATACACTACAAATTACCACTCCTTCCAGTTAAATGAACTATTTATTAAAAATTACCGTGTAGCAGGACTATTGACGGCAACCCAATCTACCACTTTATACAACTACTCACACACGCCTACTTTTATTTAAGTTAAAAGTTTTCAACTGTTGTCATAACACTTTCGAATAACCATTTTTTGAGACTACACATTAACGCACACGTCCACGATTCCATCATGTTTTCATCTGATATAAAAATTATATCAGTTGCCAGCAAAACTAGAGACGGCAGCTGCAACCGTGACATACTCTCCTCCACATCGTCGTCACCGTCGACCTCATCATTATCGTCCTTTTCCAGTTTCAAACAGATCAAGGCACAGTACTCGTCGATAAATGAGCAGCAAAAGTACTGTGGCAACAACGCAGCCAATAACGGTTACCCGCATAGCAAACATCACGGAAAGTACAACGCGCATCACAATAAGCCTAACATCGGGGGCAATCACAAGGGCAACAATAACCACAAACATTTAAAGAAGGCCAACAAGTATCACATCACGAACTGTGGCCGAATTATACTAAACAATAATAACAACAATTCCAGCAAGAATCAGAATTTGAATGGCAACAAATACAAGTCCCTCGCCGCTAATAACAACAATAATCCGAGCAGTGTAAATAATAACATTATTCTAGACAATAACAATCTCAATGTTAACGTCCCGAAATTGACATCGCCGCGAACGAAAGCATCCTACACGAAAATCAACGATTACCTCATTAGTTGTTCGACAACGCGACCGACCACAGAAAGGGAGGAGCCGGACTCGATGGTTATGAATGACACCCCGAAAACAACTCAAACAATTACGACAGTAGCCGCGTCTTCAGGTGGTCAGCCCACCGTCACCTCGCCAGCAGCTTCGTACAGTTTGGACTTTCTCCATTCGGTGGGCGTTCAGATGACGTCCTGCACCACCGATCGTGCCTATTTGCCCAGCAATTCTCCATCGCGACACGGTAATCAGTATGTCAACTTAAACGGTCAACGATACAGTACAGGTGGTGCCTATGGCGGTTGTTTAGATGAAAGCCAGCCAGGCAATTCCATTGCTGATGCAACCAATCTGAATGTGAATTATTGCAAGTCCAATTATCGAGACTGTGGCAATTTCAATTCGGCAGTTAATTTTAATGGAAACCCGCGAAATGTGAATATGCCCACAAGTCCGTCGTACTCATATCGGAACACGTACGGCTATCAGCCAGCTCAAAACTTTCTCAGTCACGCAAATCGTGGCAACTACAACGGTCAAATGCCGATGCAGTATTCAATGGGAGGAAATGATTATGGTGGAATGAATAATGCTGGTACGTACAACGGCTACAACCAACGCAATCATGGAAACCCGAAGAAGAGTTGGTACAATTTGAATCAAACCAATGTGAAAAAATGTTGCAATAACAACATCGGCAAATACGGAGGCGCATCAAATAATAATGTCAACAGTCCACGAGTTGCTTCGCATACTCGCAACCAGCAGAATCTCCGTAGTCTGACGTATGTTGCGTCCGATCCCAGCCGAATAGTTGGCAACAGTCGTTCACCCACTCCGAGCCCCAAATCAGAAAGTCCGTCTCTATTCAAGACGTCACAAAATCCATTGCTTGACTACAATTCAAATGGAATGCAACCAAACCTGAATGTGGAAGAGCCAAGCAACAGTAGCCACCAAACGTCCGCTTCCTGTATTTTACCATCCGACACAAACGTTCTGAACGGTGCCACGAATGGCTATGAGTCCGACTCATCGCATTCGAGTTATCCACACAATGACGTGCCATACCGGTCAAGTTCGAAAGCCCTGTCCGTGTCACCCAACTACCATTACAATGAACACCCGCCTCCGCTACATTTAAATACGTTATCGGAGGACGGGCTGAAGAAACACACCCACTATTATGGATCTCATCACAATCTGACCTTTTGGAATCCGGCGATGAGTGCAAACTACAGCCCGAACAGCATGTACAGTAATAGTGGGTCGGGCTCGTCGGAAGGCGGCAGTCAGTACATGGGCGAAGGATCGTTTCCACCAAAGCGAAGGTTCGCATTGATCTCATTCGTTAATTTCATTTCAATTTCTTAAAATCTCATGTTCTATCCTATAAATAGCCAATCGATGCACAATCGACCGTATCGAGGTCGACGTAGCATTTATCCCAACTATCGACCGCATCCCAGCCACGAAAATATGTTCACGCCCATTGATCGATTTTTGGCTCGGGCCCATCAAGTTGAGGTTAAAGAGGCGCCCGAACGACTTTTGACTGGTTGCAAATGGGATGCAATGTCACAGGGGATTTGGAACAAGTTTATAATGTCGCAACAGCGCGTGACTACGTACACGAAAAAGATGAAGCTTTGGCGGTATCTTTACGTGACGATAAAGGTTAGTCAATCTCCTTTTCACGATTGAGTCCTTTATTGCTAAAATTTTATCTTTTACAGAAAGCACATCCACGCTACGGACTCTATTTGGTTGGATCAACGATATCCGGATTTGGTGCCGACACATCCGATGTGGATATGTGTCTTGTGTCACGGACACAGACAGGATTGGAGCCACGTCTGGAAGCACTAATGAATTTGAATCGATTGAAAGACTATTTAGAATCCATAGGTAGAACAAATAACATTCCGCAATGCTTACGAAATTTTAAACCTGTGACTATTTTCAGCCGCGTTTGAACAATTCAATTTGATTGAAGCCAAAGTTCCAATTTTAAGGTTTCGCGATGCCGTGCATAATTTAGAGGTCGATTTGAATTTCAACAATTGCGTGGGCATTCGAAACACCCATCTCCTGCATTGTTATTCTCAGCGTAAGTTATTTGTGTAAGCATCCTTTCGTTCTTATAGTAAGATACAATTGCTCGTGAATTTTCAGTGGACTGGAGGTTACGTCCGTTAGTTCTAGTTACAAAAATGTGGGCTCAATATCATGATATCAATAATGCCAAAAATATGACAATATCCAGTTATTCGTTGGCTCTGATGGTCATACACTTTTTGCAGTATGCTGTAGAACCTGCCGTTTTGCCATGTTTACACGAAATGTATCCGGAAAAGTTTGAAATAATGGTAAGTTGATTTTGTAAATGAAAATAATGTAATGTAAGTGCACAGTAGTTGTAAATTTAGTAGTTGCCGCTTCTTCTGAACAGCTGTAATCTGTCCGATGCGGATTATCATCTGGTATCCGTTAGATTTGAAGTTGGTGTATCTGTTTTTGGTCTCTTCACAATAGATTCAAGATGCTTCTATGGGAAATCCCTACAAAATCGGGGTAAAGTTTGGAGAAGTTCGCCTTTGAAAATAAATGTCAAGATCACAGTAGAGGCCGTGTAACCAAAATTTCGCTCTGTACATGGTTCTGTCCACGTAAGTGTGCTCGATGAAAAATGCTTTGCGTACTAGAAGAGTCCAGGAGATTTACATCTCTACTACTAATGTCTCGTCGTGCTACAATTTCAAAGAAAAACCTTTGTAACTCTAAATCTACATGTAAAATTAGGTAGATTGTCTCTGGCGCCGCTGAGAACAACACATGTTGTCTGGGACAGCCAATCGCAGAGAGACGAATGCCCACAATGGATGCACGATTTTCTGCACAGCTACCAGGGCTTCCCACATCGGGTCCTATACGAGAATAACACGAGGTTTCACTATCGCTAATAAGTTCAACTGGAATAATATCATGTGAGCTAGTCCCCTGTCGGGTTTATTTATTTAAAGTCAACGCTGGACAGGGTGAAACCCCAAAAACCAGCAATATAAAGCTCCAGACGATCATATTTACGCATCATACGGATAAGAGGCGAGTTCATGTAAAGTAGTGGGAGGATCGAAGATAGAATTTGATCTCGTATTGTCGGATGGAACTCAGAAGATAATGTTCTCTTGCGCGGACGTGATTAATAAGCCACGACACAATTTGAAAAGGAAAGACTCATCCAGAGCCATACTGCCTCACCCTAACCCAGTACACCAAGGAAATTAGGAAAGCCAAGAGGCAATCCTAGAGGAAGTTCTGCGAAGAGATCGAAGATCTACATGAAGGAGCGAGACTCCAGAAGATTCTGGCTAGGGATCCAACAAACCCCATCGGAACGCTTAAAAACTCAGACGGAAACCAAACAAAAACAGATAGGGAGACCCTGGATATCCTTCTAGGGACCCACTTTCCTGGATGCGCCATTACTACGAGACGCACAGATCAGTTGGATGACCACTCCCTGCATTTCAGGGCAAATAAAAACGACTGGTCGCTTGCGAACCAAATAGTAACATACATTAAGGTGGAATGGGCAGTCAACTCTTTCGAACCTTACAAATCACGAGGGCCAGACGGTGTCTACCCAGCCCTGCTTCAGCAAGATCTTACGACTCTGGCTCCATATCTACTAAGAATATTTAGTGCCAGCATAGCCTTAGGATACATTCCAATTACCTGTAAGCAGGTAAAAGTAGCAATCCTGGCAAAGCCGGGGCGCGACCAAACCCTAGTGAAATCGTATAGGCCAATAAGCCTAACCTCCTTCCTTCTCAAGTCATTGGAAAAGCTCATCGATAAACATATCAGGGACAGGTGCCTGTCGCTTTTCCCCTTGCACCCGAACCAACATGCTTATCAGACAGGGAAATCGTGTGAAACTGTACTACACCATTTAGTTGGAAAGATTGAGACCACACTAGAAAGCAAAGAGATAAGGCTCGCGGCTTTCCTGGACATAGAGGGGGCCTTCGACAATACTTCCTTTGAATCTCTTGTACACGGCGCCTTGAGTCATGGAGTCCAACACACCCTCTGTAGGTGGATAAAATCTATGCTTCAAGGACGACCAGTACATGCAAACTTATTCGGTGAAACCATGTATACAGCTGTCCTCAAAGTATGCCCACAAGGAGGTATCCTATCACCCCTCCTATGGAACCTCTTTGTCGACAGCTTACTGGCCCAGCTAAATAACACAGGCTTCTATACCCAAGGATATGCCGATGACATCAGCATCCTGATAAGGGGAAAATTTCCAGGAGTTCTTTTAGAGCTCATGCAACAAGCTCTAACTCAAGAGGAGGATTGGTGCAGGAGGGTAGGCCTATCGGTCAATCCCGCCAAAACAACACTAAGAACCTCCAGTCGCAAACACAATTTGGAAGGGCTAAATGCTCCAACTTTATTTAATCAACAACTGCAGTTTACCACTGAGGTAAAATATCTGGGAGTCACCCTTGACAATAGATTCACGTGGAACAAACTGCAAATCACGATCACAAAAGGGAAACAGACACTATATGCAACTAAAAGAGCAATAGGGAAGACGTGGGGGTTAAAACCACGAATGATTCACTGGATTTACAAAGCCGTGGTCAAACCCCGTCTGACCTATGGCTCGATGGTCTGGTGGACTAAAATTAAACAAAAGACAGCTGCAGCGAAGTTGGCATCAGTACAAAGACTGGCCTGCGCAAGCATAACCGGCGCCATGCGCAGTGCACCAACTTTAACTCTATGGAAACTACTTGACCTGCCACCACTAGATTAAACAATCACAGAAGAGGCAAGACTGGTAGCGTGCAGACGACAATCATCGAACATGTGGACACCTCTTAAGGAAAAACATTGTAGGATTACAGAAATCATTACAAACCCAATCCTAGATATGGGCAGCGATTATATCCCGGCCATGTATACCTTCGACTCCAACATTCAAACCTCAGCGTATGCTGGGAACCAACTGGCAAACCAGCTGCACCGAAGTCCTAAGCCTCACACCCTTCTGCACCGCTACAACAACAACAACAAGTCCTAAGCCTCAGCAAAATGAACCTCGGTGCAGTGACAAGTCTCATAACCGGTCACTGTACCCTACGAAAACATCTGCATACCATCGGGATCTACACAAGGACAGAGTTAATAACCTGAAACTCTTTCGCTTTAATGGGAAATACAATAAGGCAATAGGCTGCAGTATTGGGCGTAACCAGCCCAACCCATCAAACGGGGCATTGTCCTATCGGGTAGCTCGCCATGTTCCTCTCAATAACTACAGCAGAAGTTGTGAGGATAAATATGAAGACGAGAGTGTACATCACCTTCTCTTCAATCACGTTACGGATTCTTTAAGATCTGGATGATCTTTGAGATGTGAGCCCAATACAGCTCAATTAATATATTTTGAGCACGAAATGATACCAAGAAACGGTTTAATTGAGTACAGTAAAACTTCGTTATAACGCTCTTCTGGGGTCTATGCCAAAAAAGCGTTATAACCGGGAAAGCGTTATATCCGGGAGCGTTATAACGAAGTTTTACTGTATTACGTTTCTGGGGCTTTATCAGAATGAACCTGGTCTAATTGCGTAATAGAAGTAATTCCTGGCCACCCCTTTAGCTTCCCCTACCCTAACCTAATAGCAATAGCACAATACTCTCTAAATTTGAACGAGAAATGACCGCATAAAACATTGCTAAAGACCGTGGAAAATCCAATGGCGTACGATTTTGTCATCTCAATAATTCTCCTCGGCTGGCATTGGAATTCCGTTGATTAGGAATGTCGACAACTTGTCGTTTCCGGCACCTTGTCTTCTGCATACTGCGTCTTATAGGGAAGATGATTAATCACATCTGAGCTGGCATTCTGTAAGGCGATAAGTAATAGTTACTTAAACCTATTATCAACTGCTTTTTACGATACCCAACCATTCAGATCAATTATTTAAGCTAATTCAGCTTTAGAGGAGAAGCTCAATAAATTGTTCAAGATCATAAACAGTTTCCACCGGATGGCTTTCCTCTGATCGAATATGTAAGTAAATGGTATGTATCTCCCAAGGGATTTAAATGAACCAGAGAGAGTTGGCCCTTATGTTGTCAACCATTGTTTTCATTGAGCGTGTGATCCAAGTTTTTTTTTCGTTGGCGTCAAGTTTAATGCTCTGTGGCATGACAGCGACTGAAATGAAAATGTTACGCATGTCAGTTGGTGTAACCAAAAGGGACCACATCAAGAGTAGCTACATCCGAGGCAGCTTGTCCATAGACCAACCAATCACCGAAAAGCTCGAAGATCGATGAATGGATTGGCATTGCCATGTTCTAAGGCGTCCGCCTGATAACCCCGCAAAGAAAACGATATCAATGGAAGTTCCACTTGATGGACCCAAGGCCAGAGGCAGACCGAAGAACACCTGGATGTGTCAAATAAAACAGCAACAACAACGCATTGGTCTCGGCGATGACACGATCCAAGATAGAGCTGCCTGTAGAAATATGCTGAGATATTACCGCCAAAACGGGCGATGTGCCTACACCGCAGGTCGAGCAACGCGAAACCATGGAGCGGTGTAAAGAACGAGACAAGGAATGGGAAGAAGTTGGCGTCAAGTTTTGTAACAGTAAATTGCCGTTGCTGCTTTTTAATGCGATTTTTTCTCTATTACAGCTAATGTCAAATGATTTCGGTTTCGTGGATATGAACGAGGAAATTGAACCGTATCCATCTCGAAATACTCAAACACTGGGTCAACTTTTCCTTGAATTTCTCGAATACTACAGCAATTTTGAGTAAGTTCCCACAACATATCCCACCTATAATTGCTCAATTGTTACTCTCTTTTCGTTGTGAATAGTTACTCTCAGTTTGCGATCTCAATACGGACAGGAAGTATACTACCCATTGAAATATGTCGTCAGGCTAAATCGGTAAAAAATGATGCTAGACAATGGAAAGAACTATGTATAGAAGGTACAGTAACTTTAAGTAAAAATCACTTGTTCTATTTTTCAACCCGTAATTATTTCACAGAACCATTTGATCTCACAAACACTGCCCGTTCCGTCTACGACGGCGAAACATTTGAACGTATCAAAGCCGTATTTATAACATCCTGGAAAATTCTGGAAGAAACAATGGACCTCAATTCCCTCTTCTCGCCACTTGTGAGTGCAGCCATAAGTCAAATGTCAGCGGCAATGATAGCGCAAAGAATGGCCGACGCCTCATGAGGTATCCCAATTAAAGTCTACTGTTCTCGTTTTGTTCTCTTCATGTTTAGTGTTTGACACAGCAACTGGTGTCAAGAGGTGCTGATGATCTATGTTTTTTGTTAAAGTACAACATAATACGGTTTCCACTTATATTTATTATAGTCACTAGAGTTTATGTGAATCTCATATCGTAAATGTTCGTAGTAAACACACAGCGGTGCTGGTAACCTAAAAGCACATAAAATAAGAGGCCTATATGAGGTTATCCTACTAGTAGAACGTCTAATATTTCTCTAATTCTGTAATTCGTTCAGTTTCATTTGAAAAATCGCTTCTAATCCGAAAATCCTTATAAGTAATAGTTTAGCAATAAATAAGAAACAGAAAAAAATGTGATCATACTTGAAACCAAAAGAATGAACTAAAAATCAGTAATTATCTAGTAGTTGAAACTTAAAAAAAAAGAGAATGAAAACATAAAGACTGATTTCTTCCCTGAACTACGAATTAGAAATAGAATTATCGTTGACGGTAATTAATCAGAAATACAACATAAGTCACTAGTAATATAAGAACTACAGTCATCTCGAATGGATAAGAACAAGGTGTATCCTAAACTTGTATAAGAGAAAACTACCAAGCATTTCAAATAATGTGATGAATTGAATTCTACATTAAATTTTGTACTTTAACTATGAATGTATGACTATTAAGGTTTGTTGTTATGTTCCGCGAAACAATTTAAGAAAAGATTTCATTTATACTCGCACTCACGAAATACTCATCACATGCTCAAGAATATCATATTCTGATTTGTTGTATTTATTTCATTCAATATGGTTCCATATTTTAGTATCTATTTATATTTATTTGAATGATTTCTTTTAGTAATTAAATACATTAATAGTGACCAGCTGAAAACGTTTCAGTTCTCAGTTGCATCCAACAAGTGCCTACCGAATCTATACGTTAGTAAGCATAGCGATAGTTAAGATTTAAAAAAAAAACTGAAATAGTCTTTATCGTGACTCACTGGAATCACGAAAAATTTGACTGTGATATTGATTGTAAGTGGATCATTTACATTCGTCTTGTATATAGAATAATGTATGCTATTTTTAAAGGATTTATTTTAAAACGTAAGCTGAAATGAAACGAATCTATACGTAATATGTAAGTTTGTCAGGCAGTATTTGAATTGAATATGCTACTGCCATGTACTTGTAATTGTGTTTTCCAGCAGTATTCTACTATTGGTTGTATGTATAGATGTGTGTAATAATAAGAAGATACTTGAATTTGTTAAGAACTGTCTTTTCTTTTGTCTAAGCTCCTAAATGAAAATTTCGCTATGATTCGCAACGTTGGTTTTGGATGTAAGTTACCATGTTGTCCATTGTTGTAGTAGTAATATGTACATGTCGTAGTAATTATCGATTCGAAATAAGTGTCATTCCTTGCTTCGCCCCCTACTCGCTACGCTCGTCAACCCTCTGCCGATGCCACCAGCCAACGCCTGCTCCACGCTCTGAGCGGACGTGAAAAAACTTGTATGTAATGGCATTACGAAAGTTGATTACAGAATATTACTTTTAAAATATGGCAGAAAGTCTAGATCATTAGGTATAGCGGCTTCGGGATTATCCGTGAGAGCTTCCATCTTTCGAAAATGTACTTCAATAACATTAAAAAATTAAGACAAGAAGCGAGAACAAATATGATTGATCTTCAATTAACCCCTTTTTGTTAATTACATGATTTGCGGCAAATTTTGGACAGATGATAAAAAAAAATTGTAGCATCGGTCATTCAGGTCGCCCAAAATACCATTGGGAGGCAAAATAGTCAAATTAATTTCAGCAGAAAGGTGGCTAAAAGAGACAAAAAGTTGTTTGTCATATGGTTTTAAAAAATTCATGCACCTATGCAGCGTGATAAGTATAGGTCTTAAAATCAGGCACTTGGTCTGTAATTATTATGTTGGAATTTCACATCCAGGTCACCAATTCCAAGATTTCCGTAGTTGTTAAAGCTTTGCCATTTTCCAAATAAATCTCAATTTATGTTCGGTAAAGCCAACCAATTTTAAGTTAATTGCATTTCGGGACAGAACAGTTTCATGAAGAGGCTTAGGAGGATTTCACACTTACGGTCTGCTTACGTAATCTGTGCAAATTACTTAATTTGAGCTGTCAAATTCCATACATTTTTAAACTCACCACACCTCAGATTACGTAATCTGGCCAGATTAAGTACAAGTGTGAAAGCCTCCTTAGTATTTTCCTGTACAAAAAAGATGAGATGTTTTATAAAACCATATAACCAGCAGCAAACTGTTGGTAGTATTCGGAAATTCCTAACATATTCTTGCATAAAACACTGACGAGTTTTATTTTTAGTATTTTTTCTAGATTTAAGTTCAACGGCTGAATTTGTTCACCCTACCAATTTCACAATTTTTGTGCTGATACACATTGTGCTGCTTCGACATAGCCGCGGGCCGCACAGAACTACGAGGTGAGCCGCATGCGGCCCGCGGGCCGCGAGTTTAACACGTCTGTCGTATGTTATACTTATCGACATCTTGTACGTACATTCATGATTCATCGTAGCCGATCAGAACAATAATAACCAATTGCATTTTCCGAAGTTAGCATTTAGAAGGATATCTGATACAAAAAATCTATGCTTTAGTCGAACTGATTGATGCTGAACAAAACAAGAGCTGTAACTCGAACGTACAGGTTCAAGTTCGTGGGTGGATATGAAAATGGAAACAGAGTTGCTTAATATTTTGCAGAAAGTCCATGACACCCCCAAATTCGGCCATCATTTTCTCGATGAACGACGATACAGGGTGCTCGGCGGCAGAATTCTGTTTCTGTATTTCTTCCAAACAGCTAAGCCTATGAGGCGGAGTTGGCCTCGTTAACTCCGTAATTCGTGCAATATTCGGCCCAAGGGGATTTGTGGTCCATGCACATTCGCATTCGAAGCGTTTGTCAAGCCCCACGTGTTTTCTTTTATCGCTGCTTCACGTTACACTTTTCAATGTTGACGTGATGTCAAGTAATGATTTGATTCGTTCATGGGTGAGAAGGTTCTACGCAATTTTGCTCCGCCTGGTCCTATCCGGATATCGAGAACATTTCGCGAGATTAATGGCACCCTATATTACTTTACCAGCGACACATTCATAATACAATATTTTTTCTGCTACTAGAACACTTAGCTTGAGCATTTTAGACCCAGATCGACACCCTTGTAAAAATTGAAAGCGAATGGCTATTGGCCGTGTACGGTTGTTTTTTATAAATGCTTCATAAAAAAGTCAAAAAAATAATGTCAGACCTTATTTGTGGTTGGACGGAGACGTTAACGAGCTTCCATATGACCCTGCCGGGAAACAATTTGCAAAGGAGTACTTTCGATGCTCTGACAGTGTGTATTGTGCTCCCTGCTTTTTGAAACCACCTTTTTCGAATTTGTTGGTGTGGTGCTACGGGAAGCAACAGATGCATTCAGGTGAATATCGAAAGTTTTTCGGGCTGATAGGATGGCGAAAATCTTTCTGTATGTATGGCGAGAATCCCGCCGGTGTTCTATCATCCACTGCTTCGTCTTACCAACTGAAACTCTTGCAGCCAAGGAATGGAATGCTAACTACGGTACTATCTTAGCCGAAAACAGTATTTACATGCCCGTGTACGGAAATTTAGCTAGCTCATAGAAACTACAAGAAAGCTGAAGTGTGTGATGGGTGACAAAATTAAAAAATACCGGCGTACAGAGGGCTTCGCCCGCAATACGAGGGCTTTTTAGATTTTGGATTTATACATAGTGAATAATTGTGCACATATATTTTATAGGTAATAAATAAGAATTATGCACAATATTAATGAAATGCTTCTTGTAAATCAATTTTTGCATTGGTCTAAATAAACGCGTTCGATAATGTAAGGCGTCAGCCTAATTAACACTTAGGTACACTACACTTAGTAGTAGTAGTTAGTTCTTTGATTTAAGTACCCACACATCCGAGTTCGATAAAAACTAAAAAAGTCGACTTTTTCAAATCTCCGGGACACCCTGTTAGCTTTGTCCTACCAACGTCTAAGTATTTCGTACTAAAGACTGTTACGATTCTAAACCTTCCTACCAAGATACATGACGATCGGCTAAGTCGTTCGCGAGTTATTTAGTGAACAAATTTACAAATATCCGGGACACCCTGTTATCTTTGTCATACCAACTTTTAAGTATTTTGTACCAACCACTGCTATCATTCTACACATTCCTACCAAATTTCATGACGATGGGTTAAGCCGTTCGCGAGTTATTTAGTGAACAAATTTTCAAATGTCCGGGACACCCTGATAGCTTTGTCTTAACAACGTCTAAGTATTTCGTGCTAAAGACTGTTACGATTCTACACATTCCTACCAAAATACATGGCGATCGGCTAAGCCGTTCGCGAGTTATTTAGTGAGCAAATTTACAAATATCCGGGACACCCTGTTATCTTTGTCATATCAACTTTTAAGTTTTTCGTACCAAAGACTGTTATCATTCTACACATTCCTACCAAATTTCATGACGATGGGTTAAGCCGTTCGCGAGTTATTTAGTGAACAGATGGACGGACGGACAAAATCGATTTTTTGAAAAATCTAAAAAACCCTAAAAACTAGTAAATTAATGATAACTTGATAAAAAACCAATGGACGTTTTTTTTTAAATTGTTACTGACGATAGTATAGTACAATTGGCTCAAAAAAAGCCCAAACCCAAGCATAAAAAAAAAAGAAATTTTTGATGCCAAATTGTTCAATACTCTGCCAAGTATGTATACGCAGTAAAAAGTTACACTAAATTGCGTCATGGGTTAAGGGGGAGGGGGTTGCAAAGCTGTGAAAAATCAGTTTTTTGCAAATATTTGGAAAACTATGAGTCTGATCGCAAAACGTCTTGAGTACGAAGTGTACTATGTACATAAAAATACTTTTGTAATGATACACAATACTCTAGACATTTTCTTAGAAAATTATACCCTAGACCCAAAAGTATAATAGTGAATTTACATTTTTTGAGTTTTGCATTTCGCACTGTAACTCTTGATAGAACAAACATAGAGTCATAAGATTTCGTACATTCATATATTGCTAACAAAATGCAAATGATTTAAACTAAAAATTGGATGGGTCCGACCGTTGACACCTCCCCCACTTCTCCTAACATTTTTCAAAAAGGCATGCCTGTAGCTTCTTTTTAAATTAAGCCAGGCAGATCAAGCTCCATTATGCTTCCTACCAAAAGTTATTACCAGCCGATCAAAACTAAGGGCACCCCCCATACAAAGTAAAACAAAATTCTAAAAAATTTCACATTTTTTCACTTCTAAATTCTATCTAACATGAAAGAATAAAATTTATCTATTAGAAAGTCATTATAACAGTTAATTGTAGTTTACTCGATATATTCGGGAATAGAATAATAGTTGAGCTGACCCACCTGTCATTTTTTAATATGAAGTTTCGTTACCCAAACCTACACGGGATAACCAAAAACACACACTTATTGATAACGATGCCTGCTGATTATGCAGCCCCAGTTTGGACACATAGTCTATGTGACACAAACTGGTCCAAAGTTCAGGTCTGCCAAAATGCCGCTCTACGCATCGCGACAGGTTGCCTTCTGATGTCTGCCCAGGATCACTTACATCAGGAGACAGAATTGATGCCAATACGTGACCACAATCTCCTACTCTCAAAACAGTATCTTGTTGGTTGCTACCGTGAGGATCATCCCAATAATCATCTCATGGACCGAATTCCTCCACCACGACATGTCAGGCGTGGCTTACGAGACCTTGAGAGAGAGGTTCAGGGATACAAACGGGACCCTTACGATGAAGTTACATACCGAGCCGCCATTGCAGCGATCCACACTGAAGAAGTGAATCGGTCTATCGCGAGTTTAGATGCGAATAGAGTCCTCTCAGAGCGCCCACCACCAATTTCGCCTGAGGAGATTAGGCTCCCGAGAGCCACTAGAGTAACACTAGCTCAACTTCGGTCGGGCTTTTGTTCAAGCCCAATTTTAATTCAACGCTCACAAGAAAATAAATGCAATTGCATTATTTTCGCACGAGGCTATGAAGACATACATAGGTCTGAGTATTGGCTACCCGTCCGAAAAGCTAGATATGTACATACATAGATGCGAGCTGTTTTCAATATGCGCAAGTTTTTTGACAGTTTTTTTGTAGGAACTCTCGCGAATAAACTGGCTACTATATTAAAAGCAAACAAAACAATCGAAAGAAGGCGCGGTCTATTGTGTCATGCATTAATTTATCCGAAAGAAACTCTGCAAACCTGATGAATTTTGAAAAAAAAACTGGAGCCTGAACTGGGCAATCGCGCCGGTCAGTATTCATTCATAAGATGTTTGGCTTACGCAGAGTCGGCTAGGCATCTCAGTAGAGGCATATTTTCAGAAGGTGAGCTTTAGTTACCCCCTTTGAGATTACTCCAGTAAATCATCATCATCAATGTGTCACGATAGCCCGACGTCGGGCTTTGGCCGCCTGAATCGTTGGCCTCCAATTGTCGCGGTTACGTGACTTTGTTTTCCAGTTTCGGAAGCCCAGCAGCTGGTGGGCGTCTTCACCTACGGAGTTCTCCCAGCGAGCTCTCGGTCGTCCACGCAACCTCGCTCCGTCAATTCGTTGTGCGTTCATCACTTTCTTTGGCATGCGATTATCGTCCATCCGTTGTACATGCCCCGCCCATTGCAAACGTTGAAGTTTCACGATTTTCGATACTTCCAGCTCATCGTACAATTGATACAACTCATGGTTGTACCGGATACTCCATTGATCTCGTTCGCGAACGGCCCCGAAAATTCGCCGAAGGACCTTTCGTTCGAATCGGTCTAGCAAAATTTCGGAGGCTTGGGTGAGGGTCCATGTTTCGCAGCCATAACATAGTACGGGTCGGATGATCGTTTTGTACACGCGGAGCTTCGTGTTCCTGTGCGCAAGTTTTGAATTAATTATAGGGAGGACCGAGAAATATGTCTTATTGGCTAGTTGTATCCGTCGCTTAATTTCGTCGGTTTTGTTGGCGTCCTTTGAAAAGTTACAACCCAGATAGTTGAAGTTGTCTGCATACTCGATATTGAGGTCCCCCACTGTGATGCTTGAATTGATGTGATGCCGTCGGCGTACGGTACTAATCGAGTCGACTTGATGAGTATAGTTCCGCTGCTGCCCATATTCATGGCTCGAATTACATACTCCAAAGCAACGTTGAAGAGCGTCGGCGCCAGCCCATCGCCCTGCTTGAGTCCAGTACGAGTTTCAAATAGGTCAGTGAGTCGGTTTGTTGGAGCGATTGTATGGTGAGACTCACCTCCTCTACTGTTGAGGGTTGAACGGGAGGGCCAAGAGCTGGCTCCGTGGGGGATGTAGATGGTACATTGAGAAGCTCTTCAAAATGCGAGGCCCATCGTTTGCTTACGCTTTCGATGTCGCTAATGATGTTACCATCCTTGTCCTTACATAGGGTTGTCCTGGGTTGATATCCGTTCTTGACATTATTTAAAAGTCTGTACGTGATGGCACTCCTGTTAACATATGTACGTCCATAGGGTTTCAGATTCACATTCTTGCGGGACATACGATTTTTGAAATTCTTGTTGGAAATGCATTTGCACACATCCATAGAATTTAGAATTTGTAATTATGTATATCTCTCATTCACCGCTTTAAACGTTATGATTCAAAATTGTTTCACATTTAAGTGTCTAAGATTTTCAAGGTTTTTTTTTATTTTTGTTAGTAAAACCGGATAAATATAGATGATGTTAACGAAAATTTGGTTTTCTGGTATGAGCTACGTTGGTAGCTGTCTGATTGTAACCTTTTATGAACCTGAGTAAACCTGAAAAGGGACAATTCAATCGAAAGCTATATTAATATACAACACTTATAAAATGAAATATTTCCCCATATTTTATCACTTTTCGTAAATGTCGAATATTTTAAATTTTCGTAGGTCGTCCAAAAAGACACTTCTAAAATAAAGCCTTCTTTGTGAAACAATTTTGAATCATTTTCAACAGATAGTTTTGCCCCCATTTTTCATAATGCTTTTAGAGGTACGCCACGAGGGATGAGGGATATAATTGTAATTATTTCTATATTCCAACGATGTATGAAAATCTATTGCCCATCAAAATCATCAGTAATCACATATTATTTTTTTGATTTTTCCCCTCTAGAATGTGAATCTGAAACACTGTACGACCTCTATCTGTCAAAGTGTCTTGACAATATGTATTTGGCTTTCAGTAATACCGATCAGCGTCCACAACACATTGTCATTAGAGGTACGGAAATTTCGATTTTACAAAATAGATGCGAATTTCGGCGTAAATTGCTAAGTTTTGCGAATAGATGCGAAATGCGAAATGTTTTAACTTGTACTTTTTACACGAAAAGTAGTAGTCTGGCTGGTCTAGCGGTTAGTGCGCGCGCCTTCGGTGCACAGGGCCATGAGTTCGAATCTCACCGTGTTCCATGGTGTTTTTCGAACTCACGAGATTGTGACAGACTATGATCTCACTCAGATGTTAAACGAGTACCCATTTATGGGGATAAATAACACTGCTGAGCGTGATGCTGATCTCATTACCTCATGAAAAAGCAGATAAGATCTTGGAAATAGGATGTCACTAACACATCCTGCGGCCTTAGGTCCAATGTTGGATTGTCGCGCCTGTTATTTATTTTTTTTATTTTTACACGAAAATGTTAATTTTTCACCGAAAAAATCAATTATGATAATCTTTTTCATTTTAGATTGAAGTTTCCCATTAATGAGAATAAATTTGTATATTGTAAATGCAGTGTGCAGAGAGTTCACAGAATCATGAGCTTACCAAACTTCGTACCTCTAAATATCATAATAGCAATTCTTTTATTGCACATTCGTCGTGTATTGCATGGCTGTAATACTGATATTTGCTAGCTGCTAGCCGGTTTCCTAAACTCCTTGAGAAATTACTAATAAAACCGAAATATGAATTTTGGAACCCCCTTTAGTAGTTTGGTTAATCGATCGGATGTTTATTTCATCCGAAAAAGTAGTCATTTCAAAATTTACATCTACCGCAATAGCGGACTATTCAAAATAACACCTCTTATTGGAAAATCCCGTATATGTATTATAATCGTTACTTGATGGTTTGAATGGCTTGTTCTGCTATCCGTTCCCATAGCGAGAGCTTTTGTGTTTCCGATATTTTCAGCTATGCGTCCGCTATATGGCGGACGGTAAGAAAAGTGTCGATAAGAAGAGCAAGAAAAATCTTCTTGCGAGAGCTGATAGCGTAATGTTCCATTTAAATAAATGAATTATTAAACAGATGATCTGGTGTTTTTAAGAGAAGGCAAATGTCGTCGGCGTAGTCCAGGTGCTGAAGGTCATCAAATAATTTCTATTTGATACCCTTACTACGCCTACAGCGTCGCAGATTAAATCGTTGATGGTAATAAGGAACAGCATTGGTGATAAAATACAGCCTTGTCTAACTCCATTATTCACCTCAAAAGGACTAGACAACTCGACCTTGTGCAAGGCATGACTGGGCTCCATTATAAGACTCCTTTATGATAGAAATAAGTTTCACTGGTATGCCTCTCCTACGTAAGGCTGTCCACATATAAGCCCGCTGTCAAACGCCCTCTCGAAGTCATTGAACATAAGATGAAACGGGGATCTCTATTTTGCGGATTGTTCAATTATAATTCTGAGAGTATTGATGTGATCGCTACATGAGAAACCCTCCGAAAGCCAGCTTTTTCAGAGTGCGGTTGATCTTGATCCGGTCCAAGATAATTTTGGCCATCAGTTTTAGAGACTCCAGGGAGGAGACAGATTCCACGTCAATTATTGCAATCCTTGAGATTTCCTTTCTTAGGGATTTTAATAATGATGCCCTTCTTCCATTCTTGAGGGAGAGTCTCGGTTGTCCAACTCTCTTGGATCAGGGAATGAGAATATCTGCTGTAGCGTTGATCTTCTTCTTCCTTGCCTCGTTCTTTATACCGCTCCATGGCTTCGCGTTGCTCGACCCGCGGTGTAGTCACATCGCCCGTTTTGGCGATAATATCCCAGCATATTTCTACAGGCAGCTCTATCTTGGGTCGTGTCATCGCCGAGACCAATGCGTTGTTGTTGCTTTTTCATTTGACACATCCAGGTTTTCTTCGGTCTGCCTCTGGCCTTGGGTCCATCAAGTGGAACTTCCATTGATATCGCTTTCTTTGCGGGGTTCTCAGGCGGACGCCGTTGAACATGGCAATACAAATCCATTTGTCGGTCTTCGAGCTTTTCGGTGATTGGTTGGTCTATGGACAAGCTGCCTCGGATGTAGCTACTCTTGGTGTGGTCCCTTTTCGTTACACCAACTGATCAGTGGCGGCTCCTCAGATGAGGCAACTGAGGCGGCGCCTCACCTTCATTTTCGTCGAGTTATACATTTTAATTTATCACAAAACATAATTAATCTAATATGATAAAATACCCTAAATATATCTTTAAACTTGCTTAAAAGTTCCTTTACAAATCATAAAGTCCCTAAAATATTTTTTGTACACCAATTCATATAAGTGAGGCGATAATTTTTCCGCCGCACAATCCCGAACAACAACTCAACACGTATCAAAACATTCACCCGATTCTCTATAGGAGAATGTACGCGAAAAAAGATGCCAGTGAGGCGAAACAGAAATCGCCTCAGCGTGTGTATCTGAATCAAAACAGTGCGACGATATGTTCTCGCTTTGTTGTACATATGCTTTGCGCATTGAAATGTAGGATCTGCAAAATAAAGTTGAGATAAGAACTTACTGATAGTCTAAGAAAATTGGACCAAATATGGCCATCCTAACTCTAACTGTCCATAACACCCCCAAAATTGGAGCAGAGTGCTAAATTTTGGTTTGTTGCGATTGGAGGTCATAGTCACCCCACCCACCTAAAATCAGCTCATTCGGATAAAAACTAAGGGTATACCTCCCATACAAAGTGACCCATGACAACTTTGTTCTACAGTTTATAAAATGAGTAGTACGTAGAACAAACTCCTGATGGGTCACTTTGTATGGGAGATACCCTTACTTTTTATCCGAATGAGCCCAACCGAATTTTTGGTGGTTGGGGTGACTATGACCTCCAATCGCAACAAACCAAAATTTAGCACCCTGCTCCAATTTTGGGGGGAGTTATGGATATGCCGTTTTGAAAAATTTAAATGGGGGGATAATGGAGGTCCTTGACCGGAGTTTTTTTCGTCCTCAGACCATTTTTCTGTATCTCTTACTGTTTTTGAAATAATCGTAAAAAACCGAAAAAATGCCCCCCTTTCCCCCTTTTTTTAAGGTTGCGGACCCCCGATCGGTTGGGACTTTTAATGCCACAATCTGGGCACCATTCCCAACCATAATCCAAAAAAAATTCCGATGTAGGATTTTTGCCGACCAAGTATGCAATTTTTCTTAGTTTCGGTTTTATATTTTATGTATTTTGGTTGAAATAGAAAAAGGAAAATATTAGATGATGTCGCTTCTTGCATATGATTTTAGAAGGGCTCGATAGTTGTGTGATTTTTGTCGCTGTTCATTATTACATTTTAATATTTTGACGCCAAAACTTTTCAAATTGATTTTGATTGTTTTTTAATTTATGCCGAAACGCCAAATATTTAAAATGGGATATTATATTGCATGGGATTTCGGTCAGATTTTTTTAGGAGTTGAAGTCGGTCGCGAAAATATTTTTAGGCAAATTTTAGAGCCAAATTTTAAGAAAGGGCAGTTTAGCATGATTTTTCTACAACATTTAACGAAAAATGGCCTTGCTGATGATATTCAACTGGCCTTTAATTTCAGCTTTTTAGCTCGTCTATGTTCAGTGCTATTTTTGTCCCTCGGATTGAATATTCCACTTGCGATTTAAAACAAATAGACCAAGAGATTTGTGTCGTCTGTCACTGTTTTTCTTCAGAGCAAAATCTATAAACCTTTTTTTGATTTCCTCCAACCAAATTTAACAAAATATTAACAGTGGTTAAATTTCATGCTGGTATGATTCAGCTCCAAAATGAATCTTGATAAAATAACTTGAATGACAGGGAAATATGAGACTCGTTCCTTACAAGGTCTCTAACTAGGAAAAGCAAAGATGTATACTATTTTTCACTAAAATCCCTTTCAGATGGAATAAAGTTAAATTCCGCTACCTTCCCGTAGAGATAAGAAGCGCCCTTCCCTGCCCCTCTGGCTACACCCATGTTGAATAAAGTTGTAATTGTAAAATTCTCTATCAATGTAACAACCCCCTTTCAATGTGTTTTTTTTTCGCCTCATCTATTTCCATAGGTACGAGCCGCCACTGCAACTGACATGCGTAACCTTTTCATTTTCATGTGCGTTGATATCTGCTTTAAAAAGTTCCATGGAGATACCGTCTGCAACCGGGGCTTTACCAGGTTCCAATGATTGAAGGGTCTTCCATTTGCGGAAGGCTTACCGCTCCCTTGGAGGTGGGTTTGAAGGGTAAAAGATGTTGTCAAGGACCTCCAAGAAATGCTCTCTCTAACGGCGCAGTTGTTGATCGTCTATGACTAGCAGAGACCCTTTTACAGGTTGCTCATGGGTAGAAGATTTGCCAGTCAGTGGCTTTATGAGCTTGTAAAGGGTCCTACTGTCACCACGGTTAACTGACCAATAGTTAAGAATTGGCCAAAAATTCAACGGCTGCGCTATTGGGACAATCCGCGAAGGTTACGTTAAATACAGGAGCTGATGAGACCTTTTGATTTTACCACTACCATAAACTTGAGCAGTACCGACTTCAGGTTGCTTGCAAGATATCTCTCAAATTAAGTGCCTCCAATAATTAAAATCGTAGCACAAATTTAAAAAAAAAATTGAATACTGTATCGGCCAGGGTTTCTTCTGCTTTGAGTATGAATATGTGTATCAAAATAATCAATAAAATTGGATTTCCTACAATTTTTTAATTTTAAAATTTTAACAACATTGATCCAGTTTGGAATTGGTGTTAGATTGCCATCCTCATCCACTTGTTTCATAACGAATTGTTCTCTTCGTCTTTTGAAATGTCTTACTTTCGTACATGTTTTTACCATTTGTTTATTTATTTTTCTAAGCAAACAATAAATATTGTGTGTCTGTAGGTAGTAATTAAATAGTTATGGTGTTAAGTTTTTCGACATGTTTTCGAACGACCAACATACAACAGGATTAAATCATTTATCTCATTGCAGGTCAAGTTGTGTACAATGCAGCTCTGGTGTTAACTTTACTGCACTATTTATTTACTATTCCTGTCACAAAAGAAAAGAAAAAAAACATATCAAACACCAACACTATATTTTCAACGTGGACACCATCTCCAAAGGCATGAAAAAAACACAACACAATGTATTGTATGTTTGTTCGCCACGTTATTTAATTTAAAAAACTTAATTATTATCATAATGCAAGGGTCAGAGGCATATCTACATTATTTAAAAAGAAAAAATTAAAAAAAATATATAAAAACCGAAGCTACAAATGTAAATAAAAAACACATTAAATTAAGACCTTGTATTTATAAAAATTAATGTTAGTTGTGTATAATAATTAAGAATGTGATTGAAGTTGCCTTATGCTATGCTAATGTAGATTATATGATTAGTTCAATTTATATTGTTCAACATTACTATGCAAACAAAGAAAGAAAAAAAAACAAAAAAAAATTATGCCAACCAAAACCCTTGCAATAGCTTCGTTCCAAAAAAAATTAAATATGCAAAAAAAAGAAATAAAAAACATGAAGAATTAAATATAATATAATACGCATAAAGCATAAAAGATAAAAAAAAAACAAAAACAACAAAAACCCTTAAAACACGTATAGAATTAAGAGCAAATTAATTTATTATTTATACTCGTTTATTATTGTTAATCGTTTAAATGCACACGAAGGCGCCATTTAAATTTGACATACGACAACACGAGCCTCCGTTTTTCGACTCTGGACGTATGTTAATATCATGTCCGGTAGTCATTTTCTTACAACTTTCCTCCGAAGGAAAAAACGCGAGAATCTTTATTATATATTTTTGTACAATGTACTTCTAGCATTTTTTTTTACCGCGCCAAGAATTATTTGTGATATCGTTTCAAAAATTGATTTTCTTTTTTTCGCGACGTTCATATGAATCTCCTTTATATTTTTTTTGTAAAAGTCTCTTATATAGTTATGTGAAGCAATCTCTCTGGCAGAAGGCAATTTGGCACGAATGCCTACTGTAAACGTAATGCAATTCAAACGATAAATTTCCATTGTTGTTATACATTTCTCCTAAAAAAAAGTATAAACAGATCACCGTGATATAAGACTTTCTGTCAGATCAAGCAACAGTATTGCATTTCAATGGTGACCCATGAAAAAAGAAAACGCTCTGTAATTTCATAAAACAAAAATTCAGGTACATAATTTAAAAAAATCTTTTTAACGTAACATACTTATCATAATTTTGTTTAAAGTAAAAGTAGTCTATGCCTCGAAGATAGTTTGTTATCGGTTTATGTACATTTAGTTAAAATTCGAGAGAAGAACACCAAAATTAATGTATATTAAATTTTCAACATTTGTTAATTTGACCTGTTACAAAAAAAAAAACATTTGCATCAGAGCGGTGGCGAAAAATAATTTTGTTAAAAGACGTGCAGCTTACGTTTAATCATAATATTTGCCAACTGATCAAATTGACCTCCTAATATCCTAATGGTCTTAAAAGGAGCATAACATTTATTTTATTCAATTTGAACAGAACTTTACGTTTAAAACCATTTTATAGCACAACGATCATAAACATCAGTCGAAAGCTTTTCAACGCTCCACAATGACCAGTCGTTAGATACTCGTCAAGCTGCACGTCTTTATGAGTTAAATGAAAATTTATGTAATTATACAAAATTCGCCAAATAAAAAAAAAATACAAAAACCCATTTGTAATGTGTATTTATTTGAACCCCACGATAGAGTTTATTGCATGTAGTTATTTATTGAAAATAATAAGAAATTGACATAATATACATCTAGACCACTGTTTCCCAACAGGTGCTCCGCGGGCCGAAGGTGGTCCGTGAGAAATCCGTAAATGGTCCGCGAGGACTACAGGAGATGTGTGCAGACCTTAAACTAAGTTGCATAAAGCTCGGTGATCTGAGTCTACATTGTGCCGGTGATTTTCGTGATGCAGTGAAGTGTACACTGACCAAATTTTGCCTCAGTACTCAACAAAGAAGAATTACGATAGAATTAATCAATATCTAGCATTTGAAGACAAACATTGTCAGTAATCGACCACCTCAATCTTTCGTTAAAAAATTATAATTAATCCAGTTAATTATTATCTCACAAAGTTAGGCGCCATTAATTTTCAAAGTTGGTGTGTGTGTCTTTCCTGATCTGAAGAACCCAAAGTAATGCCGATGTTGTTTTGGTAGTTACTACGCCAAACTCTTTACGGTATAAGAGTGGCAATCAAAAATGGACAAAATTCGGTACTAAGTTACTCGATTGAATGTTACATTGCAGGTTTCAAGTTTTTCTGAAGCCGGCCCCACTAAGCGCCGTGTTCGCCGTACCACGCAGAAGAAAAACAGGGGAATTAAATTTTATCGTCATTTGCGTGACTCAGTGAACTCAATCCGCTGACGGTTTATTAATCTTTTGAGCGTAGTTCGGCTGAATGTGCGTGTTTCGACAAAGCCTACGTTAAAATTGTTTCAATACGAGGAGGCGGTCATAGAGGAGGGATGTGGTGTTTTCTTCTAATGTTTCCAACCATTTTTATCATAAGTTTTCCACTTTGTTGTCGTTAAAATCGCAAACAAAAATTAGACTGTTTTATTACCTACCTTGTAATATAAAAAAAACGCGAAATTGCCTTCATTAAAAAGTATATTGGTTGTGGTTCGTAGTGATTCATGTTCAAGAAAAGTGGTCATTTGCGAGTTGGGAACCACTGATTTAGACTATAAGATTGATTGGTTATTTTCACCATGCATGTCAGTACGAGTCAGTGGCGATCCTACATAGGGAAGCTTTGGGGGATTCAAACGCCTTACGAAATTAACGGTTCAACGAGCCTGGGATGTGCACATCTGAACTTGTACGTGAGGCTTAACCAATAGGGGCCCGAAGGAGGACCACACTTGCTATAGAGAAGTCTTTAGCGAATAGTGTACCTCGGGGATGGGTGTGCCCAGGGGACCATGGTCCTTGCCCATCAAGGTGTTGGCCTCGAGGTGGCTGTAGGTTTTTACCCGAGTCATCGAGCTGGTGATGCAGCCCCGGGGTTGGGTTTCTGAAGGTGAGTGCATTCTTTGGATGGAGAAATCCCCATCTGACAATAAAACCTTGTCAGTTAAAAGCCGAAGGTCCAAACCGCCCGAAGGACCGGGAGATAAAGGCCGAAAGACTAGGTGCTCCCCTGACGGTAAATCTAGTAGATGGTAATATTATGTACTAGTATTAATTAGGGATGAGCATCGAACATCGATGTTTCGAAAACATCGATGTTTTTGGTCCGATGGTCGATGTTTTCACCATCGATGGTTTTGTGTCGATGTTTTTCACCATCGATGGTTTGCGTTTCGATGATCGATGGTTTTCAACCATCGATGGGTAATCAAAAGGGTAAGAGGGACATTTTTGAGTTTTTAGCGATTATTTCAATTATGGCAAAAGATACAGACAAATGGTTTAAGAACGAAAAATGCAACATAATATTTGGAGCAGAAATAGTCTAGCGCCGAATTTTACAATAAATTTCGAATGTATTATAAATGGTTGCAAAAGAAGTTTTAAGTAGTTATTTTTGTTCTGAACCATTTGTCTGTATCTCTTTCCCGCAGGGGGGTCTGGGTCCCTCTGACACAGCGCGGCTGTGTAGTGGGACACAGGTCTTTGGTGAATTTCGTCACCACGTACCTGAGCAGCGCTACGAGTCTGCTTTAAGCAGAAGAGTAGTCACAACAGGTTCAACGAGCCTGGGACATGCACGTCTGAGTGTTTATGTGAGGCCGAAGGAGGATCACACCTGCTATAGAGAAGTCTTCAGCGAATAGTGTACCTCGGGCATTGGTGTGCCCAGGGGACCATGGTCCTTGCCCATCAAGGCTGTAGGTTGTTACCCGAGTAACCAGCTAGTGTTGCAACCCCGGTGTTTGGTTTTCTGAAGGTAAGTGCATTCGCTGGATGAAAAAATCTCCATTTGACAAAAAGACAATAAGAAGTCAATAAAATGCTGAAGATTCAAAACTCTCGAGGCACCGGAAGATAAGGGCGAAAAGCCTAGGTACTCCCCTGACGGTATACCAGTAGGTGGTAAACTTGTCTGTTTTTGCCGTTTTTGAAATAATCGCTAAAAACACTAAACAACTTTTTCAAGGTTGCGGACCTCCAATCAGTGAGGAGTTTTTTCCCATAATCAGGGGGCCATCCCCAACTATCCTATGCAAAATCCAAAGATGTTTGCTATTATCGTTCTTTCTCCCTCAGTGATCAGAGACTATGGAGAAGGGAGAACAGCGCCCCACTGCCATCCCGTCGCGTACTTTTCCAAGTCTTCGTCACACGGATTCACAGATTCCGCGCGGTACCACTGGTTGCTCTATGCGGTGGGCTGTGGGTGCGATAACAATGCATATTATACAAAAAAACGCTTACATTCTGGTACATACACTGCGCGACAAATGCTTAGGTTCACACATATCTCCTTCCAGGAAACGGTAAATAAAAAGCTTACCGGTTCAAGAAATTTTATTTTCGAAACTATTAAATATCACAAATAAAATGGATGGAGTGAGTCCCCACATGACATTTTCCTTAAATTACAGTAATTGATTTCATTCAAAGAGTCGATTTCCACTGCGACAATTGCTTAGGTTCAGGGACGATTTTACCGTTATACTTAATGTTTCCGCTGAAAAATATTTCAGAAAAGTGTCAAGAAGGAGAAATACAAAAAAAAGAGAATTTTTTGTTATTTAATAGTGTGTATTTCCGCCATTTTTATTTATAATTTTATAAAGCCTTCAAGGTAGGGAATTGTGTAAAGAATGCAGCACGGATAGCGGTATTTTAGACCGAGCTGTCTTAATTCCATGAATTAACTCTTCTTTAGGGTTTTACTGTTTACCACTACTGTAAACCTCCCGAACAAGCTACCCCCAAATGTTTTCTAATGTGTTAATGTCAGGGGAGTTGGGCACCCGGTCTAACAAAGTCACATTTTCCTCCAAAATAAACGATTTAACTACCCTCGCTGTATGAATTGGGGCAAGATCATGTTGCAATATCCAAGGGTCGCCTTCGTCCATGACATTTATCTTAGGGATATCCTCTTCTAAGAGCTGTTTATAAGATGAACTCGTTTGGCGACCTCGTAGGATGACCAAGACGATAGTTCCATGATATGATATGGCTCCCCATACCATAACGGGACCTATTCGGGAGTGATGGCGTGACAGGTACATTGGTTCCTTCCTAATATCATGATAATAGTAAGAGAACCCATCTGGACCGTCCACACAAAACCGTTTTTCATCCGTAAATATTACCTCTCTATTGCGATGTCCAGTTCATGAATCTTGAGGCGAATTCCAGGCGCTGTAGGCGATGCTGGGGGGTTAAGGCTGGTTTTTTCTTGAACCATAAACGTTTCAAAAAAGAAGAAGATCTAAGAACTCGATGGATGGTCCTCACAATTGTTGATAACCCCAAATTCTCCCCATGCTTACGCTCAGTAAGGGACGAATTCGAGGCTTATCTTAAGAGACGTCGCCGTAATGCACCGGAAATCGTTTTTTTTCTGCCTCCTGCGTATCGTCGGCCATAATTTTCACTATCTCCTATAAAATTACTTGCAACGTTCGAGCTCCGCTGAATCCATATTGTCATTTGTCCGTTTGAATATCCTTCTTGCTTTAGTATGGAAATTGTCGCCTTTTCCTCGGCAGAAAGTTGCTTTCCTTTTGACATTATCCACTATACGACTCACAGAGTATAACGCGAAAAAAATGTTTACAGAAACACTTCTCACCAGGACGAGATAACTCTTTAAAGTAAGTGAACCTATACAATTGTCGCAGTGGAAATTGACATTTTCATTTTAAAAAATTCCGTTAGCTATGCGAGTTGTTTGATAGAATTGCAATATTTACTAAAATAACCGTTAATTGAGAGAGCATTATTTAAAAATTATTTCCGATCAGAGTACATAGAAATTATATGATTTTAAACCAAAATATCCATGAACCTAAGCATTTGTCGCGCAGTGTATGTGGAGGAGGCAATGAAGGAAAACCATAAACTAAACTATATTTCTATTCAATCAGGTTCATTTTTGCTATTAAAGTGACTATTTTTTATGAGTATTCAAAAAACCCAAAACATCGATGTTTTTGGTTCGATGTTTCCTCACCATCGATGGTTTCGTCTCGATGTTTTTTCGATGGTAACCATCGATGTTTTTCTTTCAATGCTTATCTCTAGTATTAATCTAAGAAACGATATATCAACAATTTAGGGATATTGTTGCAGTAGATGCGAATTCCTTTTGCCTGGTATACGTCCATACGTTACCCATTGGGGTACTTTCCATCATCTCAACTAGTACTAGGAGACTCAGGAAGAGTTAGAGTCAGATCCCCAGGTTATTAAAAAATGAGTACATCCCCGACAAAATTATGTTTAATCAGCGGTAAAGTGAAGGTACTTTTCACTGAAATAATCTTATCGACAGCGGTCAGGATTACCAACTTGTGAAATATTCAGTCCTTTTGTGAATCCTCAACTTGTGAAATATTCAGCCCTTTTCTTTGTCAACTGTAACAAAGCTTGGTCGGATCTCCCCTCTCTCTGGTTCCTTTTAACCCCTAGTGGGGTCTAGGACATTGACTACACTATATTTCCACCTCTTCCTGTTAGCAGCCATCGCCTTTCGCTGGTCCCACAATTTACCTATAGATTTTCCCTCTACCTCAACAGACCTTCTCCGTGTATTTATGGGTAGTCACACAACGGCTTCCATCGGTTCCCTGAGGATCTGGAAACTGTTTTTCAATGTTTTTGGCTCTTTTCGAAGTGTGTGACCTATCCACTGCCGATTCCGCCTTTTGATTTCGGTGCCTATCCTATTTTGGCCAGTAAATTCGAGGAGGTCGTCGTTAGATATGACATCAGGCCACCGAATTCATAGGATGCGCCGTACGCACTTATTCACGAATATTACTGATCACCTTCCACATGGAACACTCATTTAGTTAGATGCACAGACTCTACATTCCTTCCAAAGATCCCGAATTTGGTGCTTCTGGAGATGTTGTGGTTTTGCCAGAGAGAGGAAGGAGTTAGACTGGAAAAGAATTCTCGGGCCTTATTTATACGCGATTCTACATTGGCATCAGCATCATCAAAATTGTCAACTTTTTCTATCGGTCGTCCACAAATAGAGATTGTACCTTGCCCTCCTGAAGTCAAGTTCAGGTATTTAGTTTTAGCAGCATTATATGAGTCAAGCGATAAGCCGGTCTATATCATATCCGGCGATAAGCCGGATTCTATCAAATTGAAGACGTCGCATTATGTTTCCGACGACGAGCATTGAGTATGATCATCGAAACAGATGAGTGTTGTTGTTTTTTGTCGATCTGATTCGATGGTCGTGTACATTTAGTGTAGTTCCGAGGTGATTTCAGATTGCAAAGTGTGGTGGAGAAGATTTTTTTTTTGTTTCTTATGTTTTTTGGGGTGCTGAGCTCGAGTCCGGAGCTTCCCACCAAAATTTCGTTGCGGAACAGGATCAAAACCGCGAAAAAACCCAAAATTTTCGGAGTTTTCCCGTTTTTTTGTTTATAACTCCGAAAGTGTACATTTCTCCGAAAACCTGTAGATGAAAATATTAGAGAAAACATAACTGCGGGTCCAACGCGCCATTAATCATTAAAATGTGTTAAGCGGTATTGATACAATTGATAGTCATTTTTTTGGCGTTTTTTGCAATTTTGACCCTGTTTTGCAACGAAATTTTGGTGGGAACTTACAGATTCAGGTTCTGCATTCCAAAATACACAATGTACAAGATAAGTGCAACTTTTACGATCAAGAATGAAAAACCGTTCAATCTCAAAAATTTTTTCATAAAATGGAACCATGTTAAAAATGGCAAATTTAAATTATCCACTGTAGTAATACCGCTCAACAGATTTTTAATATTTATGTCTCTTTGGACGCGCAATTATGTGCTCTCTAAAATATTCATGGAGAGTTTTTCGCAAAAATAAATAGTTGCAGAATTAGGGGGCGAATAACGGAAAAACAGCAAAATTTTTAGGGTTTTTCACGATTTTGACCCTGTTCCGCAACGAAATTTTGGTGGGAAGCTCCGGATTCGTGCTCAGCACCCCAAAAAACATAAGAAACAAAAAAAAAATTGTCTCCACCACATTTTGCAATCTGATGTACTAGGTTTATCACGTAGTAACTACACTAATTGTTCGTTGTCGGCGCACATGATAAGCAAAGACCGTGGGAAATTGGAGGATGCCGTTGCATGATGGGTTGAAGGTAAATTATGGCGGGAGAGGTCGATGGTTTGTCGACAATATGGATACCGTTCTATGAATTTTTTTTAGGGAATGAAAAGCGGGAGATCCGGGCGGTTAATTTTTAATCGTTCGAGGAGACGGTTTGTGGATGAAGACACTATTTTTGTTCTCGGGACTTGAAGGTCTTTCGTATTAAAATCGTGATAATTGCTGTTGCCTGTGGATTGTGAAAATTGAAATGATTGTGGTTGTTATTTTTTTCCGTTGTATGAAAAGGCTTTAAAAGTTATTTAGCCAAAAATATGAATTTTTGTTTTGTTTGAAGTGCCCGAAGACAAAGTTTCACAGTTTTGTCTCTTCCAAAGTGAACTAAAAACTAAAGAAAAGAAAAAAACAGAGATACTAAGTGTTCCAGATAAAAAAGGTAGTTTATTTGCTTACTGGAGTTAATTCATATACAGTGACTCCTCCATCTACTGGCATATGTGAATGTATGCTTTTTTTTTGCGGAAATGGAACTGATGCTTTAGATAAATTGCTTTGGATTATCTAATCATCTGCGTGGAGGAGAAGCCCCACGGGATTATTATATTCAAAGCGTATTGAACTGAAGCCGAAATTGAGTCACATCGATTCAGCGAATCGAAACTCAGTTTTTGGAACAATTTATTCTTGTTTTCTTGTCGTGTTTTCTGGTGTATTCTGTAAAAGGGCTTTTTAGTTTCTTTTTCTTCTATAGTTCTAGTGACGGTATCAGCGACAACAACAATCGATCGTCGTAGCACCCTGGTCAAATAAAATAAAAAAAAATCTTATTGAAATGACGACGGCTCGGCAGTACAGTGGTTCGCTACAATGCAGCACTTTGGCTTTTACGCCATTATCTATCTTATTATCTACCGACAGAAAAAATATACACTTCAGACAAATTACCTCATTCCTCATATTTGCAATCCTTTTATCGGCAAGAAAACAGAAAAGTTACCGGTCTCGATACATTTATTAAGCTTCCGTCTATTAATGATGTCTTCAAAGTTGCAACTTTTTCCATCAAATACTGCCATGGCGTATTCTGCATCAGTAACGCCTCTTAAAATACCTCTTAAAATCCCCCCGTGTACGATTTCTATGTAAGGTTGTCTAAAATATGCATCATACGAGACAAGCAACACCAATCAAACGCCCCTGACTGCTGTGGTTCTTAAACGAATTCTACTGTACCAAACTGTACGGACAGCAGACAAGCATGGTTTATTCGCATGCCATTGCCATACCTCTGGTGGTTGAGTCGTTACTTAATAAATTAATATACGTTGTAGCCAGTCGACTTTCATTAATCATTACTTTGCGTTCATATCCAAGAGAAGGAGGAACCTACTTTTAGGTTTCGGATAAAAAACCAAAATTGCACATCTTATTATTAGATAAAAAAAAAACCTGTTTGATTTATTAGAGGAGGCAAACCTACAATTCTTACGGGTGGCTCCCCGCGAGAAAGTGAATGGCCTGGCCGGTAGCGTTAAAAAATATGTTAAATCAATGCACGAATTTCGTTAAAATCGGACAATTGAAAAGCCGCAGATGCAGTAAAAACAAAAGTGCTAAGCGAGTAACCTGATTATAAATCGAATAACGATCGAAGTTGTAGACAGACAACACACGCCTGGGAAGGACAAGGGGAATGGAGGAAACGTTGTTTTTTCGTTGAATTCCCCCAACGTCCCGGGCGACTACGTGTGTTGTCCACAACTTTGTTCGGCGTGAATCGGCGTGGGTGGGCGTATTTAATTATCGGGTTGCAGTTTTGGTGGACGATTTTGATATTTGTCGGCATACAAAATTGGATGATCCGGGTAGCATACCAGTGAAGGTCACAATTCATTTATCTGATGTGTTCGAACAGTTTTTTAGTGTCTGAGCCGGTTTTGTCTTCAACGAAACCCGATGCGTGTCGATCGCTGCAGTCTAATTCCTCGAAATCAATATCGCGAAAGAATAGCAGCGTGCTCCCATGAGCACAGCTGTCTCTAAAGTAAACTGAATCTTAAGCCGATATGATCTTCTGTTTAATTCAACTTCCAGATTACTTTTCCCAAGGATTGTTGGCCGATATAAACCAACTTTTCTTATGCGTTTCAATGCTCGACCTATGGGATTTCGATATTGGGGTTAAACCGATGCTTCCAGCATAATCTTATGGTATTGTAGATCAGAATCTTAAGAACGCACGTAACGGTTTTAACAAGCGTTGGCATGACAACAACTTCCGGTCAAAACATGCATACATGTGTGCAAATAGTTTCTTGTCCAGTCGCTTTTAATTGTGATCGTTCATCTGAGAATTAAACAGCGTATAAAAAGAGCACTTTTTACGCCATGCCGATTTAAAGTTGATATTACATATTACTTCACTTTGGATCTTATAGCCCTAAAACATGTTTGATTAAGATTCAGGTTAGATGGCTTCTAATGCCGCCCATTCATGGAGAATCCATATATTCTTCGTTCTGTCAAACTCCATATAAAAAAATAACCAACTGAGCAATTTGTAATTTTTTTATTTGGAGTTTGACAGAACGAGGTATCTATTCTCTATACATACTCCATGTGTGGGCGACCGAATGATGCACACACACACGGTCAATCCGACTTCATTTTTTTATTTTAATTTGAATTTTGTTCTGTCAAAATCTAAAAAAAAAGTTTAATTTGACAAAACGAAGAATCAAAAAAAAGGATTCAAACGCTTCGTGTGTGGGCGGGCTAAGATTAACCAAAGCTCCCAGGTGGCCATGGGAAATGCTATAGCTCATTCTGTTGGTTAGATGAAGTTTTCTAACTCACTCCTTTCCTTGAATCGATTTCGATTTCACATTCAGAAAGAATATGCAAAGCCGTCTCCCTGTCTGCCTGACAGGAACGACAGCAGGTTTCGGTAACAATGCGCATAGTTTCCAGATGGCCATTAAAACGGCAATGCATCTTAATTGCTAGTTCGCCGGTCAGCTCGTTATCTTTAATGCTCGAGTAATGCTGGTTAAGACAGTATACCAGTCGAAGGATCTTCTGCCGTACGCACACGAGCTTTTATGTAACAATAGACCTCCTGGGCGCTTTAATTGCCATGGCTCTCTGTAAACATTGCAATTTTCTATCTGTGTAACCGTTTAATATCCTGGTTATCTGCCCGAGGTACTCGGATGTAAGAGATCTAAACCTTTTTTGGGGTCTCCTAAATAATGGAGTCGAAGATGTCACGGGGTGTTTGGCCACAAAGGAACGTGTCAGGGCCCTGGAAATATTTGCTCTTGAAGCATTTAGACGTCGGACGTTCCATGAACGAAAATGAGTGGCAAGATTAGTGAAGCTATATTATTGTCAAGCTTTCGTTGTTGTGTCCTGCTCATCGCTGGGTTGTAGGGTGTAGGACGAGCAGCGAGGACCCCCACTGGCTCAAAGACATTAGGTCGATTGTCGATTCAAGCGGGACCTTCGGGAAATGACTATCCCGCTCTACCCGAATAGTTAGGCGACCAGTCCTACGTGGGTGTGCAAGGCGCCCATACTGCAGCGAGTCCGGAGCAGAGGTCCCATATATGTTAGCACGGGGTGTCGAGATAAGACCCAAGGGGCACAATTCCCCTATCCGACACATGAGGTAGGCCCCCTGAAAGGAGTATCGTGCGGGCTGTGATTTTACAACGGCACGTGGAGTTGCGCTAAAACCGGGTGCCGGGACCCATAGAACGGCAGAGGCAGTAGAAAGGCCTTGCATCTAGCAGTATGTAAACGCTTAGCCTTAACAATTTTCAAAAACTTGTTCCTTCTAGGGACTTTAATTGACGTCACAAAATCAATCCGTATGCCTATTCGAGGCCGTCTGATAAACCTTCACGGCAGGCGCAGACGTAAAACACCCTTTGGACATCTGTGTAACCGATTCCCCGCAGGGGAGTCTGTGTCACATGAGACACAGAATATCTGTATGGCATGGTACACAGATTTTTGGTGAGTTGCGACACCACGGACCCGAACAGCACAGGCGGCTTCTAGTATGGTTCTTCTTCTTTTAGCGGTGCAGAAAGGTGTGCAACCGCTGTGCATCTATATGGATTCGAGTTATGGTTCGTCGATGCTTTCGTCCGTTATGTCAAGGGACAAAAACATAGCTGCTGCGATAGGGTTTTCCCACAGTGAGATAGGGGTTAAGTCAGTGGGCGCAGCTGGGCATTGAAACAAGTGATCCACATCGTGTGGAGCGCCAGCGCAGTTTGGACAGATGTTTTGAATGTCCGGGTTTATGCGAGAAAGGTACGAATTGAGGCGTGAACAAAAGCCCGACCGAAGTTGAGCTAATGTCACTCTGGTGGCTCTCGGGAGCCTAATCTCTCAGGCGAAATGGGTGGAGGGCGCACTGAGAGGACTCTATTCGCACCTAATCTCGCAATAGACCGACTTACTTCTGCAGTGTGAATCTCAGCGATGGCAGCTCGGTATGCATCATCGTCGTAAGGATCCCTCTTGTATCCCTGGACCTCTCTCTCTAGGTCTCGCAAATCACACCTGACATGTCGTGGTGGAGGAATTCGGTCCATGAGACTGTTGTTGGGATGATTCTCACGGTAGCAACCAACAAGATATTGTTTGGACAGTAGGAGATTGTGGTCACGTATTGGCATCAATTTTGTCTCTTGATGTAAGTGATCCTGGGCAGACATCAAGAGGCAACCTGTGGCTGTGCGTAGAGCAGCATTTTGGCAGACCTGAATTTTGGTCCAGTTTGTATCACATAAACTATGTGACCAAACTGGGGCTGCATAATCAGCAGCTGCTCGACCCACCGCTTTATATGTGACTAGCATGGTTTCTTTATCCTTGCCCCAGGTGCTACCAGCTAGTGCTTTTAGGATTTTATTCCTACTGCGCATCTTTTCACAAACGGATGCTGCGTGATGAGCTGACGTCATCATGTTCTCTAAATGGAGCCCGAGAATTTTAGGATTTGCAACAGTAGGAATTGGATTGTTACCAATACGTACATCAACCTCCCACCGACAATCCACCGACCAGGTGGTAAGAAATGTGGCAGAAGATTTAGACGCGGAGATGGTGAGGTTTCGGCTTTGGAAGAAAGCCTGTAATCGTCCGAGATAGCGATTAATTTGGAGGCGCATTTCATCCTTATCCTCTCCGGTGGCGAGTACGGTGCAATCGTCTGCGTAGGAAATCACCTCTATTCCTTCCGGTGGTGTAGGAAGGCCGGACATGTAGATGTTGAACAGAGTGGGGGAGAGTACCCCACCCTGTGGAACTCCTAATTTGATTTTCCTCAGCTTAGAACGTTTGCCACGAAACTCAGTGAAGGAATGCCGACCAGCTAGATAGTTTGCAATCCAACGGATCTCTTGAGCAGGGATATGCATATTCAGTAAGTTAGCGAGAAGCATCGAGTGATTGACATTGTCAAAAGCACTCGTTAGGTCAATTGCCACAAAAATCGTTCTGTGGCAAGGACGTCTGTGGTTTAGCCCATTACAGATGCGTGTAGTGATCGCATCGAGGGCTGTGGTGGTACTATGCATTTTCCTGAAGCCGTGCTGGTGAGGTTCTAGCTTAGCATGCTTAACAAGAGTGGGGTGAATAAGGGCCTCTAGCGTCTTTGCGACAGGTGAAAGTATTGTTATGGGTCGGTAGGATTCACCGAGACCAGCGCTTTTACCCGGTTTGAGACAGGGGACAATCCGTCCTGTTTTCCAGATTTCAGGGATGGCAAGCGTGGACATCGACAAGTTAAAGGCTGCCGTGAGATACTCAATGGCTGGAAGGTCGAGATGTTTCAACATGGCCATCGAAATGCCATCGGGTCCGAGGGCCTTTGAATTTTTAGCATTCTCAATGACTTTTTTAACCTGGTCCGCAGTATACGATGGTATAGTGTCAACATTTCTACTGTGAATCCGTCTTCTAATTTTACGCTTTAAGCCATCGGACTTGGGATGTTCAATAAATTGCTTATTCAACAGGCTTGCGCACTGAAGGGGTTCGCTGGTGCTCTTATGGCCAAATTTGATGGCATTATTGCCCTTTCCTTTCCTAGGATTGGATAGGGCGCGGACAGTAGACCATAGTTTACTGACACCTTCATTGAGGTTGCAGTCATTTAGGTGCTCGTTCCATTTCGCCTTCCGATAGTCTTTTACTTGTCGATTGATTTCGGAGTTAAGCTCCTGAATTCTGGGATCACCTGGGTGAGCGCGTCTGATGTTATCTCTTTCATCGGCTAATCTGGCGGCACTGGTAGGGAAATTAGGTCGAACTTTCGGGATACGTCCAGCAGGAATAAAACGTGCCGCTGCTTTGGCAATGACGTTCCTAATATTTCTTTCGGCCTTATGAACGTTAGTTGGTGTGGGTAGCTCGATGAACTTCGCCGACGAGTATGCTTTGAAACCCTCCCAATCGGCTTTCTTGTGATTGACAAACGTCCGCTTCTCAGACTTAGTCAGGTTTGCTGGTTTGTCAACTCTTATTATGATTGGGAGGTGATCGGACGAGAGAGCAGTGTGCGTCTCCCATCGAGTAGCACTAATTAGGCTGGCACTTACAATAGTTATTCTAGTATGGTTCATACGCAATGGCGTGGATCTGTACGAAGACCTTCGGACACCGCCGATCCTGATTCACTCGAGTCATGTAGGAAGGGCAGTCATACAAACCGAAAATGGTGCATTGTTTTCTTGCTGGGGATGAATCCGCCATAAGCGATTGTGTAAAGCTTTGTATCCAGGGGCTTCGCATAACCCGAGCCTCAAAGGGGCTACTTAGAGAAAATGACCTTGGCAAAATGCCTACCCACCTATACCTAGCTAGTTTGTGGATTGATGACCACGGCCCGAGTCGCCTGGCTGGCTAGTATGCTGAAGGACCTCCTCCGGATGTGAAAAACAGCGCTACATATCGCTTTAAGCGATCCTGAGATATGTACGTCTGAATTCAGCGCGAGGCATAACCTTTAAGGGGGTCAAAGGAGGATTAAACCTGCAATTGAGAAGTCTCCAGCAAATAATGTACTTAGGGGATGGATTTGCCCAGGAGACCATGGTCCCTTCCCACCATGGTGTTACACTCGAGGTGGCTGGACATTGTTACCCAAGTCAACCAGCTGGAATTCCAGCCCCGGGGTTGGTTTTCCGAAGGTTATTGCATGCACCGGACGAAGAAATCCCCACTTGACAATTAGATCCTGTGAATAAAATGCCGAAGCTCCAAACAGTCCGATGGACCGGTAGGTAAGAGCGTAATTTCTTAGGCTGTCTCGTAGATGCGACTCTATGTATAACCGTTTATCTGGCATTCTAGATACCTGAGCCACTGATTGTGCCTGTATCAATCTTTGAGCCGTCCGTGTAGACTACAATTGTGCTGGAGTGACATGTCCTGAGCCGGTCTACCCATTCTTTCGAATTATGTTTTAAGATTTGAGCAACGACATCGCACAAATGTTTTCCCAAATCCCTTTATCGGAACTTCTTGTTTTTTCCATTCATTTCGAGAGGTTTCCGTACTCCACTCTTTTATCAAAATGTGGATGCATCCAGTCAATAGTTAGGTCCGATACTAAAGGATCATCTTCCAAACAAGTTGACAGATTGTCAGTTAATTAATTGACTGACAATCTCTCTTGTGTGGAAAATGACTGTAACTGATGACTGAAAAGTTTTGTTCGACAATACGATCCACACAATTTCAATTGGATATATTGAATGAAACAACATTTTATAAATATTCAAATGGGAACTATAATGTACTATGAGATTTTACATTAATAACAAAAACAAGAAAAAAATACCATATACAGTAGTTTTACATTTCTATTCATCGACTGAAAAAATTACTTAAACTTAAATCACATTCGTTGACAAATAAATTGTTCAGTGTTTTGTTTTTGTATCTGTTTTCTTAGTTTACGTTTTGTTTTGTTGTTTTTCTTTTATGTCTACATACATAAATAAACTTATACATTAATCTATAAAAAAGAACAGGTTGTGTTTCATTTTATAAATACATAAACCGCAATTCCAGACTCGAATTCATTTCCTGTCGTTTGCATTCAATTCCGAAATATTATTCAATTATTCTCATAACATTTATACCAACGGAATTCATTGAAACAGAATTAGAATTAACAGAAATTCGTAAATTTTACTTTTTGTTTAGTATCCCTAAAGCATTCAATCTGAAGCATCTTTGGAATTTGAAAATTATATGATAATAACTAAAGTTTAGTTTGTGAAATATCTGTCAGCAGCATTATAAGAATATTCATATTTATGTATAATAAATATTCCTTCTATACGCATACTTCATTCACTCCGTCATAAGACACAATTCAATTCATTTTTCGCTGCCGCTCACAAATTAATTGTATCCAAATCTTGACAAGGCGCCCGAGGACTCATATCACCGCCATTCGAACTACTCGGCATCGGTGCCGTGGCCGTAGTGTACGTGCTTTTGTAGGATGGCTCAACCGTTGAATTGTTTTGATTGTTTGAATGTTGCTTATTCTTACTGCCCAAGCCCAGAGGAAATGCAAATTCTTGCGGTAGTTTTCGCATAATTTTGCCAGACGTAATGAGACGGCCGAAACCTTCTTGGTGAGCGAACGCATAGCCGGAACGCAACGAACGTCGGGCACGACGTGCCGACGGCGTTCGTAGAACGTCTGTGCTTTGTCGCGATCGGAGTTGTGCAGCGCGTTGTTTCAGTCGGATCTGTAAAAGTGTTGAAATGATTACGATTAGATATCTACTAAGAATAAATACGACTGAATCATACCTTATCCGAAAGACTTGGTTTCACATCGAAGAAGTAGAATCTCGATGCCAACACTGGTACCATTAGAACAATGACTGTAATAACAGTCGTAAACCAGAATGTTGCCTCTCTCATAGCTTGCGTCAGCGAACCGACATACGGACCGCCAATAACGTAGTTATAAAAATAGTCTAGGAAAAAATACCACAATAAACTTCCCCAAATCATAATATGATTGAATATTGTCCAATATGAAGTATCGAGGGCAATCTGAAAAAAAAATTAAAATTGTGAGATGAATATTTGCGACAATAGCATATCAAGTATGGGCTACAAGTGATGTGCAAAGGTATCGGTTTCTCTAGTCTAGTCTAGTTTCTGAAGCAAGGTACGAGTACTTACTTGGGCAGTGTTGTCCAATATAAGTATAGTCGCCACAACAGATCCTAACGTCATATGGTCGCTTAACATATAACCATCGGGAGATACTCCGTCTTTGTAGGTTCCTGTTATTAAAAAAAAAAATTCACACTTTCGAGTCAATTTCTTCAAATTCATTCCACTTACCATATGGTATTAAAAACAATACCATCGAACTAAATATCCCATGCAATACACTCCGTATAAATTCCTGCGTATTGAACAGGGCATTCGTCAAACCGGGCGTATACAATTTGGGAAATTCTAAACTATGCTTATCGGATACATCTTGTTCAAATATACCCAGCGCAAGTACTGGTAACGATGTATAAAATAAATTATAAACGGATATAAACATTTCGTCGAATACGGTCTGAAACACGGAAAGAAATTGTTCGAATTAGCTAGCCATGATGATGCCAATGACAGGACACAATCAAAAATATCTTACCTGCGCACTGAAGCCACAGAAAAAGGCAAACCAAAAATGGCATAGTGTAAAGGCAAAATTTTTATAAAAGAAATATCGCAGAAATTTACACATTCGATAATATGACCAACGACCGTGCACTAGCAATAATCGTTCGAGATATCGAAATTGTGCTATCGAATAGTCACTAGCTAGGACGGCTTGCATTCCTTCTTGTCCTGATATACCAACACCGATATGTGCAGCTGTAAAGAAAATGAAAAAAGTAGGAAATTAGCATAGTTGAAGAGAAACGAAAAAATAATAATAATATGACTGAACCTGCACATAGTTATGTTAAAGGGAGCACCTATAATGCGGTCCATTTTAACCACATACTCGAACTACCACCAGGATTGCAATATGTAAAAAAAACGCCAACAAGATAGACGAGATAAAGCGTAGCCAAAAAAACTGGCCGGAAAAACAACAGGGAATCCCAAACACTGCGCGAACTCGTTCTATAAACAATTGACTCAACACCCCAAAAAGGTCAATTGTAAAATTAAAGAAGATTTCACAGCGGTAGATACCATTTCAGTATATAGAGAGGACCATGCTACGGTAGCTATCAAGAATGCTAAACACTCTTAGACCATTGGACCAAATATCATTTCAATGGTCATGCCCAAACACCTCGATGGCGGGTTTGGTGGTTGGTTGTTTGATAAAAGTGGTGGCTAAGGCGAGATAGCCCAAGATCCCAATTGGCACGAGAAGCGCCGTTTTGAAAACATAAACTCCGTTAAGCTACATAATGGATGGAGGTTACAGGAAATATAATTTCGAGTGTGGAGACGCACCTAGAGCCATCCAGAGAGATTTATGTTTTATGAAGTGACACAGCTCGCCTCCTCTAGGCTGCCAAAAAACGCACATCCTAACATGCGGTAGCGAGATCTAGCGAGACCTGGGCATTCGCAGAGAAAGTTAGTTTCCGTTCCACTTTAATTTCCATTATCGCAACTGCGGCTGTCCGAGTTGTGGAAAATACTCTAAAAGCTCTAATGTTTCCCCAATCACGATTAGCATTCATGCAGGACAGCTGCTATCTGCCCCAGCTGCTCTGCATGAGAGCTATCCAGAGTTGCCCCCAGTTTGGACAACGCATCTGCAACCCCATTACCCTCTTTGTTGGTTCCTGTGTCCCGGCACTCAAAATGGGGTGACTGTGTGCCTTCCACCAAGGTTGTTCAGTGTTTCTTTACAGCACTTCACAAGCTTGGAAGTTATCCCTACAGATTTCAGTGCTATCTGTTCAGATAGCAGCCTGATTATCTGAACAGATAGTCAGGTTGTTGTTGTCTTGTATGCGATTGCGCGACATGCTTTCATGATTCCGAACATTCAATCTGAAAAATGCTGGTATGATCAGGAAGACGGTATGATTCAGAGATATTGAGTGGTCCACAAAAACACCTACAACCACACCACAGTCCATTTTGGATCCATCTGTGAAAAGGGAGATATCCTATTCCGCTGTTACCTTATTTGCATCTGGTCGGAAATCTGACATCGAAGTTAAAAAAAGGGCGTTAAGTAACCCATCTAAAATTCGGAAAAGACACAATTCTCAACCAAAACCTGTCGTCCAATATTAATTTACTCGCCAGTTGCAAATATGCTAGAAGCACTCATTTACCTCACTCTTGTCTCCCATGCTGAACTAGCTTCTCACCAGCGTGGCTTCAGAAGATGCATAATACCACAACAGTCCTTCTAAATATTCCTGCACAAGAGGCCAGATGGATAGCCAACTATCTAGCTGGGAGGCAATCCTACACAGAGTTTTGAGGCCAAAGCTTGAGTGGATCAAGCAGGAGTTCCGCAAGGTAGCATACTCTCGCCTACTCTGTTTAACATTCACCTGGCTCTCTGGTCTTTCTCAGCTCCCGAAATGCATTGAACTGATTCCCTATGCTATGCTAAAACTGGTGGAGTTCAGATGGGATTGTAAATAAACTTCATATAAGTAGGGAAAAATGGCGACCAGTTACTATATTTCCCAAACTTGGGGACTTGGTAGCGTAACCGCGACAATTGGAATTGAACGATGATTTGGGGATTTTTTTTAGTTATGTGGAAAGTTAAATGAATTCTTACCAGCATTAGACCTCTTATAAAATATTCTCACTCCATTTAGAAGCTGAAACACATGACAACAATGAAGATAATGCAGGTTAATCTCCAGCATTTTAAGCTTGCCTCCGATAATCTGCTCGTCTTCCTAAGGGAAAAAGACATCGACATCGGGGTTGTTCAGGAGCCTTGGATTCACGATGAATCTGTAAAGGGGCTCGTGGATAAGCAATACAGTTTATTCTATAATATTAGCAACCTAAACAAAGAACCTACACTTTAGTCGAGAAATGTATTAATGCTTTTCTCTGTCCTCACTTTAGTTCTTCCGATCTGACAGTTTTTAGAATGAAAGGTCAAGATATGGGAGAGCTACATATTTCCTCTACCTATATGGCCCATAGAAGGTCAGCACCACCGGAAGAGCTGGAGCTGCTGGTATCTTCCACAACTTGCAAGAATTCAACCCTACTGAAATGATGCGACGCTAACGCACGACACACATTGTGGGGTAGTACCGAAATAAATGAAAGAGGTGAGTCGCTTTTTGATTCTAATCCTATCCTAAATACTAACCTTACAATGTGCCACACGGGAGACCATCCAAACTTTGTTTTTTCGAGTTCGGATAATTACGCGGGATCGGAGAAGGTCCTGGATCTAACGCTCGTGTCAGACAACGATAAATTTAAGGTGGAACAGTGGAGAGTATCAGAGCTGAGCTCCTTCTCGGATTGGATACTCTTTAACATTAATGTCGCAACCTTACAGAAATCCTAAGGCAACAAACTGGAAGAGGATCAGGCAGATTTCTAGAGCAAAACTCTCAACTGCGGGAAACCCCTCGATCAGTTCCGTGGAGGAGCTGGACAAGGAAGTAAAGTCATTGGAAAAATCCTTGGAAGTAGCGGCGTTCAAGGGTTCGTGTCCATTGAAAAGGAGTAAGAAAGTTTTCCCTCCATGGTGGAACATGGACCTTTCTAAGTTATGGTAGCCACCTCGGGATATATTCAACATTTGCAAGAAGCATTAGTTCTGGCAGCCATACAAGGACTGCCTGAAAATTTACAAAACGGCTATTAGATCCGCAAAGGTCCAAGCTTGGGACGATCTCCGCCAATCCTTGGACTACGTCGAAGGCTCAGCTAGAATCAGCGAGATTTTGTCCAAAGCAGGATAGGGTCCATTCTTAATAAAAAGAGAGTATGGCACTTGGTCGGAATCAACTGGCCAATGAGCTTATGATGAATACGCATTTCCCTGGGTGCAAGAGCACTTGCATACAGAGCCCACGATTGCATAACGGAGATGAACGACAGAGTGACTTCGTTTTCTCCATTATTACTGAGGAGAAGATTTCCTGGGTAATCAACAGATTCTCATCTTTATAACTCCCCAGGACCAGATGGCATACTACCGATTATGCTTCAGAAAACGCAGGATCTGGTAGTTCTACGGCTGCTGATACTTTTCAGAAGCCTTCCGCTAATAGACTTACACATCCGACAAAGTATTGAGAAATCTGCACTTTCGAAGTCACAGAACGCATACGTGAAGGGAAAGTCAACAGAAACGGCTCTCCACGAGGTGGTCCGTATCATCGAACACAGCCTTGAATACAAAGAATACACGTTATCCGCTTTTCTCTACTTAGAGGGGGCATTCAATAATGTTCGCATTCATGAGGCCCTCTCAGACTTAGGGAGTTGAGCTTGGACTTGGGTGCGTGGGATAATAACGACCAGAGTAATCCATAGCGACTTAGGAAGCAGTCATCTGACTAAATTTGTTTTCAGGAAGAACACCTCAGGACAGTGTCATCTCTCTACTAATGTGGCTTGTAGTAATAAGCAAAATCCTATATATGCTTGACAGTAGCGATTGTAGCATCACGAATGTGTCTCACCGTCATCAGTCCGATCATGGAAAGAGCCCTTGGTTTGGTCAGTAAATGGGCCACAAGCTGGGCGTAAACTGATGCTGTTTACTACAAAAACCAAAACATCGCCTTCCTCGCTCCCAAAATTAAATGGGCGTTTGGGCGTTATTCTGGACTCAAAGCACAACTGGAAGTTGAACATTGAAGGCCGCTTTATCAAAAAAACGCCTGCAAGACAGTATTTAGCAAGAAATGGGGTCTCAAACCAAACATGGAACTCTGAGTTTAGAAGGCAGTGGTGCGACCCATTCTAACATACGGGTATCGGGGAGCACTCAGTAAAGGCTACAATGTAACAAAACTTGGTGGAGTGCAGAGATCGGCTTGCCTTAGCATCACAGGGGGCATGCGAACATGCCCGAGGGATGCGCTAAATGTAATCCTGCGTGTTCCACCCTTCCATCTTTTTATCAAACAACTAGCAGCATGTAGTAAAAATAGGCTCAAAGAGTTAAGCTGCTGGAGTGCTAGACCATACGGCCACAGCAATATTCTAAACCCGCTCCCACAAGACGTACGCAACGTTGTAACGTATTTGAAAGTGCCCAAACTAAGCTTTGGGAAGAACGTTGATGCCAAATTCCCAACTAGAGGTGAGTCGGAAGAGAGTGAGGTGGCCAAGGACTCTGACATAACATTTTTCACGGATGGGTCTAAAATGGATTGTGGCGTGGGCGCCGGAATCTTCTGCGGATCACTAAGGATCTCTGAATATTATCGTCTTCCTGATCATGCCAGCATTTTTCAAGCAGAAATGCTTGCAATCATGGCATTGCAATTGGTAAAGAGGTCCTCCAAGGTTGCTGAAGTATGTGAGGAAGCGTTAACCAGCCTTAGCACACGACAAGGAATCACCCTACTCTGAGTATCCGGACACGGGAACATAGAGGGTAACGAGATGGCTGACGAACTAGCCAAAATGGGTGCCACTCTTGAAAGCTCTCTTGCGGGGCGTGTTTGCGTCCCGATGGCAGCTGTTAGGAGTAAGATATCCACTATAAAAAGGCTTCTAATTCCAAATAGCAAAATTTGACTACTTGCGTTATATATATAAGGATATGGGCCGCCTACTACTGGAAGAGAACGTCTGAGATTCTGACTAAACCGCGTAGAGATATCGCCAAACTTACTGCTGTTATCACGGGGCACTGGCCAATGGGGCTCCACGCTGCCAGGCTGGGCATACAGCATATGAGAGGAACCCTGATTCACTTTCTGTGCGAATGCCTGGGTCTTCCCAGAACCTATTATAGGACGCTCGGTAGGGCTTTTCTGGGAGATTTGGAGGATGGAGTTGTTGTACTGCCTAACTAACACTGGCTGCTTCACCTTCCCACTCCTAATTTCATCACCTAACCTTCACATACACTAATTCAACTTCACGGAGTTTGTGGTTTCAAAACGGCGCTTTATGCGCTAATTGGGTTTTTGGCTAGCCTCTGCCTAATCCACCACTTTTACCAACCAACCAACCATTTAGAAGTAATGCAGATTTGTGTCAGATACAGAACAGTTACTATGTTTGTTCGCTATAAGCTCAAATAATCAAATCAGTTCACAGTTCACCAAAAAATATAACATGAGGACCAATTCAACAATTTTGAACGTGGAAGCAGTGGCGGCTCGTATACAATTATACTGAGGGTTCACAAAAAAGAAAACTAAATACGATATCAAAGCCTCAAAATCTATTTTAACGTATACTTAATACTACCTACTTTGAATTAAAATTATTTTATTTTAATGTCTAAGCATAGTCCATACATACGTACATACATTCTAATTTCTTGCGAAAATGACTACTTCCTCAAGCCTGTTTCCATCCTATTTTCCTGCATCTCCTTGTAACTCCGAACAAAAATCTAGATTTTATAACTAAAGAATCACTGCGATTTTCACATAACAGCCAAGAAAAAAAAGTTACGAATCAGCAGCACACCAACATTTATTTTTTATCGTTTACTTGGCATTAAATTTTTCCACAAAATGCTTTTCAGTTTAGACAAGGCAAACCCAATACCAGAATATTGAGCGTGAATTTGTTGTCCTTAGAAAAGTTCTTGTCAAAAAATTTCTAAAGTTAAACATTTTCTAAAGTTAAACATAAAATCTCTAATCATTCTTATACCTATATTCTTTCATTGAAAATTGCAGGGTACTCACCCAAAACTCATACATTCGGTTCGTCACCAAGTGGTGTGCTGTGCAGGCTGTGCACGACTTATTTGTGCACAAATTCTAGTGTAAATTTTGCACTATCCCCTCGCTCCGAGAACCCGTCGCATATCTGATTTTGGAGCGAGTGCACCAGTTCATATGACTGTGCACCACCCAACACTGTGGGTGTTGGTCGCTGGTCGAAATATAGATTCAATGCATGGCTTGGGTATATCGTATGTGCATAATGTACGTACGCTTCTTAGAGTAGGTTGCGTCGGTCGGTTTGTTCTTTTTTGTGAAGTGTTTTATTTAGCACATTATTTGTTGATATGGTTGTTTTATCAGGGGGTGCACGTGCACATGTGCACATATGGGCGAGCCGCCACTGCGTGGAAGTCATAATAAAATAAATAAATAACAGGCGCGACAATCCAGCATTGGACTAAGGCCGCAGGATGTGTTAAAGACATCCTATTTCCAAGATCTTATCTGCTTTTTGTTGAGGTAATGAGATCAGCATCACGCTCAGCAGTGTTATTTATCCCCATAAATGGGTACTCATTTAACATCTGAGTGAGATCATAGTCCGTCACAAGCTCGTGAGTTCGAAAAACATCATGATCCACGATGAGATTCGAACTCATGACCCTGTGCACCGAAGGTGCGCGCTCTAACCGCTAGACCAGCCAAACTACACGTGTAAGAGACGGACTAAACCAGCGTACATCATGCCGTAGAACTATTATGGTGGCGATTGACCTATCAAATGCGTTTGAAAGGGTCAATCACTCCATGCTTCTGGCAAACCTCCTCAACATGCATATTCCGACACAAGAGATAAGATGGATTGCCAACTATCTAGCTGGTAGGCAATCCTACACCGAGTTTCGAGGCAGTCGTCCCAAACTCAGAAACATCAAATTAGGTGTTCCACAGGGTGGGGTTCTCTCTCCCACACTGTTTAACATCTACATGACAGGTCTCCCAACACCTCCGGAAGGCATTGAAGTTATCTCCTATGCCGTTGACTGCACTGTTCTCACCACGGGAGCGGATAGGGATGTCATGCGCGTAAATATCAATAGATATTTAGCGCGACTAGAAGCTTTTTTCCTTAGCAGAAATTTAACCATCTCAGCGTCCAAATCGTCCGCGACTTTCCTTACCACCTGGTCAGGTGATTGTCGGTGGCCGGTTGGGGTACGTATTGGCAACAAACCAGTTCCTATTGTTGCAAATCCAAAAATTATCGGGCTTCACTTTGAGAAAATGATGACTTCAGCTCATCACGCGGAAGCGGTATGTGAAAAGATGCGCAGTAGGACCAAAATTCTTAAAGCACTGGCTGGCAGCACCCGGGGCAAACATAAAGAGACTATGCTATAAAAAGCGGTGGGTCGAGCAGCGGCTGATTTTGCGGCGCCAGTTTGGTCGCAAGGTCTTTGTAACAAAAACTGGAATAAAATCTAAATCTGCCAAAATGCTGCTCTACGCACAGCCACAGGGTGCCTTCTGATGTCTGCCCAGGATCACCTACATCAGAAGACACATTTGATGCCAATACGTGACAACAATCTACTACTTACAAAACAATATTTAGTAGGTTGTTATCGAGAGGATCATCCTAACCGTGAGCTTATGGACAAAATTCCCCCTCCACGCAACATCAAACGTGGCCTTCGTGACCTTGAGAGAGAGGTCGAGGGTTACAAAAAGGATCCTTTTGATGAAAATTCATACTCTGCTGCCATTGCAATGATTCACACTGAGGAAGTGAGTCGGTCTATTGCGAGTTTAGGTACGAACAGAGTCCTCTCAGCGCTCCCACCACCTATTTCGCCTGAGGAGTGACTTTAGCACAACTTCGGTCAGGATTCTGCTCACGCCTCAATTCGTATCTATCTCGCATAGACCCAAACATACAAAACGTATGCCCAAATTGCGATGGCACGCCACACGATGTGGCCCATTTGTTTCAGCTGCACCCACTAATCACACCCCCCTCTCACTATGGGAAAACCCCATTGCAGCTGCCACGTTTTTATCCCTGGAGATTACGGACGAAAACGACGACGAACTATAAATCAAATCCATATAGATACCCAGCGGTTCACACCTTCCTGTACCGCTAAAAGAAGAAGAAGTAACGTTGTTGTAGCTGTGAGTTCCGACTCAAAGCAGTTTAACGAAGCCTGAATTTCGAGACCTGAAACAATGACTGAAGAGTTTAAAACCATGTTCAGGGGTGCCTTACTCAATCAGAGCAGATAATAGCCATCGAGAAAAGAGAATTTGGAAAGGATTTTCCCCCTTCTAATCTTTCAAGTTGGCCCTGAGTCGCACCATCACGTTCCACGAAGAAAGGATGTTTTAGCCGTACCTATCCAAACACAATCAATTCGCATATTAAGGCCTGGATAGATCTCGGGCGGCATCAAGATTAAATTTTTGTCTCATTTCGAACCCATTTTCGAATTGTAGCTTATGGAATTCCCCAGCAATTGCGACATGTTCCACGACACTAAGTCTGCATTTTCATTGAGAAAATCGCAGCAGACAAAAATTTCATTCTCATTCCGCCCAAGGTCTGTCCAGACCTTTACAAGTAAATGGTACACTGCGTTTCACTTGAATAGCACATTCAGTTTTTTCATTGTAATTTGCATATATATCAATATTCTTATGACTTTGCTAGTAGTTTTTTTTTGTCTTCTTTGTGTGGGCTCCCCGAAAGAAAAATTGTGCTCTCGAAATTAACCCTTACATTTTTTCACCAATTTGCTTCAAAAGAGAGCAGATTTTTTGTTTCACTAGAATAGCACAGTTGGGTTTAACCTTCACACGTGCACGTGGTCACAATGTCACAATTTATAGTCGTTTTGAGTATTTTAAATACAATTCGTTGATTTTAAAAATTTTTGGGTCTTGGTAAAGCCTTAACAAGCGAAGAACAAGTTAAAATAAAAACCTACAGGGATTGTGACCTTTCAGTGACTAAAATATCAAAAAAAATTGGAAAAAGCAGAAACGTGATTTACAATTTTATTAAAAATGATGAAAATTATGAAAAAATATGAAAGGTCGAGTAAGCAGTGTACTCTCTAATGCAGATAAGCAATCTATTTGGCGTGAAGCATCGAATTCACATGATTCTGTGGGCAAAACTCGGTTAAAAGTTGGTCTCAGCGCGAGTAAAACAACTGTATGGCGTGCTAATTCAAAAGCTAAACACCTTAAGCGTCTAAAATTAAAAAATACACCACTTAACCCCGCTCGTAAACAAGCTTGGTTGAGTTTTTGTCGTACCAACATGTCATGGACCAAAGAGTGGTATCGCGTTGTTTTTTCTGATGAGAAGAAATTTAATTTGGAAGGGCCCGACGGATATAACTGTTATTTTTATGATTTAAGGAAGGAGACTCACCAGTTGGACCGTTTGCACAGTCGAGTTGGCGGCGTTATGGTTTGGGGAGCCATATCGTACTTCGGCACTTGTGAACTCCAATTCTTAGACACCACTATGAATGCTAAGTCGTATCAAGGTGTTTTAGAAAAGGCTTTTGCGACATTCGAAAGTCTCTTTGGACCATTGCCGTAAACTTTCCAACACGAGAATGCACCAATCCACACTGCCCGTGCCGTAAAGTAGTTTATCGAGTCCAAAAATGTTACTCTTTTGAACTGGCCACCATACTCGCCGGATCTAAACATAATAGAAAATGTTTTGGGATGGCTGGTCAGAAAAGTTTATGAGTCTGGCAAACAGTTTTTAACAAAGACTGGCCTAATTGAAGTCATTCAGCAATCATGGGCTACAATATCCCTTGCTTACATCAAAATTTTGTACGATTCTTTGCCTAATAGGATCTAGGAGGTTATTTCAAACGGGGGAGGCTCAACCCATTACTAAAATTGCTCATTTTAATTCAAATTGATCTCAACTTGTATTCTGAACAATAATAAGTTATCCTCCCTGCATAAAAAGTTAATTAAAATAAGTTTTTAAAAAAGTGTGCTATTCAAGTGAAACAGAATTTATGTGTTTTTTCATTGGTGCTTTACATTTTTTTTCTTTCTAAGATTACATGTTGGAAAAATTCGAATTCTTTTTATTTCAAATTAAAGCTAATTAATCAAATGACAAATAAAAAATACAAAATATCTGTTGTCTTCATTTTTTTTTAAGATATTAAGAAAATAAATTTAATGTATAGAGTGTGCTATTCAAGTGAAACGCAGTGTAAGTGGATGAAACAAAACTTAAAGCTCTGATGAACACAGTACAGTACACAGTTTCCACGGTACGGTCGATATCGAAATTTCGAATGCAAAAAGTGGATGTGGATAACAATCAATTAAAACAAGTGAAACGTAGACAAGGTACAGTATTGTATTGATGATCAGAGCTATGCAACAGTGAAATTTTTAAAGTTTTACGTTTTTAGACAACTGTCAGTGTTGGGTCGGTTCAATCGCTTAATTTGCTCTGAAGAATTATACCTATAGAATAAAAATAAAAAAGTCTTACCTTTAATCATAGAAACATCATTTGCACCATCACCTATTGCTAACGTAACCGCACTCTTGGCACGTTTTATTAATTCTACAACTAAAGCCTTTTGAAGGGGTGTTACTCTACAACATATCACTGCTTTGCATTGTGAAGCTATATCTAAAAATCTGAAAATGAAAAAAAAATATATCATGAAGATTTACGTTACTTTTTATGTAATTTGTTGTTCCTACTGAGCTACTGAAAGGAGGCTATACTTACCGATTCTCCAATTCCGGCGTCAAACAATAAACTAAGGAATGTCCATTAACAACTATCGCGAAACCTGTATTTTCTTCTATTTCATTTGAATGTGATATATCTTTGCTATTTTTCTCCGAACCGTCAAACAATTGATTGCATTCCGCACTATAGATACAAAACAAAAATAAAGAAACAAAAAATTCATTTTACCAATGATACAATTATTGTATGTAGAACAAAATGAAAGAAAATTCTATAAAATGTCTGTAAAAAGCGGATTGGATTAAAGTAGCAAATTAAAAGTATCAAAGATATGAGAGTAAGTATGATGGACAGAATGTATAAATAAGTTGTTTTTAATGTGGAGAAAATCATAAATTGAACTGGAAGTTTAGAGTCGCCATAGACTGTCCAATGGATTTTAAAATAAAGCTAATTTTCTTTAGGGATGCCCCCAGTAGTGGAACCTATAAAAGGAGCTTTATTGTACAATCGATTGGATACACTATGGCGACTCTTAGTTAAGTAGGAAGTTCAGAAGATGGAAACGAAACATAGAGCGAAATACAATAAACACACATATCAACATTCATTTTTGTTACATGTTTACAAAGAAAATGTGAAAAATGAGTTTTGGTTACAAGAAAGCTTATTATAATTAGTAAAATCAATTCTAATTATTCTCTTTTAGCTTAAAGGGGAAACGTGGGAAAATATGGTTTACACATTTACATATTGATGGTAATTAAACACAAATATTACAATTACAAATTCTAACTGTCTGGTTGAGTTAGTATTGTTATGTTATTGCAAAAATAACAATTACAAAGTCAGCAAATTAATACACATTTGATAATGAATCTCATTATCTCCAAAAGGAGAGGAAATGGTAACTTCAATACAAGTTTGACTAGAGTTGTCCTCAATAAGACAGGAAAGCGTATCGAGCCAACAAATGGAATTAATATTATTCTCATAGTCATATATTACAACTCCCACAAATATTATAGTTTAAATTTAAAAGCAACCAAACCATACCACCATACATATACAAAAAAGGAAGGCAACATGCATTTCTACGACCAACAGCAAATAAATAAAAGTTATGATATTTTAAGGAATGTTCTAGTTTGGATGGGAAAACTCTACTGATGAAAATTACTCTAATACTAAAAACATCTACAATTTTAATATACTGAGCGACGACGGCGGCGAATCAAGCAGACGCAATAGAGGGATACTTTTTCGATGAAACACAAATATCATGATGCTCGTTCCTTGACTAAACGCTATTTTGGTTTTCCTGTTTGCTATATCAATTAATAGAAAGCAATACTATTTTTTCAGACAGATAAAAAAACGTTTAACACAAAATTAACTTTTCTTATTGTGACACTTACTCAGCGAAGCAAACAAATCTTCATGTCTTCTTGTTTTAACTGTTTTGTGTAAATTTGGACGTTGTGTATGTTTATTGTAGTCCCACTAACACCGTGTGGTTTTCTTGTGTTGAATTTACATATATATTATATTACACAAGTTTATTTTTAATAGAAGCTCCTAACAAAACTGTGTGCCTGTAATTTCTTATTATTTATGGAAGAAATTATTAACATTACGTTTCCTTTTGTTCTTCAGATTTTTATGAATTTTGTTTTGAATAACGAGACAGAGATTCGCATAATTTTGAGAGTAAATGTTAGAGAAGAATGAAATTTTTCCAGTGTCAAAAGAGGAATACTTCCACTTTACCTGTGTAAATATTTGCAGTAGACCAGAGTTTGACTCTACCGACTAAAAAACAGTTGGAGCGACTAGGTAGAGTGGAAAGTACTCTACTTTACAATTAACTCGACTCGTGTAAATCGCGCTTATGTACTATGTTCAACGAGTGAAGAACTTGCATTTATGTCTCCCTTGAAAAATTTCACGCGGAGACTTGCCTTTTACTATGTATTCACTTTCTTTATTCACACTCATATTGTCCTTGCCCCTTATTTGGATGGATTGTCCTAACCGACTTTTTTGGATTAAGCTGGTCTGTGTTAAGACCTAGATTGTAGATTGTAGAGGGGCGTGAACCCGAAGGGTTTCGCAGCACTGAAGCCAGTGGGCCTATTGTGCTATCGCCCTAGTCGCAGATGGGCAGGACTATGCCTGACGATCAAGGTTGTTTGTGCTGAGAAACGAGTTGAGGTCGTTAATAGATTTCGAAGCTATGTCGTCCGTATCTGGAAACGCCACTCCGAGGTGTGACCAGCGACGCTGGGCCAGTGCATCGCACTCGCATAAGACGTGGAAAGAGGTTTCGTCATCTTCTTCGCAAAATCGACAGCTCGCATCTTGCACAATCCTTATTGTGCGTAAATGTGATCTCAGACAGGAGTGACCTGTGAGAATGCCACAGATGATGCGTACTTTAGCTCTGCTTAACTACAGCAGCTCAGCCGTTCTTCTGTGGGAATACCCTGCTATAAAAATTTTCGATTGTCTGAGCCAAGGTAGTTTATCCCAGTGCTCAGTTGCCTTGAGTCGTTCCTGGTCTCTGAATGCTCTCTTTACTAAACATGAAGAGATGTTGCAGAAGGGTTCAGGTCCGCAGAAAAGGGATGATGGAGCTGTGCGTGTTAGCTCATCAGTCTGTTCGTTCCCTGCGATGCCCATATGACCTGGCACCCAGAAAAGTGTTAGGCTGTTGTTTTCGCCTAGTTTGTTCAACGCCTTCAGGCAGCATTGAACAAGTCTTGACGTGACGGTGTACTTAGTAAGGGATTTAATAGCCGCTTGGCTGTCTGAGAAGATGGCTATACGTTTATTTACGTAGTTCTTTCGTAGGCAGAGATCAGCGCAGGTTTCTATTGCTTGTATTTCTGCCTGAAGTTTTTCAGGTGGTGTGGAGGCCCATAGGTATAGATATCCTATGTGCTGGGCCAACCACACCCGCTCCTGAGCCTCCAGTTGTCTTCGAGCCGTCAGTAAACCATTTGATGGTCTGTGGATGCAGCCTAGCGAAGTTAGGGTGCCACTCCTCCCTGCTCCATATTACAGCCCGGAAGCAGTGGCCGAATTAGAGCTTCTTTGCAAGGTGGTCGGAGGGCATATTCGCGATAGTATTGTTTTTGAGGCATCTGAGCTGCCACTTAGTGAGCTCCAGACTGGCATCATTAGCAATGATTCGTATCATTGCTAGTTTTGCCTGGGTCTCGAGGTGGATTTCAATTGGGTGTAGATCTAGTAGAACTTCTAGAGCACTGCTAGGACAAGATCGGAGAGCACCGGTGGTAATCACACATGTTAGTCTCTGTACCTTACCTAGAACGGACTTACCCTCCGTAGTCAGGGCTTTCTTCCACCAGACCACAGCACCATAGTTTCTAGTTGGTCTAACTATTGCTTTGTATATCCAGATGATGATCAGGTTTTCCCTACGTATTTTTTTGCATATCCAAAGGGCTCTGGTGGCTTTTTCCGCCACCACCTCGACATGCTTATTCCAGTAGAGTTTGCTGTTCCAAGATATTTGACTTGACTCCCAATTGGTAGAGGGATGTTGTACATAGTCGGGCTTCTGAGCTCAGCCGGATTTATGTTTTTGGAGATGGGTATGATGATCGCTTTAGATGGGTTCACTCGGAGCCCGTTTCCATCACACCATTCTTGTACTATATTTAGTGCTGGAAACCTCACATTGCTTTACCGTAAAACTAAGAGCGAAGCGAATCGATCTGAGTATAATGTTATGCGGCAATGTCATTAAAAACCCTGCCCGAGGTCTCGATGCAAATACATTCCCTCCACTATGGATTCCGAATGTAACCTTCGGGATGCGGTTGTTTTTACATAAACCCGACTTTGGAGTGCGTCCATTTCGATGATACAAAATTTATTTTTTTTCTTCCCGTAAGTTTTAGTTTTCAGCATCAGTCTCAGCCTGGCAATAAACTTTACCAGCATTCCTCCCCTCCCTCAAATCAACAACGCTTGCATATGGAATCCCTGGTCACTAAAAAAAGTCTGCGTCTGGCATAGCACCCATATGGATGTCATCCAAGGTGAAGACTCAATGGGGTCGTGATCACATTTACGGATGGCTCGGGTTCGTCATTTGTCCTATCCAAAATCGATCCGAATATCACGTCTGAAATTTTCTGTGAACTGTAGCAGACTTTTAAGATATTCGTCGATTCCTGAGTATAACTTGGGTGTTATCCAAGTAGATAAAGTGGATCACATGGAACTTTAACAATCCTCTTAGCCGAATTTAAAAGTGATACAACCTTGTTCAGTGCCATGCATGCATAACCATAGGGGAGTCAAAGATTTTGTTGAATAAAAACCTGTTTGGCCTAGTTTTTTAAAATAGAAAATAGAAACCCTGATGATGGGCACATTTGCCCAAAATATATTGGTTTAACAAACGAATAATAACTTTTATTTCGAAAATCGTGAATCGCCTTGGAGGCAACACAAAATTGCACCTAACAAGATACTGTTTTGAGAGTAGGAAATTATGGCCACGTATTGGCATCAATCAGATGAAGCCCGAGAATTTTTGGATTAGCTACAGTAGGAACTGGATTGTTGTCAATACTTACATCAACCTCCCATTGACAATTCCCCGACCAGGTGGTAAGAAATATCGCAGAAGATTTAGACGCAGAGATGTTGAGGTTTCGGCTTTGGAAGAAAGTCTGTAATTGCCCAAGATAGTGATTAATTAGGAGGCGTATTTCATCCGTATCCTCCCATGTGGCGAGCACGGTGCAATCGTCTGCATAGAAAATCACCTCGATTCCTTCCGGTGGTGTAGGAAGGCCGGACATGTCGATGTTAAGCAGAGCGGTGGAGAGTACCCCTCCCTGTGGAACTTTTAATTTGATTTTCCTCAGCCTAAAACGTTTGCCCCGAAACATCATTCCGGTGAAGGAATGCCGATCAGCTAGATAGTTGGCTATCCAACGGATCTCTTGTGCAGGAATATGCTTTTTCACTAGGTTTGAGTTCCAATACCGACAAATCAGTAGTTGGGCTAGATGCAATTTTGCCATCAATTTGAGAATGACAATCAGGAACTATCAGATGTGCTAGATGCACGAAACCTTGGGATTCAAGGCTTGTGCAATGGTTCAGTTTATTGATATTCCAAGCTAGCTCTTTGGAGTGCATCATGAACTTCACTAGAGACTTGCACCTGACGGATATTAATCGGATATTATCCACAGGGGTTTTTCTAGGAACGACACGGGAGACCCGTCATTTGGCACATTGTACGTCTCTTGCTGCTGAGTTTCCGCAACATTATCAAGCCTTATGCGCTCTCTAGGCACTTCCAGTATGGAAGTATGGTACTACTGCAGGTTGCAATGGCACTGATCTACAACCCGCTGTACAGACGCATGTTCGTACTGCGAAGAGCGCTCGACAAACCTCGGATGTGACAAGGATGACGATGAGATTGTGTTGTTTCCTTGCGTTCGTAGTAGATCCGGATAATAAAAAGGGTAATTTTATATTTCCATTTAATCCGTGTCCTATTTGGATATTAGCCGCATGCGAAGCCTCTGGTTGGCGTGAGATCTAAACGCTGCTCCGCTCCTGACATCTAGCTGGAACGATGTTATGCTGTGGCACAGTAGAGGTGGACCCAGTCTCCAAATCCACCTTTAATCGGTCATCGGAGATCCCGGTCCTCTGAGATCTAATCTTTCATTTCATGTAAGAGCGAATTTGTTAGTACAGTACAAATATAATGTATGGGCATCTCTTATATACGCATACGATACATGACTGGGAGGTGCCATTAAATCTATGTAAAAAGTAACTAAATAAATTCGCGCTATTACATGAAACGAATAATTAGAGGGTATTCGGTAGGTCAGTGGGTAGATAAGACACTCTGTCTCTGAATTGCCGCGGCCGGCGTGGGTTCGACTCGCATTGCCACCACAGATGTTTGTATTGTCTTTATAAAATGCTCCTACGGCAGCCAGTTCTTCGATATAAATCGTCCCTATATGGCGGATAGTATATAAGGTGTCGCTGTTGTCGATAAGAAGACATATAAAATTCTTCTTTCGAGAGCAGATAGCATAATGTTCCGTCACACCAAATAGTCATGATCATGAGCATCTGTATGAGCAGATTCAAAATATTAAGCAGGAGAAAGCTCTCGGCACGGGCGGCGGCTGCTCCGTCTGCTGCCTTTGGAGAAGAAAATCCTGTGACCACTTCCGAGGGAGGTTCAAGCCACGTTGAAGCGTAATCTAGCCGTAATCCCAGATACCAAGCAGTAATTGAAACAGCGGACTTTACCAGTGCCTAAAGGACACAAACCTCATTTTTGTTGTTTTGGTTGCGCAAGAAGTGCACATGTACTTTAAACATACTGAAACAACGATGTTGGGACAATACTGTAGCGACTTATTGTGTCAATTCGATGACGTACTGTCGAAAGAAAAACGGGCTCGATGGAATAAAGGAAATGTTCTTATAGCAAGATTTATACAATGATGGTTAGGCCCAGTCCATCCTATGCAGCAGTGGTCTGGTGGCCCAAGGGTATCCAGAAAACTACGAGGCAACGGCTGGATGGGATTCAACGCATAACATGTGGAAGCATATGCAATGAGAACGCATGCTATGGAGGTATTACTGCCGCTGGATCTTTTTATAAAGCAAAGTGCGGCGCTTACAGCAATAAGAATGGAAAGAGATGACAAATGGCATCACTTTGGTAGCATCGGAGGTCATAAGAAGATCCTGGATATTGTTCGTCGTGATATGATGGGATCTCATGGAAGGAAAGGCACTCGACAATTAATCGGTGATCAAGCGCATGCAGCAATCTAACATCAATTCTAAATTGGTACTTGAGTGTGTCCAGAAGCTCAATGAGTGTGCTTCAATCAACGAAGTTACGCTAATGTGGATTAAAGGATACGTAGGTACAGTGGGCACGAAATGGCCGATAACTTAGCAAAAGAGAAATCAGCAGAAAAGTTTCATGGACCGGAACCCAAAATTACTTTGGGAAACGACATGATTGAAGCCAGGATACATGGCTGGATTGATTCCATACATCGGCAATGATGGCGAAGGCTATCCACTTGTAGACAGGCTTGAAACGCAATTACCAGCCCATTAGGTAGGAAAGCCAAACAGGTACTCAGTTATACATGGAGTAGTCTAAGTTGGATAACTACCTTAGTGACACGGCATGGTAATTCTAAAGCGCATCTGACTAAGATAAAAATCGTGGAAGATGATGTATGCAGGCTATGTCTGGAAGAGGCTGAGACGGCAGCACACATTGTATGTGAATGTCTAGCACTAGGTAGTAGGAGGCTAGGGATACTAGGTAAATCCACAATAAGTGTGGAATCCATGAGGGAACTTAGCTTCAAAGATATGCTACTCATCACGCGGGACTTATTGATGAAGGAAGAAGTCGATAATTATCAGTCGACTTCTGGAAATCACTGGGGGGACGAAAATGGACCTAAATAGTAGTGGTCTGCTTCGGGTAATCCCCAAATCACATATATATAAGCCATGTTGGAGGGTAATCTAACCGCGATCTCAGATACCAAACAGTAGTTGAAACAGCGAACTTTACCAGTGCTCAAATGACACAAACGTCATGTTTTTAGTTACGCAAGAAGTGATCCACATGTACTTTATGCAGAAGGGAAAAACTATGTCGAGACAATACTGTAGCGATTTATTAGTTCAATTCTATGAAGTACTGTCGAAAAAACACCGGGTTCCGTGGAATGAAGGAAATGGTCTACAAAGACTACGATCCTGCATATTCATCTCGAACAAATTGACTGTGTTATGCAAATCTGGCTCGGAGGAAGCGCTTCTCATCACGCCGATTAGTTGACACAGGTCGTTTTATCGTATTATTCCGCAGTCTTAAAAAGTCAGTGCATATACCGCCGAAACAACTAATCACTCTGGGGAAAAAATAACAATAAAAACCAAGTCAATTGCAGCGCCCTCTAGTCCATTTCAAGTACTTTTGGGTGTACCCTGGTTGGTACACTTTTTATGCATAGCTAGCTAGCATTATAATTTGCATTTGGAACAATGCGTTTCGGGGATGATTTATGTATGTGACACCATTCTGATGAGCTCTGATGAATTCAATAAATGACGAATTATTTTAAATTTTTTTTTTACAAAATTGCCTGTCTTATGTGCTTTGCTTTTAAAGTATTTAATAGACATTGATGCAATACAAATAAAAAGAAACTCATGTGCATTCCATCACCAAACAAATATGTTTAATTACAAAGTCCCCATCCCCTGGCGTTTTTATCTGTGCTAAATGATTTTCTGTAGAAATTTGCACGTTAGTAAAATAACTGATTTTGAATTTCGAATTGAAGTGGCCCTTAATTAAATATTTTACGTAGACACATTTTATATTTGCCCGATGATATACCAAAAATTGTAATGGTGTTCACATCGCATGTTAACACTCATTCGGTAATCATAAAATCTGACCGACAAACGACATTTTATAAATTTTTTCTTGGCTAAACATTTTTACGAAATTATACAAAATTCAAAAATATTTATCATTAAAAATAGATTCTCATCATGTACAACATTTAATATGTACGAACGGAATTTAACTAGCGAACGTTTGACTAATCATTAAATGGGGCTAGTCTACGGTTTCTTCTACATTAATATACATTTTGGGGAGAAAAGGAAACAACAATGTTATCTAATGTATATACTGTAGGAGACTAAAAGGATTAAGATGAAAAAGACCTATAATTATGTAGTGCATTCAAACCCTTTCCTACTGGTTATACTGATATAATAATCATTGATATATATTTCAATGCGGGATTATTTGAAAATATTTATATAAAAAGTTATATATATATCATTACTCATTAGCAATGCACAGTGTAAGTGTAAAAAGAAGGCAAAAAGTAAATGTCCGATTGTATATCAGAAATAATACCAAAGAGATAGAAACGAAAAACAGAACAAAAAAATATAAGTCACTGTAGTAGCTCTGAAATAAATATTCTAATAAATTAAAATATTAAGAATCAATTAATAGACGTGGTAAATATAAATAAAAAATAGTTAAATAGAGAGAGAGAAATAAATTAGGCAAAAATTGTGTATATAGATCTCTCGTTTAGCTATTGGGTTTACATATAGATATTTGTTTATTATTTTGTTTCCATTGTGTTAAAAGTCCCTCTACCTGTCCGGCTCGCCCCTATTATGTTTAATCGAGTCCCACCTAAATGTTACAACCGATATAGCTGGCGGCGCTGGATGATTACGACCAGCATGTACGGGTGTTGACGTTCCAAAATTGGCCCCATTTGACGTCGTTGTATTGTGATCTTTATCTGAAAAATATTTATGAACGTTGAGAAAGGATGAGGTCTGTCTAAATGTTTGTGTTGCTTCGCGCGACTGATGCGATGATCGCTGAGCGATTATTGCTCTATAGATATTTACATATTTTTTGTTCGTTGATGTATTCCTCTAAGTTTTAGTCGAAACTAAGAGCACAGCTTCGTCAATAGAATTGGTCAAAAATGTTCCAGGACTTAGACAAGATGAATCGCTTGGCGATCACCGATTTAGCAAATCTTACTAAATCTCTTCATAAAGTCACAATACTTACTTATAGGATGAAATGTATTTATGATTTTTATTGATTCTTTGTATTTTCGCAACTGTTTTTCTACTTCATCGAACGTACTACCGTCTACAACAAACACGTCGGCTAAGTCGTCAGTAAGTAACTGGCATGAATATCCTATATTGATTGCTGTTTCTGTAGGATAAATACGAAAATTTGTTCATGTTACATGTCACGCACAACAGAATCATCCTTTGACTAAATCTTACCTTGTTTATCACCTGTTAGCACCCATATTTTAATACCAGCCATTTGCAGGCTGGCTATTGTTTGCGGCACGCCATCCTGTAATTTATCCTCAATTGCCGTTACGCCAACCAATTGCATATTACATTCGATTTCTTCGTAGATAGCACCAAGTTTATCTTCACGGCCGTTAACCGATAAGGCGGCTTCAATTTGTTTTTCGCGCCACGCTTGAAAAAAGTCCTCGTCAAGATGACGTTCAGCTAAGACTAGAGTTCGTAAACCTTCACCGGCAAATTTCTGGGAATTTGAAAAAGCAGGTTTAGAGATTATGTATTCATTATTAAATTTAAATAAATGGATCGTTGTTAGCAAATGTAATTTTTCACATATGTATTTAGAATCGATTCTTACATTTAAGTGTTCCTGGGTGCGAGCTTTAAGATCATGCTGACTAGAACTCAATCTCTCGTAGATTACATTATCCGCTCCCTTACAATAGAGAATAATTTTATTATTTCTCTTTAGAATTACAGACATTCGCTTTCGTACATTATTAAAATCTAAAATGCTAAGTAGTTCATATTCCTAGAAGAAACAAAAAGAATCATTTTATATTGGGATAAAATCAGGAGTGCAGGATGCGTTACCTCTGTGCGACCCATAACATCTATTGTAATACTATTTGGTGTACGTGATTTAAATACAAAACCGAAATTTCTTGCGGCTGATACTAGTGCTGACTCGTCAGGACTTTGGGCTTGATATTCTAATCTGTAGAGAAAGAGAACATATTCATAAATCATTAAGCAAACATTGAATTTGTTTACTATTAAAAAATTAAACTTTTGTGTAAATTTAGTGAGCTGTCAAAGAAATGTCAATCTTTCCGCAATTGACTCCGTTAGGCCGGACACACATGGGGAATTCATGGATTCCGAATACAACGAGACTTTATATAAAAAGGCTAATTTCGGGCGCGGCCGAAATTTGGATAAACTTCACTCTTCTCGGGCTATATACAGTGGGTCGCAGCTTATTTCAACCACAACGTATTAAAAACTTCAAATGCGCATAAAAACTAAATGAAAAGAGATTTCAATTCTTGGTAATCGCAGATTTAACGGTTGAATGTTCTATATTATCGTTTGTTCCAATTTTTTATTTTTATGCTTTTTTTAATGCCTGAAAACAATTAAAACAACAAAAAAGTAACAAAAACAATGTCACAGCTTATTTCAACCAAATACTTTACAGCTCTCAGATTATATCTTATGGTACTGTTTAATAGAATAGAATTTCCAACTCATCGAACAAACGCTATTTGGTATGCAAAACACAAGGTATTCCAAGAATAAAAGCTTGAGCAATTACCAGAGAATTCAAGGCTGGGTTGGGAGAACTCTCTCTGGTTCCAGTTAACCCCTTGTGGGGCATAGGGCATCAACTACGCCTACTTACAAACTTCGTTCTGTTCTGTGCCATCGTCTTTAGGTCTGATCACTGTTTGTTTAATGAAGCAGCCTCGCTATTAACCGATCTTCTCCACGTGTTTCTTGGTCGTCCAACACGGCGTCTAGCATTGGCTCCCTGAGGGTTCCAATCTAGGGCCTGCTTTGCAATATTTGTTGCCCCTCTTCGGAGAGTATGACCTATCCATTGACACTTTCGCCTTTTGAAAGAAGTGCCTATCCAATCCAGGAATGTGATACTCAGGAAATAATCTCCGGCCAGCGGATTTGTAGGATGCGCCGTACGAAAGTTTGCAGCTTAGTTGTTATCTCGTTGGTCACCTTCCAAGTTGAACAGCCATAAAGAAGCACAGATATTACAATAGAATTGAAGATTCGGATTTTGGTGCGCCTGGAAATGTTGTTATTTTGCCAGAAAGGAGTCAAAGTGAAGAAGGCTGCCCTAGCCTTATTGATACGCGATTGTACATCAGCGTCCGCGCCGCCATCTGCTGTGACTATGCTTCCGAGGTAGCAGAATTCGTCAACTTTTTCGACTGCCTGGCCCGAAATACAAATTCCGCTTTGTCCCCCAGGATGGGGGACCCAAGACTAAGTACTTGGTCTTGGCAGCGTTTATCTTGAGCCCAGCATTACGACTTTCGCAATGCAGAGCATCGGCCATTTGAGCTACATCCTCCTTTTTATTTGAAAGCAGACAAATATCGTCAGCATAGTTCAGGTGTTGCAGGTAATCAAACAGCTACATCCTCCTTTTTATTTGAAAGCAGACAAATATCGTCAGCATAGTCCAGGTGTTGCAGGTAATCAAACATTTTCCATCTGATACCTTTCCTCTGGTTTTGAAGCGCGCTCACTAGTACATCGTTAATGGCTATGAGGAAAAGAATAGGTGATAAAATGAAACCTTGTCTCATTCCACTGTGCACCTCAAAAGGATCTGAAAGCTTACCCTTGTGCAAAACGTGACATTGGGCTCCCTGATAAGATTCCTTGATGATGGAAATTATTTTATCTGGTATGCCCCTCCTACGAAGAGCTCTCCAAATATACTCCCGATCAATACTATCGAACGCCTTCTCGAAATCAATGAACATGAGGTGTAATGGGGATCTCCATTCGACGGATTGCTCAATAATAATTCGGAGGGTGTTTATATGGTCGCTACATGAAAAACCCTCACGAAAGCAAGCCTGTTCATTGCTTAAAGTGCGATCAACTTCATCCTTGATCCGGTTCAAAATAATTTTAGCCATCAGCTTGGATACAGCTGGAAGTAGGCAAATACCGCGCCAATTATTACAATCCTTAAGGTTACCCTTCTTGGGAATTTTAATAATTACGCCCGTTTTCCATTCTGCTGGAAGAGTTTCGGTTTCCCAACACTCCCTGATGAGGGGAAGTAGAATATCCGCTGTAGCATTCGAATCCGCTTTAAATAGTTCGACCGGAATTCCATCTATCCCCGGGGCCTTACCGGCGTCCATAGATTCGATAACCCGCTTTAATTCCGTCTTAGATCGTGGTCTGGAATTAATACTGGCTACTGGAGGGACGTCTTCTTCTGCCGATGAGGATGCACTTGCAGGCCCAAAACTGTTGTTAAGGACCTCTTTCTATCTCTGAAGTTGCTGTTCTTCGGTAACAAGCAGTAACCCTTCTTTATCTTTCATAGGATGGTCGGTTGTGAACGATTTACCAATTAGTGGTTTAATTAGCTTAAATATGGTTCCGCTTTACCACGGTAAGCCGCATCATTTGCCTCCTTCGCTAAAGCGTTGATGTAAGTATGCTTATCACGCCTCACACTTCTCTGCACGCCTTTTTGCAGGGAACGGTATTCAGCGCGAAGTTGATTTTTAGCTGAATCATCAGCAGCAGAGTTAATCTGTTCCTTAACTCTTTTGCGTGCTGAGATAAGAGACCAAGTAGCATCACTGATAAATGGTCTCCTACCTCGATCCAATCTTCCCACAGTCGCTTCGCCACATGAAATAAAAGAATCCTTTGCAAAATTCCATCTATGGGAGAACTATGCCAGTCAAATACCTTAGACCATTTCTTATAACCGCATGGGTTTAATGACGTAATAGCGCTGGAAAAGTCATCATGCGATGAAATAGAACAGAAGCGGCTCGTCTCGACTTGTCATCTTTCTATGTATGTATTATCGTAGAGATCCTTCCAAATTATGACAATATCCCTTGATTATAAAGCCAATTAAATAACGACCATTTCAAACGCAGCCTTGAAATCAACAAAGGAAGTGTATAAATTGGTATTCCGCATTCAAATGGGATTCAGCATTGGTTATAATATAATGGTAGCGTCGAAGGGGCAAAAACGTTGATAATAACCTTTAGTAATATTATATTACCGTTATGTAGTTATCGGGTTTTTTTTGTGGTAGTCACAAAAAACACTACTTGTCTTGAAATTAGTATACGCAACCAAAGTCCACACATTGAAATTGGGATGCATAAATTTATAGGGGTCTCCACTAGAAACCACAAAAAAGGCAATGTTTCAAATGTCTTTTAAATGATTCATCGATCTCTTCTTTGTGACAGCCACCATATCAAATTTAAAAATCGCTGCCAAAGAAATGTCTATCTTTTCGCAATGGGCTACCATACAAACCCATCGTCGTCTATTCGTTGTACGTTGAAGCTTCACGATTTTCGATACTTCCAGCTCATCGTACAATAGATACGACTCATAGTTGTACCGGATACGCCAATGATCTCGCTCGCGAACGTTCCCGAAAATTCGCTTGAGGACCATTCGTTCGCATGACTCTAGCAAAATTTCGGAGGCTTGGGTGGATGTTTCGCAGCCATAACACAGCACGGGTTGGATGATCGTTTTGTACACGCGGAGCTTCGTGCGCAAGTTTTGAATTAATTATAGGGAGGACCTAGAAATAGGTCTTATTGTCGCACTAACTTTGCCAGTACACCAAAATGCAGCCAAATATTGTACAGTACACTTCGATCGATACTGTCGTACGCCTGCTAGACGTCGACAAAGATTTGGTATGCGTCGATGTTATATTCCCAGCACTTCTGGAGTAATAGCTTGTGAAAAGCTGATCGGTCGTTGAACGACCAGGTCTGAAGTCGTCTTGGTACTCGCCAATGATTCGTTCTGCGTACGGATTAATTCTCTTTTCTAGAATTTTCAATAAAATCTTATAGGCCGCTGAAACTAATGAAATGTCCTGTAATTCTCGCACTTCAGGTTGTCACCCATTTGGTGGATTGGGCAAATTATGCTTTTGCGCCAATCTTCGGGGATTACCTCGTAGTTCCATAGCAGTAGCACATGTATAGCGTTGGTCAGGCACGTTCCACCGTGCTTCAGCGGTTCTGCTGGGATCTTGTCAACGCCGGGTGCTCTATTACGTTGAAGCGATTGTATGGCGGACTCACATCCTCAACTGTTGGGGGTTGAACGGAAGGGCCTGGTTCAGCTAACTGCTCAAGATCTGCCGTGGGGGAGTTTGATGGTGCATTGAGGAACACTTTAAAATGCGAAGCCCATCGTTTATTTATGCTGCCAATGTCGCTGATTATGTTACTATCCTTGTCCTTACATAGGCTTGTCCTGGGTTGATATCCGTTCTTGATGTTATTTATAAGTTTGAAGGCTTGTCTAATGTTCTTACTGGCTAATATTTGGTTTATTTGCTGTAACTGCTCGTCAAAATGTTTTCGTTTCTTACGTCTAATTAACTTATTAGTTACTCGCCGGAGTTCGTTGTATCTTTCATTCTTGGCTCGACATTCGCGTTGTGTATATTGGCGATAAGCGTAATTTTTCGCCACAGTCGAGGTACTGCATTCGTCGTCGAACCAGTCTGTTCGTCTACGTCGGGCTTTATATCCCACGACCTCCTCTGCAACTCCTTTGATGCTGTGGTTGAGCTCCTCCCAGAACTCATGAATGCCTAAATTGCTGATGTTATCAAGATCATGCATGGGCGAGAGTTTTTCCTCAAGTGTGGTAGTATACGCAGCCCGCCTTGGCATCATCGATCAACTTGGGTCAACAGGGTTGACCTGTAGATCATCACAACATTTAAGACATTAGAAGCCGTTAGAGGGGGGCGCCCGCGAGGAGGGTTGATTTGTTTTGGGGAGAAAATATGCAGATCGTGTTCATATTCTCATTTTCGAAATTTCAGACATCTAGTCTTGCCTGTTCAGTTGTTTCAAATATTTCATCAGGGGGTGGTAAATTGAGTTGCTTCAGCTGCTCTTCTTTACTATTCACCTGAGTCCCATTTAAGATGACTTTGAGCTCTGGAACATTGAACATTCCGTAGAGCGATTTAATTTGCTTATACATTTGAGGCGCGGATTTGACGCATGAAAGTCGGTGCGTCATTTGTCTACGGAAGGATGTTATATTATCTGAAATTATTTTGCTTAAGATATTAATTTTTTTCACAATGGATCGGTATTGATCACTAAAAAAACTCGTATCATAAATATCTATGATACGAGTTTTTTTAGCATGCGTCTTTTTAAGTGCCGGTTTTTCAAAAGTAGGACAATCTCAGGGGAAGAGTCTTCTATCGCCTTAGCTATTGACTGGAAATATTGTTGGTCTTAAGGCTCGCCTAACACTTTCATCAAATGAATTCCAGTCTGTGGTAGCATTGCAAATTGTATCACCCCAGGATATATGTCGAGGTCAGGTCTCCTCCTACCACGATATATTTAAATTGATCGTGAAGATCGTTAAGCGTCTTAAGAACATTGTCTTTAGACTGGCTGCACAACCCGAGGTCGATTGAAGCGATGGTAGCCCATAATGCTCAAACGCTTTTATTAAAATGGCAGACCCACCATTTTTGCCATTGCGAACAATGTTATAGTTTGTTAAGCGCACAACGTGATTGCTCTTCAAATGTGTTTTTGTGATGCAGAAAATATCAGCTTTAAAGGAATTAATTACTCTTGACAATTTTCTCTTTGAGCGTGTCAAATTATGACCGCAATCGTAGCCAGCTTAGTCTCTGCCTGCGCAGATGACGGTGGCACAACGCGAAGAAGCTGATCTACATTCGAGGAAATCTGTCTGGGAGAGTTGCTTGTACCTCGTGCTGTACTGGCGAATGAGACACCATTGCGAACGTAGTTTGTGGGAATCCTGGGAGGGGTGGCTGAATTTCTATTCGATTGACAATTAAGACTGTTTCGCTCTTGGGCTGGTTTTTATTTTGAATCCACCTACCCATTCTTTCTATCCCGGGCATTCTTTGTAATTCGCGGGGTGATCGTAATTACCACAATTACAGCAATCAAAACGCTCAGTTTTTCATCTTTCAGCAGTAACATTGAAAAAAACGCGTCAAAACCAAGCTGAAATCAAAACAACGATAACTACCCAAAAAAACACCGTAAAACGAAAATATTGGAGTGGCTCCATTATGTTTTGACCAATTTATTTATAAATTTTCGATAAAGGTTGTTGTTGTTGTAGCGATTCAAGAGATTTATTTTTTATTTTATTTTTTTTTCTCTTGAATCGAAGGGGGTCTTGGCAGCTCTTGGCCGTTTTTAGCAACGGGTAGCTCCGATAGCTCGATAAAGGTCGATCTACACTATTCAGTGACAGTCATTTTCCATACAAGTTGAAAGATTGTCAGTTAATTTATTGTTTTTTTTCACTTACCTTCCATTCGTATAATCGGGCATAACTGTATGACACAATGATAATAAACGAAAAAAATTATGTGCATGCTCCTGATCCGACTTGACTGCATCCAACAGTGTTTGATCGAACCATTTGAACTCGGGCTCGTATTCCGAATGAAATGAAAAATCCACAGGATCAATAGCCTAAAAGTCAGCCAATAGAAAATAACAAAATAAAGAATAATTATTTTCGATGAAAACTCATCCTATTAATACTAATAAATATAGATAAATTTGATTGAAGATGATGTATAGATATTAAGGGAGTTTTAGCAATCCGTAGAAATCGTTGTGGCATCTGAGTTGATGAGTTGAAATTTTACGTTTTTGATGTTCATATGGCTTGCTAAAACTCTTTAATTCTTTCGAGTCAATAAGCCAAAATTATGTAAATATTAAGCGTGAGAATGAAGAGTCATATCTGCTGTTTTTCTAATGCAAAGCATAGTTTTAAAATATAAATATTTTTTTATAATTTTTTTAATTTTATATTTACAATATTCAGGATACGAGTATTTATTACTTGAAATTACTATACCACTTCATAGTACAAAAGTTCATGCCTTCATGTTCATCTATTCTACAAAGCACCGACAAACAATGAGGCTGATTACATTTTATGATTGTACAAGTCTTAAGAGCAAATTCAAACCAAAGCAATATTCATTGGGGTAACGACCATACAATAGAAATTAATCGACCAAAGCATAGTATCGTTTTATTCACCTCATCTGTTTAGTAGCCTAATGCATTTATAAGAGGAGTTACGTTGTACATGCTATGATCACTCTTAGAGAAAATCAACTGAGGTGAGGGTATGATTTCGAAGAAGTTAGAAGTTGTGACAATTCAGGACGTTCACCAATTTTTATCTCTCTTATAAATTATATATTTATTCTGCGATCTACGGTACAGTTGATTTGAGAGGCGTGAGGACACGTTAAAAGGACATATTTTTCCCATGCATAAGTATACATCATATAAGACAATGGAAAGATCATGCTATAAATAGGTAGATAAATTACAAAAGAAATAACGAAAAGCTACGACAAAGTTTCCGGAAGTAGCACGTAGAAGCCACGATTGATATATAAGGCAAAAGATTCCTGCGATCACACATTCGCGCATCACATCCGGCGCAATTATGGCTATAACATCAAATAATTATAAGGACATGCATACGTGCACTTTTTGCTGCTCTTGTGATCCATTCGGTAATGTAGTTGTGTATGAGTTGGTGATTGTAGTGGCTGTTGTTGTTGTAGTATTGTTGGTAGTATTATTGTTGTGGTGGTGGTAGTTGTTCTGGTAGCTGCTCTTACTACACTCTCTATTCGTGCTGTTGCTCTCTACATCGATCGGCTGTGATGATTGCACCGTCGCGGTCGACACCCCAACGGTGCCTTGCATCAATGCATTCAAGCGTCTAAATGTATTGCCGTGATTCGAAAAATCATCTTTAGTCAATTTCAAATTGGGATTTTCAATTAAATTCGTTTTTATTTGATTTAAATTCGAACCGCTGCTGCTACTAGCGTTTGTGCTTTTTGTCTTTTTCAATGCATTGCATGGATTGTTTAAATGTTGCGATTTGCAATGTTGATGATGAAAATTTAAAATATGTTCGTCATAAGTTACACGTTTTCTATTCGTGCCCGAACACGACGATACAACAATGGTGGTCTTTAGTTTAGTGGCGGCGGCTGTTGGACTATTTTTTGTCGTCGTAGCGATAGGAGAAGTTACGATTGTTGTATTTAATGCAGGCGAAAGAGGAGAAGTAGCTGTTGTGACCGTGGTGGTACTTGCAGCAATATCAGATTGTAGTCCAGGAATCCGATCGTCGGATATACTACGAGTATGTAGGAGAGTAGTTGGTGAGGTATCAGTTTTGGTGACTTTCCTGGGCTACAAGTAAAATATATATACATACAAAAGAAATTATGTGTGTCTGTGTGGGGCAGGAAAATAATAAAAAACAGACAATGTAAAATGAGGATGGGGTGTGATGCTATAGTGTATGCCGATTACAACAAGGAGACAATGCAGGGTGAAAGTGGTGGCTAAAATGATGTGTAATTTCAGTTTTCATCCGCGGGCCCTATTTTTAAAAGGCTAAATACAACAAAAGTATACCAGATTTCTGATAATTTTAGAAGATGAAGCTTAAGGCTTCTTCACACGGGGTGACTAGAATTACACTAAATATGATTGCTTAAGTTCCAGATTTCCAGATGTGCGCTAATTGCCCTAAACCATTTTTTTTCAAGTAGTTTTTTTTTTATATTTACTGAATGCCTTTAAAATTGATTTGCTTTTTCTAATATAAGGATTTTTGGCCGTTTTCTTCCAATGGAAATGATGATTTACCAATAATATACAGTTGAGTCTCTACAATCTACATCCATACGTAACAGTGCACAGAATTTAATCTAATGCCAAATTATCTAATACAATGGGAAGTATCTATTGTATATTATATTTTATTTATATTTAATTAAAATTTAATAATCAAAGAATTTGGAGAGTTGATGTTCGATTGTCTCTAAAAATCTCTAAAAAGTAAAACAGTAATTTAACTCGTAAAAAGTAACAAAATGAACTTACTTCACTATTTATCTAGTTTTAGATTAACAGTTTTAATTTTCTAGTAACAATTATAAATTAAATAAAATTTATCATTATTTAAATTATACCACTAAGACAAAAAAAAGGGATGAGATGTTATCATTGATCTATTAAATAAATTTGTTTCTTTTGTGCCAAAATGTGCATACATGATAAATGAAATTTTTAAGTATTCATAATTCCAATAAACACAGTTATGACATACTATGATTGTGTAAAAAACATCTAGAATTAATGAATTAGAATAAAAACATATACGACCTCAAACGCATCATCCATTCTCACATATACTTACGTCGGTTATCTCAACAACTTCGCCCGTTCGTAAATCAATAACATCACCATACGCCCGTCCATTGATACTGCACTTATTAAATGTCATAATATTTTGTGTTAGTGTACCAGTTTTATCCGAAAATATATATTGTATTTGTCCCAATTCCTCGTTTAAGGTGGTTGTACGGGCCTTAGCGTGGGTTTTAGTCTTTTCATAGTACATTTTATCGTCCCAATTTATAAGAAATGATTGGGCAAAACGTATGACCTGCAACAATAATGAGTGTTTAATACACTGTGGAATAAATATGGTGGTTAGTGCTTACCTCTACTGAAACGTAGAGAGATATTGGCACAACTGTATTTAAAACGATTGCATAGGAAAAAAATACTAGAAAACCGATAACAGTGGGTCCTAGTATGAGGCCATCCGGAATTATACTTTCCCATGGCAAATAGGCCTGCAAGAAGAATAATTGAAATTGTTAAATAAATGCTGGAGGTTGAATGAATTACCAAGAAGTTACCTGAAAATATTGTCCAACCAAACCTTCCCATATCGCACACGCCAGAGTACAAAACGCACACACTGATAACAGAAAAAATACTATCTGTAAAGAGAAAGAAGAAAACTCGTCAAAATTAATTGCAACAATTTTAATTAAAGGAGGTTATTGTACGAGGTCTGTTTATAAGTCTCCATTTTGAACATGTTAGGGCACTCCCATTGTGAAATTATTTTGATATTGGGCAACACTAACTTATCTCAGGCCGATACACTTCCAATTATGTGTAGGGTTTTGGAAAGAATTCAAAACAATACAGGTTGACCTTAATATTTAATGTGAGCCCCTTCCGCCGATCAAAGACTTCACGTTTGGGAGCCAAAAACAGTCACGCGGGGCCAGGTTAACAAAGTAGGAGTATGCGTACGACCACTTAACTCAATTTTACCGATTAGGCCGAGATGAATGAGCCCACGAAATTGTCTTTTTCTGCTTCTGAGCCGAATTACCTTGAACCTCCACTGTTTGAACTGCTGTTTGGTGGCTGGTGCAAAGTGGTGGATTTATGCATCTTTTATGATCACCAACCAGTGAACAAATTTCACTAAAACATGGCCGATCAATTGCTCGAAGTGGTCCCGCAATTTCATTTGTGGTCCACAGTTGACAAAGGCGGTAAAAATCAGCTTTTCATCTCCCGATGTTTGGCACATGTTCACATGATCTGCCTCTGACCTCTCTTCAACGACAAAATACGATTTTTTAAATTCTCGTAAAAGTGGTCTACATGCTTGACAAAAGTGCCTGTTACAAATGAACTATGAAACACATCTTTCTGAAATCCGCAGCTTCCTAAGTAAGGCGGTGTTCAGTGGCGGAACAACTTGAATTGGGGCCAACTTTTTCACTGGGCCACCTAATATAAGTCGTAGTATTTCCTTAACTCGCGTGAACGTGAACTGCTTCAAACGTGAAAACCCGCATACGTGAACGATTTTATGTTTACCCAGACGACTCTGAAACGTGAACCAGTTCTGAATGCCCTTAAACATGAAACCTTCAATGTCTAGAAAAATAATTGATTTATTAGCTATTTAATGTAGGTTGCAATTTAAAAAAAAATCTCTGCATTTTCGGATGCCAGAGGTGATGGCAAATTCGGCGAAAATCGGTCAGATAGTGAACGTGTTAAAGGAATGTAATGTAGGTACGTTAGTGACAGTTGATTGGCGAATTGGGAATGTGATTGGTCATACAATCAACAGCCATTTTCACTTGCAATTAAATTCGCCAATAAGCATTAGAGATCTTCATTCGAAATTGTATCGGCTACACCGTGCAACAAGTTCCTGGCCTATCAATCTGATATCAGATTACATGATCACGGAACTGCGTTTCGGCAGGAAGTTCGCCTTTCACATCCCAGATCGGGCGGAGTGGGCTAATGGCAACACGTGTATGGATCCTAGAAGCATCACTTGGTTTACTGATGGCTCTAAGACCAATCACGGTGTAGGTGCTGGAGTCTTTGGACCCAATACCAGGATCTCGGTTGCAATGGGCAAATGGCCTAGTGTCTTTCAAGCCGAAATTCATGCCATCGAAATCTGTGCCAGGGAGATCCTGGGACGTGGTCTCCATGGCGCACATATCGCCATTTGCACTGATAGCAAGGCAGCAATTAACTTCACACAAGTTCACATCAAAGATGGTCAGCAAGTGCTTTGACCTCCTTCACAGCCTCTCCAGCCGTAACTCTGTTTCAATCTATTGGGTTCCGGGTCACAAAGGCGTTGAAGGAAATGAATACGTGGACGAATTAGCAAGAGGGGGCTCATCTTCTACACTCATCGGTCCTGAGCCCTTCTGTAGAATTAGCTGAAAAGCTGCTAGAGGCGTAATTGGTAACTCGTCCTCGGACTTGAGGCATAACTTCTGGACATCGCACCCTGGCTTAAGAGTTACAAAAGAGTTAGTGCGCCCCTTCAGCTTCTCCGATATTAAATGTCTGCGCAGGACCGAGCTCAGACTATTAATAGGCTTTACGGGGCACTTTGGGCTCCGCTACCATCTTCATAAAATTGGTCTATCAAGGGAGACACAATTTCGCCTTTGCCTAGAGGAAGACGAAACCTCCACTCATTTATTACTGGAATGCCCGGCGATCGCCAGTCCTCCTTGGACGTGATTAACTCAGCACTAGTATGATTAGGTGCTCCTCTCTGAAAGATCTTCTAGCCTATATTAAACGGGTTGATGACCTTCTAAATTAAAGGACTATGGCACAATATACCTTTTAGATAGCAGTGCCCACCTCTATGGTTAGGTCCATTATGTATATTGTTATATTATTATTGTATCGGCTAAAAATTCGATACAGACAGAAATTGATGAAAGTTTGCCGCTTCTCGGTAACCGTAGCGAAATTCTTGCTCCCATAAAATAGCTGTAAAAACAAGGAGCAAAACCGGGCTTGTTTGCTTTTTACACTGGGATGACTACTACTACTACTTTACCCCTTGTGGGGCATAGCGCCTCTACTACACCTACTCGCCATTGCGTACGGTTTCTGGCCATGTAGGTTAGGTTAGGTTAGGTACAGGGGCCGCCAGATTTGCACCCAGCGCACTTAGACCAGATTTGGTCCATTGTGATACCACCGAGAGAATCATGTCTCTACTAACTGCCTAAAAACCAACCCGTGCTTACAATAAATTTATTGAGCAGTATTGGGCTCACATCCCGAAGATCATCGGTATCGTAGAAATACCTTGAGCCCAGAAAACGGATTCGTTTCTCAGCCAGGGCGGGACAGTGGCAGAGTAAGTGATGCACACTTTCTTCCTCTTCTTCATCGTCACAACTTCTACAGAAGTCGTTGTGAGGAATTCGGAGTCTTCTCGCGTGCTCTCCAATAGGACAGTGCCCTGTTATTACTCCCACCACATTTCGAATATGCTTTCTGTCTAAGGAAAGTAGCATCTTAGAACGGACATTGTCTAGCTTTGGCCAGATCATTCTCGTCGTTGCGCATGTCAAGCCATGAATCCATCTTGCATTGGTTCTGCATATTGTAGCGGTCTCTATTAACAATGCACAAGCCGCAGTAGGTATTTTCAAGAAGGAATTACCGTCTTCAACGCTACCTGCTGACACATGCCGGGCCAAGTCATCTGCGTTGCGATTACCTGCAAAGCCACTATGGCCCGGTATCCAGCATAGCGTAATGTTGAAGAAGCGACCCATCTCTCTAAGTACTGAACGACATTTCTCAGTAGTTCTTGAAGTGGTCAGCACTGAATCAATTGATCGAATTGCAGCCTGACTATCTGTGAATATAAAGACGTCCCTACCAGTGATGACGTGACAGCCCAACCAAGTTAAGGCTTCTAAAATCGCGGAGATCTCCGCTTGGAGGACACTACAAAAATTAGGCAGGCGGAAAGACAAATGAATATTCAACTCATCCGAGTGGATTCCTATACCAACTCCTGCATCTGTCTTGGAACCATCAGTATAAATGGAAATGGATCCACTGACCAAGAAGCTGTTACTATCCCAAGATTCCCTTGAGGGGATCAAACTACAATGGTTCCTACCAAAGAAGTGATTGGGAACAGTGTAGTCAGTCGCTAGGGGCAGGTTAAAATTACGAAGTATCGCTGAATGCCCATAGTCCAGCGCTCGCCAGAGACCAGTTTCACGTAGGCGCAAGGCCACTTTTGCGGCCATTCTTTGGCCGAAAATGTCCAATGGGAACAGTCCCAGGACCATATCTAATCCGAATGTAGGAGTAGTTCTAGAAGCTCCTGTTATAAGAAGAGAAGCCAACCTTTGAAGTTTGACCAGCAATTTTTAATAGGTAGCGGTGCTCAGTGCCATCCACCACACACTAACTCCGAAAAGCAAGACTGGCCGCACAATAGCGGTATACATCCAATGCACGACTTTTGGCTGCAAACCCCAGGTTTTCCCGATGGCTTTCCTACACGAATACAGTGTTACTGTAGCTTTATTCACCCTTTCTTCGATGTTGGGCTTCCATTTTAGTTTCTTATCAAGGATAAGTCCAAGAAATTTCGCGGTTTCAGCAAGCTCAAGTTGAAAGCCTCCTAGTCTGGGAAGCCTAATATTCGAGAAGTAATTCTCCTCGATCGTTTGTGTCTGAGCTGCCCCAGACAATATGATGCGCGTTAGAATCGCATCCGAGAATTACACTAGTGGCTGAAGACGCTGCTGCCGCAACGGCTTCCTTTAGATTCGAAGAAGGTAGAGTGCCGTCATGGGGCATATATGCCGATGCAACCCAAATCACCTTACTTCGTGTCTCCAAACACACTAAGACAAAGTCATTGTCACTAAAATTTGGCAGCAGAAAAGCCTTGATGGCTTTCTTTACAAGAACACAGGATCGCGGTATCCCCTGCTCTGTTACGTAAAAGGTAGTATAATCCGAACAATTCAGACCCTTAACAATATTATTCACAACCCAAGGTTCCTGAATGAGCACAATATCGTCCATGCCTTGCGATAGACGATAAGAAAGAGCAGCTGACGCTGCCTTTGCATGGTGGAGATTAATGTGTAAAAACCTCAACATTTTATACTATCTCCACCACCGTTTTGTTCTCTTCCTCATCCGTATCGGATTGGAGGGCCACTTCTGGCCATGTAACATATTTGGCCTCAGTTCTTTCTCAAAGACGCACATTCTTTATCCACAAATCTGCGCCACGTGATTTTTGGGCGACCCCTTTGTCGTCCACGTTGTGATAAGGGGTTCCATCGCAAAGCGCGACCAGCAATGCAGCTATCCGCAACGTATGACCAATCCACTGCCACTTTCGTCTGCGAATCAATTCGGCGATAGGAATTTGACCCGTACGCCGAAGATCTTCATTCAAAATTCTTTCAGGCCAAAAAAGTCTTAAGATTAAACGAAGATTCTTAAGATTCGTATTAACGAAAGTTTTTCAGCTTCTTGGTAACTGCAGCGGAAACTTTCCAAGTGCTGCTTCCGTATAGGAGCACTGAAAGTATCAAGGAGCGAAACAGCCCCAGTTTCGTTTTAACACCGAGGTAACTTCTTTACCAGACTTTGGACAACATGACGAAGGAACACTTGGCACGGTTAATGCGGCAAACGTCGCGTCATCTTGATCTGTGCCACCACCAATAGCAACAGTGCTACCTAAATAGACGATTTCGTCTACCTGTTCAAAAAGTTGTCCATTGATACTTATGGGGAGAGTGGGGTTCCCAATCAGGCTAAGGATTTTGGTCTTGCTGGTATTAATATTTAGCCCGACAACCTTTGCCTCTCTCTCGAGATCCAGAACCATTTCACTCAGATCGATGATCTTATGCGAGAGTAGGCAAATGTCATCACCATCAGCATAGTCAAAATGTTGTAGGTGGGATTTCAGAGTCCACTGAATGCCACGGTTACATTCTTCAGGCAAAGCTACATAGAGCACATCACCAATCACGAAAAGAAACAGGATGGGTGATAGGATGCAACCCTGCCTCACATCGCTATGAACTTCGAAACCCTCAGACACCTTACCTTTATGGAGTACGCGACATTTTGCATCGACGTATGTTGCCCTAATTATAGCCGCTATTTTCTCTGGAACACCTCTCTTGTGCAAGGCCGCCCAGATACATTCTCCGTTCACACTGTCGAAAGCCTTCTCATAATCAACAAAAAATTGGGTGAGTGGTTTGGTTTTTACTGAGCTTCAAAGTAAAATTTTTGAGATTTAACCCAAAAACAAATTTATTATTTCATCTCAATTTCCTCCAACTTCTGCCAACGTGAAGTGCTTGTATATGTAATTTAAATTAAAATAACGATAAGAAGTATGCACTTACCCCAATAATAATAAAGTTTAATAACCTATCAATGCTAGTACTTTTAAATTGCGTTTTCCCCGAGTTTTGCATTAGTTTTGTATCCTTTCCAGCAAATATAACAACACCATAGCACCATTGTGTATTACGCAAAATGCATCCACGTAATAAAATTTTGTCATTATCTAACGAAAATCTTGCTCCATTCCATATAAGTGTTCCTGAAAAAAAAAGAGATAAACAAAAAAGCGGAATTCAGAAGAATATCACAAAGTCAGAGGAAACATTAAAAAATTGTATTTTAGAGTAGTGAAAGTAAGCATCCTATCAAAAAGTTGTTTGTTTTAAATCCAAATTCTACAATTAAAATTTGATGATTCTTTCTTTGATCGCAAAACCTAAAATTGAATGACAGAGTGCCAAAAGTAATGCCACGATAAATGACACTATTATTTTAAAATTGATTCTAATTAATTTAATAAATTAATTTTGAAATACAACTTCAAACAGCCATCATCCTTGATGGATATCCAAAAAAGATTCATCAAATTCCAAACAATCTGTCAATATACTCTAAAAAGTGTCATCGTACCTTCAAATTTATTTAATAAATTATTCGGTCGTTCACAGATTATTTCACCAGTAAATTTCCATAGAAGATCATCACATTGACCCATCTCGGCCGTTTCGGGCAAACATTGTTTGCATTTTAGATTCGTTTCACCGTCCAGCTCGGCCGTTTCGATGAAACACAAACCATTCGGTTCACTAGTCGACAATAGTAGAATGTCGGCGGCAACAAATTGATTGTTATCCATACGTATGACGTCACCAACCTGGAAACAAAAAGGACATGAAAGAAATGAGTGAAATTTGATGAATGTAAATGAAATTTAGGTAAATTTAAAAACATCAGTTAACCACTTCTTTTGAGTTTTACTAAAATATCTTTTCTTTTTAATTTCGTGCCTGAGATTTGAACAAGGATATTCGATGGAAAATTCAACATTAAAGACTGAGTGACGCAAATACTAATTAATTAGCCCACCACACACTAAAAGTTCTTAGGAAGATAAGATACTTAACTTATGTCAATTATGTATATACAAAAGTAACTATTAATTGCTTTGAAATATTTTCCCGAGAAAGGTATGGAGTTTTTTTTTAAACGAAACTTATCATTTAACGGTCGTTTAAAGGAGAACATTTAAATTTTAATTAACGACGGGATAGTAAATTGTAGACAAGCGTTTAAAATATTTATTTTGACTATTTCTAATGTCAAGCAAGTCAAAGGCATTTTCAAGGATTATCTACTTTTAGTATATCCTTCATTACTCGAATGGATGAATTTATTATTTTTTATAAATCTTTGGCGATTTAAATTGTAAAAATTGTAAATAAAGAAATATCAATAATGAATATCAATTAATTCTATCCTCGCGACAATATGTTAAATACTCAAGGACAGAATAAATTACGACAAGGATGAAATCACGTGGCGGTGGTTGATGGCAACTATGATTGATTTTTAGAACGTTCTCGCACTCCTTTAAAGTTCAAACGGAACGCATTTCAAGGTCTCATCTATTATGTTCAACTCAAAAATACGTGGCGTAGGAAAAGCATTTTGTTTTTGTTGTTTTCTTAAAATAAGGACACGTGTCTAACGATGATATATGGAGAAGATATTACTACTCGTACTTACCTGAACACCTGACCACTTTTCATCGACCAATCTTCCATTTCGAAGAGTTTTTGATTTTCTATTATTCACCTGGGAATCGGACACATGACGTTGCTATATAGTGTGGAAAAAGAAGACGACAGTGTATTAGAATTATACCAGGGATATTGAGTATGGGTTTATTGAAATTATGTGACAAAGTGTACTTACAATATCATCGTATGCATCCTTAACGGCCGTCAATGCCAATACACCAATTAGAGGTATAGCTGTTGTAATTGGCGTTAACGATGAAATGGCAGGTATCAATTGTAATACCAATAAACATAGAAAATAGAAATTGGCAAGACGTTGAAATTGTTCCAGTAGATTCAATGGTAGAAATGTTAATAATGAATATTTGGACGTTTTGATATAGTTATTCTGAAAAGAAGAAAAAAATTAATAGATTAACTTTTTTTTGAAAATTTCAATTAACGTAAATTGTAACTAAAGCTTCTGCAATATAATTTTACAAATTCAACAATGGCCGTGTTTTTTAACCGCTAACCTACACTATACGGGGTAATTTTCATACAAATGCTAAAAATAGTTTTGGTTTGTCAATTCATGTTAAAAGTGTGGTTTGCTAAATCCTTACTCTGAAGAAATTATGGTTCATGCATAAAAATAGGTTTTCATTGAAAAAATAGTATTTAAACTTTTGCGTTTGTCATGTGGAAACGGGGCTTTAACATAAATAATTAATATTTTGAAATAAATTGCGATGCCTACATGACAATTTGAAATTTAACATGGATGCTACCATCGATGATTTTTTTTGCGCGTCTGGGTCAGCAAACCTGCCCCCGATGTTGAAAAAACACGGCCAATATAATTGTTGCTTATGTTCTCAACAAATTCTATTCAAATTTTCCGAGTAATTGAAAACGTGAAATTGGCGAAACGGTCTGTAGTTTTACCGATACTGAGTCAACCAGAAAATCCAAAAAGTACACTCAAATTTTTTAATGGATAGTTTTTGAGAATAAATAACGGTAATGCTCATTTAAAGAGAGTAGCTCTTAGAGCTGTTAAACAAATATCTAAATTCTATTACAATCGATGTGCCCCTCAGAGAGCCAGGAGACTTCACACAGCATGAAAAAAATATCTTTTGAATTCTTGTGAATATTTTTATAACGGTAATGTACTCTCAAATTAAGTCTATAAACATTTTCTATGACTACCAATAATATGCCAAAAGTTCCCATAATTGCGCGTGCCCAACAGCGACCTACGGTTGAGAATTTTTGAATTAAGTTACCGGGAAGTGTTTTCAGAAACAAATTTGTAACGGTACATTTAAGAACAAAAAAAAAAATATCTCCGGCGAATTTGAAGCTTTTTTTTCGCCATGTAGTCTGGCTGGTGTAGTGGTTAGTGCATTTTCTTTGATAGATCCTTGAGGAACTGTTATTTTAAAAGACATTCATTTTTATTAATCTGCACGAAAAGTATGCAAGCCAGCTAAACAATCATTTTTTTCTCTTGGATTTTTCTTAGCGGGTCGGGGATATGTACATAATTGAAATCTATGACACCAATTAAGATTTTCCGTCGGTTTAAATTGTCATTTCCAAAAATATTGTCAGGAAAAATTTTATTTTTTTAGGGCAATCCAGATCGCCCTTTTACCTTTTAACGATAAATGTTATATAGTATGTTCAGCAAGCCCCTTCCCTCCTTATACTCGTAAGGGGTCAAACATATAAGTTTACCATTTTTAGGAATATTTCTATAAAGGTAATGTTCAAAAGGTAATGTTCAAAAAGTATTATTTAGGCGTTGTATCAGTTCTTTGTTCGATTGGCTTTTGCAATGACAATAAATAAATCGTAAGGCCAATCGTTGGAAGTCAAATTGTGAGCGAAGCGAACAACGCGAGCGTAGCGAGCTAGTTGATGATAAATTTGGCCACTTTTTCATTACCGTATGGACTACGAATTTGCCATAAAATGTTTGCTTGGGCAGAGCTTCCGTTATAGATATTTTCGTGAAACATTGTTAAACATATCACAAATTACCGTTTTTGAGATATTCAGAAAAAGCTATTTTTGGGGTGGGGTATTTGATTCTCTGTAGCACCGCTAGCGACACTCGTACAGACGATGACTCTTGGGGCCTTGTTTAAGACCTCGAAAGGAAGGCACATGCAAAAATCCAGCTTTCCCTTTATTTTTCCGAAGTGAAATGCTAAATTTCCTGGGGTATATCTGAATATCTATATAACAGTTACGTTTACTTGAAGGAAGCATGTATATTAAAAAATGTATCTTCTGCGATTCTAAATAGAATGCCAAGAAACCCTATCGACACGTATTCTCGAATGGAGGTTTGAACAGTTTTTCGAAAACGATCTTATGATTTATCTTTATAACGGTAGCCGTCACGAGATTGTCGAAAGTGACGAATTTTTACCTCTTGTGGTTGTTAACAGAAAGGCAAGTTCCCATTGATACGTATTCCCCTAAGAAAGACGAATTCCTCCAAATGCCCTTCCTTAGAAGCGCCAGCATGCATGGAGCTTTTCCGACATTATATGTGCATGTGGAGTCACAGATATGTTTTCACGGTCTTCTATGCGTCACTGCTGGGGTCTCGCTTAGAACCTTAAAATGAAGCCTCATGCCAAAATACAGCTACTCTTTTTCCCAAAATTTAAGTTTCATGGCGTAAATTTCGTTTTCGTTTTGGCAATAAGTGACTCCCGTTTTTTGTTTGTAATAAAAAAAAAACATTTTTAAGATTTTTTTTCGGTATTTTGCGATTATTTCAAAAACGGCAAGAGATACACAAAAATGGTCTGAGGACGAAAAAAACTACATAAACTTAGCTTTCCAATGATATAAAACACATTTGAGTTTAATTACATATTTCGGCGCTAGCCTAACAAAAAAAAAATTAGAATATTTTCATTTTAGACCTTTGTTAAAAGGTTAAATTTGGAAAGAATGCTAGTTCAGCCCTAAAATTTTGTATAAGTATTCACAATAAGTTTAAGATCATTTTAAGGTCCTTGACCGGAGCGACTCAATGTTTACCTTAAAATGATCTTGAACTTATTGTGAATACTACAAATTTTACGGCTGAACTAGTTACTAATTTATGTTCTAGTCTAACGCCGAAATATTCAATTAAACTCTAATGTGTTATATATCATTGCAAAGATAATTTTATGTAGTTTTTTTCTTCCTCAGGCCATTTCTCTGTATCTCTTACCGTTTTTTAAATAATGCCGAAAAAAACTAAAAAATGCCCCCGCCCCCTCTTTTTTAAGGTGGCGGACCTCCGATCGTTTGGGACTTTTAATGCCATAATCTGGGGACCATTCCCAACCATAATCCAAAAAAATTTCCGATGTAGGATTTTTGCCGACCAAATATGCCATTTTTCTTAGACTGAAGAGGAGAGAAACAGAGTTCATTTTGATGTAGTATGTATGTATGTATGTAAATAAATACATATGTGTACATACTCGTATCAGATAGGTAATATTTTGAAAAAAAAAAAAAAAATAATTTGAATTTTACTATAATAGGTTCCAAAAGAAATTTATACATCTCGAAAGTTTGCTCCAATCTAATCCTTGAGGAATTGAAAAGATTCGCCGTGTCTTCTTCACAAAACTTATTTCACGAAATTCATATCAAAGTTTATTGGCCTCGTCTTTCATAATGCGACATTTTTAGCTGCATTTCTGAAGATTCGTCCGGGTTCAATCATGCGACGAATAAAAATGGAATCATGCTGCTGGTTTCTGGAAGATTTTTATTGAATACGAGGGTATGCATGGCTGTGGTGTACTTACTACTACTCGTACATATGGCTTTTCATATCCTTCTTCTAGTCATGATGGAAGCAATCAGAATCAGACAACTTCAATAAATTCGACCAGCAAAACTAATATTTGTCAACAGCAGGAGTTTTATGGTATTTATGTGTGCATGGTTATGTATACTATTAGGCTTCATGCACACGACGCGAAAACGGCTCGCAAGCTCGACACATCGAAATGCATTGGCTCTTATGGGAAGCTCACGACAGCGAGAGCCGTGCCGCTGTCAAATCACAACTAACGAGACGTGTTTTCACATATCGTGCACCACAATCCGCAAATTCACGGCTCGCGAGCCGTGTTTTGACTGTGCACGGCTCTCGCTTGCTGTCGCTCGTCATGAGCTTCCCATAAGAGCCAATGCATTTCGATGTGTCGAGCTTGCGAGCCGTTTTCGCGTCGTGTGCATGAAGCCTTAGTGTTCTATATACGAAAAAAAGCAAATTGCAAATGAAAGGAGATGGTGAGATGAAGCGGAAATCATTGGCATTTACCATAATCACAAAAAATGTGTCAAGGACCCAACATCTTATACAAGGTGGGGCATAAGTAATCACTCTATTCGAAATCGCTGTAACTTTTTTTCCTTCTCTTTTTATCTTTCATTTTTCCTAGTTTCTGAAGTAATCAAACGGATGAATTGGATGAACTAGGACTGGAGAACATGTAGTTCCAACAGGACGGTACAACCGCGCACACTGCTCGAGACACAATCAATATTCTGAAGGAAACATTTCCGGGTCGGTTAATCTCTCGTTTTGGTGATTTGCACTGTCCGGCCAGATCACCCGATTTAACTGTTCCAGACTTCTTTTTATGGGGTTTTTTGAAGTCGCGGGTTGAAGCCCTTAAGGAGAATATTCGCCAGGAATGCGAAAACCTGTCGCCCGATATTCTGGGAAGAGTGATGGAAAATGCCATAAAACGGGCCCGTATGGTAATCAACTGTGGCGGCGGCCACTTAGCCGATATCATTTTTGCGACTTGATACAATAAATTCTAAGGAATTAAATAAACGTATTTCATATGCTTTTTTTATTAAGAAAAATACAGCAAAAGAACATCGGATGATTACTTTTGCCCCACCTTGTATTAAAGGAAAAAAAAATTACTGTTAATAAAGTGACCTACATTTTCCCGAAGCCCTTAAATTTTCGTATTTCTCGAACAAGGCACTTCCTTGAATCGTTTTTCTTTCTAGAACAGAACTTGGTAATTCGCTTTATTCAGATTTATGTACTCGAAGAGGTCAAGTACCATTTACAGTGATTGATATTTCGGACAATTTTATGAACGTGGTTTTTATTGATTTATATTAAGCTGGAGTAGAAACTCGTACAGAAAATTATGTGTATAGAGTAGAAATCAAATTTGAAAAAGAATATTTAACGTTGTATAAGAAGCGTAAAAACGAATCTTAATGGCCGCGTATTGAACACTATTCACGTAAAAACGCTATAGGGTTATTTTTTGTTTAATCAGGACAATCACTGGAGGCATTGGCAAAATGGTAATTTCTAGAGTAACCAATGAGAAACATATTGTTGAAGGACTTTTTTTCGGAGAGCCGCTTGGTCTTCATAGCAGTGCTAAGAGTCATCTAAATTGGAAAAAACTCTTTGTAGTTGCATCTTAATTTTTTCCTCGGGCTTCGACTACTGCATTTCTAAACATTTTTTGCAGATGCATAGTCTTAGTCCAATCGTGCTTCGCGGTTCACATTTGCAAGCTTACTTGCTCTCACAGCTATAGCAATAATGCCTCATTGCAACGATACCGTCCTTTTGCATTTACAAGAAAAAAGTTTCAGTAAGGTGGAGACAATTTCTGGTTATTTTCCAATCTTTAGGTAGCAGTGAATTTAATTAAACGTTTCCTCGAACATTTTAGTACACCGTCTAATAGTCTAGTCACTCTTTCCAGCATTGCAATTTGTGAGTTTATACAAAATAAATCCTACATCGCTGGATTTTTAGCGATTATTTAACACGAAAAGATACAGAAAACTCAAAACCTCAGCCCGTGCCAGGGCGAGCAAGGATTGTTACATCATCAGCTGTGCGAGGGCGAATTCCGTCATAGTTGCGCCGTCGATTGTTGCAAGTAGTCGTCAGCCCATATGGAAGGGCGAGTTGTCGTCGTAATCGCACATCAGGCCGCACCATGGCCCAGTTGTCAGTGTCGTGGCAAGTCCAGATGTTCTTCTTCTTCTTCTTTTAGCGGTGCAGAAAGGTGTGAAACCGCTGTGCATCTGTGTGGGTACGAGTTATGGTTCGTCGTAGTTAGTGTCCGTGCTGTCTAGGGACAAAAACATAGCTGCTGGGATAGGGTTTTCCCGCAGCGATATAGGGGTAAGATCAGTGGGCGCAGCTGGGCATTGAAACAAATGACCTACATCGTGAGGAGTACCATCGCAGTTTGGACAGATGTTTTGGATGGCCGGGTTTATGCGTGAAAAGTACGAATTAAGGCGTGAATAAAAGCCCGACTAAAGTTGAGCTAGTGTTACTCTGGTGGCTCTCGGGAGCCTAATCTCCTCAGGCGAGATTGGTGGTGGGCGCTCTGAGAAGATTCTATTCGCACCTCAATTCGCAATGGACCGATTCACTTTCAGTGAATCGCTGCGATGGCAACTCGGTATGTAACTTCATCGTAAGGGTCCTGTATGTATCACTGGACCTCTTTCTCAAGGTCTCGTAAACAACGCCTGACATGTCGTGGTGGAGGAATTCGGTCCATGAGATTACGGTTGGGATGATCCTTACGGTATTAGCCAACACTGTTTTGAGAGTAGGAGATTGTGGTCACGTATTGGCATCAATTTTGTCTCCTGATCTAAGTGATCCTGGGCAGACATCAGAAGGCAACCTGTGGCTGTGCGTAGAGCAGCATTTTGGCAGACCTGAATTTTGGACCAGTTTGTGTCACATAAGCTATGTGTCCAAACTGAGGCTGTATAATCAGCGGCTGCTCGACCCACCGCTTTGTAAGTAGCTAGCATGGTTTCCTTATCTTTGCCCCAGGTGCTACCAGCTAGAGCTTTTAGGATTTTATTCCTACTGCGCATTTTTTTCACAAACAGAAGCTGCGTGACGTCATCATATTCTCGAAGTGAAGCCCGAGAATTTTGGAATTTGCAACAGTAGGAACAGAATTGTTGCCAATACGTACATCAACCTCCCACCGACAAGTCTCCCAGTGGTAAGAAAAGTCGCGGAAGATTTGGACGCAGAGATATTGAGGTTTCGGCTTTGAAAAAATGCCTGTAATCGTCCTAGAAAGCGATTAATTTGGAGGCGCATTTCACCCTTATCTTTCCCTGTAGCGAGTACGGTGCAATCGTCAGCGAAGGAAATCACCTCAATTCCTTCAGGTGGTGTGGGAAGGCCAGACACGTAGATGTTAAACAGAATGGGGGAGAATACCCCACCCTGTGGAACTCCAAACTGATTCTCCTCGGCTTATAACGTTTGCCACGAAATTCAGTGAAGGAATGCCGACCAGCTAGATAGTTGGCAATCCAACGGATCTCTTGAGCAGGAATATGCATATTCAGCAGGTTCGCGAGAAGCATCGAGTGATTGACATTGTCAAATGCACTCGTTAGGTCAATTGCCACAAAAATCGATCTGTGGCAAGGACGTCGCTGGTTTAGCCCGTCACGAATGCGTGTAGTGATCGCATCGAGGGCAGTGATGGTACTATGCATTTTCCTGAAGCCATGCTGGTGAGGTTTGAGCTTAGCATGGTTAACAAGAGTGGGCTAAATAAGGGCCTCCAGCGTCTTTGCGACAGGATACAGTATTGTTATGGGTCGGTAGGATTCACCGAGACCAGCGCTCTTTCCCGGCTTGAGACAGGGGACAATCCGTCCTGTTTTCTAGATTTCAGGGATGGTTTTTTTTTACCAGGGTCGAGTTGTCGGTGGTCGTTGCAAGGGCGAGTTGTCGTTGTCGTCGTGGAGTCGTCAGCTCGCGACAATACGAGTTGCCGTCATTACAGAGTGCAAACAGATTGGTGGATGCGCCAGTACAAACAAGTAAATAAAATTATAATGTTTAAATGATCGATTTCTCTTGAATATTTGTGAAGTACGGTGGGTTCGTATATGGTGCCTCCTCAAGCGATTGTTTGCTGTGCTTAGTTTTCTTATTATAAGGCTCCCGGGATAGGAGTGTTGGATTGGGGCTTCAGCGAATCGTCAGATCACGGATAGCGCCGAATTTTCCAATTACATTTTTACGTGTTATCTTCTTCTTCCTTGCCTCGTTTCTTATACCACTCCATGGCGTCGCGTCGCTCGACCTGCGGTGTAGACACATCAACCGTTCTGGCGGTAGGGTCTCAGCATATCGTGTTATCGCCGAGAGCAATGCGTTGTTGTTTTTTTTTTCATTTGACACATCTTGATGTTCTTCGGTCTGCCTATGGTCTTAGGTTTATCAAGTGGAACTTCCATTGATATCGCTTTCGTTGCGGGAGTCTCAGGCGGTCGCCTTTGAACATGGCAATAACAATCAATTTTTCGGTCTTCGAGCTTTTCGGTGATAGGTTTGTCTATGGACAAGCTGACGCCTATGTAGCCGTTTTAAAAATAATCGCTAAACTCAAAAGACACCCTTCCCTCTTTTTTTTAAGGTTGTATGCCCTAAATCGGTGGGGACTTTTTTTCCATAATCTGGGGGCCATCGCCAACCATCCTGCAAAAATCCAGCGATGTAGGATTTTTGGCGACCAAATATCGTATTTGTCTTTGATTACTAGGCATTTCACCGCAGCAGAGAAATTAAGCATCGTGTTTCCCAAATAGACAGAACGATGGAGCATAGCGAAAAACTCGTCAACCACAAATGGCCAAAGGTGTGGAGATAAAAATGCAGCCTACGGGCAATCAAGTCTTACCTAAATAATGTGCAAATCTCGCGCCCCCGTAGCATTGCATCTATCCACATGATAGTTGGCTTAGGTATAGTTGTGAGCTGAAGAGCTCAAGATATACGTACTACCTTTGACAGTATTGTCAAAAGCATCGCCAATATCAACGACGTATAGTCTAGACACATCACAATATATAAGTTTAATCATGGGTCCCGAATTTGAAAGCCATCATAAACTACGAGTAGTAACCGAACTGGTAGTCCGATTCCTATCCACTCAGCCAGGGGCGTACGGAATAAATCTATTTCAGGAGCGATTCTACCAAGGAAGTGGACGTAGCTCAGGACGATTCAGCGGAGTGCTAAGTACTAAGGTCAAATCACTCTGTTACCGGAAACACTAGGATTTTTTACGGCACCTCGAAGCATTAAATTTTTGGAATTTTGTAAACTAAGCCCTACTCCCTTTCGTTTGTAGGTAGACAATTTATATTTATGCCCTCCATATAAGAATGGAAAAATTATCGGTCAAAAGGAAATTTCATTGATTACAAAACATTTCTTTTGTATTGTTCGCCTATACTAAGCATCACCACTGCTACAATCCCCCTTGACTTAAACTGGTTCGTCGCTTAGTATGCCATGATAGTTTGCCAGTCTAGGAAGCTTAAAGCAACTAGTTGGGCGTCTTATCTCTAATTATTGTTTTTAACGACCAATTGACTTAGGGACCCTCAAGATAGTCGAAAAGGCTTGAAGCAGAAATACCGCTGATGAGATATGTATGAGAATTAGAGATACTCGTCAATATTTAAATACACCTCACATTGAATTAACTTAAGCTTTACAAGCTATACATACTACTTTATACAATATTGTCAAAAGCATTGTCAATATCAACGAAGGCGCAAAATGCGATTTCACCAATTGTTTGTCAATTGTAACAACGAGTTTTATGTAGGCCAACTGAGTGAGTACAAGGCAGAGCAGTCGAACATTTAAGACAAATTCTAATAGACTAATTTCGGGCGTAGTCGAAAATTGAATATAGCTTCTTTCGAATTAATAATTTTTACCGCAGCCCTATGACGTAGTGTTCCAATTTCTTCCGTTCCTATATACAGGGTGTCCGGAAACTACCGCATAAACGCACCGTAATATGATTCCTCATGTGATTTCCAGCAAAAAAGTTGTACCCCTAATTCTTAACCCTAAAGCTGCCACAGGCATTTGAAGAATTTCGAAAAAAACAAGATTTTCTTGCACGACTTAAACCTCAATATCTCCAAAGCTAGAATAGGAAAATAAGCGTTCCCAACAGATATTATAAGGCGAAGAACAAATACAACAATACCAACACAGCTCACAAGCTACAATATTTTCCACTAACAAAATCTAACATTGCTAAGCGTGAATGTCGGACCTAAAAATTCTCTCAATTATTTATTTATTATTATTTCAGTAAGATTGAAGAACGCTCAGGAATCTAGAACGGAAAGCTCAAAGCTTAAAATACATAATGGGAAAATTTCAATTAAATAAAGGATTTTTTCTTGAATCGCTGTTAATTTTCTCTACATGAGATCAAGATCGTTCCGCATCCGCACATATTGCCCCGGGATGTTCACACAACTTGCTTTGCAGGAAATATTCCCCCTGTTATGTTAGAGAGCGAGTAAGCGAGAATACTTCTACTCTAACATTATAAAAATGTTAGAAACAGTCCATTTAAAATTAAAAAAAAATACTTACAGCGTATTTGAACTGTGCATTGAACTCTCTATCATTTGCTCGTATTCTTCGTTCGTTTTCTGAAAATATATAGAAGGAGACAAAATTAAATTTTCTGCATAAGCGCTACAACATTTCGAATTTAAATGAGAACTAAAACATTCAATCTGCAAAAACACTTTAACACAATCAATCTTACCCGAAAAATAGTACGAACTTCTTCGACTTCTCGGAAGCGGACGCCTGCTCGTCTCATGTATGCCATGATGTTGAGCCAAGGCATCGCGATTGGTAGGCACACGACTCTTTCCCCGACAACTCGATCTTCGCCAAACACCCAATTTTCCTAGCACCGACCATAATGATGCTCGAAAACGTCCACCACTCGCTGGCAAATCCGTTTGTGAATTCAATCCGATCTGATCGGCAAAACTCTCCGAACTTTCGGCCAAATTGACGGTTTGACTGAGTGGTTGTGTTTCTTTATCGCATGACGATAAATGGTTGTACGTTAAATTGAAATCGACACTAGTACTGCCGTTGTTTCCACCACTAGGACTACCCAAGGACGTTCGATCGACATGATAATGAACATTAGAGTCGGAGAATTGTTGTTGAATGGCAGGCGTTTCGCCACTACGATTCAGCGTGGCTAAACTGTAAAGGCTTCCACCGCCGCTAACATGATGATGGTGTTGATGATCACGATCGCTGCCATTGCGCGACGATGATCGTCCTCCGGCCGATTTTGAAGAGTGGTGGTTGTTGTTATTGTTTTGGTGGTGATGATGGTGGTGGTGATGATGCCAGAAACGTTTACGTTTTGTTGCCGACGATGAGGTGGATGATGACGGTTTCGGATTTATGTATTCATCGTCCGAGGACTCACTACGAACTCCCAGGACTTCTAGTTCGAGTGAATCGGGCGGTTTATTTCCACCGGGCATTTCAATTGGTCTCATTGGATGAGAGGAGATATCACTTGATACGTTTTTTCGTCATTTTTCAGAATGATTTGTAGATAGATGAATTCGAGTTAGATAGTAGATAGTTTCTTGAGAATATTCCTTGAATCAAAATCATCCAGAAGAAGGGAAGATCTAGTGAATAATATGGGAATGAGTTGAGAATTAAGCACTTACTTTGAAAAAAAAAAAACGATTAGCCAGGTGAAACGTGTCAAGACCCATTCAATAAGCAGCGACCACAAAAAAAGAATTTGTTACCGCATCGAAAATTCCTTAAGCAAAAAAAACAATCTATCTAGTTCAGAGATTCTAATCATATTCATGGTCAAGTTGAAAAACTTATCTGTGTAAAGACACAAAACATACTCTCGTCAACAACTGTCTCTACGATTGTTTATCACGGATGACCCAATTTTAAGTCCCGCAGTCCTAAGATGTCTTCCATCAACATTTAATATAGTCCAACAAGTTGCCATAAATGTATGTTATCGGTGGTGGTTGTCATGAATAATGATACAAGAGACTCATTCCAAATTGCTCCTATCAAATTACGCAATGGTTGAGTTGAGTCTTTTGAATCGTGCTCATCCCCGTACCATACCATGCCTCCAAGGCTATATGCGATATTCGTCTAAGGCAGGATATCCTGACAAGAAAATTTCCTTATTGAAGCAACAACGAGACGTTTCAAAGACTATAGAACAGGATATTGCAGACAAGATGTCTGTTCATTTTATTTTTATTGGCCGATTCTTTACTGTAAATTGTTCAGTCAATTTGTTTCCTTCCCGCATCGATTCTCTGTGCCTGTGCTGTCGAGGTTTTATATGCAAAGGGATACTCTATTTTTCTTCTATACTATCAATTTATACGTTCTATTTACGAAAACTTGGATATACACTTGCTAGAAAAAGTCTCCGTACATAAAGTAAGGGAAATTGCATATTACGGAACCACTGGGAAATGAAAACCTTAGATTGAAATATGTTATCTAAAATGTTTATTTAGTATGTTAACTAATATTTCTACACATTATTTTACTGAAACTCGGCTGTAAACAAAATTTTCTAGAACAAAAACTAAAAACTTCACAAAAACGAATTAGAAAAAGTCTCCGTACACGACCATATTTTTTACAATTATTCAGTTTTTTCACAGAATTTCGAAGAGTTCACTAGCTTGAGGAATAACATTTTCCGAGGAGGACCTCCATGCTTCGATGTAACATGGACTGGATCAATTTGGCCGAGCCCTGGCCTGTTATTTTGCCCCTTGGTCGAAAATGATGCTTTGAAGCGTTTCCTTGTAGGTTATGATGTGCTGACGGTGCCTGAGCGCCTTCAATTTCTGGAAATGTTCGGAGGGATTACGCTCTCGGAATTGGGATAGCGTATGCGACTTCCGTTCTGTTTTATAAAGCGATAGAAGCGTCACAATTAAAGGCAAGTGCAAGGGATCATTATTTTGTGTGAACCGAGAAGCCTCGCAAAGCCCCCTCTGTTAAACGCCTTGTTTCCTTTTGGTTTTCAGAATGCGTAAAGATACGTATTGATCCATTGTTGACTCTGTAAGAATAAGTACGCCTGCACCTGGGCCTCCCTGCGCCAACATTCACTGCCTGATCATCATGAACACCTTTGCCACCTTAGGCAGTTGGTACAAGATTTACTTTATCGATGGTATAGACCTCTCCACCCTGCATAGTAATGGTAAAATTACTTAATTTCGGCAAAGAGTGAGTCTTGTATATTTTCACAATAAGGTAAGAAAATTTAAAGTGGCAGAAAATCGGATCTGCCCTTCATAACAAAAATCAGGCATTAACTGCCTAAGGTGGCAAAGATGGTCATGATGACTACGGGGTGTATGTAGGGGGAGGGAGTAGGCGTGCTCAATTTTACAGAGTCAACAATGGATCAATACGTATCTTTACGCATTCTGAAAACCAAAAGGAGACACGGCGTTTAACAGAGGGGGCTTTGCGAGGCTTCTCGGTTCACACAAAATAATGATCCCTTGCACTTGCCTTTAATTGTGACGCTTCTATCGCTTTATAAAACAGAACGGAAGTCGCATACGCTATCCCAATTCCGAGAGCGAAATCCCACCGAACATTTTCAGAAATTGAAGGCGCACAGGCACCGTCAGCACATCATAACCTACAAGGGAACGCTTCAAAGCACCATTTTCGACCAAGGGGCAAAATAACAGGCCAGGGCTCGGCCAAATTGATCCAGTCCATGTTACATCGAAGCATGAAGGTCCTCCTCGGAAAATGTTATTCCTCAAGCTAGTGAATTCTTCGAAATTCTGTGAAAAAAACTGAATAATTGTAAAAAATATGGTCGTGTACGGAGACTTTTTCTAATTCGTTTTTGTGAAGTTTTTAGTTTTTGTTCTAGAAAATTTTGTTTACAGCCGAGTTTCAGTAAAATAATGTGTAGAAATATTAGTTAACATACTAAATAAACATTTTAGATAACATATTTCAATCTAAGGTTTTCATTTCCCAGTGGTTCCGTAAAATGCAATTTCCCTTACTTTATGTACGGAGACTTTATCTAGCAAGTGTATATATTTTAAAAGTGTCAATGGTTTCAATGTATTTATATTTAACCTCACCCCAGTGAGACAATGTCTGAATCTGAAGTGAATGTCATCAAACGCTTGTCCTCCTGTCGTTGGATAGAACGTCTTATAGGCGACCATGATTATATAGAGCTTATGGAGCCGTGTACAATATTAAATTTCATTTTATGTTATGCCTTAATTAGGAACAAGTTGCTGTGTAAAATGATGTGCCGTTTATATACTCATGCTTTTCGCAATCTTCCACCATCAGCAATTTAGCGCCGCAGTTGAGGACGAGACCTTGAAGGGTGGTTTCGTATATTGATTGATTTAATGGGACGGAATGTAATGGGATTTTTTACGCCAAGGTGAACATTTCGAAATGCATGCCGTACGGATTACCAGAGAGAGAGAGTCTGGAATCAAGTTGTCAATCAGATGATGATTAAATTGGTAATGGTGATGAAAGGATACGAGATGTTTGCAGACATATGTTGTGTCGGGACATAATGAAAAAGAAATATAAAGAGCATCGTTAATGGTGGTGTCATGGCTCATTAATGAGTATGTAGTACCTGTTGTTGGTGAACATTTTTGGAAATACATTTGGGACGGCTGTTGTTTTTTACAGATTGAAAAAAATGTAATTGTACTTTCTTCGGTGTGTAAAACTCTAACTGTTATCCTTTTTTTGTGTAAAAGGAGAGTTATGTATACGAACAAAATTTATAAAATTATAGGGCGGAGGATTTTTTAACAAGTCGATTCTGAGCTGCCCGAGAATGAATTTTGGTTTGGGTGAATTTTGCACTAGACTCATTTTTTTTTCTTTCTTCTTCTTTATGGCACGATAGCCCGACGTCAGGCCTTGGCTGCCTGGATTGAAAACCTCCAATTGTCGCGGTCACGCGACCTTGTCCTCCAGTTCCGAAAACCTAGCATCTGGTGGGCGTCCTCACATACAGAATGCTCCCATCGGGCTCTCGGTCGTCCACGTAATCTGGCTCCGTCCACTCGTTGCGCGTTATCACCTTTTTGGGCATGCGATCGTCGTTCATCCTTTGTACATGTCCCCCCATTGCAATCGCTGCAATTTCACGATCTTCGACACCTGTAGCTCATCATACAGCTGTTACAACTCAGGGTTGTACCGGATGCGCCATTCACCTCGTTCACGAATGGCCCCGAAGATTCTTCGGAGAACCTTTCCCTCGAATGTGTCCAACAGGTGTTCAGAGTTTTGGGTTAGGGCCCATGCCTCGCAGCCATAGCATACCACAGGTCGGATGATGTTTTGATACACGTGGAGCTTCGTGTTCCTGTGCACCAGCTTCGAATTCATAATTTGGAGGACCGCAAAATAACACTTATTAGCTAGTTGTATACGTCTCTTTATCTCATCTGTTTCGTTGGCGTCCTTTGACAAATTGCAACCCAGGTAAGTGCTAGAAATTATAGTAGCAGGAACAGTATGAAACATTTTCACCTTATAATTCAACCTCACTTGTTCCCGATATGTATTCGTCAATTTTAGGTGTTTTTTTTAAGTAGAGCCTTCCACACTCTTGACTGCAAAATCTATAATCATAAGAAACAGAAATCGAAAACACTACGTCACAGGACTGCGGTAGAAATTATAAGCCCAAAAAAAGCTTAAGTTAATTCAATGTGAGGGGTATTTAAATCTTGACGAGTATCACAGGATATATGTGCTGACAAAATGTATTCTCTCTAATTCTCATAGAGATCTCATCATATATAACATCTACAGGTATACCGTCAGGGGAGCACCTAGCCGTTACGGGCTTATCTCCCGGTCCTATGCCGGTTTGGACCTTCGGTGTTTTACTGACAAAGTCTTATTTTCAGATGGGGATTTTTCCATCCGGTGAATGCACTCACCTTCAGGAACCCAACCCCGGGGCTGCATCACCAGCTCGATGTCTCCGTTAAAAACCTACAGCCACCTCGAGTCCAACGCCTAGATGGGTAGGGACCATGGTCCCCTGGGCTCGCCCATCCCCGAGGTACACTATTCGCTAAAGACTTCTCTTTAGCAGGTGTGATCATCCTTCGGCCCCCTTATGGTTAGGCCTCACGTTAAATTTAGATGTGCACATCCCAGGTTCGTTGGACCTGTGACTCGTCTGCTTAAAGCAGACTCGTAGTGCTACCGTTCACATTGGGGTGGCCCCATCCGTTCACTAAGCAGCAATTAGACTCAGGGCGTGTGGTCATCAATCCACAAACTAGTTAGATATAGGCGCGTAGGCATTTTCCACCAAGGCAACTCCCTAACTAGCCCCTTCGTGGGTTATGCGAAGCCACCAACTCCGAGGTTCTACACGATCGCTTATAACGGATTCCTCCCCTACGAGGAAACACTGCGTCGTGTTCGACTTGTATGACGAAGGAATAGGGAAAAAGGTCAGCCATGCCGTGAGCCACCCGTACATGACTCGGGCGCACGGAAGCGTCATCGCCCGAATGGTCTTTATACAGATCCACGCCATGGCGTACCAACTGTACAAGGGGCCTCCCTGCGCTGCTCGGTTACGTGGTGTTGCAGCTCACTAAAAATCTGTGTCCCCCTACACAGATTTACTCTGTGTCACAAGGACACAGACTCCCCTGCGGGAACAGATCTCATCAGCAGTATTTCTGTTTCAAGCCTTTTCCACTATCTTGAGGATCCCTAAGTCAATTGATCGTTAAAAACAATAATTAGAGATAAGACGCCCAACTAGTTGCTTTAAGCCTCCTAGACTGGCAAACCATCATGGCATACTATGAAGCGACAAACCAGTTTAAGTCAAGGGGGATTGTAGCTGTGGTGATGCTTAGTAGGCGAACAATACAAAAGAGATAGGATGTCGCTAGCATAGGTTCAAAGTTTAGCTGATGTCACAGCTTTGTAAAGAAGAACTAGATCAATCGAAACTATGCAGTCCTGATTTTTTACGAATAAATGAAACATGTACGAGTACTTAAGACGATGACAAATATATCAATAGATTGGTGTCTAGAGCGGCAGATTTAAGTAGCGGAAAATTTTAATGAAAGATAAAAGATACCGTCTTAAGCTAAAGTCACATTTTCGAGTTTACTAGCGCTTAGTAAAGTTGCATTCGAGAAATCACCATAGGCGACGACACATAATAAACAACGAAAACAGTGTCATGCAAATGGGTGACTATGCGTTGTTACGACGTCGTCACCGAAAGTGTGATGCAACTAAACGCGTAACTAGTAACCCTATCTACAGGAGTTAGTTGCAAACGAGAAATTACTACGGTGACGACGTCGTAAACAACCAACGAAGTGTTGTGCAATTTTACTAGTAGCAAGTAAATAGATACATTTTACTACCTACTAGTGGAATAGGACATTCAATTCGACTAGCAGCCAACCACACAGCAAAAAATCCGGTGTGAATTTAACTCCGAAAATTGTCGAATAGGGTCCCTCCGTTTGGATAAAATATTGTTTTATCCAAATGGATGAACACAAAAGTGTACTTCCAATTACACCAAAAGGAGTAATACTCGATATTTTTGGGATAAAAATAAAACACAAGTTTCACAAAACATTTAACTCATAAATGAGTTTTGTATAACTACCATTCACCTCTCTATAGGTGTTGGCGACATTTCATTTACCTCTTTACGCTCTAAAAATGCATAATAAATTACCTGCCTACAGTGGGATTCGATCCAGCGACCCTATGATTTGAAGACTAACGCCCTACCTACTACACCACACAGACTATACGGGATGACGTTCGTAATTTGCACTATATATTACGTGCGGAATTAACTCCATTTTAAGTAAATTTTAACACCATATAAACAAAAACTGATATAATTTCGAATAAAAGTTATTATGTATTTATCCAAATTAATTTTATTTTGAGTGTTTTATCCTAATGGATAAAAGGAAAATGTTATACATACTCGGGACGGAGTGAAATAAATGTATTTAACTCCATAGGTATAAAAAAATTAAACTTTTTGGATAAATTTTGGTTCACACCGCCTGATTTTTTGCTGCGTGCAGCCAGTGAATATACGCCACAATTTTTTCTCGGTGGATTTTGAATTAACGGCTCAACCGATCGACACGAAATTCAGTGTGAATGTGTAGAATGGTAGGGTATTTCCTACAAATACCTTTGAGATTGAGAAATGTTAACACCCAAACGAGGCGCGAAAGTAGATTATAATTGGCAATAAATTTAGTATGTATTTGCTACGAATACCATTGAGATTGCGAAATTTTAACAGGGTGTCCTAAACGAGTTGTAAATGTAGATTATAGTCGCCAATAAATTTAGTATGAATGTGTAGAATGGTAGGGCATTTGCTACGAATACCTTTGAGATTGGGAAATGTTAACAGGGTGTCCCAAAACGACTTGTAAAAGTAGATTATAGTCGGCAATAAATTTAAATTGAATGTGTAGAACGGTAGGGCATATGCTACGAGTACCTTTGTAGTCGGGGAATGTTATCAGGGTCTCTCAAACGAGGTGCAAAAGTGGTTGTCATAATCAGCATACCCAACCAAAAACAATTTTTAGACACCTGGCCCTCTACTGATTCCAAAACACTAAAAGTAGCCTGACTCTGTCTTTTCTATTTGAAATGCTAAAATGAGACTAGTCGCAGATACAGACTATAGAAAAAATAGCACCACCCCGCACAGCAAACAGTCACTTTTTGTGAATGTTTTCTGTTACCGCAGGTTTTTCGAATTTTTGTATTGTGTTGTTAGCTATTTTTTATTGGGTATGCTGATTATGACAACCACTTTTGCGCCTCGTTTGAGAGACCCTGATAACTAGAGCCCGGATTCGCGTGCAATGTGCAATAGCACGTTAATGCACGTTCCTGCGTCCACTGTTCCGAAACCAAACCTTCTAAAACCCTAAAAATGACTTTGTTTTCATATTGCACGGAAAATGGACATTCGTGCATTTATATTGCACGATTTTGCACGTTTCGGGATTTTTACTGTACGTTTTTACATTTTTGTTACTGCAAGAAAATCCGGGCTCTACTGATAACATTTCCCTACTACAAAGGTATTCGTAGCAAATGACCTACCATTCTACACATTCATACTAAATTTATTGGCGACTATAATCTACTTTTACAACTCGTTTTGGGACACCCTGTTAAAATTTCCCGATCTCAAAGGTATTCGTAGCAAATTCCCTACCATTCTACACATTCATACTAAAATCATTGGCGTCTATAATCTACATTTACAACTAGTTTACCACCCTGTTAACATTTCGCAATCTCAATGGTATTCGTAGCAAATACCCTACCATTCGACACATTTATACTAAATTTGTTGCCAATTATAATCTACTTTCGCGCCTCGTTTGGGACACCCTGTTAACATTTCCCAATCTCAAAGCTATTTGTAGAAAATACCCTACCATTATACATGTTTACATTGACTTTCATGTCGATATACGTGCCGATACACCCGATGACAAATAAAATAATCTACTTTTGCACCTCGTTTGGGATACCCTGTAAACATTTTCCAATCTCAAAGGTATTCGTAGCAGATACCCTACCATTCTACACATTCACACCGAATTTCGTGTGGATCAGTTGAGCCTTTAATTCAAAATTCACTGAGAAATATGTAATTGTAGCCAGTAGAATTGAACATGTCATATTCCACTAGTAGATACATTTTACTAGCTATACTAGTAAAATTGCATAACACTTTTTTGATTGTTTACGACGTCGCGTCATCACCGTGGTAATTTCGCGCATACAACTAATTCCTAGGTAGATAGGGTGACTATTCACGCGTCTAGTTGCACACACTCTCGGTAACGAACGTCTTGTCACCCATTTATATGACACTATTTCGTTGTTGACGTCGTTGTCACCGTGGAGATTTCTCGCATGCAACTTACTCGCTGCACTAGTAGCTACTAACTAGCATCGTCTGACTGTAGTTTTAGTTGAAATAGACGAATCAGTCAGTGGACTTAAACACTGGGACTGAATATTAAAGACATTTGTGGATCGACGTTTTCAGTAGCTTGCAGGCTAAAATGGGAACATCAATCATCAATCATCATACAGTCGTGGTTTTGCGATTCCATATGTCCATTTAACCACGCAAGCATATTACATTGCAATCGTTACAATACACTCCGCTACAGCGGATACTAAGGCCAAGAAAGGCCAAAGATCAGAACAAATAGCTCATGTCTAGGAAAAATTCTGTTATACAAAAGTGTGACGTGGAAGAAATGCTAATTAAAATTGTGATCGCTGATTTCAAATGAGAAATCAAAAAAAAAAAACAAGGAAAAAAAAAGTTGGAGTTCAGCGCCTTAGAATGGTGCCCCAGTTAGTGCTCTGTGAAATATCCGTCCAGTCGTTGTTACTGAAACAATTTTTTATGATACTCCATAAAACGTACGTGCTGTCGCGATCGTCCGGTCGCCACTCTGTAATATAGAAATTCAAAGAGAAACGAGTTTTCAATACTCGGCATGACTCGTCGCATATTCATTATTCAGGAGAAGTTAAGAAAAATACTTATCATAGAATAATAAACAAAAATCGAAGTGGTATCGCTGACTACCGTATCGCATTCCGAATTCATTTGTCGTTGAAACGTTGTGGACTACACACGGTAGTCAACGCACCATAATGTTCCTCAAGGAGTTAGGGCAAAACATGAAACGTTATTAATCGCTCTGAACGATAATACAGCTGCACTTATCTTTCCACCTCAGTGGTGGCGCGTGGGGCCTCAGAGGTCCATTGTGCGGGTATGTCTGTTTCCAGAATATTCAGTTACTATTCATATTCCAATTCAACTATAGGTTTAAAGTTTTTTTTTCATTACAGAATCAGGCCTTAGTTGCTAATTTTTGTAATAAGCTTTAATCAAAAATTTGATATCGAGTTTTTGAAACAACAACAAAACGTCACTAGCACTAACTATTTCGCCGACCATAATTCTAGGATAAATTTATTCAAACTTTTGAGCAAAATGTTAAATTGATTTTACCCTGAAAGTTGAAACAATAATTTTATAACGGTATTTTGCACTACTAAAGTTACAAGTTTAAAAAAAGTTGTTTCACCGTGTTGACTTCCGAACGGTATATTTGTATAAATAAATTACGGAAGTGATCGGTTAAAAACTTAACGATAACGGTATAAAATTTTATAAATTTCATTTTCGGAAAAAATCGTGAAAATTAGCCCAAAAGCGAAAATTATTCTGAAAACTGACGAGGTCAATTTTGTTTAGGTATCTAGGGGGCGCTGTAGAGCATTTCGCTGAAATTTTCATAGTCATGTCTGCTTCGAGAACCAAAAATCCCAAAAGGGTATCAAGGGCGAACGGGATCAATTTTGCATGGGAACCATGATAAAAAAATTTCGGAGTACAGAGGGATGCGCCCGCAATACGAGGGTTTTTTAGATACATAAGTGAATAATTTTGCACATATATTTTATAGGTAATAAATAAGAAATATGCACAATATTAATGAAATGCTTCTTGTAAATCTATTTTTGAATTGGTCTAAATAAATGCGTAACGCGTAACACTTTTAATTAGACCAATCCAAAAATAGATTTACTGAGTATCATGGCTACGCATATTAGCTGAATTTATGAGCTGTAACTCCGTTACCATTACTCCAAACTAGAAAAAAGCAACTGATATGAAATGTACCCATCGAGTTCTTTGATTTGAGTACCCATACGTCCATGTCCGACAAAAACTAAAAAAGTTGACTTTTTCAAATCTCCGGGACACCCTGTTAGCTTTGTCGTACCAACGTCTAAGTATTTTGCGCTAAAGACTGTTACGATTCTACACATTCCTACCAAATTTCATGACGATTGGTTAAGCTGTTCGTGAGTTATTTAGAGAACAAATTTTCAAATGTCCGGGGCACCCTGTTACTTTTGCCCTACCAACTTTTAAGTATTTTGTGCCAAAGACTGTTACCATTCTACACATTCCTACCTAATTTCATGACGACCAGTTAAGCCGTTCGCGAGTTATTTAGTGAACAGACGGACAGACGGACGGACAAAATCGATTTCATAAGGGTTTTTTGAAAAATCTAAAAATGGAACCAAGAGCAGTTGGGATATATTTTTCGAAAAAAAAAAATGATTTTCAAGGGTTCAAAAGACCTACATAGGTATAGCAGGTTGTGGCGCATATTGTGCCGAAATTTGCATAGTCCTAGTCTGCTTTCGAAAGTTGTAGCCGTTCAAAGATGCGAACTGAGAATGAAAACACAACGGAGGAACCAAAAGCAAACGGAGTGAATTTTTCGGAAAAAAAAATATTTTCTGGGAACCAAAGAGCCCATATAGAATATGTTGCGGCGCACATTTAACTAAAATTCTCAGAGTCCTAGCTGTCTCTGTTCAGAAGTTACATTCGCTAAATGATGCGACTTGAGAACAAAACGATGTAGAGCATGTTCCGGTGCACATTTAGTGTCCTAGCTGAATGGATGCAAAAGTTACAGCCGTTCAAAAAAGCGTCCCAAAAATAAAAATAAATCGCAAGGAGAAGGTTCCGACGCACATTTTGTAGAACGTAAAAACTGAAAACCTGAACAACTGAAAACCGGAAAACGGCAAAATCTTAAAAACTGAAAACTTGACACATTTCAAAACCAAAAAGTTGAAAAACCAGAAAACTGAAAAATTTAATAACTAAAAAACTAAAAGCTGGGAAAAAAACTGAAAACCTGAAAATTCGAAAAACAACTGAAAAATTTAACAAGAAAACTGAACAACTGAAAAATGTAAAAGCTAGGAAACTGTAAAAAACTTGAAAAAAAAAACTAGACCGAGGCTAATTTCGGGCGCGGCCGAAATTTGGATACCCTTCGCTCTCCTCGGGCTAAACAAATTTTCTGGGCGTACCTACGACTTGTATTTAATACCCCCCTTGTTTTCCTTCCGTCCATTGTTTTCCTTCCGTCTTCCCAAAGGTCCGTTGCATCGACAAAACAATATTTGTGTGGGGTTTGTTTGGAGTAAGTGGGCAAATAAAAATATTTACTCAGAAAATTTTATTGCGGGATGCGGGAGCATGGCCCCATAGCCCGATTCCATTTGTTTTGACCTTTTTTGTTGCTTTGATTAAGAACATTAATTCAAGGTTTTGTGAAATTGGTGTAAAAATGTTTCTTAGAAGAACCAAAATGGGGGGTTGGGTTTGTATGGCAGCCCCATGACCCCATGGTTCGATTTGATCCATTCTTACATATGTTTTGTGTCATCGATAGCAACACATTTGTGTGAAATTTTGTTACAATTGGAGTACAAGTAATCAAGTTTTTTTTAGAAGAACCTAATTTGTGGGTTGGGTTTGTATGACAGCCCCATGACCCCCTTGTCCGATTTTACTGATTCAAACATACAAACTGCCAGCAGCAAAAAGAAGCATTTGTGCAAAATTTCAGCTTCAAAGCTTTTAAATTGGCCGAGTAAAACGGCGTCGCAACAGACGGACAGACAAACAGACGGACATCGCCCGATCGACACCCCAAGTCATGCTGATCATATATGTACCTATACTTTTTATATGGTCGGAGATGCTTCCTTCAATGCGTTACAAACTTCATGACAAAGTTAATATACCCTTTCACTCTATGATAACAGAATCACAAAAAATGCGCTGACGACGTTTTTGAACGAAAAGCTAGTCCTTTCATTGATCTGAGCAGATTTGATTTGTATAGGCTCCCAGGACCTGGGGCCCATGGAGATACCCTCCATATTTCATTATTTTTCCATTCTATAAAAATACTATAACAAAACTATGTCGTAACATCGAGAGAATGCTTTTTACTAGCAATCAGGAAACCCAAAATGAAGTCCTCGAATTCTTAAAGAGACAAGCGATCAAAGAAACTGTCTGTATATTCTACTCGTATATTCCCTAGCAATAGCGAATTATGGTTTCGAAATATCCCAATAATCTGTTTCAAATACAAATCCTTCTTTAAATATACTTATAAAACCATTCAACCCCGGTAAGTTTCCATCACCATAACAATTAAATCCCTTACGATTTCCGAAACACTTCTTATCAGCATTTGCCCGCATCCATCATATCCTCCTTTTTCTGTAAATTCTCTCGAAAATATTTCCAATCATCCTCTTTCCTGGAACGTGATTAACACTTCAAAACACGCTTCAATTGTCAAGCGTCTTTATTCGGAAAATTCAATTGTGTCCTCAACTCCCTAAAGGGAATTGTCACACATAACCAACACGCTAACGATCTTCGTCGCGCCTCACTTTCCCCACTCGACACAAATCATCCATTTTATACATACATACGAGTATAGCTGGAGAGTGGAGTGTATATCCTTAAGTGCTTTTCTATAGTATAGACGTGTGTAGTAGCTCTCCGAAGACGTTTCCCGGAAACAATTCAAAAGTTGACTTTACGCATCGTCTAACATTCCGTGGAATATGTTTCAAAATCTATTCCTATTGTGAATTGTGTTCGGGAGGAAATCGATACTTTTTACATACACGTATAATGTGTCCATGTACAACGCTCTGTTATCGTCACAACAGCCATTGTCGCTTTTCTCGGATATACAATCGAGAAATCGAGGTCGAAGAGTGATTGTCTGGTATCCCTTGGTGTTTCGGTTGTAAAGAAAAAGTATACCTACCCTCCACTCGACATCTTAAAAGCAGACTGTCAACATTATTGTCAGGAGGACTGATGCCTCTAAGAATTATTGTTCTTTTTTACAGGACCCATCCTTTTTGCCATCGTATAGATCAATGGGCCGGTTTACTCAGTGGGGTGTTGGTTTCGACTTTCGAGTCACTTATAGCCTTGTGTCTTGTCGTAAATCAGCCGTGTAAGACGCTCCTGAATGAAATAACCTCATCGGTGACCTTTGACCTCATCGCGAAAGCCGTTTTTTTCTTCACGCAGTTGGGTGGCTTTAGTTGTACACATGAAATTCCTCTTTTTGGTAAAGTTGAGATCTTCTTTTTCTTGTTGGGCTCGTCTATTTTCATGGTAATGGATGGAGGCTAATACAATTTACATGAATTCGATAAAAGCATGCTGAGTTTTAGCAGGACTTGTGTTATCGTTAGGGCGAAAAATGAGGGAAAGTTCAATGAAGTATTCTTTTTTTTTTGGGTGTGAAGTTCTCGGGGTGGATGTTGCTAATTAACTTTGTCTTGGGATGATTGGACTATAATTTTCATGAAGGATGTATGTGTGTTAAAAAATACCAGACACTAGGGATTTACATCGTTTTAATAGAAAATGTAATTGCAGTACGGGATAAGCTAATCGTTTTTTTTTTTTCATTTGCTGAACTAAGTGTTCGAAACATTAATCGAGCCTCGGATACCGCGGACTGACTCACCGGCAACGACTTTTGGCTATAAACAACGGACCACGATTGGGTTTTGGAACGTTCGAACGATGTGGGGCGAGTGCAACAACATGAGGCTCACTGAAGTCGAACGAGAAATGACCGCGAATAACATCGCTATATTAGGACTGAGCGAAACAAGATGGCTCGGATCAGGAGCGACTCTATCACCAAGTTCTAGTACTGTTTTATTGTACTCTGGAAATGATGACCAAAATGCTGCTCGGTAGGCAGTAGTCGGAATCCTCTTGACTAGGGATGCACGTCGATCCCTTATCGATTGGAAACCAGTTTCTGGCCGTATTATCACCGCCCGATTCAAATCCAGAGTACGAAATATCACGATAATTCAGTGTTACGCACCGACCGAACCAGCTGATCAAGCGGACAAAGACGTTTTCTACCAAAGACTTGGCGACACCTTTGATAGGGCTCCCAGAGGTGACATTAAAATCATAATGGGGGTCTCAATGCTAAAGTCGGGACAAATAAGGAAGGATTGGAACACCTTATGGGAAATCATGGGTTAGGCGACAGAAACCAGAATGGCGAGATGTTTATAGAGTTTTGTAACTCTCGTCAGTTCGTCATAGGTGGAACTCTGTTTAAACAGAAAGATTGCCACTTATCAACCAGGACCTCTCCGAATGGCAGAACCAGATTGACCATATTGCTGTTTCCAAAACGTGGAGCAACTGTGTCTTAGACGTTAGGGCAAAACGTCGTGCTGATATTGGCGGTGACCACCATCTTGTCATCGCAAAAATGCGCTCACGAACGGCAGCAACCCAGCGTCCCAAGAGTGCAAATATTTTCCCTCGATATAATGTCCAGAAGCTCAAACTTCCGTCAATAAGCGTGCATTCGCCAACGCTTTGCGTGAAAAAGCTAATGCACCACCACCAAATGAGAATCCGACAATTGAAGACAGATGGAAAGTCGCTAAGGATTAATTTATTTCGTGTGGCGAAGAAATTGTAGGACGATTGAATCGCGGTAGGAGACCATTTATTAACGACTATACTTGGTCTCTTATCTCAGCACGCAAGAGAGTTAAAGAACAGATTAACTCAGCTGCTGACGGCTCAACTAAGGAACGATACAGAGCTGAATACCGTTCGCTCCAAAAAGACCAATAATATCAACGCGCTTGCGAAGGAGGCAGAGGAAGCGGCTCTCCGCGGTGACAGCGGAGCACTCTTCAAGCTTTCAAACCACTAACTAGCAGATCTCTACTAACGGAACATCCTGTGAAATATAAGGAAGGTGTTCTGCTCGTTACCGAAGAACAACAGCTACGAAGATGGAGAGAAAACTTTTTAGAGGTCCTTAATAACACCTTCGGGCCTGCAACTGCATCTTCATTGCCAGCAGAAGACGTCCCTCGAATAGACGGCGTTAGTTCCGGTCCACCATCCAAAAAGGAACTAATAGACGCTATTAAATCAATGGACGCCGGTAAAGCCCCTGTGATTGATGGAATTCCGTCTGAATTCTTGAAAGCGGATATTGTCGCTTCAGCGGATATTCTCCTTCCCTTAATCCAAGAGTGTTGGGAAACTGAAACTCTTCCCAGTGAGTGGAAAAAGGGCCTAATTATTAAAATTCCGAAGAAAGGTGACCTGAAGAATTGCAATAATTGGCGTGGAATCTGTCTACTTCCTGCTGTTTCCAAGCTGATGGCTAAGATTCTATTTTAGAACGAATCAAGGACAAAATCGATGACACATTGAATGATGAATAAGCTGGCTTTCGCGAAGGGTTTTCCTGTAGCGACCACATTAACACCCTCCGTATTATCATCGAGCAATCCGCGGAGTAGAGATCCCCTCTCATGTTCATCGATTTTGAGAAAGCCTTCGATAGCGTTGATCGTCTCTACATCTGGGATGCCTTACGGAGACGAAATATTCCAGATAAGATAATCTCCATCATCAAGGAATCCTACAATGGAGCCCAATGTCACGTACCGCATAAGGGCAAGCTTTCAGATCCTTTTGAGGTGCACAGTGGAGTGAGGTAAGGCTGTATTTTGTCACCTATTCTCTTCCTTGTTGCCATTAGTGATGTCCTCGGCTCCGCACTATTCGATCACCTCCGGCATCTTGACTACGCTGATGATATTTGCCTTCTATCAACAAACACGGATGATGTCGCTCTAATGACAGAAGCTCTATATTGCGCGAGTCGTAATGCGGGGCTGAAAATCAATGCTGCCAAGACTAAGTTCTTGAGCACATATCCAGGTGGGCTAAGCTACGTGTCTTCAATTCTAATGCGAAATCCATTCTGCTATATGACTAAGGAGATCACTGATAAGTTGCAAATATTTGTTAATCAGTGTCTACGGCGCATCCTAAATATTCGTTGGTCGGAGATCATTTCGAACGAGGATCTCCTTACTATAACTGGCCAGGAAAGGATGGGCACTTCGATCAAAAGACTTAAGTGGCAATGGATTGGTCACACCTTCCGAAGAATGCCCAAAAACCTTGCAAAAAAAGGCTCTAAACTGGAATCCACAGCACTCCGGAGCAAGACGCCGTGTTGGGCGGCCAAGGAATATATGGAGAATATCGGTAACTAACGAACCGAAAACGCTAAATCTAACATGGTCGCAGCTAGCGCTGTTGGCGCCGAACAGAACGAGGTGGAGAGTAGACGTAGTTAATGCCCTTTGCCCCACAAGGGATTGATAGGAACTAGAGAGAGAGATACTTTTTTCTGCATCGAAGCATCGTCCAGAAATACACGGATTTTTTTTTTCTCGCAGGATTGTACAACATTTTCCCCTTTGAAAAAAAAAATAAATCATTTATCAGTTGTGCTACATAATTGCACATTTCCAACCCGGAACTATAGTGCGACAACAATAGCCATGTGGTCCTTTCAGGCGTGAACATTAGCACATTTGAATTAGCATGTTCGTGCTAGCTGTTGCTGTTGCATTCGATATGTCGTATTGTTGCACCAGATTATCTGACTTCCTAAATGCAGTGCCAAGAAAGTTACACCGTGTGGTGCAACAAGTCATCGTGGAGCACGTGCATCTTCTGTTCGTGTCTAGTCAGTCAGCTATATTGCTATAGTTAGACAGAGTATTGCTAAAACTATTCATGCAAGTCAGACTATAACCTGATTTCGTGTTCATCGTTAATTCCAGCTATTTTTATACAATAGTCCATCATGCGCGTAGAGATCTTACTTTTACCACTGGCCATTGGTGGTATAGTATGTCAGTAGTCAGTATGCCCCTCAGGTAAACCGTATAGCAGTGCAAAAACTCGATTTAGCTGGTTGAAACTTGGAAGTTAGTTGGAACCCATTCAATAGGCTATGACTGACACTGATATGGTTAATGAATGGCCTGAATGGTAACCTGACTACTTGTCATTGCGTCATCGTTTCGTTTTCGTACTGGGGCTGCAGATACAAACAAGTTCATTTTGTTTTTCAACCAGACAATTTAACAGAAAAATTACGAGGTGATAATAATTTGCACGTTATGAAGGTAATGTGCACACACTATACAGCATATAAATACTTCGTGCAGCACTACAAAATGTACTTTCATGAGATCTCGTAAAATATTTTCGTTTTATCAAAAGTAAGACAGTATCCAGCGACGTTAAACCTAAATTCAAAATTAGCGACGATATTCAGGATGCAATCTGTGATAATTTCTGCATGATATTAAGCTAAGGTGACCAGATCCCTGTGGGCAGTGGCGCAACCAGGATCTTGTCCTGGACGGGGCTAAAGCCATCCATATTACTAGAATTTAAAATTGCTGTCGCAAATTCGGTGATGGTGGCATAATTATATCTCATAGTAAAGGTGCCGTTATTTTTTATGTACATACATTTTTCCGTAGTTTAGTGAAAAAGCAAGTGCTATTTCATACTCGTATTAAGCGTGTTCTTTCTCTTGTTTTCATGAAAACCGAATCACTTAAAAAAGGGTACAGATGGGAGATACGCCTCTTGGTCTGCGCCACAAGCGATCGTCGCTATTCTTCTTCTCTTTTGCACAAAGGCGTTTCTAAAATTATGCATCGAAATACTTTACTCCATATTTCATTTCGCAATTTTTTGCTTTCCCGATTTATGAGTCTGGGCGGGGCTTTAGCCCCTCCCGTAGTTGCGCCACTGCCTGTGGGACCAATGTACAGACAATAATTGACCAAAACATGCCCCCTATCACATTTTTACAACATTCGCAATGGTACATACACGGAATATACATATAATAAAATAAAGTTGCGTTAGTTACACCATTTAAAGGGTTTTCCAATAGGGACGCTTGATCTTTGAAATGAAAAAAAAAATACATGTAGGAGAGATATTTGCGAATTTTTTTTTTTATTTGAAAGGTCCATCGACCCCATTACATATGGAATATGACATCATTCAAATGACCGCCACGGCTTCGGTTGGTGGCGCGCACACGAAAGGTCCAATTTTCGATGACTCTGGCGCACAAATCGGGCTGTATTTGATCGATGGCGTGGCGTATGTTAACTTTGAGGGCATCGGTGGTTTGCGGTTTGTTGGCATAGACCTGCGACTTAAGAAAACCCCACAAGAAAAAGTCCAGCGGGGTCAAATCGCACGATCTCGGTGGCCAGTTCACGTCGCCTCCGCGCGAGATGACCATGCCCGTAAATTGCTCGTGCAGAACATCCATCGTAGCGTGTGCTGTGTGGCACGTAGCGCCGTCCTGTTGAAACCACATGTTGTGCAGATCCATATTCTCGATTTCAGGCCAAAAGAAGTTGGTTATCATCGACCGGTATCGCTCACCATTGACGGTGATTTGTGCGCCAGAGTCATCGAAAATTGGACCTTTCGTGTGCGCGCCACCAACCGAAGCCGTGGCGGTCATTTGAATGATGTCATATTCCATATGTAATGGGGTCGATGGACCTTTCAAATAAAAAAAAAAATTCGCAAATATCTCTCCTACATGTATTTTTTTTTTCATTTCAAAGATCAAGCGTCCCTATTGGAAAACCCTTTATAACTCGAGTACGGCTGGACAGATTTTTATTAGGCTCTGGCCAGAATAGCATAATAGCTATTGAAACATGCAAAAAATTCACAATGAGCTAAATTTCCCAATGGGTTCTTTTCACCTATTTCAACAGGTTTCAGTAAATTTCTTCCACAGGATTGGTCTCTACCCAAAGTAACAGGGCAACTATCGAGACATATGAAAAATTCACAATGGGGCACAATTATGAAGACAATTCTTTTTCTCATACATACTTCTTTCTGTCTTTCTTGAGCGAATTACAGGATTTCAGTAAGTTGACCCCACCTTATGGGTCTACACAAGGCTCGGAACGGAATGGCAGTATAACCATTGAGATAAGCAGAAAATTCACAATGAGCAACAATTCACAATGAGTTTTTTTTTCGAATATTTTTGTTTCTATTTCTCGACCGTTTTTGCGGATTTTTGGAAAATTTTCCTGTTGAATTTATGGGTCCTCTCCCTGAATATCAGAATAACATTGAAACACGCGAAAAAAATGTATAATGAGCAAAATTATAAAGATTTGTTTTTCGCATATTTCTTTCTGTATTCCTTGAACGAATTGCCAGATTTCAGTCAACCGATTCCAGCGGATTGGTCTACACCTCCTTCTTCTTTGAATATCGAATTAAGTATCTTTCAAATTTACAATTAGTTTTGTAAATTTGCGAGCGGAGCGAGCGAAGCGAGCTATCATAGCTTGTATACATATAATTGAAACTAACGTAACGAACCATAATGTCGTACTGCTTAATTTTCCTAGAAGTGCCTATTCATATGGGCGTAGTTTGAAAAAAAATAAGCGGAAAATTATTGAAGGAATTTAGATCTTAGTAAAAGGATAACACACGTTTTAACTATTTGCTGGCCTCTAAAAATCAATCCTCAGTTGAAATGAATGGTTAAGAGAATTAATTGATTAGGATTAGTCCTTAAATTTTCCAATAAATCATAACAACTATTGGGACTATTGTGCGAAATGTGTATCTATTCATGGGACAGTTTTACAGAAGTTAACGCGTGAAGCTAGTAAGAACTATGTATGAAAATGTGAGTATCTCGCGAAAATAATAGTGTTCGTCCACATGGAATCAATTTGTGCCGTCTAATTGATGGGAAAGACTTCAAATGTTTAATAAGAAATCTTTGTTTCTTTTCATGTTTGCCCTATAACCAACGTGCCCAACGTGACATTTAGAGGAAACTACCTCACCGAAGAATGGCTACAACTCAATTGTGAGAGACAACATGAGCACATTCCCTAAACACATCTGTTACAGAAGTTCCAAGAAGTGGAAAAAAGTGTCATCCAATAACTGTAAATTTATTTTGCATTCATGCGTGAAATGACCGCGGCGAAGATCAATTTGCTGCCTCCAGAGCATCGCTTTTAGCCTGGGAACCCTAATATGGGTCATTTTGACGCATAGTCCACATATTTCCATTTGTCGTAGAAAGGATGGTACACCCACCGGGTTCCGCTACCCATGTATTCCTTAGGAAACATGTTTTCCACCGAATTCCGAGGAATTTTGGCACATGTTTTCATACCCTTCGATTTTAAATACAACAATTTCGATAGTGAGTCAAAATGACTTATGGTTAGTAACAAGCGCCTAAAATTAAGGTTAGTGTTCCCGGGTTAAGCAAACTCAGTCATAACTTAGACTAATCTGGCATACAAGATGATTATAGTTGTGAAGACATCAGGGCTGATTGTGGTCAGATTTGCTCAATTCTTAGATATGTTTTGTGTCATCAAGAGAAACACATTTGTGAAATTTGGTTGAAATTGGTGCATAAATAAAAAAAAATTTCTTAAAAAAACCTAATTTGGGGTTGTTGGGTTTGTATGGCAGCCCCATGACCCCATTATGCGATTTGATACATTCTTAGATATGTTTTGTGTCATCAAGATAAACACATCTGTGTGAAATTTGGTTGAAATCAGTGCACAAACAAAAAAGTTTTTCTTAGAAGAACCTAATTTGGGGGGTTAGGTTTGTATGGCAGCCCCATGACCCAGTGATCCAAAGTCTTTTCCTCAAAATCACCTCCCGTCTCTCGACCGATATTACAGTTTCCGGGGAGGGGATGCAGTGGGAAAACGAGGATGAAGCCATAGAAAAGACATCAATATTTTTCGTTATAATTAGGTATTATGGAAAATTGTGGAAGAAAGAAGTGTCCGGTCTTTTTTGGCACCGAACGTTTGATTGTTTGATGTTTGAAAATGGGGCACGAGACCAGATCTACATGAATGTTGGAGCAAAACGAAATTATGTGGAAGCAACCAGACATTTTGGTGTGCAAGGCACCCTTATGTCGGAGTAGTCTTTCTGCTCCTAGCAGAAATCGTATACCTACCTTGTGGGAGATCTATAGCTGATTAGGGTTACAGACGTCAAACCCTCTTTTGGCATTTAGTGTTTAGTTTCAGATCCTTAGCCCTCTCCTTTCGCAATTTTGGTGAGTATCATCTCCATGGACCTAAGCTGCACCCGTGTAATGAAGGGTGGCCTCAGAATCACAGATTTTCCCCTCCGGATGCTGGGCACGTCTCGCAGTTTTTCCTCACAAGTTGGGGAAGCTGCGATAAACGAGAATTGCATTTCTGGCTAGTAACTTGATGTGGTCCGTCACGGATACGAAAAGCACCACTACTCGACCGCCAGTCACAGGCCAAACGAGCGTGCGAAAAAAAACTTCTCAATACGTAAGAACTCACTAATATAGTGTAGTAGGTGATAAACCTAGTACATGAGATTGCAAAATGTGGTGGAGAAAATTGTTGGTTGCATATTGTGTTTTTTGGGGTGCTGAGCACGATTTCGGAGCTTTCCACGTTGCGGAACAGATTAAAAATCGCGAAAAGCCCCAAAATTTCCGCTCCTAACTATGAAACTATTCATTTCTGCGAAAAACTCTTTATGAATATGTTAGAGAGAACATGAATGCGCGTCCAAGGAGACATAAATATTATAAATCCGTTGCGCGGTATTACTACAATTAATAATTTAAATTTTGAGATTGAACAGTTTTTCATTTTTTCTCGCAAAAGTTGCATTTATCGTGTTGTTTAAGTATTTTGGGGTGCTGAGCCCGAATCCGTAGCTTCCCACCAAAATTTCGTCCCGAAACAAAGTCAAAGTCGCAAAAAAACGCAAAAAAAATGACTATCAATTGTAGCGATACCGCTTAAGGCATTTTAAAGATTAATATCGCGTTGGATCCGTAATAATGTTTTCTCTAACATGTTCATGGACAGGTTTTCGGAGAAATGTAATGTTTCGAAGTTATAAGCCGAAAAACGGGAAAACTCAGAAAAAAAAATGTTGGTGAGAAGCTCCGGATTCAAAGCTCAGCACCCCAAAAAAACAGGAAACAAAAAAAAACTTTCTCCACCAGATTTTGTGATCCGAAATCACCTATAGTGACTACACTAAATAGGCAGTCAAAGAATCATCGTTCCTGCTTTTGAAAACACAATAGCGAAATGCTTCCCTCAGGAATGGGCGTGCCCACGGAACCACGGTTCAAGCCGTTGAACTCGAGGCGGCTGTAGGCTCCTACTTAAGGCAAGCAGATGGAGTTGCTGCCCTTTGGAATGTATTTCTGAAACAGTGTGAAGAAATCTACATTCGGCTTTGTAGGATCCTTCCTATAACAAATAACAATAAAGGTCCAGAAAGCCCGATGGACTAAGAGATAAAACCAAATGTTCAGAAGCCCCCATAAGCAGTACCGTAAACTACATTTTAGTTGAAGCAATTCAAACCTTTGTTGTAAAAGTACCTCGATAATATAACGTATCTATTTCCATTGATAAAAATAGATCCTTTCTTCGTACAAACCGAGTCATTGAATTGCAAAATTATGTTGTTCCAATCCCAGACCAATTAAAACCCCATTATCCTGGCAAACTATGCACAACTACAAAACTCCATTCAAAAAACCCCATTCTATATATGAACAAGCTATGCGGTTAAGGACACATGTCCTTACTTTCTATACTATAGCAACCCAACGAAGGACACGCAAACAAGAAAATACCATTCCAACAGCAAAAGGAATCTTTCCCGCATGTTCACATTAAAGAAGAAGGTCGCGGTCGCCATATAAATGGTTTAAGTGTACGCAACAATATGATTCCGTGAAGAAACGAACGACACGATTGGAATTGGTCGTCAGGACTCTGTGTTCCACCACTTAGAAATTTGTATCCACGGTCGTCGTACGGACGCCAGGAGGGACATGTCTGATTCTTGTCCAGTCTAAGTAGTCCACGTTACTAAACAAAAAACGCAAAAGGACAACACCATGCTGAACATAGGGACGACATCATGGTGCGTCAAGTCACAGTACGAGTACTTAGCTCATGTTTGCGATGACTTCATGTTCATGTGATACGGGCGTCTTGCGACAATTTCAATGGAAAATCGATAGCGACTAGTCGCCACCGTCACTGTCGTCGCGGCAATGGCTGAATGATCTCACACCCTGACCTACTGCTGCGCTATACTCCGATACTATAGTCATATACAAATGTTAATTGGAGCGCGGTCCATTCTAATCCATTTTGACGTGTGGGTCAGCTGCTTGGCAGGATGATGTTACACACAAGTACACTTGACACTAATTGCACCTGACTAATTTCCGATTTCCTTAATTCGCGATTACCGTCACAATTACGTTGTCAAAATTACGTAAGGCGTCGCAAACTGCGGGAGCACACAATGTATAGCTGAAACGTCGTTGAACTGAAATATGGAAGTCTCAACACCGAAGAAATGACTCATCGTTTGGGACCAGTTGTCATAGTGCAAGGAATTTATAAATTTTCATTGAAACGACTCCGAATCATGATTCGCAATTTACATTACTGTCCCGCACATAGACCGTCCGAAAACTTGACAAAAACCAACTCACGCACTAGAGACGGAATGCACTGAAATGCACACTAGAGAATTCGCACCACCAATGTGGCGCCACTCGCATTTTCCACACATGAATTCCGTCCCCATACAGATTGAAATCGATACAGAGTTTTTCCCGAGAAAATCTCACACTGGGATATTGCTTACACTTTTTTATGCATCTTGTTTTTTCGTTTTTCACCGGACAGAGGAAAAGTGTTGGAAAAAGATGTTTTCCAATCACCGCGAGGAGACGCGACACGATGTATCAAATCGCAAGCAAGCAAATGAACTGATGAGTTTTCTCACGCGAACATCATCATCATGTCGTGACTACGTCATGGAAAATACTCACAAGGACTACGTCATTGAGTTTTCCTCCCGATTTTCCGCGACGTTTTCGGTCGACTCGGAAAAAACAAACTGACGACGTCGAAGAGATGAAAATGAAAACAGACTGTGTCGTCGGTCGCGGACTTTACGGGAACCAGCAGCAATGTTATCGTTGCTAGTCCTGCCTGCGATCATCATCGTTCAGTGACCGCCGAACGCTGAACGAATATACCAAAATACAACAAACACGAACATTGACAGTGGCAATTACTGCAACCCCAATTTAGGGGATGAATTTGCCGCCCACAATGCTTGCCTACACACTGTTGTAGGAGGAGAATGGTCATGGGAAATGCCAAAGTGCTGTTTGGTGAAAGCAAGGGATGTGAGGTGGATTTAGCGTAAATGTGGGACGTATGTTGCGTCAGGAAATGGGTTGTCGCTGGCGAATAAATTTATAAATTTCATTTTTTATTAGCAGCAAGAAGAAAGTTACAAAAGGGTAGTTCCGTAGTAAAAAGGGTAGTTCTGTAGCCAAAGAACGTAGCCAGGAGAGAGGCCGCCCATGGGGTCTAGACTCCTCCCGAAAAGTTTTCAATAATCCCCGAAAATTTAGTGATGATAACAGTGGCGTAACGTTTCCCTAATTTCATGTGTTCGAAATAGGAATGGGGGCCCCCCTAAGGTTGGAATTTTTTAACCAGGAAATAGTCGCAACCGTATTTAAAGCAGTACATAAATAAGCAAGAGCAGCCAACATCTTCTAAAATGTTCCAAAAAAATTTTAATTTTTGGGGTACAAATTGAAGTTTTTATAATTTTACGGCGTAACTTCTACATAGCCTATTTAACTATTTATCAGTAAATTGAAGAGAAGTGACAAAAAATTCCACCTCGAGGAGAGCACCTAAATGCCTGCCTCGTAACAGTCATTGATCCTAGAACATGAGGATCACACCATAGGTAATTCAAATATGGAGCTTAGACATCTCTGGCCAAAACTACCACCATGGCGTATCCATGCCCATGGCGAACTAAATCGACTGAAATCAAATTCATGGTAGAACAATGAGTCATGCAGAGTAAACTGCGAATTAATTAATTATTATTATCCCTTATCTGGACAGAAGGCTTTCTAGGCAAACATGCGATTGTTAAAACAAAACAAAACAACTTTCTGAGCTCAAAGGTTCAACTTATCTTCAACATTGGGTGGGGTTCCAAAACGGAACAGTTGCGTATGTTCCGCAAACATGTTTGCCATACTTATCCCCTAGCTGCCATTTTGCGGATCAGGAATATTCTCCGGTTCTTTTCCTTTGTCTGCCTTTGTGAAATATGTTAAGGAAAAGAACTGGAGATGATTTCTGATCCGCAAAATGGCAGTTAGGGGATCAGAATGGCAAACATGTTTGCGGAACATACGCAACTGTTGCGTTTTGGAACTCCACCCATTCCTGTGATCAAAACCGAGGAAAACAAGCTTAGGAGACGATTTTCTTGTAATTGATTGCAAGTTTAAGCCAATTCAGATATCAAGCCTCTCTGTACAAAAAATAGTGGTTGAGAATGTTTTGTCTCTTTCTTAGACTCTGCGGCTGATTTGTGTTTTTTCTTGTAGATTAAAGTTAATGCCTGTCTACAACAGTTGATCAAGAATCTACCTAAAAAAAAACTCTTTATATTTTCGGCTTTGGGGGCCCCTGTGGATTGGGGGCCCGTGTGCCACTGAACACATGGAACACCGTACGTTATGCCAGTGGATGATAACATAAAGCCGGCCCCACACCGACCAGAGTGTGGCAAAGACCGCACAAAAGACCGGTCCAAGAATGATACCTTGGATTCGCTCAAACACACTGCTGCTGCACGACTTTCGTATGAATCTTTTGCACTGGGTTTGCCGCACGGGGTCGGTCTGGGGCCGACTTAACATAAAAAGTAATGCACCTATTCGGTTCACATAATTTTCTTTAGACTTTGTGTTTGGATGTAATAAAAAATATCCCGAACGGCCATCGATTCCTTTTCATAAAGGGAAGATCCGAATATCAATTGAAAATTCACAGAACACAACCCTTCAAACCAAGTTGCGCGGAATCTATGCGAAAACTTACGAAAAATTGTGTGCCAAAAATAATTATTCACTCAGTACAAAATTTCCATATTTAACGAAACATTTTCTAAATTTCCCCATAGTGTGGACTTGTTGTCATTGAGCTTGAAGCGTTAAACTTTCCTCAGCACAGAACCTGAGTATTTTGACAATAAAAAATATAAAATATGAATTGCGATAAGTTGAACTCAAAGATTTGTTGTATACAAATGTATATCGTAATTCTGTGAATAACTTATGAACCTATCTCTCTCTCTCTCGATTACCGTAACTCCTAGTGGAGCATGGTGCGTTGATGACTACCGTGTGTAGTCATCAACGTTACAAAGACAAATGAATTCGGAGTGTGATACGGTTGTCAGCCATACCACTTCCTAGTCGCATTTTTAGTTTTATTATTACGATAAGAATATTTCTTATCATCTTCTTCTGAATAATAAACTTGCGACGAGTCGTGCCGAGTTTGGAAACTCGTTTCTCTATGAATGTCTATTTCACAGAGTGGCGACCGAACGATCACGGCCTATAGCCACGCGGAAATGTGAGCTTTTCACTCCATCCACAAATGGTGTATAGGCGGAACGTATCCAGGGCGTCCGGACCCCTCCCGAAATGATTACAATAAACATTAAAATCCCAGTGGTGACGACATGAAAACTGAAATAAAGCTAAACATTTCCATCATACTCATAATCATGAGGTATGAGTATGAGGCCTCATGCGGCTCGCGAGCCTTACTTCTGCGACCACTCATCTAACGAATGAGCTTATTCCTGTTCGGTACTAAGATTGCAGTATCGCATACCGGTTTTCTTCAACACGCAGTAACAAACCCGGTGCACTGGCATCCGCCGGTTTTTTTAAACACCCGATTTTTCAACCATGGGACGGTTTTTTTTTAGTACGGGTTTTTTTTATCCCGTTTTTTCAAGTACCGTTTTTTTTAACAATGACTCGCTTCAGTTCAGTTTGTTTAGTACCGTTTTTTTAGCAACTGTACCGGTTTTTTAGCAGCAATTATTTCTACACACTTATGGATTTCACGATCATCAAAATTGTTACGATATTTGCATTGGTTTTACGTAAACTGACGATGTTAGTACTTAGTCTAAGCATGTAAGTAACTAACCACGAATATGCTGAATAACTTGCAAAATGGAAAAAAGTTTCTTAAATCAAATTCTTTGCTAAGCAATTCTTGGAGCATCGAGGTAGGTAGTTTCATGTTGGCTAAGCATGTTCAAAAAAGATCGGATGTTAACTATTCGGTTCGAGTCCTGACTATATGGCCACGAGATGGCCAAGCGGACGTTTTCGTCGACTCGTCGAATCAGAGTGTGATTCAATTAAAGCTTGAATTCAATTTTTTTAAGTCGGGATCCAAAGTTAGTCAATATTTAGAGCATTCTTCTTCACAGTTTTTTCCTCGACGGTCTTCGCAAATTGGCTTTTTGCACTAGGATTTCCTCCTTCTTAGAAGAGGTTCGACAAGTGTATAGCCAAGTTCGCTGAGGAAGCTTTATATATTATGTAAAATACCCACCTAATTCTCACGCTCATAAAAGTCATTAATTTATGTCTTGACTAAAAAAACATAAGGTAATGACTCAATATTGAAAGGAGATCCTCATAAATGAAAACCAGACGGCATAGTTTTGAATGAATTGAGTAAAAAATTTAAAAACCCCTAATTCAAAACACCCTAAATTTTCCATTTCTTTCAAAATTAACATATCCAATTTCCAAATGTACTATAATTACAAAGTTTCAACACTTCCCGACTATTATTACATTTTATCGTTTTCAAAAATTAAATATTTAAAAAATTCCCACAAAACGAAAAATGTACTTTTGTAAAAAAGACATACGTAAATGGTTCGTTGGGTCTGACAGACCCCAGAGCACTTTCAAAGTGATATAACTTATTAACAAAATCACGAATTGAAACAAATTCATTCTTAAATGAACGTATGTGACACATACTTAAATTACATATGCATCAAACTACCATTCAACAAGTTTTTCTATAAACATTTTAAGATTTAAATTTCTCTGGGGTCTGTCAGACCCCACTGAACCATCCGAGGGTTAAATTACGAGCATATCATTTGCAGCCGATCAAAACTATTGCGTAATGGTTTTCGAGATAGTGCTTAGCCAACTTGATATAAGTGCATAATTATGACATTTTAAGGTAAAAAACGAGACCGAGGCTAATTTCGGGCGCGGCCGAAATTTGGATACCATTCGCTCCCCCGGGCTAAAAGTTTTGTCTGGCGTTCCTATGACTTGTGTTCAATTCTCCCCGCTTCCATGCTTTTCCTTGAATTTTCACATAAGTGCCGGGCGAAGATTTATTGGGGGAAGCGGGGGACGTGGGTTTCTTAGAAGAACCAAAAAACGAAGTGTGTGTGTGTGGGGGGGGGGGGTTGTACGGCAACCCTATGAATGCATGGCCATTCCTTGAATTTTTACGTATGTTTATGGCATCAATCAAAACATATTTCTATGAGATTTGGTTGAAATTGGTGGACAAAGAACCTAATTTAGGGGTTGGGTTTATATGCCAGCCCCATGACCCCAATGGTCCGATTAATTTCATTTTTGCATATCTTTTGTAACATCAATCAAAATACATTTCCATGAGGTTCGGTTCAAATTTGTATGCAAATTAAAAAGTTTTTCTTAGAAAATTTTGATTAGGGGGAATAGGTTTGTATGGTAGCCCCATGACCACATGGTCCGACTCCATCTATTCATACGTATGTTTTGTGTCATCAATAGAAACACATTTGTGTGAAGTTTAGTTGAAATTGGTGTATAAATAAAAAAAAAATGTCTTAGAACTTAATTTGGGGAGCTAGGTTTGTATGACAGCCCCATGACCCCATTGTCCGATTTGGTCCATTTTTACATATGTTCCGTGCTATCACTAGAAACACATTTGCACGAAATTTGATTGCAATCGATGAGAAAATAAAAAAGTTTTTCTTAGAAGAGCCTAATTTGGGGGGTTAGGTTTGTATGGCAGCCCCATGACCCCCTTGTCCGATTTAAGCGATTCAAACATACAAACTGCCTGCAACAAAAAGAAGCCTTTGTGCAAAATTTCAGCTCCATAGCTTTTAAACTGGCCTAGCAAAACCCGTCGCAACAGACAGACAGACGGACAGACGGACATCGTCCAATCAACTCAGCTCGTCATGCTGATCATATATATACATATTTTGTATGGTCGGAGATGCTTCCTTCAATGCGTTACAAACTTCATGACAAAGTTAATATACCCTTTTCGCTTAGTAAGCGAAGGGTATAACAAATCATATACAAATGTACATCGATATTGAATCGTGGCTATAAAAGAATCTGAAAACACCGTGCTAAAAAGCGCTAAAACAACAACCCGAAAAAGATCTATGTTGAATTGATGCGAAAAACAACCTAAAAACACCGGTGTTGAACAGGTGCTGGCGGCCCATGGTTGAAAAAAGACCGGACAAAGACCGGTACACCGGTGTTAGGGAAAAACCGGGACCGGTCCATGGTTGAAAAAAAAACGGGCAAAAGCGGGATATCGGCACTTCAAAATATTGGTAGCGGTGCTTATTAAATACCGGCTTAAAACCGATGTACCGGTGTCAGGAACAGGCCTAGAGCTAGTTGCCCGAGAATCCTTCTATATGGAATACTCATATATCTGCCCTTGGATAAGGCTCTTGAATTGTTTTTGGCTTATTGACGTACACTTTTTCTTTTAAATATCCCCAGAGAAAGAAGTCCAACGGTGTCATGATCGTGGCGGTCAATTAACATCGCCGAGACGAGAGATAACACGGCCATTGAATTTCTCGTGCAAAAGAGCCATTGTTTCGTTGGCTGTGTGGCAAGTGGCCCCATCCTGTTGGAACCACATATCTTCCAGATCCATATCCTCGATTTCTGGCCACAAGAAGTCCGTTAGGTGGACGCATACCGCAGTAGCATGGTACTACTTTCCTTGTGTCAACTATGACCTAAAGGAACATTTCTGTAGGAAAAATATACGCATATAGTGCTCAGAACCAATGGTTTAAGTGCGATCGCTGAGCGATCATGACATGAGTAGTCTCTACGAACACAAACCTCGGGGCGACTGTTGCGAGGATCGCTTAGTTCAGGGCACTACTTATGGCGTGTTTCTCTAATGTTTAGTCGATATTAGGAACACCGGTCACTAGATACTATTTGTCAATAATGCTCCAGAACTTAAAAGAGAGCAATAATCACCCAGCGATCATCGCTTGATGCGCCTGTTGGTACATTGACCTGTACTGCGCATTATGTGGATATATTTTTATACAGCTGTGCTGCTTGAAGCTCAGATGATAGAAGGAACATGGCTTTGTACAAAATGTATGGACATAACCCTCAACTGTACACTGCCTGTCATAACTAAACCCGCACCATAAAACAGAGTGATTTTTTAAAGCGATCACAGTTATTGCACGTAATATAAGGGATAATAAAAATAAAAATTAATTCACCAGAAATTTCCTTATACATATTTCAAACCGTTATTTCTCTGTAAAGAAAAATCTAAATTTCCCGTCAGTCATTCATAACTATAGCCGCACTTGGAACAAGTATGGGAAATACTGATTAAAAAGCGGAAATTGAGGAAAATGATAACAGGAGAGATCATTTTGGAATAAAATGGACTCTTTTGGAAATCGCGTTTTTTTTATAAATTCTACGTAATAAGGTTTCTCTAAGGTTTGTGTCTAATTTGGATAGATGAAAGGCCCGCCCTAACATTTGTACCATTAGAACCAACTTTAAGTACGACGACTAGTGAGAGATGATGCAATCTCTTGCTTCGAAACCCGTTATGTGTCCTATCTTCTGTATAAAATGGAAGCTGTTTATCGTCAGGACATCCCCATGAAATTTTTCCTATGCTGGAAGTGACGAAGTCAACTGTTCTGTAGGTAGACTATCCTTGCTTAGCTAATACTTTTAATGAGCACTTGCCGGATTTGTTATGTATTTAGAAGTTGTTGTAACCACCTCTAATACAGTGGACATTTTTCTGGAATATCCTAACCATAAACTGTTTTCGTTTTAATACAACAGACATGACACCATCTCTCACCAATCATTGCACTTCAAGAAGGTTTTAATGTAACATTAATGTAACAAATGTTACGGAGGTGGCCTCTCTTTCATCAAAATTAGACAGGAAATCTTTAAGAAACATTATTACGTAAAAAATAATATTCCAAAAAGTTTTTATGTAAAAGAAAAGGTTACTGATACTGAGAAATCAATAAGCAAAACACCCAAAAACCGTTATAATTATGTATTGAGAAATAAACAAAATAATCCCTCGGAGTCAATTTTATTTAAAAAAAGATTTTTCCCGTTATTAATTTCCTCAATTTCCGCTTTTCGATCAGTTTTTCGCATACTAGTTCCAAGTGCGGCTATAGTTATGATATGCATATGACAGACGGGAAATTTAGATTATCCTTTACAGAGAAATAACGGTTTGAAATTTAAGGAAACTTCTTGTGAATTTATTTGTCTTTTTAATATATGTACCTTATGTTTATAGTATGTATGTGGAATAGCTGTGCTCTCTTCCAACTTTAAAGGATCAGTCTGTTTTATGGTGCGGCTATAGTTTTGACAGGCAGTGTATTTCAGTGAGCAATAAATCGCTCTGCGATTATCGCGTGAGGACATGCTTCTGAAAATAAGAAACGAAACTTTCACCATTTTTATATTTCTTTCGTAAGGGCCTCTCCCAAAGGTAAATTCAGGAATCAGTGTTTTAATACGCGCGCCTGTAAAAGTTCGCGCAACGACCAGTGTAAACTACCCTATAGATGCGACCACGATTTTTAGAGTCCCGCTTTCAATGACTTCCCCTAATATAAATTTAGGATTGACGTTCACGATGTTCTACTCAAATCAAATTTACATAAAGAAATACTCATGGCAACACTTCAAATCAATTACTCGCCCACGAAGAATGCAAATTTGTATACGGCCGGCATGATGGGGAAAATGCTATTCTACACCAACATACGCGATGGTAAATTGCACATATAGGATAGGGGTGAACCAATTCATTTGCGTAGCGAGTTCAATGTGGATTTTCTTAGTATTTTCCACATGGGCGCCACTATTCAAATTTATTCTCAATGAAAAAACACAATAACAATGCTTATTGTGAATATAAATCCAAATGCAAAAACCTATTCAGATTCGACATTTTGAAAGGGCAGAAAATAATAAAAATTACACCTACTCGTGCTGCGGATTGGCGTTGTATTTTCTCAAACGATAATAATAATTTCACTTAGGGTATTCACAGACATTTAACTTTTCATTTAACAATTAAATGTTAACATTAAACATTAATACCATCTGCGAAAAAAAACAATAGATACAAACAATACGACAAACATACGAAATGTATGTGGGTGGCTGGTTGGCACAGTGTCAGTGATACGGTGATACTACGATGATATGTGTGATAATGACCTTGCCATCGAGTCGTGTCAGAATCTTTTTTGTTTTATTTTATTTATTATCATTTCTGTGGGAAAATATACATACATAAACATCTCGACAGACATTTGTCGAAGAATGCGTTTTCTGCAATTTTCTTATGTTGATTTTTTTTTCTTTTATGTGAAAACTGTTTTTCATCTTGGCAATTTGCCAGCGAACCAAAAATGAAATCTTATTTTAAACGACTTGGAGTGGGTACTCGTACACTCCCGCCAGAATAATGTCATTGCGTTGTGGATGCAAGTGAAAATGCAAGTAAGTGAAGGCTGGAAAATTGCATGATATGACTGACTGCCTATACATTTGCAGTCTAGTCCAGTCATATTAGCATTTCAAATAGAAAAAAATAGAGTAAGGCTAATTTTTGCTGTTTTTTTATCAGTGGGCTCCCAGGAATCTAAAACTCATTTTGCTAAAAAAAATTTTGATCGGAAAGGTCCCAAAAAAGACAAAAAAGGATACTCTTTAATCCTTGCCCGAAGGTCGGCATGCGGGGTATCATATGAAAGGGGACGTCTAGTACATTACATATATGGTGTTTATTTCCTGTTTCAACGGTATAAATCGAGCTTAAATGTAAAATTCTCGTGTTTCCCGTGTATATTTCCAAAGCCATAACTACGAGAATAATTCAAGTTGTCACTACTTTTCCCACTTTTCAGAATTTATAATAGCTGAAGATTCTACCAATAAATTTGCTAAGAAAAAAATTGATGGGAAAGCTCTGAAAAAGGACACTAATTACACACCTTGTTCGAATGTGGGGTGTCATATTAAAGAAGACGTCGAGTACATTCCATATCCCGCGTTTGTTACTTGTTTCAAGGACCCTCGAAGGAGATAATTGGGCTCAAATGAAAAATATTCGTGTTAACCGTTTAAGGTTTGCAATTAGTGTCCTTTTATGTCCTTTTTGAGAGCTTTGCGATCAATTTTTTTCTTAGCAAATTTAATGGTAGAATCTTCAGCTATTATAGATTCTGAAAAGTGAGAAAATTAGTGACAACTTGAATTATTCTCGAAGTTATGGATTTGGTAAGATACACGAAAAAAAAACACGATTATTTTACATTTAAGCTCGATTTATTCCTTGAAACAGGAAAAAAAAACACCAGATATGTAATGTACTCGACGTCCCCTTTCATATGATACCCCGCATGCCGATCTTCGGTCAAGGATTAAAGAGTATCCTTTTTGTGGCCTTTCCGATCAAAATTTTTTTTTTAGCAAAATGAGTTTTAGATTCCTGGGAGCCCACTGATTCAAAAACCACAAAAATTAGCCTTACTCTCTTTTTTTTTCTATTTGGAGGCCTGAATTGGGATATTTTGACTGGACTAGTCATATCACAGAGCAGGTCATGTGTGTTACGTTGAATTTTATTGCCATGTCATAAAAAAGACATATTTTTTGCGGATCTAGCGCGGATGTTGAAATCTTCGTCAAGCTTTGGTGACACACAATAGACATGACATGGCTGGCATCAGCCTTGATGAAGTCAGAACGAACTGCTGCACCGAGTTTCTGTCGTAGAGTTGATACACTCATAGTCGTAGAAGTAGACAATGGCCAATTGTACTGGAGCCAAGAGTATGTAAAGTAGTTGGGCAAGCAGAGAGACGAAGACACAAACTACTATGAACGACACTTAAGTACTACAAACTGTTGAGAACTCACATAGTTGCAGAAGTGGGTTAATTGAAACACTTACGAGAAGCTATGAATGAAAATTTGTATTCTTATAGAATGACAATGGTGTATAGAAGAGTTGTAAAAATTCGAGGTCGAAATATGAGAACTAGTGAACGTTTCCTAGAATATGACTCGAATGGTCGACTGTATACTTTTACTATGTTTATGGAGAGCAATAATGACGGTAAAAATTTGTGTTGTTAGAGACGACATACGCGATGATCGCTGAGCGAAAATTGGTCCTGAAGCATTCTGGTCCTAGTATCGCATATAGTTTGAAGCAACACAATTCTCCAAAAATATATGCACACAATGTACAGGCCAATGTTCTCTCTGACGACCTACGAGATGACAGCCCAGCGATTATTGTCTTTTCTAAGTTCTGGAACATTCTTGGCAAATAATATCAAAGAAGCTGCGTTTCTAACATCAGGAGCATCATGATCACATCAGTCGCCCCAATCAACACAAACCTTGAGGTTGGTGGGCTACTTGAAATATTGTTCAACAAAGGACATTTCCTTAAGCAAATAGACAAACCCACAGTCTATAGCAAAAAGACTTAGGCCCGTATTTATGAACATTCCTTAACTCAAGGAGACCTTGAGTCGATATTTGGTTGGAGTACGTAGAGATGCCACATGCGATGATCGTTCAGCGATCGTTGTACAGCAACTAATTCTTGCATATTGCATAATTTTTTGAATGTCACTACATTTCTAGTATCGACTATATCATCATGTGCTACAAGTGTGGGGAGGATGGCCACAAAGCGGCCTCCTGTGTTAAGGAGCTTAGCTGTATACTGTGCAAGGAAGCAGCAAAGGCAAACTACAAGCACCAAACAGGGGGCACTAATTGTCCGATGTACCGGGAGGCGGTAAAAATAAAGATTAAATGAGATTTCTGCAGTTGAATTTGAATCACTGCCAGGCAGCACAAGATCTGCTGTCACAAACGGTGAAAGAAATGGCTATCGACGTTGCCATTATCTGCGATCAATACAAGAATCTAAGGAGCTCGGTATGGATAACAGATAAAGACGAAGAGGTGCCTATTTGGACCTGCGGACGATACGCATTTCAGCAGGGTGTGTCAGGAAATATGAAGGGAGTGACAACAGCGAAGATCAACGGAGTGCAGGTGTATAGCTGCTACGCCCCACCACGGTGGAATGACACAGAGTTCGAGACTTTCCTCGACCAATTGGTACACGACGCAAATACTCACAACCCTGTGATAATTGCGGGGGATTTCAACGCGTGGGCTCGCGAATGGGGCAGTCGGGAAACAAACAAGCGTGGACGGATGCTTCTTGACGCCTTTTCACAACTCGACGTCGTTCTGATGAACACCGGCAGCGCAAACACCTTCAGGAGAGGTAATGTGGGGTCGGTAATTGACCTCACATTCGTAAGCAGTTCGCTAGTTCCAACTACGGCGTGGCAAGTAAGCGAACACTACACCCATAGCGACCACCAGGGAATTTTGTTCAACATAAAAGAGCGACCATCTGGAGTTATTGTAAAAACCCCAGCCGTGGGGTGGTCAACGAGATGTTTTGACAAAGCCTCATTCCGAGAAACCTTAGTGCAAGAAGCTCCAAATAACGGATCAGCAGCTGAGAAAGCCTTTCAACTCACTGAAAGTTTGGCAATAGCATGCGATGCTTCCATGCCAAAAAAGAGTCTGACCAGCAAAAGACAACAAAACTACTGGTGGACTGAAGAGATATCGAGCTTGCGACGCAATTGTCTTAAAGCCAGACGTATCTGTCAACGCGTAACTCGGACGACTACGTATAATGATCTACTTCAAGCATATAAAACGGCCCGTAGATCACTTAAGATAGCTATTAACAAAAGCAAACGAGACTGCTTCAGACAGCTCTGCGAGGACGCAAACATAAACCCATGGGGTACGGCTTATAGGGTGGTCATGAAAAAGATAGGACAAAAACCTCCCCAGCTCAAATGTCCGGCACTGCTGAAGACGATAGTTTCTTCATTGTTTCCTTACCACGAATTGGAACCCGAAAGACAGGTCCGGATGCCGATTGGAAGCCACATACCAGCGATTACCGAGAACGAACTTTCAGAGGCCGCCTCTAGGTTAGAGGATGGAAAAGCGCCCGGCCCGGACGGTATTCCCAATAGGGCGTTGAAGGTGGCTACTCTAGCAACACCCGAAAGGTTCATCGATGTTTTCGAATCCTGCCTACATGAAGGAACTTTCCCGAAACTATGGAAGAAACAAAAACTGGTGCTCCTTCCGAAACCGAGTAAACCAGCTGGTGAGCCTAACTCATACCACCCTATGTGTCTGCTTGACTCCACGGGGAAAATGTTCGAGCGGATCATATACATACAACCGACTGTCGGAAATAGTAGAAGAACAGGGATGCCTGTCTTTCAATTCGGTTTCAGACGTGCGCGATCAACTATAGACGCAATCAGGACGGTGACTTCATTAGCTTCGGAGTCACTAAGAAGGAGCACATGTTGCGCGATAGTGACACTGGACGTCAAAAACGCTTTTAATTCCGCGAACTGGGGATGCATTCATGCCGCTCATGAAAAGATGAATGTGCCCCAATACCTCGCCGCGATAATTAGGAGCTATCTCTCACACCGCGTTTTATGGTACGACACCGCAGAGGGACAATTGGAATATACGATAACTGCAGGGGTTCCACAAGGGTCTGTTCTTGGTCCACTCTTGTGGAATATAATGTACAACGCTATTCTGGAGCTGGAGCAGTATGGGAGAGTGCATTACAAATCGCCTCTAATGCCAAGCCCTTAAACGGAATCTATCGCAGGTGTGCCTTGAGGGTCTGTTGTGCTTACCGCACCGTATCACATGAAGCAGCCTATGTGGTAGCCGGTATGATGCCTTTGCCGATCCTCGTGGACGAGATCAGCAGGCTTCACAGTGGTCGCCAAGCTATTTCACCGGAGGCGAACTCGCGGCGGATAAATATTGAAAGGTTTGAGTCTTTGAGAAGGTGGCAGGTCCGATGGGATGAGGCCTCTACTGGCCGATGGACGCATGCACTCATCCCAGACATAGCAAAGTGGGTTGATAGAAAACACGGGGACGTAAATTTTTACATGACCCAATTTCTGACGGGCCACGGAGGGTAGCGAAATTATCTGCATCGCTTTAAGCTGGATGATTCACCAGACTGTCCGAGATGCAAGGGCGTGCCAGAGGACGCGAAACATGTCCTGTTTGATTGTCCTAGACTTGGATATGTCCGTAGAAAGATGGAAGCCGATGTGGGAGAGAACATAAACCCCGAAAATGTAGTGGGCCTGATGCTAGAGTCAACGAGGAACTGGGACTCAGTAAATAGAGCGATTTACGCCGTTCACATTGAGAGGGAGGAGCGCAGACGCAAGTCTGGCAGCCAAGGTGTAGGCTAATTAGCTGGAAGTGGCCCTGTGAAGTAATACTGCAAGGTGGTCCCGCAGGGTCACGCGGTGACGAAGAGGTGTTCAGGTTTAGTCGGTAGGAATCCGACATAACTGCGCGCGGGCTGTTCCCGCCGCAGTATCTATGCAAGATTCCCCACCTCTTAAAAAAAAAAAACAAAAAAAAATATCATCTAGGAACACATAGTGTTCGGAACAGGTTGCCTAATTACGATCCCTGAGCGATCATCAAATGAGTCGTCTCTACGAACACAAACCATTACTCTTTTATTAGAGGATAGTCCCTGAGGAAAGTCTCCCCCTTGTAGCATAGGAAGTGTGAATAGTGCTACCGCTTTCTCTCGGTGTGTCAACAGGAGAGAAGAATACACTAAAAAAAACCGTAATAATCCAGGGAATTTAGCATTTTATTTCGGAAAGATTAGAGGAAAGCTGAATTTTTGCATGAGCCTTCCTTTCAAGGTCCTAAACAAGACCCCTAAACTCCTTGTCTGCATGAGTGCCGCTAGCGGTGCTACAAAAGGTCAAAGCCCCCCGAAAACAGTTTTTTTTTGAATATCTTGATAACGGTAACATGTACCGAATGTACACTCCCAGTCACTTGAATAGGGACAGCCTTTTCGAGAGTTGTTTATCTCAAAATATCCTTTTCCTTGCAGCAGAGAGCATAACTCAGTCTTTGTTTACAAAGGCTATTATGTTGCTCATAGTTTGCGAGAAAAAAATTTGGATTTGGTCGTTATTTCGAAAGTCCTAGCGTCACATCCTAACTGTTTTTGTTTTAATCCACTCAGATTATGTTTTGACTTTAATTTTTGTAAGTTTCGGTAATCATGGGTAGAGCAAAAGCATTAAATACCGCCCAAATGGCTCAAAACGATGTTTTGAGAAATGAACAACACAGTTTACGCGGAATTTCGAAAATAGTGAAAAAAAAAGTAAATCGGTTGTGTTTACTTATTTAAATAATAAAAGTGGATATGGACGAAACGTGAAAAGCGTATCCTCCATCATTGCGTACGACTTCAAAAAGTCTCTTTGACAGGGAATTGTACAAACTTTTTAAGTAGTCTAATGGGACTTGTTGAAAAGCCCCTTTGATTGCCGGTATTAGTCCTTCCCTGTTTTCGAACTGTCTTCCATCCGCATAAATTTTTCGCGACAACCAGTGACAAATTACACTTCGTCCAATTTTGGTTGCAGTTTTTAGAAAAATCCGGAAATGTATGGCAAAAACCAAAAAGGACGTACAACAAGAGCTACAACAGAACGAGAACGTAGAGCAATTATACGAGAAGCCTCGAATTCTGCGTCATCTGCTGCGAAGATCAAAGGAAAGGTTAAAACTTCTGCCAGTGTACGGACAGTACAAAGAGTCCTTAAAACGTGTCAGCATCTAAAACGAAAAAAAACTCACGAAAAAACCACCTTTACTCCCTCGTCATAAAGTAACTCGTTCGGAGTACTGTCCCGTTCATGGTGGAGAATATTTTAATGGTAGGTAGATAGATAGATAAAATGTTTTATTGATGCTTCAGTTTTACAATATACATACATAGTTATTTGTTATTCTTAACCTTTAAACGGGCGGGCATCATTTTGTGACATAACCGGGCGCGCGGCGGTAATTTACCGCCCTCGGCTTTTCCCTCCATTTGCGCTCAACCGTACAGCTTCCGTTCTCATAATTATAGTAAATTGAAAGAAGAGCATCTCCCAAATAAGTTAAGTGACTTCAGTGATATTATACTGAGCACACACATTTTGAACGCAACTATATACCAAAATATACCATCCATGAACGTTTGATGACTGCTGGAAAGGGTTGGAATGTAAAATCTACCCAACATTTTATCGTATCGTATACTTCTCCCACCTCGATCCGGCCAACGGGAGAAAAGCTATGCGTGTTTATATGATCAGGGCGGTAAATTACCGCCCGCGCGCCCGCTTAAAGGTTAAGCAGAACTAGCATTGTGTATAGGCAAAACAAAGAAAATCGAGTTTCGTCTGTAAAAATCTAACAACTCATGGGACCCACTTAACCTCCCGTATAAACACTACATCACACTCCAATTAATGCAAACAAATCCCTTCGTGATTGCATAAACACACACAGTAGTCAGTGTGAAACAATCATAATTTCAATTAGAAATGACATGAGTAAATTATTATCAATTTATCTACTGATTCGAAGAAAACCACCACACAATACAATTCAACGCGGTCACACTATATGTACTCCTATAAAAGCAATCTAAATCTTAGGCCATTTGACAAGACAATTACAGTTGATTAACATAGATTGCGCGTGACTTCGCATTGCCTCACACTCATCATAATTATGGTTTCTCTCCAAAGATTGCTCAAAATTGTACAACATTTTTTTATATTTTGATTTTTTTTACAAAGTAATTTGCAGATTGAATGTAAATATTAAAACTAATTAAAACGTCAAGTAATTAAAGGCTACTTAAGATTTAAGTATCTATTCAGATTCAAAGTGTACTTACGTGTATCTAGATGTGGACTTGTTTTTGTTCCCATGATGTGAGATTCAACAACGGATAAGTATAACAGCGATATAACGTACGGACGAAAAGAAACGAGACTTCTCTCTCTCTCTCAGTGTAAGCGTAGTCGTAGTATAATATGTTAACAAGATATGTTTTTTCTTTGTTTTGTTATTTTTTTGTAATTAAATTTAGTATGATTAATGACTTTTTATTAGAATTGTATAGTTGCGCCTCGATGCGTTAAAGTTTAACCTTTTATTATTATTGATATTTCTTAATAAATTTGTTAACCTTTTTGTTTCGTTTTATTATTAGTAGAGCTACTCAGAAGCGTAGCATACAAAAGCAAGCTTTAGATTCTTAAATTGTTAAGGGCACTTTCTTAAGACACTGTTAAATTCACAGTAAATTATAGAATTTTCGTCAATTTTTTTTTCTTTCAAGGTTGCAGTTTATTTTTATTTTTTTGTGTAAATGAACAACTTTTAATGTACCCTACTATGCAAGCAAAGAATATACAGAATACTTTTGAACAAGACAATACTCGTTTTTCAGGTAATGTGAATCACTTTATAAATAGCCAGCGAAAATTATAGAAAATTATTTTTTTATCTTTGGCTTTTTTTCAATTTAATTTAATTAGTTTTATTTTTACTTATGTGCTATGATTAGTTAAATGTATTTTATTGGTTTTTAGTTTGTTTTAAGATTGTTGTATTATTTTTTAATTCGTACAAAAGATTTGTTTAATATACTTTAACAACACAATTTCAATTGACTAATTAAGCACTTTCACTTTTTTAATTCAATTTTTATACGTCCATATAGGAATATGCCAAAATTATTTATCTTATTTAATTATTTTATTTTTCAATTTCTTAGGCCAGTAGGATAACTACGCACACAATTTATGATTTATGTGGATCTTTTCAGAGTTGTCAGGTGTATTTTATTAAGATGCAATTTTTTGGAATGTAACTTTTATCGAATTTAATTTGTTTTATTAAATTATCTTGACTTGACTTGTTTTTTTTTTATTTTTTTTCTTAGTATTTATCCGATTTGAGGCAACAATACAACAATTCCGGGCGGTCTTGGTTTTAATGGTGGCGATCGTCGTTTAAGATCAATTGATGGTGCCCAGGGATTTGTCCGGATGTAATAACCCATGAGAATCGGCACAGGCCAATTGGCTCCTGTAAAGAAAAAGTTGATAAAAAAGGTTAAAATTATTTATAAATTAGTATACAGGGTGTCGCATTCATGGTGGAGGAAATTTTAGTGGTTGGAAGTGTGGCTCATTTGAGGAAAATTAATGTACCGTTACGATGTAATAGCATTTTTTTTGTAAATTCTGTCGAAATGGCCGACTAAATCCAAATTTGCCACACCACAAAACATTTCATCGAAAATATTATTTCATTTTCAGAAACTACATAAAATTTCCAATAAAACGACACCTCGCACCTACTAGGTACAATATGCATATTTTATACTCAATATGTCTGGCTGGACCTACTGAGAAATTTTTTTTATTTTTTAGAAAAAGTAAAATGTTTATCGGTAGAATCATTGTACCCATTCTTTAAAACCATTTATAAACAATAAAAGCATTAAAATGGTTTTTGTACGGGCCTACAACTTAATAATGAGACTTTTTTTTTTTAATTTTGGGCATTTATTCATAGATTTATTCATATAACTAAATTATTCAAAATATTGGCCATCAGCAGCGATAACTTTCTCCCATCTTTCGGGAAGTCTACGAATTCCGTCGCGGAAAAAATCTTGGGTTTTCGAGGCTACCCATGAATCGAGCCAGTTCTTAGTATCCTCATATGAAGTGAAGTGCTGATCAGCCAACGCATGAGTCATCGAAGCGAACAAATAGTAATCAGATGGAGCAATGTCGGTGCTATATAGCGGGTGGGGTAGCACTTCCCATTTGGTTGTTTCCAGGTACGTTTTCACGACTCGCGCAACATGAGGGCGAGCATTGCCATGCTGAAGAATTATTTTGTCGTGCCTTTCAGCATATTGTGGCCGTTTTTGACGCAATGCTCGACTCAAACGCATCAATTGCAGTCGATAGCGCTGCCCGTCAATGGTTTCATTTGGTTTTAGCAGCTCATAATACACAACAACACAACACCGAGCTGGTCCCACCAAATGCAGAGCATAAGCTTGGAACCATGAATATTTGGCTTGGCGCTTGGCGCGGTCGATGTTGATTGGTGCGCGGGCGGTCCCCAAGATTTCTTTCGCTTTGGGTTATCATAATGTATCCACTTTTCATCGCCGGTCACAATACGATGCAAAAACCCTTCCGTCTTTGCCTTTGAAGCAGTTGTTCGCACATGCAAAAGCGCTTCTCAACATCTCTTGGCTTCAACTCGTACGGAACCCAGTGGCCTTGCTTTTGGATCATTCCCAGTGATTTTAACTGCTTCGATATGGCTTGCTGAGTCACTTCCAACGAAATTGCGAACTCTTTTTGCGTTTGGCACGAATCTTCTTCGAGTAATTTCGTCAATTCTTCGTCTTCAAACTTTTTTGGCTGGCCAGGTCGCTCTTCGTCGGTAATGTCGAAATTATCATTTTAGTACAGTAATCGGGTATGTTTTACTTAAAAAAAATACGTAATGGCTGAAATTTGGTGGAGATGTTAAGCAACGTGCCCTAAGTCTAAAGCTGAGTTTTCGTATTTGTGGGAGTGGGGGAATTTATAGTAATTTGCATACTTATAGCGGAATTTCGCGTTTTTCCTTTATATCGTTACTGCATTACTTACTGGCGATGTATAAAAATTTTGTTTCTAATCAAATTGTCCTAAGTACCTAAGCCAATATCGTAGGCCAAATAGTTCCGTTAAAATGACCGGTTAAATGGCAAAATATCACTAATAATGAGAATATTTGGCTTAAGTAAAACACGTAATGGCTGAATTTTGTTGGAGATGTTAAGAAGCATGCCCTAAGTGTAAATCTGAGTTTTCGTAATTGTTAAAATCTTGACTTATCGTTCCATTCTATACACCAACTGCGGTGCATGTCTGTAGTATTTATGGCATGGCAACTTACCAGCTATATGGGAACTATACGCGGAACTTTGTCTGTTTGGAGGAGAAGAGCCCCAGCGGGAGAAATATCGAGTTATTCAATTTCGGAAATGTCACATTGGAATTTTTGCATCGGAACCTCTAAGCGTCTATAGCTCAGTAGGTAGAGTGACTGAAGGTCGGAGGTTCGAATCCCGATTAGGACGAAACATTTTTCCCTCACTTTCCTCAATTTTTGGTATTTTTTCCCAAAGTTTTGTGGTTTCGTACAGATAGACACACTCATCAGGTCTTGTGTCTGTTGTCTATCTGTGCACAAGACGACCACTTGAATTTTAGCGGGAGAATTATGGAGATTTTTGAGTTTACGTATTTGTGGGAGTGGGGCAAGTTACAGTAATTTGCATACTTATAGGGGAATTTTGCGTTTTTCCTTAATATCATTCTTACTGGTATTCCTACAGTAAGGTGATGTATTAAACTTTTGTTTCTAATCAAATTATCTATTCAATGGTACCTAAGTCAATATCGTAGGCCAAAAAGTTCCGTTATAATGACCGGTTAAAGGGCAAAATATCACTAATAATGAGAATATTTGGCTTAAGTAAAACTCGTAATGGCTGAAATTTGTTGGAGATGTTAAGCAACTAGACTTAGGGCATAAATCTGAGTTCTCGTATTTGTGGGAGTGGGGGAAGTTATAGTAATTTGCCTACTTATAGGGGAATTTTGCGTTTTTCCTTAATATCATTCTTACTGGTATTCCTACTGGCCTACTTGACGTATGACATTGATTTAAATACCGTTTGATAGACTATTTGATAAGAAATGAAACCTCTATACACCATTTTACTGTAGGGTCAACAGTAAGAATGATTTTGAGCAAAAACGGAAATTTAGCCTATAAGTAGGCAATTTACTATAACTACCTCCCTGATATATACGCAACTTCAGATATAGATTTAGAACGCATCCGTTAACGACTCCACCGAATTTCAGTCATTACATGTTTTATTTAAGCAAAATATTCCCATTATTGGCACTATTTTGACCTTGACCTGGTCACTATAACGAAACTACTTGACCGATGAAATTAAGGTAGTAAGGTACCGTAGGATAGATTATTTGATTAGAAACAAAACTCCTTTACATAGCTTTACTGTAGGGTCAACAGTAAGAATGATATTAACGAAAAATGCAAAATTCGCCTATAAGTAGGCAATATACTCCAACTTCCCCCACCCCCACGAATACGAAAACTCAGTTTTAGATAAAAGACATGTCCCCTAACATCTGCAGCAAATTTCAGCCATTACGTATTTTTTTTAAGTAAACGGCCGTTTTGTGTCTTTAAATACTGTACTATTTTTGAACCGATGAAACCACCGAAAACACTGTGCACGCGAAAAAGCATCGTCACCGTAAACTTCCACGAGCAATTGATGACTCTGAGCTGCAGTCTTCTTAGCAAAATAATGCCCAAGTAAAACTTCCCGCAGATGTTGTTTTTTTCGTGAATTTTCGAAACTTTCCATGGTCCGGTAAATGTGTTGTCAACAATCAACACGAAATGTTTATACTGACATTGCCAGCTTATGAATAGAAACTTCAAATGGTATGTATGTCAAAGATGGACTCCCTTTAGTTTATCGGTGTTGCCATCTCTAAAAAAAGTCTCATTATTAAGTTGTAAGCCAATAGATATACTGGAAGCGTTTTTAAGTAGACATATTTTGAGGTGGTAATAGTACAAACATGTTTTTCCCTTATTTTCTTCTTTTTTTGCTTCTCTTCTTTCATTGTGTATCCGTACAGAAAGTTTGATCGAATTTTCGGATTCCAATATCTGTGGGGACGTATTTGGCGCTTTGTTGGTAGATTTTACCCTGATATTAGTCTGCAGATTTGGGTAAATAGATAGAAAGAAATAGGAAATTTTCAGGCGCAAAAATAATTTCATTCTAAATTTTCCGTAAATATCTGAATTAAATCTATTTAGAAACACGTTCGTTAGTGACTAATACTTTAGTTCTTACTATTACAAAGGAAATAAAACTCGTTTGAATTCCCTAGAATCAAATCCCATGTTGATTAGGTGATGTTATAAGATGTGATAAAATTAGGCATATCCAATTTCCGAACTTCACGGCTTTTTAAAGCAAAATCTCAGAAAATTTTATCGTTTATCGTACAAATTGAATTTTAATGACATTATTACATCCTAATTAGAAGAATTTTAAGAGAATTGAATATTTTTACCTCAAGACAAAAATGGGGGGAAAAACTGTATAGGTCTAGCCGGACCTATTGGGTATCAAAAAGCACTATAAATTAAAAATCATCAAACATATACTCAAAACTTCAACGGATTTTCTTAAATTTTTGCAAAAGGCTTCTTAAAATATTATTCTAGGATGTCATGAAATATCAAGTCGCTGCGATTTCATCTTCTATACTTTTTTGACCAAAATATAATGCCAAAGGTCTGGCCAGACCTTTGTGCCGATAGAAGGGTTAAAGAATTTTAATAATTTCATCGAAAATTAAAATTATAAAATCGTAAACGTAACCGATTCTATAATTTCTTTAAAGTTTTAACGGGTGTATCTCGGTAGAACAATACAAGCTGAGCATAGTTGCAATACAGGAAACTAAATGGCTCAAAAGCGAGATTAACGACATCAATTCGCACACTATTTTCACGAGTGGTAAAGAGGAGGGCAACAAGGAGTTTGGAGTAGCTTTCATCGTGAGTGAGCAGCTCAAGGACCACGTTATCGGCTTCAAACCCATCAACGAGCGGCTATGTGCGATCCGCATTAACACCCGTTTCGCTAATCTCTGGCTCATTCATGCGCATGCCCCTACAGAAGTAAAAGAAGACGCGATTAAGGACGAGTTCTACAACGACCTAGAAACACTCTTCGACTCACTTCCATCAAACGACGTCAAGCTGCTGCTAGAAGACTTTAACGCCAAAGTCGGAAACGAAAGCTGGCATAGGGGAACTACTGGAGGTCATAGCCTCCACAACGGAAACAGCAACAACGGTCAGCGACTTATCGACTTCGCGAGCGGCAGAAACCTGGTCATAAGCTCTACATGCTTCCCTCATCGACGAATTCATAAGCAGACCTGGAAATCTCCAGATGAAGACACCGTGAACCAGATCGACCATGCAAGCAAGAGATGGGCTTCTAATGTCCTAGATGTTCGATCCTATCGAGGAGCCAACTGCGATTCCGATCACTATTTGGTGAAGACAACCTACAGGCGCAGAATCTCTTCGGTGCACCAAACGAGAATCAACCCTGCCAAGATCTTCGAGGTTGACAATTTGATTGATGATGCCACGGCGGCTGCGTATACTGCAGCACTTGAGGAGCTCAAAGACAGCATCATAGGAGTCGCACAAGAGGTCGTGGGCCATAAAGGCCGACGCAGACGAGCAGACTAATTCGACGATAATTAATTCGAAGGAATTAATTAATTAGGAACACGAAGCTCCGCGTGTACAAAACGATCATCCGACCCCAGCTATGTTATGGCTGCGAAACATGGACCCTCACCCAAGCTTCCGAAATTTTGCTAGACCGATTCGAACGAAAGGTCCTTTGGCGAATTTTCGGGGCCGTTCGCGAGCGAGATCAGTGGCGTATCCGGTACAACCATAAGTTGTATCAATTCTACGATGAGCTGAAAGTAACGAAAATCGTGAAGCTTCAACGTTTGCAACGGGCGGATGTACAAAGGATGGACGCTAATCGCATGCCAAAGAAAGTGATGAACGCACAACGAATTGACGGAGCGAGTTTGCGTGGACGACCGAGAGCTCGCTGGGAGAACTCCGTAGGTGAAGAACGCCCACCAGCTGCTGGGCTTCCGAAACTGAAAGAAAAGGTCACGTAACCGCGACAATTGGAGGTCAACGATTCAGGCGGCCAAGGCCCGACGTCAGGCTATCGTGCCACATTGATGACGATCTCGGAAGATAAGAGCAACTTCGTAACGGATGAGGTGTCGTTTTATTGGTAATTTTGCGTAGTTTCTGAAAGTTTATTTCTTCTTCTTCTTATCAGTACCGTATAGCCCCATGTGGGCTGTGGTGCGTTAACTCAGCCGTTTATAGGCAATTTCGAGTCAACCGTACATTGCATAATATCATTTCGGAGTGTATATAGGGTGTCCAGAAATTGTCGCATAAACGCACCACAATCCGGTGATTTCCAGCAAAAAAGTTGTACGGAACATACCTTGCACGACCTTTTAAGCTCAATATCTCCCAAGCTAGACTATATAGAATTCAAACTGCCCCTAAAGTTCTGCAATTTGGTAAAATCTATTCAAATTATGTCGAAATCGAGCTAAAATTAACCCTAGTTTTCTACACTTAACGTATAAAAACTGTTAGAAATATGTAATAGAGCTAGAATAAAATAAGGTAAGGAAGATATAATTGGAAGATTTTGGGCCAATTTTTAAAGGAATCGTACAAGCACCTCACCTTTGCAGAAGTTGGGGAAAATTGAGATGGAAAAATAGATTGTTTTTAGGTCAAAACACACAAATTTGACTTTGAAGCTCTGTACAAACTAACCCTCTTATCCGATTTTAGTGTGGTTAATTTTATTTTTTATGTTCAGAAAAAAAGACAAAACTATGTGAAGAACAATTGTTTTACCAATTTTACTAATTGTAATTTTTCATATGATTCAATAGATAGGTATGGGTTGCATTCTACCCTCTACTGGGAGGAGATTAATGATGTAGGTTAAGCTTCCTGAAACTCGGAACCTCGTTTAAGAAATGTTGAGAAAAGAAAAGAACTGTCTGCACAATTTTGTTGATTGTGAATTTTCGGAAGTTTTCAATACTTATTCTGTTATTCGGGGTGGAGAAAGGGTAGGGGAAATTTTCCTAAATCCGCTAACACGTAACACGTTCAAAGAATATAGAAGTATGTGTAAGTATTGTATGTGGAAGTATTGTGAATTGCAAGGCAGGACAAAGAAACAAAAATCATAAAATTCTATTTACCACTTAACGACCACAATTTCTACAGTAATATAAGGAAGTTAATAAATAGGAAAAAAATTACTTGTAATCAAAATTTTCCTCCCATAGGAAAATAGCTGCCTTTAAAATTTTGCTCAACCGTTCAGGTGATTTTGCATGTTTCAGTATTTTTCAATTATTTCGGGAGAAGAAAAAAAGGAGGGATTATACAAAATACTCAAACCGAGGTGGACCCCAATCCGGTTCGACAAAATTACTGAAATCACATTATTCTAAGGAGATTTAGACAAAAGTCAATACATATTTGCCAAATACATAGATGCCTTCAAAATTAGCTCATTGTGAATTTTTTCGCGTGTTTCAGTATTATTCTGATATTCAGGGAGAGGACCGATTCGGCAGGAAAATCTTCCAGAAATCCACTAAGATGTTCAAGAAATATAAACAAAATATGCGAAAAACTCAGTGTGAATTGTTGTTCACTGTGAATTTTCTGCTTATTTCAATGGTTATACTGCTATTCCGGCCGGAGCCTTGTGTAGACACAAGGGCCGGTGGGTTCAACTTACTGAAATCCTGTAATTCATTCAAGAAAGAAGTAAGTGAAAAAGAATTGTCTTCATAATTGTGCCCATTGTGAATCTTTCATATCTCTCAATAGTTGTGCTGTTACTTTGTCTAGAGACCAATTCTGTGAAGCAAATTTACTGAAATCCGCTGAAATGTTAGAGAAATACACGCAGAAATAGGGGAAAAAGAACCAATTGTGAATTTTTGCTCATTGTGAATTTTTCGCGTACGATCATCGGCCCCTATAAGTTAGCTTTGACAAAGTGAGGTTTCTGTTCCGTCTAACCGCGTAGAGGTACTGCGAGCACTTACTTGATGATGATCGTATTACCATCTTACAGGCTGACCATATCTCCACTTTGGTAACATGCTTGTAGTAGTGTGGATGTGTGGAATATGTATGGGCTTTCTTTCTCTTTTGCAAATTCCAAGAAGTGCTCTGAAAGAAATCAAATTTTCATGAAGAATACTTCGTCACATAGTCCAATTGGAACTCATTTCAGGCCTAAATTTTTAATTTTTGAATGCTATACAGTGTGAAAACGCCTAACCTTTCCATCCTGAAATTGACAAAAACCTACTACTGCATTTCACGGTTCCGTTTCAGACTCTTTCCAATTTCCGTGATATCCCTATCATTTCAATTTCAATAATCATAAAAATCACTCCGTATACTACACTTCTGAATAATGACAATTTTGCGTGACAAACGAACATTCAATCGAAATTTTTACACTTAAGCCCTTTTTCTAAATCGGTATCAATCCATAATTATGATGAGCAACGATATATGCTTCCCTTCATCCTTTTCCAACCTAACAGTGTAGCTTACCAACAACAGCAATTTCAACGAATAAAGTTGAATAACGACACATCAACAAATTGGATATCATCAATTTTATGGATGATTATATATTCTTCAATAGCGCGAATATAGGCGACGCGATATTTCAATACCAAACCATCTATAAACTTTGTGAAGGGGTTCAATAAAAGTAATCCGTTTGAAAAGAATCCTTCATGGCTCCATAAAAATAAAAATAAACTCAACAAACTGCCAAGCTGCCATTGCATGCCGCTGTTTTGAGTATTAGCCATATTTTTGTTTCTTTATTATTTTTGCAATAATGACATAACATTGAAACATTGTAGCATATTGCATGCCCATGTCATAATCCAATCCAATGGTTAATTCGCGCTCTTGTAATAGGTGGCTATGTACAATGTACGTCGTCGTTGTCTAGTACCCTAATCAGTCGAATCACTCATTTCGCTTTGTAATAAATAATTGCTAGATTGCATTTGTTGGCAATATTGATACGATTATGGTAGTCCCCCTATAGAGGGGCATCATTGATCACCGCGTGCAGTTTTATATGGCAGTAAATTGGAAGAGTATTGCAGTTTTTGAATCTTGAATCTACACACAATCCACGGAATAATATTTGGATTTAGTTCCAAGCCACAATAAAGCGATTCATAAGAAAACAACCCCCACCCATTCGTCCCAATTCATGTGCATGGTTGCAGGAATTCGACGCTTCAACCAAGAAATTAATGCATCGCATTCTTCAATAATGACATAGCACATTCTGTAATAAAGATTAAAGAACACTCAGGAACTTTTAACGGGAAAGCTCAAAGCTCGTATCTACGAGGAAAATTGAAAATGTTGGAAATAAATTAGGAGTTAGGGTATGCATTTTTGATATAAGAAATTGAGAATGTTCCGTACATTTTCCTTGCACGACTGGATGTGTAGGGCAATCATAATAATGAGACAAAAGTGTGGGTTTGAATTTATTGATTCAGTGTAGTATCACATTCACGACAGTTTTAATAAATGCTCTAAGGATACCTTAGGATAAAGGTTGAAAGGCTCCGGCCGATTCCTATATCCTTTTCAGTTGTGGCATAACTGGGGACCCTTAGCTGTGCAGGAGGAGTTTCATAGGGTGAGCGGCTCCGGCCAATTCCTATGTTTCTCTACGAGGCGTTACTTTCCCGCATTATCCGAGTAACCGCTGCGCCTGAGTGCTGTATTAAGAGCTTCAGCGTCTCAGGTTACTATATGTAATAAGGTGACAAAAAACAAATTGTCAATCACCGAAGCAGCACCTCCGAGGCCTCTCAGCGATGGACCTCTTTCGTTTTACGAACACTATCATGGTTAAGCGATGGGCCGACAACCCATCCTTGGAAAAAATTCTACGTCAAGAAACCTGGAATGAAAGCCTCAGATTGGACGGATACAACCCAACGACGACTTCGCAAACGAACAACTGATTACTCTTTCGGAACCTGGAATGTACGCTCCCTGAATAGGCCAGGGGCCTTAAGGGCCTTCTTGGATCAGGTCGAAAAATATAATATATTGTTGCACTCCAGGAAACAAAATGGCTTAGTAGCGAGATTGATGACCGAAATTCGTACACAATTTTCACAAGTAGTGGAAAACCTTCGGGCCACAGGGAGTTTGGAGTGGCGTTCATTGTAAACAATCAACTTAAGACGCATGTTATCGACTTCAAACCCATAAACGAGCGGCTGTGTGCGATTCGCATTAAAACCCGGTTCTTCAATCTCTAGCTCATAAACGCGCATGCCCCCACCGAAGTCAGTGAAGACGCGGTTAAAGACGAGTTCTATCACCGCCTAGAAAATCTCTTCGATTCACTTCAATCAAACGATGTCAAATTGCTGCTAGGGGATTTTAACTCCAAAGTCGGAAACGAAAGTTGGCATAGGGGGATTACTGGAGGCTACAGCCTCCATGAAGACTGTAACGACAATGGCCAACGACTAATTGACTTCGCGACCAGCAGAAATATGGTCATTAGCTCCACATGTTTTCCGCATCGTGGCATTCACAGGCAGACCTGGAGATCTCCAGATCAACATACCGTCAACCAAATTGACCACGTCCTCGTCTCTAAGAGATGGGCATCGAGCATAATGGATGTTCGATCCTATCGTGGAGCGAACATTGATTCTGACCACTATATGGTGAAGGCGACTCATAGGTGCAGAATTTCTTCGGTGCATCCTTCGAGATTCAACCCGGCAAACATTTTTGCAGTTGACAAATTGTCGGATGATGCCACGGTGGTTGAGGAGAAGCTGACGCCCTTGCTAAATAACATCAGCAACGAAGGCGCCCTTGAGATCTGGGATACACTTAAAGACACCATCAAAGAGGTCGCAGAGCCCGAAATGATTGGTTTGACGAGGAATGTCAAAATTCGGTAGATGCGAAAAACGAAGCATATCGGCAATGGACCGAACGCGCAACTAGAGCCAAACAAAAAACAAATATGACGAGCTTCAACGATTTTCGAATAGGTTAATTAGGCGTAAGAAACGTAAGCATCTTGACGAGCAGTTGATGCAAATAAACCAAAGACTAGCTAGTAGGAACAGTAGACAAGCGTACAAGCTAATTAATTCAATTAAAAGTGGATACCAACCCAACCAGCCTCTTTAAGGATAAGGATGGCAATATGATTAGCGACACCGATAGCGTTGATAAACGCTGGGCCTCACATTTTGAAGAGCTCCTCAATGTTCAACCGAACAACCCCACGCAAGAAGTTCTGGCGCTGATGGCTGAAACAGGCCCTCCCGTTCAACCCCCAATAGTAGAAGAAGTTGATCTCGCCATGGAAGCACTAAAACATAATAAAGCCCCGAGCGCTGACGAGATTCCACCTGAACTGCAGAAGCATGGTGGGGAGAGCTTTGTTAAGGCTATACACGCACTTATCGTTAAAATATGGAACGACGAAATAGTCCCGGAAGATTGGCGTAAAAGCATCATTTGTCCAATCCACAAAAAAGGGGATAAGTTGAAATGTGAGAACTACAGAGGCATCTCATTAGTTTGTACGACTTATAAGATTTTATCTAAGATTCTAGAAAATAGAATTAATCCGTACGTAGAAGAAATCATTGGCGAGTACCAAGGCGGCTTTAGACCAGGTCGTTCGACGACAGATCAGCTTTTTACAGTTAAGCTTTTACTCCAGACGTGCTGGGAATACAACATCGACGTATACCAAATATTTGTTGACTTTAAGCTGGCATACGACAGTATCGATCGAAGCGTACTGTACAACATTTTGCTGCATTTTGGAATACCGGCTAAGCTTGTGCGACTCATAATGATGACGATGACTAATACCGTCTCGGAGGTCAGAGCTCAGAACAGACTCACTGACCTATTTGAAACTCGTACTGGACTCAAGCAAGGCGACGGGCTGGCGCCGACGCTCTTCAACCTGGCTCTGGAGTATCTAATTCGAGCCATGAATTTGGACAGCAGCGGAACGCTACTTATTAAATCGACTCAACTAGTAGCCTACGCCGACGACAACAACATCATGTCTCGAAGATTGGGTGATGCAGAAAGCCTTCTGCATAATCTCAATAACGCCGCCAAAGAAGTTGGGCTACATATCAACGAGTCTAAAACCAAGGTCATGATGCAATCAAAAACAAGAACGCCAGTAAATTCAAGCATCACAGTGGGGGACCTCAATATAGGATATGTAGACACAGCGCCCGCTCTAGCACTTACGCCGCCCCGGGCAAGATGACAAATTGCCGCCCCTTAGGCGATATACCAGGCAGATTAATAGTTGTTGTTGTTGTAGCGCCTCATGGGATTTTTTTCTCTTAAATTGAAGGGGGTTTTGACAGCTCTTGGCAATTTTAACAACTGGTAGCTCCGGGACGATTTGCATCGAAGAACCGGCTGTCCTAGAAGCATTTTTATGGACAAACAAACATCCATGGTTACAGTGGGAGTCTGACCCATGCTCCGTCAACTCAGAGATAGAGTGACATCTCTACCACTGAGCCACCAAATGCCCTGCCGATTGATGATAAATAATATTTACGTCGTTAAAGTAGATGAGTAGTTTCCCATAACATCCTTGCAGACTGCGCAGCCGATAAACAAGAATTTTATCACAATTGTATTGAGACTGCAGTTTTAGGCATTTGTTATCCGAAACTTTAACAACCACATGTAGGTGTCATCAACATCATCACATCCATATCCTATCCGCGTTTGCCTGACCTAGCCTTTCGAAACTTAAATTATGCCCTAAGTGACATCCAAAGTTCTCTTTGTGAGGATCAAATAAAATATTTCGAAGCCAAAAAACCCATATTGTGCGTGTTTCATTACTCCATGACTTCTGGGCTTAAATGTATACTTTATAAAGTTTTTGCTGTCCTCCATGTTTTACCGTTAGAATAAAGGATTCCTCACACGAAGTTTCCTTTGGGAAGTAAATCGATTTAAAAACATTTCGTCTGAAAGGGATAAATTTTATGTCAAAGGTCATGTGATGTATTCAAGATTAAAACTCATGTAGACGCCATTTATTGTTAAAAAGACTAAGGTCACGCTGGATTTACCTTTCGCAAATTTTTAAACCTGTTTCTAAAAATATTTTTGTTGTCATATAATTTAATGAGAATGACATACCCTCCGACCTACTAAAAAAAAAATCCGGGCTAGGGGCATGATGTTGAAAAAATGTTTACGTCTAGAGGAAAGCCAGCCTTCGCCCATACTGGGAATTTTTATAAAAATGATGGTCAGAACTAGGTAAATCAGAGGAAGACAAGTCCTGACTTAGTATGTCCGAAAAAAGGAAGTACTGCTACTGCGGCTCTGGTAATGTGACTGTGATTCCATCCCTCACCTAGCTGAAACCCTAAAAACTTTGTTCGAAATTTGCCCTTTAAATGCCAGATGAATGAATGCAATTGGAACCAACTAAGGCGATCCCTCCACGAGGAGATCGGGCGAATCGAAGTGAAATTGTCGCCAAAGGTTTAAAGAAGTTTCCAAAACTCCTGCATGGGTATGAAATTTCTCACAGGAGAGTTTGTTTTAATCGCTTTGATGTGTTTAGTGTTTATACGACTCATTATTTCTCATTTAATATCAATTTCTCCGGAGGTTCGATATTTTTTAGGGGATCCGATTCAATAGACTAAAATAAAGTTTTAGACCTTACTTCCGGAAATTAAAGTGCGACGTTCCGCAAATAAACTCAATAATAAGATTACTAATTTGCCTTAACCCCTTGTGGGGCATAGCGCGTCTACTACATCTACTCGCCTCGCCATCGAGTACGTTTTCTGGCCATGTATCGAAGCTGACCCCAGGTCTTTCTTAATGAAGCACACTCTCTATCCACCGATCTGCGCCACATGATTTTAGGACGACCCCTTTGTCGGCCTCTTTGGGAGAAGGGGTTCCATCTCATAGCGCGACCAGCAATGCAGTTCTCACTCTTTCGCAACGATGACCAATCTACGGCCAATCTTCATTTGAAATTCTTTCGGGCCAAAAAATTCTTAATATTCGACGAAGACAAGTATTTACGAAACTTTGCAATTTCTTGGTAACTGCAGCGGTAACTTTCCAAGTGCTGTTCCCATATAATAGCAATGAAAGAATCAGGAAGCGGAACAGCCCCAGCTAATTGCGTCCTCTATTTAAAAATTAGGTGGGTCTCCCCTTTGGTAAGAACAAGAGATCATGCATAGAAAGATCAAATATAATCCTTAATGCTGGTCAAAAGAAGATGTACTAAATGTTCAATTGGACGACGAAATTCGAACATAAATCACCAATTTCTGTTTTACAGTAGAACTTGAATAACGCATAACTTCGGAAGTAGGCCGGGGGCTAGTCACAGACGTACAGTTACGCAACTCTTACTCAGCATTTTAGGATTCTAAATGCAGCACCTTCTATCAATTGTGGGCTCTTCAAAGCCTCCCAAGGATTATGCTTCTTCAAAACACAACTTTCAACTTTTTATTTCATCTGTAGTTTCGTTCCACTTAATGGAAATTGATATTGAATTTTTCCTTCCAGCTTTTATACATTTTTCTTATTCAAGTGCTAGCCAAAAAGCCGCCCCTAAAATTTGGCGCCCCGGGCGACTGCCCGGCTTGCCCCCCCCCCCTTAGAGCGGGCGCTGTGTAGACAACTTCGCACTTACCTGTCTTGCAATTTGTCAAAGGACGCCAACGAAACAGATGAGATAAAGCGACGGATACAACTAGCTAATAAGTGTTATTTTGCGGTCCTCCAAATTATGAATTCGAAGCTGGTGCACAGGAACACGAAGCTCCACGTGTATAAAACCCTAACCCAAAACTCTGAACATCTGTTGGACACATTCGAGCGAAAGGTTCTCCGAAGAATCTTCGGGGCCGTTCGTGCAGTGGCGTATTTAGAAAATTCTCAAAGGGGGGGCATAGACTACGGGGCTAATTTGTTTCATAAAGTGTTGGTGTATGTACCCGAGATCAGCTACATAGGAAAATATTGGCAAGACTAGGGATCGTTGATCCTTGATTTAAGGCGAAACTCAAGGAGACCTTAAGTTTTCAATAGACTTGAAATATAATATTTCAAGGTAGGTGGATTGCTACCTTGATTTCAAGTGAGGTTAACTATAGAAAATTTCAAGGTCTCCTTGAGTTTCTCCTTAAATCAAGGATGCACTGACTCGTGAATATAAGTGATTTCTATGAAAAAGTATGGAAAATGACATTTATTTTAATTTCGGCATCCTTGACTCAAGGTCTCCTTGAGTTAAGGTATGTTTATAAATACGGGCCTGAGAGTCCTTTGCATTTCAGGTTTATTACACCAAAAGTTTAGTTTTCCTGACAGATCTTAGAATAACACTCATTAACTGCTTTTGGCTTTTCCTGAACCAAAATACGGAGGCCCTAAAAAAGTTTGCGTAGTGTAGTTCGAAGGAGCCTGAAGCCGAAAAGGAATTTAACGAATACATATATACTTAATTGGCTATGGAATTAATGCAATGAGCAAAGAGACTGTTTCCATATGACTAAACAGATTCCAGGCGGAACACTTTTCTTTGCAAAAAAAATTTGATACATCGAAATTCTGCCAAATTTCGGCCAAATTCCGCCAAAAAGTGGTTCTGCTTACTTTTGAAAGAAACACAGATGAAAACCTGATACAACAAATTTTGGCTGTGGTCTTCAATTCTATGGCAAGTTTAAGCGAATTTGAATGCAAAATTAGGATTTACTGAAAAAGGGGTTTTTGTATGTTTTGTCAAAAATCTAGTAACAGATTCCGTAAAATCGTAAGAAGTGCCGAAAAATATTTTACAAGTACAATCCAGAATACTACACGGTTGTAAATTTTGGTGTGAACCGGGAGTAAATTTTATGAATAAAATAGTGTAACTCCTATCTATTCCAAAACTTGAATCAAATTTGACCCTTTTCAACTTTTAATTTTAGTTTATTCAAAAATTATATTAATTATCACCGCTACAGAATAAAACTATCCAAACACCCTTTTAATATTATACATTTTACACCGTTCGGGATAGAATAAATTCCATTGAACGTTGTTATAACATAAAAGGGTAGAATCAATCCTACTATGTTATCAAATCTACACTATCAACGCAAGAAACCCATTAAACCTAGAAATCTATTGACTTGTAGTCTGTCTGCTTCAGTGAACAGCGCGCTTGCCTACAAATTACAGAATTGTGGATTCGAAGCCGACTGCACTCGATTTCCAATTTTTATTTCTCGAGCGTATAAATTTGCTTATCAATTTTATACTTTTGAAGAGTAAAATTTTTATCAAGCATACTTATACTTTTAATATATTTCAATTATACTTTTGATAAAGTTTTTATATGGAAATGCATGAATATATTTTTTTATAAAAATTACACCAAAATTTTCAGCCGTGTAGGAACTAGAAATGAGAAGGAATAGCTACGATGATGTTTACTTCGTGAAAATTGAAGCAGGCAGGGCACCACAGACACCGAACCGTAGGAATTCGAAAATGTATGCTAAAAATGATTTCCCACCAAAACACTTCAATTTTTAGCATTTTAACAGAAAGAGAAGCATCTGGTTTAAAGACCTTTACAGCAGCCCAACACGAATTTACGGCCACATTAAAATACACAAGCCCGATCGAAAAATCAGACCGATTGTTTCAAATATTTATCAATTCAGCGGCTTCCAAGACATCGATACCGCAACAACATCTCCTCAACTTATATGAACATAAGATGACTGCACACATGACGAGACTTTCAATAGCAGTCCTTGTTTCCGAACAGATTCATGTCGAGATTGGGCAACGTTTCATGACCACCTCGTTGCCTCGACATAATCATAGCTTGTACGTATTCTCTGAGAGTTCTTGTTCTTGTAACCACGCGTCTATGAAAATAAACTCAACCCGTTTGAAAAACGGAAAGGGTTCATCAACGAGGAGATCTGGCGAATTGAGAAGATGATGTGATGATAATGTTTCGAAAAAGATTTACAAAGTTTAGTAATAGAAACGCTCAAAATAAAAAGGGAACATTTGGTTCTGTAATTTTTAGTATGGTGTGAAAAAAGTTATATGTGCTCACAGGGGGGGCATGTGCCCTCTGTGCCCCCCCCCCCTGTAAATACGCCACTGCGTTCTTGAACTAGGTGAATGGCGCATCCGGTACTACCTTGAGTTGTATCAGCTGTATGATGAGCTGCAGGTGTCGAAGATCGTGAAATTGCAGCAACTGCAATGAGCGGGACATGTACAAAGGATGAACGACGATCGCATGCCCAAAAAGGTGATGAACGCGCAACGAGTGGACGGAGCCAGGTTGCGTGGACGACCGAGAGCCCGATGGGAGCATTCTGTATGTGAGGACGCCCACCAGATGCTAGGCCTTTGGAACTGGAGGACAAGGTCGCGTGACCGCGACAATTGGAGGTTTTCAATCCAAGCGGCCAAGGCCCGACGTTGGGGCCATAAAGAAGAAGAAGAATAAGGATAAAAGAATAATAAAAGTCGGTTCACTTAAGAAACATTTTCCTTCTACAACCCTCGCATAGTATTCACAATGCAAAACAATCACTCATGCGTTCCAGCCCGAATTTCTCATGTTTTTAAACTGCCTATAGTTCTATAGCCCCCCTTTATTGAAGGCTTATCGATTCCTTGATTTATTTACTTCGACTTTTGTAATTTGTCCTTAGTTTTGCGTCAGCACTAATATTAATGAGAATAATGTAATTGTCATCATCATCATCATCATTTTCCTTTTTCTCGAAAAATCATATCGAATCGAAAGGAACTTATTTGTCAGCTCTTTCCGTTCTTAATTTGACCAAAGACATGGAATGGTCTCTACAAATTCGTCACGCGCTATATGATGGATGAAATGATAAGGCACAAAAGGAAAGGCATCGAAAAACGAATTTGAATCTCTTGGCTCTATACATATTTAGTTATGTCGTCTGTATGTGTATAGTTTCTAGCCTATGGCTCTCCATTTGGGCCATGAATCGCGATATAATGTCCTTTCGGTCGAGGATACTTATCGAGGTCAGAGCTCTAGTATGCTATATAGCATACTACCGAGTATAAGCCAGTGTTTCGAGTAAATTGCACATAATTTCGGCATAATGCTAAATTTAGAATTGGGTCAACGGTTGAACGGTTGGTATATGGTGTTGGGATGGCTCTTCCTCTTACTACTTGATATACTTCTCTAGTTAGTTAGTTACAATAATAATGTCCACTACCCGTTTAATAGCGTAAATATTCATTGTTGGGGTGTCCTTCGTAAATTTTGAATGAAACAAAGCTATCGAAAAGTCGATATACAAGATTTCTCATACCTTGACCGGCATATAGTGCGTACTCTGTAATTTATATGCGACAATGAATGATGATTTGATTGGATGGAAATCAAATGAAAATAGTGGGTAAGTACGGGGAAGCCTTGAAAAATGACGACACTCTATTTGAAGGGTCTACACATTTGGAACCCTGGTGCACGTAACTAGATTTTTTAGTGAAAGAGTTAAGTCTATATCAGTCCGGGTGCTAGACAATCAATAAAAAATAAATAACAGGCGCGACAATTTAGCATTGGACTAAGGCCGCAGGATGTGTTAGTGACATCCTATTTCCAAGATCTTATCTGCTTTTTGTTGAGGTAATGAGATCAGCATCACGCTCAGCAGTGTTATTTATCCCCATAAATGGGTACTCGTTTAACATCTGAGTGAGATCATAGTCCGTCACAAGCTCGTGAGTTCGAAAAACACCATGGAACACGGTGAGATTCGAACTCATGAGCCTGTGCACCGAAGGTGCGCGCACTAACCGCTAGACCAGCCAGACTACTAGACAATCAATGGAAGGAAGAAATTCTACTGGTAAAAATAATATGGCTACATCTGCTTTCAATGAGAGCCATTGTAATTATTCCATGAGGTCGATTACGATGATTTTATGATGATAAATAAATTTTTACATTTCCATGTTTTTAGTTCGTAAAATATACTCATCCACACTATACACAAACATACAATTTATTACTGACGATGACAATTACATTCTAGTATCTACCAACAAATAATACAAAAAGCATAAAACTATGCTATTGCAAATACATAATAATTTACAACTTTACAACTACATAATGTTATGAATTGCGGCCAAGGTGTAATACATTTTACGATTGAATTTTATTAATAGGTACATCGTTCGCATATGTTAATCTTCCAACGCATTTCAGAGCTTTTAGGTTTTTTGTTTAAGAAATTCTTTACAAAAACCCTTAATAAATCGATTTTCTTCTTCCGTCTGTCTGCCTGATTGAAAACCTGAAAGCTTTAACGGGTACTTACGCCAGGAAATTTGAACAAAAATTTGGCCAAACTTCGGAAAAATTAGGGGAAAGCTGGATTTTTGCATGAGCCTTCCTTTCAAGGTCCTAAACAAGACCCAAAATGTCCCCGTCTCTACGAGTGCCGCTAGCGGTGCTACAGAGGGTCAATGACCCTCGAAAACAGATTTTTCTGAATATTTCGATAACGGTAGCATAAACAAGAAAGTGGTTTATGGCAAATTTGAATCTCTTGTGCTTTCTCAATAAACGATGCAAAGACCGAATACTTTCGGGCATTCCTAACGGCGCCAGGAATGCGGTATTTTTAACAAGGTTTCACTAAAATCTCTATAACGGTAACTGGTACTAAAAACTTTTGTATGGAAAGTTTGTAACCTATAGGGTTTTAAAGAAAGTGGCAAAATTTCATATCAATATATACAGCCTTAAGGGCGCTATGGGGTTTCCAACCTTAAAAAAAGTGTTTTTTTGGGGGTTTTTCGTAAATGGTGCTAAGACGGAGTAGTAGCTTCTGTGGCTGTTAGTAAGAGGCCAAAAGTCCCCAAAGATGGGGGACCCCTCCCCCCAACGAAGTTAAGAGGGTCCAAACATTCAATTAAGCAGTTTTTGGGGAATATCTCTATAACGGTAACGTGCACCGAAAACTGTTATACCGCAAGTGTGTAGCTTATATAACGCTTAATTAAATATCTGAATTTCAGATTGATGCTTGCAATAGTATGGGCGCTATGAGGGTCTGAACCGTACAATGACGGTATTTTTGGTTATGTTCGTGAATTTCTTCATAACGGGAACGCATTCGGGAGGGAAGCCTGTAACAATTTGTTGCTTCTGTAACTTCAAATTCAAATGCAAAAACAGCGTTTAAATTAACTAATTTTTCAGCCCATGGAGGTACGTAAAGACATACCCTACACATTCCTTCTTTAAAAATTAGTTTATTAAAACGTTATAATGCCCGTATGGTGTCCTCAGATGCATACAAATCGATGGAGCATTTTATTTGGAACCATAGAAACAAAAAAAATTTACAGACTGCCTACGATATACGTTACCGTTAAGGAGAATTTCACGAAAATAACCAAAAATACCGAAATTGTAAGGTTTGGAACATCATATCGACCGTAGTACTGCACGCATCGAAATTTGAAATTTGAACATTCAATTAAGCGTTGTAAAAACTTCGAATTCGCCATATAACAGTTTTCGGTGCACTTTACCGTTGTATAGATATTCACTAAAATCTGCTGGACCCTCATAACTTCCCTAGTGGGGCTCCCATCGTTGGGGACTTTTGATGTCACACTAACAGTCACACGAGCTACAAATTTGCCTCAGATGGGTTCCCTCTAGAGGTTCCCGTTATCAAAAAAATTTCTGAGAAACGGTTTTTTGTTTAGTTTTGACCCCTAATAGCTGCCTTGGGGGTGTCCGCATAGATGAGTTGTTTTGGCAATTGAATTTTAAGTTACAGAAGCAACAAATTGTTACAGGCTTCCCTCCCGAATGCGTTCCCGTTATGAAGAAATTCACGATAATAACGAAAAATACCGTTATTGTACGGTTCGGACCCTCATAGCGCCCTTAGTATTGCACGCATCAATCTGAAATTCAGATATTTAATTTGGCGTTATATAAGCTACAAATTTGCCATATAACAGTTTTCGGTGCACGTTACCGTTATAGAGATATTCCCCAAAAACTGCTTAATTGAATGTTTGGACCCTCATAACTTCGCTGGAGGGACTCCCATGTTTAGGGACTTTCGGCGTCTTACTAACAGCAACAGGAGCTACAAATTTATCTCAGATAGGTTCCCTCTAGAAGTTCCCGTTATAAAAAATTCCGAGAAACGGTTTTTTTGTTTAGTTTTGACCCCACATAGCTTCCTTAGGGGTGCCCACATAGATAAGTTGTTCTAGCATTTTAAGTTGACGTTATAAAAGCAACAAATTGTTACAGGCTTCCCACCCGAATGCGTTCCCGTTATGAAGAAATCCACGAAAATAACGAAAAAATACCGTTATTATACGGTTCAGACCCTCATAGCGCCCATAGTATTGCACGCATCAATCTGCAATTCAGATAATTAATTAAGCGTTATATAAGCTACACATTTGCAGTATAACAGTTTTCGGTGGACGTTACCGTTATAGAGATATTCCCCAAAAACTGTTTAATTAAATGTTTGGACCCTCATAACTTCGTTAGGTTGGCTCCCATCTTTAAGGACTTTTGGCCTCTTAGTAACAGCCACAGAAGCTACAAATTTCTCCTAGAACACCTTAGAGCGCACTCCCTCGTCTTAGCACCATTTACGAAAAACCCCCAAAAACACGTTTTTTTAAGGTTTGAACCCCCATAGCGCCCTTAAGGCTATACATATTGATATGAAATTTTGCCACTTTCTTCAAAACCTCATAGGCTACAAATTTTTCATACAAAAGTTTTTAGTACGAGTTACCATTATAGAGATTTTAGTGAAACCCTGTTAAAAATACCGTTAGACCTCCTGGCGCCGTTAGGAGTGCCCGAAAGTATTCGGACTTTGCATCGTTTATTGAGAAAGCACAAGAGCTTTAAATTTGCCATACACCACTTTCTTGTATATGCTACCGTTATCGAAATATTCAGAAAAAACTGTTCTCTAGGGTCTATGACCCTCTGAAGCACCGCTAGCGGCACTCGTAGGGACGGGGACTTTTAGGGTCTTGTTTAGGACCTCGAAAGGAAGGCTCATGCAAAAATCTAGCTTTGCCCTAATTTTTCCAATTTTCCTGGGGTAATTCCTTGGAAATGCTATAAGGAGTTTTCCTTGTATATATGTGCAAATATTCATTCGAATAGTTTTATCCAAAGCCGAAATATGTATAAGGAATCTTATGTTTGGAAAAGGTGTTTCACAATGCACAATGGTAGCGTCTATTAAACCTTAATCTCTCGTGATCGGCTGAACCGATCGTTATGTAATTTGGCAGAAATGCATGGATGGGTAATTGTCTTTGACAAGAATACTTTTGTAGTTTTGTATTTCAACAAGGTACATCAGGAGGGTTAAATAAAGTCGTCACAGCGAAAATCAACGGCGTAAACGTGTATGCTACGCTCCACCATGGTGGAATGACACATACTTTGAAAGTTGATTTTCTGGACGCACTTGTGCACGACACGAGTACCCACACTGCCGTGATAATTGTGAGTGACTTCAACGCATGGGCACGGGAATGGGGCAGCCGCGAAACAAATAAGCGTGGATGGTAGATGGTTTCTCTCGGCTCGACATCATTCTAATGAACTCGGGGAATGTCAACGTGTTTAGAAGAGGAAATACGGGTTCATCTTCAACCTTACATTCGTGAGCAGCTCTTTGGTTATGGCTATGGAGTGGCAAAGTTAGCGAGGATTATACGCACAGCGATCATCAAGGAATTTTATTCTTGATAGCGGATAGATCGCATGTGTGTATGACGGCAGCTCCGATTGTGGTATTGTCTACGAGACGCTTCGACGAGGCGTCGTTCATAAAAACTCTGTCTGATGTAGGTACATTTAGCAGAGCAGAAGGTCTTTCAATTGACCGATAAACTATAAGTAGCACGCGACGCCTCCATGCCAAAAAAGAGTTCTTATCTCGTATTAGGAAGAAAACTACTGGTGGACCGAGGAGATTGCGAGTAGGCGACGCGAGTGGTTCAAAGCTCGACGCATTTGTCAACGCACGACACAAACCACAGCGTACAATGATTTGCTCGACGCTTAAGAAGCAGGCCGTGGATCCCTTGCAAACAAAATTGCTTCAAACAACTCTGTGAGGACGCGAACACAAATCCATGGGGAACGGAGTATAGAGTGTTCATGAAGAAAATTGGACAGACAGCTTCCCAACTTAAATGTTCGGCATTGCTCAAAGATATTATCTCCACTCAGCGTAATTTGGAACCAGCGAGGCAGAGCCTTACACCGATTAGTGGCATCACACCCTCGATTACAGAGTTCGAACTTCTAAAGGCAGCATTCATTGAGGATGGTAAAGCACCAGGCCCTGATAGTGTCCCTATAGAGCGTTGAAGGCAGCATTTCTGACGATGGCCGAAAGAACTTCATCGACGTCTTTGGAACCAGCCTAGAAGAACGGACTTTTTCGGAATCATGGAAAAAGCAAAGATTAGTGCTTATTCCTAAGCCAAATAAGCCTGCTGGTGAGCCTAACTTTTATCGTCCAATTTGTTTACTCGACACAACGGGAAAAGTGTTCGAAATATAACTGGTTGTCAGAATTGCTGGAGGAGCAGGAGCGTTTATCAGACCGTTAATACGATTTTAGACAAGCGGGGTCTACGGTAGACGCAATAACCACGGTAATTACTAGAGCGGAATTACTATGTAAAAAGCGTAGACGCAAGTCTGCTATCCGTGGTGATGGCTGATTAGCCTAAATTGGCCTTGTGAAGTAATACTGAAGGCGTTCCGCAGAGTCAAGCGGTGACGAAAGAGGTGTTTAGGTTTAGTCGGTAAGAATCCGACATAACTGCATGCTGGCGGTCTGACCTATACGGCATGCAGTATTTATGCAAGAGTGCCCATCTCTACCCAGAAAAAAGTGCCTATTTCAAACACCGGTATACCGGTTAAAACCGATATTTTGAAGTGCCCATATCCCGTTTTTTTCCAACCATGGGCCGATCCCGGTTTTTTTTCCAACATCGGTTTGTTTCAGGTTTTGCAGCACCTGTTCAGTATCGGTTTCTTTCAGCACTTGCTCAGTACCGATTTTCCAGCACCTATTCAGTACTATTTTTCCGTGATATTTTTTATCACCTGTTTTTTTCAGCACCTGTTAAAATAAATTTAAAAAAAAAAACGCTGTTTCAGTCACACTACAGGGAATCGCTATCCCGCTGCCGACTGATTTGATTGACTTTATTATTATTTTACGGCTTGTTATACTCTTACATATGGTTTTAGACCACGTTACTTCGCATTTGTTTCATAAGAGGATATCTACCAAAACACCAGCAGTCGCCTATGTACAGGCTTGTAATAGAGATGGTTTGGTTATAGTTCAATGCATTTTTATGAATGAAATACAAATGCGTACAGCACGTGACAGAGGTATGTATTTCAATACAACTGGTCCAAAAGTTGCTAGGAACAATCCGAGTAGAAAAACGTGCCTCCGTGTGAAGTCTGTTGTTGGAATTCGAAGCAACAGCGATTTATCGCATGCATATCGTTTCGATTTTTTTTTCGTGAGGCCTTCAGGAGCGACTTCCTTTTAAGGTTACAGTCCGCATAAGATAGCAAATGCCTCCATGGATGGTCAGGAAACGTTTGCTAATTTTGTATCTCCAGAAAGGTCACAACCCACGAGGACGTCTGACTGATTTAGCATCCAGTAAATCGCTGAAATTCTTGATTTATTTACATTTGCAAAACGTGAGTCCTTGGCTACCAGGATATTTAAATGTCACAGTCACTCGAACTTCACGGTTGTATATTTCCTGGTCAGGAGCATCACCCTGGAGTTCACGCAGTCTCCTAATAGTTTCGGTTTAAGTCTGTGCTTCCCTGACCGAGACAGAGCTGAAAGGAAAACATACATTCCCTAGGAGGAGTTCAAGGTGCCTTTCAGTTATGGCAGACACCTTTTTGGAACAGTATTCATGCTTGTATGTAAGGTGACTACGACTGAAGACTGTATAGTGTGAATCGACCATTAAATCGTTTTGTAGTGTACATGTTTACATTACCTGGCCTACCCCATCTTTTGAAATATTTCATCAAATTTGTTGCTCAACGTATTATTCATACTAGAGCGCTAGAACAATAAGCCCTGCTACAGTACTGGGAACCTCCATGCGGGTTTACGCCCCTTCAGGATTTACTTAGTACTATAGTAAGAATAAAAATTGGTAGTAATAAAAAAAAAACTTTTACCTTAACAGATTTAAGACAGTAACCTGATTACTGTTAAACTTCCTTCCGCTGGTCGTCAACATTGAGGAGTCATGTGAAGTTAGCCGCCTAAGGCCGCGTACACATACAGTATGACGCCGAGCTTTTCCGGGCCGGGCGATGCGATGCGACGCGATGCGATGTGTGCACACTCATTGCGATGTCGGGCCGGGCGATGCGATGCGATTTGTTGCGAGCCGACGCGATTTCTTTCTATGGCAAGAAAAACAGATTTTTCAAGGGGATTTCATACGGTGCTGACTCGTACGTTTTGCTGCTGATAAGGCTATCAGATCGACTTCGTGACATAGGGCTTCGATGGTTCTACCATTGATATTTTCAATATACATACAAACGTGTCGGTATATTTATGTAGTGTTGTAGATAATTGTGGGTATTAATGAATGGATTGTCGTAGGTAATAATAATGTAATGTAGTACCATTGGTATTTTCTATATACATAGGTACGTACTTGTTGGTATGGCTATGTAGTGTTGTAGATAAATTGTAGGTAGGTCATGTAATGATGAATAACTGAAAGAGGTAGGTAACCTTTCTGGAAATTTGCAGTGCTAGCTTACGCGTTTCAAATAATTTTCGGGCCGCATTTGGATTTGGTGTTAATTGTTGTTCAAATATGTATGAATGGGTGAAATAGGTAATTTTTGGAAAAATGCAGTGCAATAAAACCCAATTTCTAGCGTACGCGCACTTTTTTCAAAAAATGGCATCCCCGTTTCTCGGGGAAATACACGTCCAATCGGCGTGGCAGAAACACTAAGGTAAATTTGGGTCGTTGATTCCGAATTTGAGGTCAATAACAAGAATTTTTTTTGGGGTTGCCCGCCCCCAAAATTGTACCCCTGTTTTCTCGGGGATATGCTCGTCCAATCGGCGTGGCAGAAACACTAGGTAAATTTGGGTCGCTGATTCCAAATTTGAGGTCAAAAACCAAAGAAAAACATTTTGGGGTTGCCCGCCCACAAAATTGTACCCCTGTTTTCTCGGGGAAATACTTGTCCAATCGGCGTGGCAGAAACACTGAGTAAATTTGGGTCGCTGATTCCGAATTTGAGGTCAAAAACAAAAAAACAAAAATTGGGGTTGCCCGCCCCCATAATTGAACCCTTGTGTTCTCGGGGAAATACTCGTCCCATCGGCGTGGCAGAAACACTAGTTAAATTTGGGCCGCTGATTCCGAATTTGAGGTCAAAAACAAAAAAAAAAATTTGGGGTTGCCGCCCCAAAATTGTCCCCCTTTTTTCTCGGGGAAATACTCGTCCAATCGGCGTGGCAGAAACACTAGGTAAATTTGGGTCGCTGATTCCGAATTTGAGGTCAAAAACAAAAAAAAAATTTTGGGGTTGCCCGCCCCCAAAATTGTACCCCTGTTTTCTCGGGGAAATACTCGTCCAATCGGCGTGGCAGAAACACTAAGGTAAATTTGGGTCGCTGAATCCGAATTTGAGGTCAAAACAAGAAAAAAAATCTCGGGGTTGCCCGCCCCAAAAATGGTACCCCGGTTTTCACATCACCGTATGTTCCCACAACTGAACTATCTACCGCTGCCTTTAATAATTCATTGCAAATACATGTGCTGTACGAAATTTTCTTATACGTAAGCGTACACCACAAACCGGGTTGTGCTGCACTGCATATTACCACAAATCTTACTTCTTTGACCCATTCATAGATACAACCACAACTGTCAAATCCGAATACCGCCCTTTTTTGGGGGTACGGGTACGCTAAGATCTGGGTTGGACAGCACTGTAAATTTCCACAAAGGCTATTTAGTAGACCAATCCATTATTACATCACCTACATACGGCTCTATCCCTTCATTTAATATCTACAAATCTCTAACACTATACAACACGTCACCTATATGTATATATGTATAAATATTTCCAATGGTAATGCAACTCGATCTGCACAAAGCATGCCTCTCATGTAGATATCTCCCTATCAGCATCAAACAGTACGAAACCAGCCTCTCTATGTACGATTACATACATACAATACACCATGCCACTACGAACCCGATCCAAACACAAATCGCATCGTCCATGTCGCTCACATCGGCGACAAGGCACCTTGCAGCAACTGCTGAAAGCACGATGATTCGACATAGAAAAGTTCTCCATCTTACAGCCACATGCCACTAAGAACCCGATCCAAACACAAATCGCATCGTCCATGTCGCTCACATCGGTGACAAGGCACCTTGCAGCAACTGCTGAAAGCACGATGATTCGACATAGAAAAGTTCTCCATCTTACAGCCACATGCCACTAAGAACCCAATCCAAACACAAATTGCATCGCCCATGTCGCTCACATCGGCGACAAGGCACCTTGCAGCAACTGCTGAAAGCACGATGATTCGACATGGAAAAGTTCTCCATCGTACAACCCGACGTCGCATCGCAAGCAGTCTGAATGGTACAAGCAGGTTCGTGCTGGTTCCTATTTAAATGCTAAGAATTTTTTTCTTGCGATGGGAAGCTATCGCATCGCATCGCGTCGCTCGGAGTGTGAATGGGCTGTAATTCTTCGAATCGCTCCGGAAATCGCTTTTGCGGGGGCAGCGTTTGTGCATGATTGTACAACAATAATTTTCGTTTGTGCATCGCTAATTATTTAATTATAGCACTTCGGAAAACTTCGAATGTGAAGTTGGCCGCCATTTTTTAAATATGGTCGGATAAGTATGAATTTGGCATCAATCAATCGGAAATCGTTTGTGCATTAATTTTTGCGTTTGTGCATCCTGAAAATGCAAGAACGCAGGAGTAATTAAATAAAAACCCGCCTGGTTTGAATCTTAGCTAAGAGTGATGTATGTATTGTGAGCAGCGGATGTGAAATTAGCGCGCCATTTTGTAAATATGGTCCGTTTTGTATAAATTTGGTATCAATCGATAGGATATCTCGTGTGCTTTGATTTTTGCGTTTATGCCTCCTGCAAGGACCCAGGAGTTATTAAGGTCTGCCCTGACTAACTTCCGCGGCGAACTTTCATACATTTAACTATTTCGGTGCATTGAAATTGTCATCTAGTTTAGTCAAGATTATGCCTAATTTGTGATCACTGATCAATCTCGAAATCGAGAAGCCACCAATATGATAAGCGCAATCCTAGCCTAGTACACACAAGTTTTTTTTTCAATAGTCGAATTGCCTTACTTAGAGAACTCTCGCTAATTGCCAAAAGATAAAAAAGATGCTACAAAGTACACATTTGTACACACAAACCTGCTGCATCTTTCATCTATGTTTACCCACCATGCTGACATACAATGGCAGTCGCGGTAGCTTTCAAATGTGAGTAATCAAACAGATCTATCCATAAACCGAAGTTTTGCAGTTTTGTTTGTCAACCACTAAACACAGCACTATAGTATAATAGCACACTACCGAAATTGGCACTGAATAAAATTATTCAACAAGCGGAACGCCCGTATTCATCAACTGTCGCGGTAAAACTTCGTCACTGTATCGAGACAAGTGAAATTGACCGGAAAATAGACAAATTACAACTAACAGTGGCAAAAGAACTCGATGTCGTTTATGTTATAAATTCCAACTTTTTTTTGCTCATAATAACACTGCCGGAAAAAATAAAAAAGTTTTCCTTCTTTCAACCCACATATGTGTCGAGCGACTAAGCGGGCAAATGTTACAATGACAAAATTTTTCAAAACGTTTAATTGTACATGCTACACATGATATTCTATGGAAAAGTTGGTTAAATACTCCCAAAGAATTGAAACTGAAAAGTTTTGACAAAATTCCCTGATAGGGTAATTAAATTGTCAGGTACGTGTGAACGAGGATAATGTGTTACGACCGCTCCATATGTAATAGTTACACATTGAATTTTTCATAATTCACTTTTAAGGAGTATGGTGTATACAGTGGAACTTCCCATAAGCGGACAACATTGGGGATTGAAATTTTGTCCGCTTATTGGAAGTGTCCGGTTATGAGAATATTTCACAAAGGTATAACATTTTATGAAACTAACTTGAACTGCGCTGCGAATCCACTCAAAACCACGATGTCTCATTTCAACCGTGTTTTTCCAATTAAATTTTTTTTCGAGATCGACAACACTATTTTTTCGTGACTTCTAAAATTACTTGTTCTTGGACTTTTTCTTCAATAGACAAGTTTTTTTTTAATTTTTTTTTCATATTTTAAAAGAATAGAAAACTGCACGATTAAATGCCGCGACATAAATTGAACTCCTGAATCTCTAAGAAATTCCACTTACACGGAGAGAGACAAACAAGATTTGTGCAGCGATTTCCGGAAAGTGAATTTTGCTTTACGCAAAAGACCGATTTTCCGGTAATTTCAAAACTTCTTTGCTCGAAATACAATTCTGTAATGCAAGAATTTCGAATTTTAGACTAGCTTGTTCAGAAAGGGCAGCAGCACTGTCCGTGTCCGGTTATGAGAGTGTCCGGATATTGGAAGTTATTTTCCTAGTAAAATATAAGGAAAAACGTTGGGGAAAATAAAAGTGTCCGTTTATGAGAAACGTCCGGTTATTAGAAGTGTCCGTTTAGGGAAGTTCGACTGTAGTAAGCGTAGTATGTATTACAAATACACTGAATGGTTCTATTATTATTTAGTGATGGGAGAATTGTCAGATATTTGTACATTTATATAGTAATCATTCTAGCACTAGTGTAAGGCCGCGCGCAGACTAAAGGCGTATTGGAGCGTAGCGTAGCGTAAAACCTGTCGCTCAATACAAGCGCCTTTAGTCTGCGCGCGGCCTTAAGGTAACTGATTTATATAGTAATCATGCTAGCACTAGTAACTGATAGTGGTGATAAGTATCTGATACTTCAACCGAAAATTCATGAAAATTTTCCCCATACAACGTTTGGTCCTCTATTAAATATTGAATGAATTCCGGTGAAATGGCAGTGCATTCGACAAATGACTTTGTCACATTTCAATTTGAACTGTTTGCATAATGAATGAAGAGCGTTTAGCATTTGAATTGTGAAATCTATGAAGGAGTTGTATCGTGAGGTGCTCATATCTTAAATTGGTTGGTTGGAATAAGGAGTCTAGATACTTTTTCAACATGACTAAGTAGGATCGTATGGCTACTTTCACATAAATAAAGGCCTAATTCAATTCAATATTTGTCTCGCGATGTGAGAGAGACCTAGAAGATGGCTTAGAGCAGACGTGTCAAACTCGCGGCCCGCGGGCCGCATGCGGCCCTCCTGGCAGTTCTGTGCGGCCCGCGGTCATGACGAAGCAGCACAATCTGTATCAACACAAAAATGGTGAATGGTGAAATGGTGAAATTCAGAAGTTGAACTCAAGTCTACAAAAGTTACTAAAACTCGTCAGTGGCTTATGCAACATTATTTTAGGATTTTTTCTCCAAATACTACCAATTATTTGAGGCTGGTTATTTGATTTTATAAGACAGCTCATCTTTTTAGTACAGGACAATACTACTCTTCATGAAACTGTTCTATCCCGAAATGCAGCTAATAAAAAATTGGTTGGCTTTACCGACCATGAATTGAGATTTATTTGGAAAAATGGCAAAGCTTCAAAAACTACGGAAATCTTGGAATTGGTGACTAAATCACCTGGATGTGAAATTCCAACATACTAATTAGAGCCCAAGTGCCTGTTTTTTAGACATATACTTATCAAGCTGTATTAGCGCATGAGTTTGTTTAAAGCCATATTACAAACAACTTTTTGTCTCTTTTAGCAACCTTTCTGCTAAAATTAATTTATTCTGACTATTTTGCCTTCCAATGTTATTTCGGGCGACCTCGGTTGACTGGTGCTAAACATTTTTTATTATCAAAATTGGCGCAAATCATGCAATTGTGGTTACTTGAAGATCAATCATATTTTCAAGTTTCCTTTCTTGTCTTAATTTTTTAATGTTCTTGAAGTACATTTTCGAAAAGAAGAAGTCCTAAATGATAGTCCCGAAGCCGCTATAATGATCCAGACTCTCTGCTATATTTTAAAAGTAATATTCTGTAATCAACTTTCGTAATACGATTACATACAAATTTTTGAAATTTTCTTCCTGCGGCCCACCTAAACCTGAGGAGAGTCTTATTTGGCCCGCGCCAGGTTTTGAGTTTGACACCCCTGGCTTAGAGTATTATAAACTGTTGAGTCGTATATTGCCTTTTTGATACAATTACAGTAGACCATGGTTATAATCAACCGTAAGAGGGCAAGCAAAATCGTTGACTAGAACCGGGTTTTTTATTATCCAGCGCCAGGGCCGGTCATAATAAAAAATGTGTTTATAACCTTACACTCTTCTATAAACAAAAATATTGTTTATATGCGGGTAAGTTTCATTCACAATCAGCTCATCAGTCTATTGTACCACCCAGCATATTGGAAGGCACATTTAACTTAAATTTATTTTACAAGAGGCAGTCTCCACAGCGAATTATTTACCGGAGATATAAACGCAAGTCTTTCACTGGAGAAAACAGAGCAGAAAGCTTCAAACTAGAACTTAATTACTCAACAAAATTCGTAAAAAAAAAGTTCAATTACCAAAACCATAGTTGTTTGCCAATTGCTTATATCCGAGTTGTTTTCTATGGCAAAATCAAAAGACGCGAGAGCGTATCGCCCGCCAAAGGGAAAAAACGAAAGCGAACAAGTCTATGATTACCGGACAGAACTTGTTTTTTTCATTGACAGGGCTACAGCCTTCCAGGCAACATACCCCAACAATTTTTTTTTTACCAAAATATTCCACATTTCCTGTTCTTCGATCGGCACAATAACGGGTAATATATACGCAATAAACGGTGAAATTTTCACCCTGACAGACTTAAGCGAGTAACCCAATTTCAGACTGGAGTCTACAGTTGCAGAAAGACTTGCTTCTACTGTCTCTCTCCGTGATGGGATTTTTATGAAATTTCGAGTTCATGATCCTCTGGTGGTCCTTCTAAAGAATCAATGTCTTCCATTTAGATAAGTGCATGGAATAACGGTAAATTAATAGTAAAGTTACCAAAAGATTTTCAACAATTGCGTCTTTCGGCTCATCGCATTGACATTTTTTTAAAACACACTGCGACATTGGGACATTAGGATATTGCGACACTGGGAAACTAGGATCTTGGGGCAGTGGGATGTTAGGAAATTGGTACATTAGGGTCTTGGGTTATTGGGACATTAGGACACTGTGAGACTTGTATATGGGGGCACTGGGATATTAGGACATTGGGACATTATGGCTTTGGGACAATAGGACAATTGGACATTGGGACACTGGTACACAGGGGCATTGGGCCACTGAGACATCGGGATGTTGTGACATTGGGGCACTGGGATATAAGGGCATGTGGACATGAGGGTCTTTGGTCATTAGGACATTAACATATTAGGACGTTGGGACATTAGGTACACTGGGGAAACTGGGACGTGGGAACATTGGGCCACTGGGACATCGGGATATTGGGACATTTGGATACTGGGACATTAGGTACACTGGGGAAATTGGGACATGGGGACACTGGGACATTCGGATATTAGGCTATTGAGACCTTGGGACACTTGGTATACTGCGACATTGGGACACTGAGAAATTGGGACATCGGGATAATGGGATGTTGGGATATTGGGACACTGGTACATTAGGACATTGGGGCATTATCACATTAGGATACTGGGACATTTGGGACATTGGGGAACTGGGATATTAGGAATTGGGGCATTAGGACTTTGGGACAATTGGACATTGGGATATTAGGACATTAGGTGGGAGACTGGGACACAGGGAGACTGGGACATTGGGATATTGTGATACTGGGACATTGGGACACTAGGGTAGTGGGACATTAGGCCATTGGGACACACATTGGGATATTGGGACATTAGGACATAAAGACATTAGGAAATTGGAAATGAAGTTTGTAACGCATTGAAGGAAGCATCTCCAACCATATAATATATACAGGGTGTCCCGCAACTGGTTAGCCATAGACCAATGGTAGACTCTACAGGATGTTTTAGGAAAAATGTCGCCAAAATTATTTCTCTAGCTTTTACCGTTAAGGAGTAATTGCCTTTTTTGTAATTCTTGTCAAAAAAACACGACTTTTTTTTCGAAAAACTCCTATTTTCTAGCTTCCACTTTAGCCAAATCAATGTTTTTCATATTCTTCTGAAAGTACACAAAATTTCCAATAAAAGGACATATCGAACGTTTCAAACGGTTTCGTATCTTCCGAGATACGACGTTTTGAATTTTGCAACAAATGTGTTTTTATTGATGACATAAAATATAAGTAAGAATGGATGGAATCGGACCATGGAGTCAACGTTTTTATTTGTGCAATAATTCCAACCCAACCTCACAGAAATGTGTTTCCATTGATGCCACAAATTATATGTTTGGTAACATCAGACCATGGGAGCAAGCCGATAATTGTTTTTGTTAGTACAGATTTGCGCCCCCTGAGCCGCCAAGTATGACTAATGATTCCCCTTTTAATATATCGAAACTTAGAACTTTTAGTACTGTCCTATCATCAAAAGATAAGCTTAAGTTCAATATTGATATTATGGGGTTACGCATGTATCAAAGATTCGGACATTTCAAACCAATATTAATGAAATGGCATTATCAAAATTGGGAGCAGCAGGTACTGAAATCGTGCCAAAAAATAGTCAAACAAATTGTCTTATCGGCCGTTGCAGGGTTGCTCACCCAATACAGGAATGAGTGAATTGGCTGCTTATAGTAATATTTCCTTAATTATAACAGAGACAGAAATATATGTGCGTGGCCTTCAACGTCACTTAAGAAAGCTTAAATTTCTGTAACTGTTGTTATACGTACACAATTACTTGTCATATTATCTATCAAATTTAGCAAGGCAACTTCAATCGCAGTTTTAATCAACACTTTCTGAAGTAAGTCACACTTTTCGTTTACTTTTCACTTTCACATCATTTTATGTGTACGACTATTGCTAGATACACCAGAAACTAAACAGTCCATGATTTTTCTTCACTCCAATTGGGAATACGTCTATAACAACTTCACGTCCAATTCAGAACTGCCTCCTTTGGAATTCGGTTTCCCATTTCCCTACAAGGTGCCGGGCTCTTCTATTCTTATTTTGTAAGCACCTGCTCTAAAAAGTATAATTACAAAAGCAATTAAATTCATTTTCTATTTTAAACAATTCATTTGAAACATAACCGGAAGTAGAAATACATACATATGTATATATTTTTCGATTATTTTAAAATAGATTTAAATGAAGTTAAATTATATGCTTCCATGTCATGGTTAAACTCTTTTTTCTTTCAATACGTTTTCTAACAGTATGTGCGTATAGTTACTTATAAATTTGGGTGGCCTTATTAGTGATTGGGTAATAGGCTCATTACTTCACTTAAATTACATATTACACATTACACAATCCTTACCATAATTTTCAAAATGACCGAGAAAAAAACTAAAAATATTTCAAAACTCCAACCTACGCATTCTGACAATGAGGCCATCGGCGTTCAAGGACATTCGGCCCATTCTTCTGCATCAAAACTATAAAAACATCAACAGATTTGATGTGAAAGTAAACACTCAATCCCTGTGACTTTTTTTTTGTTTTCTATAAATTTATAACGAGGTTGTCGCATACAATTGCCGCTGTCATTTCAGCTCGATACGATAGGATAGACTATCCTAGTCCTCTAGTCAGTCTAGAACACGTCAAAAATTTATCAATTAATCATGAAACCATGAAAAAACAGAAGTGAAGTTAACTGCCTCCCACTTTCATGACTGCGCTCTGCTGTTGACATTGACGTGTTTATGGATACTTTGGTGAATACATGGGAACCTTTTTTTAGGGTTCGTAGGGGTTCGTAGTACACTCGTCAATTTGCTGTCGATATTGACATATGGCATGGCATGGGTGACTTTATTTTCAAGTACACGCCACAGGATATCTTCTTCACTCTTCTGCATATACATATAGTGCAGAAATACCAACACAGAAGATTGTAGCGTGGATAGACGAAATAATTAATGACAGGCAGTTGCCTGAAGAAGATTATGTCGATAAATTGATATTTTCATTGTCAGGATATGCGTTTCTGGAATATAGTTAGGTGCTGACCATGAATTTGAACTTTAAGTATACACTCGTAGATACAATCTGTCAATGTGATTTGTAAGGTTATTTATTTATGCTTGGAGATGGTTTAATTATGGTTGCCACAATAGGATGACAGAAAACGTAGAGATGTAGGTTCAATTCCCACTGCGACCCAAATTCCTACCAGGCAGGAGCGTTGAAGGTTCGATTCAGCAGGATTGTGTATGCCTGTGTATGAGCTCTATGTGTTTTTTTTTTTGGAAATTGCCGCTAGCTGTACGAATGCGGGTCGGCCCCGGCCATTCCTGGCCCTAGCGCACAAGCCAATGTTTTAGTACCGTCCCCGGCCATCCCTGGCCTAAGCTCTTGAGGCAATATTCTACCACCGCCATCCGCTGCACCCTCCAACAATACAACTAGACATACTCGCTCCAGTTTAACACCTGCACCCCCTGCAGCAGTTTACACTCCATTCATTTTATTGCAGTTTAACTGCAATGACATCCGGCAGAAGATCGGTGAGATCGTTCATTTCATGAATACACACAAAATTCTGATAGCGGCAATACAGAAGACAAAGCTCCAACCAACAACATCTGTAGAAATAGAGTCCTCTCAGTGCTCCCACTACCTATATCGCCTGAGGAGACTAGACTCCCGAGGGCCACAAGGTCAGACTGGTGTTTGCACCCCAATTCTTACCGATGTCGAATAAACCTGGGCATCTAGAGCTCCGGAGGTGTACCTCATGATGTGGACCACCTGTTTCGATGGCTTGCTACACCCACTAATCTCACTCCGAAGGCATTTTGGGACAGCCGTATTGCAGCTGCTACGTTCTTGTCGCTTCAGACAATAAGCGAGAACGACGACGAAACTTACAACACATTTATTTATTTAAAAATGCACAGCGGTTCACGCCTTTCTGCACCGCTACAACAACAGCAACAACCGAAATTCCCTTACAAATAAGACAAACCGCCAACCATTCTCCGTTCTCATCCAAGGTCTCTGGTTACAAGCCGCTGCAACATGATCCACCATACAGGCCCATCCTGCTCAAACCCGAGCACCTAAAATGGAACCACTCCGAACAGCAATTACTAGAGTTACCTGGCATTCGTACCGATACCTTGATTGTAGACACTACAACTCTAAGCACTTTGTAAGCCAGGAATATTTTTAACACCGACAAGTTTAAGAAAGAAAAATTGAGAGCGCAGCCGCTCCGAAATGGAATGCTTCCAATGAGACGAAAAATTCGACATACAGTAGCGCTTGCCGCACAGCGAATTAACGGCGGTCAAAAAATGCGTGCCTAGCGTCTTCTGCAACTCCCCAGAGGCTAGGACACTCTGAGTCATCCAGCTTCAAACGGAGTTAGTTATGCCGGTATCCACCATGAACTGCTAGGAATTGAGATAAAAAGATGATCATAACCCATCTACCGGTTACAGTTTCGTCCAACCGCAGTTGTCAATGTCTCATGCTCTCATGCCTTCTCAAGTTCGCCAGCGTGTAGTTTCGCCGATCGCCATATAATCTTCTTGGCTCCTCAACCATAATTCCTGCTGGGTTTATTCCTGCAACAAGCAACATAAGCAATTTCGTGCGAAGTTGTTCGGTACGCAGAGCACACTCTCATTGCGCACCTGCGGTAAGTCGAGCTTAATTCCTGGACGTTCCCTAGATGCATCTAGTGAAATAGTCCAAACCGGTGAGGCATACATTATTATGGATGTAACAATCGTGGCCAAAAACAATCTCTTGATTGATCTTGGCGGCCGGCATATCCTTACTAAAGCTGTGCTACGCTGCCAACAGCCGCTTTTCACATACAAATGCTCTCCAAAGTTCAGTCTCGAATCAATCATAATCCCCAAATACCTAATGGCATTTTTTCAGGTTATGATATGCTTTCTACTATAAAATTAACTGATAAGAACAGCCTCCGATTTTTTTTTGCTCAACAAGTTCGAGGCCAACCCTTAACAGTCAGAGTTTTATAGTACTTGTGATCGCGTAGACATCGACGCACTTTAGTTTCCTTGCTACCACTACAACTGCAATGTATTTGACTGTGGTAGGCTTTGCCGACGACCAACCACAATCACTCCTCTAGGCATAGGAAGTTCGTGAATATCGTTGTACATTAAGATCCATAGCAGCGAGCCAAGCATTGAGCCCTGTGGAACTCCCGCTGTGAACCTATACTCAGTAGGTCTATCGCTGATGTCGTATTGAAAGACCCGAAATGAGAGGTAGCTTCTGATTATAGCTGCAAGATAGTCTACATCACCCATTCTTTTTAAAGTGGCATGAATGGAGGTCCAGTTTGCGAAATTTTACATCGAACAGCATGTGCCATTTTCCGAAATTGGTAAAGAATTAAATTGCATTCACCATAGACCTCGCCCTTCTAAATCCGTTCTGTCGGTCTGACATGTTCCCTTTTTCTTCCACTACTGATCTCTCTCTCGATTACCGTAACTCCTAGTGGAGCATGGTGCGTTGATGACTACCGTGTGTAGTCTTCTTCTGAATAATAAACTTGCGACGAGTCCTGCCGAGTTTGGAAACTCGTTTCTCTATGAGTGTCTATTTCACAGAGTGGCGACCGAACGATCACGGCCACAGAGCACGACACTACTGATAACAGCCTGTTAAAGATTATTCTCTCAAATACTCTTCGCAAGGTGTCGAGCGGGCAGATTGGCCGATTTGAGTTTGCCTCTCCAGCCGGTTAATTTGGTTTGGGGAAAAGTCCCATTTCCATGCTATTGGAAAGTTCCCTTTAGCCAAGTAAGTTTCCAATACTTTAAACAAATTCGTAGCAGCACGGATTGCAACCTTGAACGCCTTATTCGGGATCCCGTCTGGTCTTGGAGCTTTGCGCTCATCTAATCTTGAAGCAGCTTGCCAAAGTTCCTCGTCTGTTATAGCAGGAATGTGCACCGTCTGCTCTGACGAACTTGGTCCCATGGCCGTCAGCTCATATTGAGAGAACAGAGCCGGGGCAATATTTTGAAGCAGCGTCTGCCACTTAGATTGTGGTTTGCTCTATCTTCTTCATCACCACCTTATACGGGATTCTCCAAGGGTTTATGTCTGCGTTGTCGCAGAGTTTTCTGAAACAGTTTTGCTTGCTATTTTTCTAATAGCAAGCTTCAGTAATCGTCGAGTGTTTTTATAAGACTCTAGTAGGACATCATGGACGCTTCTTCCAGTTGCCCGCTGAGACAGACCATCAGGTAATTGCGTCTGAGCAATTTGCTAAGATCACCAGTAGTTCTAATTTCTTTGACTGCCTTCTTCTGAGGCATAGATGCGTCGTAGGTCATCATCAGCGGCTTTGTGATCTGTACTGAGATGTGTTGCGCAGAACCTTCGATTGAACCACTTTGAAGAAGGGTTTCATTGAAGAGTGTCGCGTCAAGTGTCTTAGTAGATCTTTCGACAAATGTAAGTGCTGACAAATGAGAAATCAATATTGAATCCCGCATTTCCCTCCTCTAAAGGTAACATTAGAGCAGCATCCAGCTATGAAACCGCGTCAACAAGTACCCACTCTCCGCTTATTGTCTATCGCGGCTGCATACAGGAGATACTTGACTCCTCTCGCTTGATAGTTCCAGTTCTCCTTATAGGTTTCCTGGCAGGATATACATTTAGGATCGCTGTCGCAGGACACGCGCCGCTTTGGTACCTTCTTTCCCCATCTTTCTAACACATTCTTGACCTATCGTACTTGATGTTGCCGTTTTTCGCAAAGTGTCCAAATGCGAAACACTTGTAGCATCTCTTACAGCCCATTCACATTGCCGGCGATGCGATGCGATGCGATAAGCTTCCCATCGCAAGAAAAAAAATTTCTTAGCATTTAGATAGGAACCAGCGCGAACCTGCCTGTACCATTCAGACTGCTTGCGATGAGACGTCGGGTTGTACGATGGAGAACTTTTCCATGTCGATTCACCGTGCTGTTTTGAAGATGCAATGCGCATTGCGGCGGCCGGAATCTTCTACCAGCGACATGGGGGATGTGATTTGTGTTTGGATCGGGTTCGTAGTGGCATGTTGTTGTAAGATGGATAACTTTTCTATGTCGAATCATCGTGCTTTGAGCAGCTGTAAGGTGCCTTGTCGCCGAAGGGAGCGACATGGACGGTACGATTTGTGTTTAGACCGTTTTCGTAGTGGCATGGTGTATTGTATGTATGTACATAGAGGCTGGTTTCGTGCTGTTTGATGCTGATATCGATATGAGAGGCATGCTGTGTGCAGATCGGGTTGCATTACCATTGGGGATATTCATATATATGTACATACATACATGTCGGATGGTGTATAATGTTATAGATTTGTAGATATTAAATGAATGGATAGCCGTATGTATGTAATGTAATAATGGATCGGTCTACTAAAAAGCCTTTGTGGAAATTTACAGTGCTGTCCAACCCAGTTCGTAGCGTACGCGTACCCCTAAAAAAGGGCATACGGATTTGACAGTTGTTGTTGTATAAATCTATGAATGGGTCAAAGAAATAACGTTTGTGGAAATATGCAGTGCAGCACAACCCGGGTTGCTGCGTATGCTTACGTGTGAGAAAATTTCGGACTGCGCATGTATTTGCAATGAATTATTGAAAGTAGTGGTAGATAAGTGAGTTATGGGAACATACGGTGACAAGAAAACCGGGGTACCATTTTGGGTCGGGCAACCCCAAATTTTTATTTTCTGTTTTTGACCTCAAATTTGGAATCAACGGTCCATAATTCTTTTAGTGTTTCTTCCCACGCAGATTGGACGGGAACAGGGGTGCCGTTTTGGGGCGGGCAATCCTAAAAAAATGTCCTTGTTTTTGACATCAAATTCGGAATCAGCGGCCCATAATTCTTTTAGTGTTTCTTCCCACACCGATTGAACGAGTATTTCCCCGAGAAAACAGGGTTGTCATTTTGGGGCGGGCAACCCTAAAATTTTGTTCTTGTTTTTGACCTCAAATTCGGAATCAGCGGCCCATAATTCTTTTAGTGTTTCTTCCCACACTGATTGGACGAGTATTTCCCCGAGAAAACAGGGTTGCCATTTTAGATCGGGCAACCCTAAAATTTTGTTCTTGTTTTTGACCTCAAATTCGGAATCAGCGGCCCATAATTCTTTTAGTGTTTCTTCCCACACCGATTGGACGAGTATTTCCCCGAGAAAACAGGGTTGCCATTTTAGATCGGGAAACCCTAAAATTTTGTTCTTGTTTTTGACCTCAAATTCGGAATCAGCGGCCCATAATTCTTTTAGTGTTTCTTCCCACACCGATTGGACGAGTATTTCCCCGAGAAAACAGGGTTGCCATTTTAGATCGGGCAACCCTAAAATTTTGTTCTTGTTTTTGACCTCAAATTCGGAATCAGCGGCCCATAATTCTATTAGTGTTTCTTCCCACACCGATTGGACGAGTATTTCCCCGAGAAAACAGGGTTGCCATTTTAGATCGGGCAACCCTAAAATTTTGTTCTTGTTTTTGACCTCAAATTCGAAATCAGCGACCCAAGTATACTTAGTGTTTCTGCCACGCCAATCGAACGCGTATTTCCTCGAGAAAACAGGGAGGTAATTTTGGGGCCGGAAGCGCGAACACTACAAACTAGGTTTCATTGCACTATTTCACCCATTAACAACAATTTAGACTATACCCAAATGCCGCCTGAATATTGTTTTGAAGCGCGTAAGCTAACACTACATATTCCTACAAAGGTTGCCTAGCTCTTTCTCCCATTCATTATTACCTACAACAATCCATTCATGGAGACCCATAATTACAACACCACTATCATAAACATAGCGACACGTATGTATGTATATAGAAAATACCCATGATGCTACACTTGAAGCGCCAACTCACGAGGCTGATCTAAAATCATAACCGCATCATCATCAAACAGCGCCAAACCGCACGAGGCAGCGCTGATATAAAGTCCATTGAAAAATCAGGTTTTCTTGCCATGAAAACAAATCGCATTATCTCGCAACAAATCTCATCGCATCGCATCGCCCCGCCCGACATCGCAAGAAGTGTGCACACATCGCATCGCATCGCGTCGCATCGCATCGCCCGGCCCGGAAAAGCTCGGCGTCGCTCTGTATGTGTACGCGGCCTTAGGGACCAATAAGGGTGTTAAGCGGAAGTTTGTCGAACCGGCCTTTTGTAGATTGTAGAGGGGCATGAACCCCGGGCGGTTCGTAGCACTGAAGCCATGAAGGGGGACACGACTATGCCTGACGATCAAAATCAATCGTGCTAAGGGAGGAGTTGAGTTCGGTAATCGAAGCCGATGCATTGTTCGTTGCTGGATAGGTCACTCCGAGTTGTGTCCAGCGGCGTTGGATCAGAGCATCACATTCGCACAGAACGTGGGTTTGCTCCGCAGAATCAACAGCTCGCGTCTTATTGTGCGCTGATGTGATCTCAGGCAATAGTGCCCTGTCAGGATCCAAAAAAATTGTTCACACCTTACTTCTCCTTAGGTGAAGGAGCTCAGCCGATCTTTTATGGGAGTACCTTGCTATGAAAAGTTTTGATTGCCTGAGCACAGGTAATTTATCCCAGTCCTCAGATGCCTTGAGTCGTTCCTAGTCTTTGATTTGCTTCTTTACTATGCAGGTAGAGATGCTGCAAAAGAGTTGTGGTCCACAGAAGTGGGATACTGCATCTATACGTGCCAGCTCGTCAGCCTGTTCGCTTCATGGGCATCATGTGACCCAGAACTGTGTTATTATGTTAGTGGTGCCCAGTTGATTCAGCGTCTTCAGCCAGCACTAAACAAGTCTTGACGTGACGGTGTACTTAGTGAGAGACCGCTTGGCTGTCTGAGAAGACCGCTATTCGCTTGTTTGAATAGTTGGCACCCAGCCAGAGTTCGGCGCAAGTTGCTTGTGCGTGGACTTCTGCCTAAAATACAGTGCTGTGATGACCCATCGGAAGAGATACGCTATGAGCCAGACTCACCACACCAGCTCCGGAACCCTGGGGCGTTTTAGAACCGTAAGTTAACCATTTAATAGTCCGAGGGTGTAGCTTCGAAATTAGAATGCTACTTCTCTCTACTCCATGCCTGGAAACAGCGACCGTATGAGCTCCTTTGCAAAGTGGTTGGAGGGCATTTTCGCTACAGTGATGCTGTTAAAGCATGTTAACTGCCCCTTAGTTAGCTCCAGATTGGCATCGCTCGCAATTAGTCGGGCCAATGCTAGTTTTGCCTCAGCCTCGAAGTGAATTTCAATTGGGTGTAGGTCTAGTAAAGCCTCTAAGTTGCTGCTAGGACAAGATCGGAGTGAACCGGTATTAAAGAGACCGACTTTTGGTTAGCCCCCTTCCAGGACTTGGTTCGCCTACTCCGATGGAATGTTAATGGCTGCGACCTGTGTTCCACAGTACGCCCTCCTTAGCGACACCGCTTCAACCTGGAGTCGTTTTCAAAACGCCGCACAGATGTCCTCCTTTGTTTTCACTCCCTCCGTCGAGTCCGAGGACCTCTAGTCTCGTCTCCCAACGGAAAGTTTTAACGCCCACTGCGTTGATTCCTATATAAAAGTTGGTTATAATGGACTTGTATCCTTCGGCGAGACTATACTGCGGCGTGCGACGAATACGGGATACATTATAACACACAACACAACCTTTCTGCATCGAATCCTTCGAGGGAGGCATTTTGGCGGCTCTTGGTCGTTTTCTAAAAAACCGGTGTTGTACGCGCCGAAGAGGCTTGAAATTGCAGTGAAGCAATGGTTGCCAGTAGGACCACAAACAAATCTGCGACCTCTACAACAGTAGGTACGTAGAAAAATCTACTTCATTGACCTTTTGTCTGCTTACGTCTGTTTTCCTAGAAAACTAATACGACATTTTTCACCCAGGGTCATGGTAAGCCCACAACAATGAAAAAAAAGTGCAGAAATCATGCATTCATTAAAACAACACCAAAGTCAATTCTATCACGACATAATATACTTTTGATGTAGAATTTACTCATATGCACATGTTCGCACATTTTGTATACCTACACCAATATGCCCGTTCTAGTACAACCAGCTCGCTAACCATGAACACCATACGTTCAATCGTCAGCGGTTCTCCTCATTATATTTTCCAAGAACTCGTCTATTCGATATCAAATAAATCATGAAGTGAGCGCAAGTATTGAAAATCAATGTCATTGGAAGTCGAATTACAAAAACAACACGAACAAAGTTGTGCGTTCACCTGTCGTCCGTCGACCATATAGTACGTTTCTAGGACATTTCCATATGTGAATTCAATAACATACTCCTTCTCCTATCCCAACCAAAAGCAGGTGATTTATTCGGGTCGTGTCGTATGTGACATTGAACTCACAATGGCACCCAACCATATGCACATAACAAACGAACGAATGTCACATCTTTTACTCCTGATTAGTTAGTGGCAGGACACCACACACTATTGCGCCTTCTGACGCCTAAAACCACCCACTTCCCACTGGTGGTGGATGGTGTTTGTTGTTTAATGTCCCACCGTTGAACTCTGAGAAGGATATTCGGCTCACAGGGATTCTTAAGTTGTTCTAGTCCACCCACCACATTCCACCACACGCATAAGCACATCCATAGTGTATCCACTTAGTTAGGGTAAAACAATGCCCTGTCAATTCTTCGACGATCCGCAATATACATACATAATTACACGATTCATAAAATGCTTATTATGAGAAAGTTCGAAAATCAATATACAACAATATCAAAACGGAAAAAGGACGCTTTGGTTTGTTGAAACTCTTCGGAATCCTTGGCGATTCCACATAAAGACAACGAGCGTTGGATCAAAAAGAAATCGGGTTGAGGGGCGTATCGGATGGACGATAAGTGACTTGTGTGAAACAACAATGCGGTTCAATCGATGGGTTTTTATACCCTTCGCTCATAGAGTGAAAGGGTATATTAACTTTGTCATGAAGTTTGTAACGCATTGAAGGAAGCATCTGCGACCATAAAAAAAGTATACAGGGTGTCCCGCATTAGGTGGTCAATACTGTAAGAGTTGATAGCACAACTTGTTTCAGCAAGAAAATTACCAATACAATCGGATTTTTTTTTACCGTTACCTTGTTATCGCTCTTTTTGTGAAAGTCATCGAAAATCGTGACTTGTGATGCAAAATCTAAATTTGCAGCCCTCCTGATGACCTAGTCCAAGATTTCACAGAAACTGAAGTTCTCCCTGTTGCCAAAATTATCACCACTTCCAAGATACAGTTACTCAAACTTAATAGAAATTTTAAAATAGATTTTTCATCGCAAATTCAAACAGAAATTTCATAACGGTACTTTATACGTACAACTCTGCAAAATTGACAGAAGTTGCTTCAACATGTTGGCTTTCCAACGGTATATCACTTTTCATATGTACATATGTATATATAATCAGCATGACTTGGGGAGTCGATTGGGCAATGTCCGTCTGTCTGTTTACTCGGCCAATTTAAAAGCTATGAAGCTAAAATTTTGCACAAATGCTTTTTTTTGCTGCAGGCAGTTTGTATGTTTCAATCGGTAAAATCGGACAATGGGGTCATGGGGCAGCCATACAAACCCAACTCCCCAAATTAGGTTCTTCTAAGAAAAACTTTTTTTTTTGTGCACCAATTTTAACCAAATTTCACACAAATGTATTTCTATTAATTACACAAAACATATGTAAGAATGGATCAAGTCGGACCATGGGCTGCAATACAAATCCTCCAAACTCCCCCCCCCACCCCCATTTTAGTTCTTCTAAGAAACATTTTTTACACCAATTTCACAAAACCTTGAATTAATGTGTCTTTATCAAAGCAACTAAAAAGGTCGACACAAATGGAATGGTACTATGGAGTCATGCTCCCGCATCCCCCAATAAAATTTTCTGAGCAAAAAAAAACTTTTAGCCCGAGGTGAGCGAAGGGTATCCAAATTTCGGCCTCGGTCTTGTTTTCAAATAGCCTTGTCCTTTCGATATGGATGGATGTGAATCGAACGGGAAAACTTGGACTTCAATTTAAAGCAATTTTATATGACTAATATATCAATTGAGCATATGTTGATTTTACACACATTTTAGTGTGCGGATTGGCCGGAGGAGATGGGGTAAATAAAATATACGCTGTATATGTGAAGGTTGTGAAGGATACGAAGTGTCTATGGTGTTTGTACGAGCCTTTTATTATGCGAGACAAAGTACTCTACACCGTGAAGTTACGACATTCATCATAATATTCAATGAGTCACATTTATGTACCCCAGGGTCAATGATATAAATTTCCTTTGTTGTGATGAATAAAATACATATCAGCCCTGTGCGACCTAAACGGTCGCTAATAATGCCACCGCCTTTACCGGCGTGTCGTAGAAGGCGACTAAAAGGGACCCTAATCCAAGGTGGATCAGCATGCGCCAAGGGACGCGAAGGTAGCAGGCAATCATGACATCCGAAGCTTGAGGTACATTTTAACATCAACAAGACCTCCCATAGGTATGTATGGGTTACCACTGTGTCTGGAGACTGCCGGCGGAGGTAAAAGGAAAGTCCATAAATTTACTTCTTTGCACACACTAGTGCCAAAATACACAACCTTTCTCCAAAAAGTGTAAAAGAATGGAAGGCCTTATACGCCAGGAAATTTGAACAAAACTTCGGAAAAATTAAGGGAAAGCTGAATATTTGCATGAGCCTTCCTTTCGAGGTCCTAAACAAGACCCCAAAAGTCCCCGTCTCTACGAGTGCCGCTAGTGGTGCTACAGAGGGTCAAAGACCATCGAAAACAGGTTTTTTTGAATATATCTATAACAGTAGCATATACTCGTACAAAAAAGTATTGTATGGCAAATTTGATGCCCCCGTAGGGAAGTTATGAGGGTCCAAACATCGAAAAAAAAAAACAGTTTTTTTGGGAATATCCCTATAAGGGTAACGGGCACCCAAAACAGTTATATGGCGAATTTGTAGCCTATACAATGTCTAATTAAATATCTAAATTTCAGATCGATGCGCGCAATGCTAAGGGCGCTATGAGGTTCCGAACCGTACCATAACGGTATTTTTCGTTATTTCGTGAATTTCTTCATAACGTGAACGCATTCGGGAGGGAACCTTTTAACAATTTGTTGCTTCTGTAACCTTAACTTAAAATGTCAAAACAACTCATCTATGCGGGCACCCCCAAGGAAGCTATGAGGGGTCAAAATTAAACGAAAAACCGTTTCTCGGAAATTTTTTAATAACGGGAACCTCTACGGGGAACCCATCTGAGGCAAATTTGTAGCTCGTGTGGTTGTTAGTAAGACATCAAAAGTCCCCAACAATAGGAGTCCCCCCTAGGGAAGTTATGAGGGTCCAAACATCAAAAAAAGCAGTTTTTGGGGAATATCTCTATAACGGTAATGTGCACCGAAAACTGTTATATGGCGAATTTGAAGGTTTTACAACGGTTCATATCTCAGATCGATACGTGCAGTACAAAAGGCGCTATGAGGTTCTAAACCATACAATTTCGGTATTTTTGGTTATTTTCGTGAAAATATATGTAACGGTAACGTATACCGGAGGCAGTCTGTAAAAATTTGTTGTTTCGATGGTACTAAATAAAATGCTCCACCAATTTGTATGCACCTGAGGCAACCATACGTGCATTATAACGCTCGGGAAATGCAGGCGCCAAAGTACGTAAAGGACTCGCTGATTGACGATATGGCAATTTGTAGCAGGATGCGAGAGTATTTTGACGAACTTCTGAATGAAGAATTTCTTCGAGCAGCTTTTCAAGATGTTGAGCCGAATACCACAAATATTGAAGATATCTCAGAGGAAGGGGTGATGGAGACAATGCATCAGATGAAACGCGGAAAGGCAGTCGGACCGGACAAAATCCCCGCGAAATTTTGGTTGAAAATGGAAAATGTCGGGCTTAGTTGGCTCACAGTTCTCTTCAACAAAATCAAAGATGGGCTTTCTTCTTCCTTTCTATAAGAACAAGGGAGACTCACGCAAACTCAAAAGCTAACACCTCATACACTGAATATCTACGAGCGAGTTGTCTGCAACCGATTGAGAAAGATGCGGTGCGGTGCGGTTGAATGACAGTCAATGTTGAAGGTCGATCTACAGTCGATGCGATTCGGTGCATTCGTATTGCGATGGTCAATTATAGAGCAGCACGAAAGGACTTGTACTTTGTGTTCATCGATCTGGAGAAGGCATTCGATAGAGTACCTCGTGATCTGATATGGTTGGCTTTGAGAGCACTTAATCTCCCTGAGGAGCATGGACTGAGGGTAAGTATAACAAAGACTGAGTTCTTATGTTGCCCATTCTCAGACCCAGATTCACCGATACCAGATATGTACGTCAAAGGAGAGCAGCTTAAGTCTTGTATGTACCAAGTTCAAGTACCTTGGCTCCATGGTGAACAACCGAGCTACATGCGGTGATGACATCAAACATCGCACAAAGGTTGGGTGGATGACGTGGCGAGAAAACTCTGGAGTTTTTTGGGATAAGATAATGCCACTGAAGCTGAAGGGCAAATTGTACAAAACGGTTGTACGACCCGCACTAATGTATGGATCAGAATGTTGAACCATGTATGAAGGTTACGCGAAAGAAATGACAACGACTGAAATGAAAATGTTACGCATGTCAGTTGGTGTAATCAAAAGGGACCGCATCAAGAGTAGCTACGTCCGAGGCAGCTTGTCCATAGACCAACCAATCACCGAAAAGCTCGAGACCGACAAAGTATTGCCATGTTCAAATGCGTCTCCCTGAGAACCCCGCAAAGAGAGCGATATCAATGGAAGTTCTACTTGATGGACCCAAGGCCAGAGGCAGACCGAAGAACACCTGGATGTGTCAAATGAAAAAGCAACAACAACGCATTGGTCTCGGCGATGACACGATCCCAGATAGAGCTGCCTGTAGAAATATGCAGACATATTACCGCCAAAACGGGCGATGTGCCTACACCGCTGCTCGAGCAACGCGAAACCATGGAGCGGTATAAAGAACGAGGCAAGGAAGAAGAAGATGAATAATTTATATCCTGAATAATGTTAAATTATAAACTACAAACGTTTCCATCGTGTCTCATTGGCCTATGGGTAAATTGAAAACCACATAACGGTATTAAAATTAGCTAGTCTGATTTCCATCAGAGTTGTGAGACAGCTCTCAGGGGAACTGAAGTGCGTTCCATTAATAACTCGCCTGTTGTATCTGAGCTCCCCTCTCGCTTAAGGCAAAGTTGTGTGTGAGAAACCGAAGGAAATTTCACAATAGCCGCTGAATTCAAAAATGATTTTTTTTTTCAAAATAATTTATTAAAAAGTTAACAAATTATCGACATTTAAAAGAATGAAATATGATCAATAATTATTACAGGCAAATAAATCACCGAAAATGAGGATGGACAGCATGGACACTATTTAGCTCACCACCCGTGCGCGTAAGGAAAGTATTACCATGTCAACAAGGATGCTTTGCGTAAGACTCTACAGGAGTGTCTTTAAACGTGCTTCTCACAGGACCAGTTCTTCAAAACGACATGTTGTCGGTTCTTATGCGCTTTCGAGTTTTCCAGTTTGCTATGGTCGCTGATATCGTTAAGATGTTTCTGCAAATATCACTGCATGTTGATGACACTAATTTACCAACGAATTTGGATCAAGGATATAGCACGTTAGGACTCTTATGGAAACCTTCAACCGATAGCTTTTTGCATAGAATCCAAAAGAATAACTGGAGAACGGATGAAGGAAACACGAAACGCCGAGTTTCATCTGACATAGCTCGCCTCTACGACCCACAAGGGTGGATTGCCCCAGTCTCGATCAGGGCGAAGATGTTAATGCAAACGATATGGAAACATGGATGGAACATGGCTAGCGAATCACAAGTTCACATGGCATTTTAATCCTCCAGCCTACCCACATTTCGGGGGATTATGGGAGGCTGGCGTAAGGTCTGTCAAGCAACATCTCCACCGAACGCATCGAGATGTGCGCCTGACCTACGAGGAGTTCATCACGACCTTGACGCAAGTGCCTGAATTCACGGCCTCTTTGCCCAATGTACGAAGGCCTAACGGATACGACTGCATTAACTACTGGACATTTTTTAATCGGCGACACATTCCTTCATGTTCCAGAAGAGAGCCTGATAGGCGAAAAATTTTATCGTTTGGATATTTGGCATCATATAGAACGACTTTCACAAATGTTTTGGGAAAGATGGCGAGATGAACATCGTGCGCGGTTGCAGTAGCGCCCAAAATGGACAACTCGTAAAGAAAACGTAAAAGTTGGCGATTTATACATTGTTAAAGACGAGGAATTCCCGCCTTATCTTTGGTCATTAGCGAGAATTGTGACACTACATACAGGAAAGGATTCGTTAGTCAGAGTTGTGACGATCTTAATGAATGGAAACCTACTTGCACTCTCACCCAGTCAAACACCACATTCATACCAACTATGATCATGGGACATGTTTCTTAACATGCTCGCAAAATTTTAGATATTATTTTTTTAAAGTAAACAGCGATTTTGTGTTTTTTCTTGTACTAACTAGAAACACCACATTATATCTAATTATATGGGAAAAAATGATAGTACTTACAGGCACTGCATGAAACTGCCAATAAAAAAATGTCCAAGAGCGTTGAATATTACCTGTAAATAAGGAGAAAATCGAATGTTAGTTAAATTAAAATAGTATGTACGAGATTTCGGAATTTACTGCTGATTTGGAAGGAAAGTTAGGAAAAATCAGGTCAAATGTACCGATAATTTGCCTCTGAAAGGCATATGAACGTTATCCTATGTGTACGATAGTCAATAGGTGTTATCAGACTTCAAAATTATGTGAAGAATTTTTTGACATAATGTCTCTTTGCAGAGGCTATCTGAAATACTGGGGTCGTACCGTAAAAAATGTGACATTGTAACGTAACAAAAACGTAACGAAGCTTAAAATCGATCTTCTCGTGTTCGATCTTCACCAAATTTGGTATACATTATCCTTTGGTGACCCTGACAAAGAATCGGTGATCACAATTTTGATGAGTGACGGGAATAGCGGTAAATTGACCATTGATGTGAACGAAAAGGCATCCTTTAATTTCCCCTGGCTCTCCCCGTGGACAGCTGTCGATGAAACTTGGATGGTGTAGTGACCTGGTATGGCAACTCAACAGCTGTTCAACAAATGAAGTACCAAGGGTTGTTGTGTGGATGTGCAACCCGTCAAACAGTATAAAAAGCCGTGGCGAGGACACGACGATAGACACTCAATCTTGGAGCGTCTCACGAGAACATTATAATTAATATTGTTGAAATAAATTATTTTTCACTATTTTAATCATTGTTCTCTATTCTTAATCCCCACATTGGTGACCCCGACTCCGAACGCTATCCGGACCTTGGGAGTCGTTATAGCAGCATCATTACAAGCCGAAGCTAAGGACTATCATCAACATGGCCACGGATTCCAAGGTGCCAGAAACGCCCAAGTCATCACGAGGAAACGAATCGTTGCCGCCGATACCTACCCGCTCATCAAACGTATACGTGGAAGCAGCGCGGATAAACAAATTTCCGGCATTCTACCGTCCCGATCCAGCATTTTGGTTTGAGCAAGTGGAAGCCGCATTCCACACAAACCAAATCACTCAGGACGAAACAAAATTCAAATACGTGATACAGTTTGCCGAGCCAGACATCCTCCCACACGTTATTTCGATTGCCCGGAATCCTCCTCAAGCAAACAAATACGAGGCTGTGAAGGAGAGGATACTGGCAGCATTCGCAGAGTCGACCGATTTAAGGTTGCGTCGACTTTTTCAAGGAAAAAATCTGGAAGGGAAGAAACCATCACACTACTTACAGGATTTGCGCAACACTGGCGGAGAGCAGGTGACCGACGCTATGCTCAGGTCATTGCTGCTTGAGCAATTGCCCGAGAACATCCGCGTAGTGTTGGCAATTTCCAGCGAAGCGGATGTCGACAAATTGGCAAAAATGGCGGATTTGATGGTGGAGATGCAACAAGCGCCTTATGTGTCCACCATGCAGAACTCTTCCCCGGAAAACGATGTCTTGCCGCAAGAACTAAGTCGGATTGACCGATTGCAAATCGCAACACGCAGTCGGCCCAGGTCCAAACAGCGCGACACCAGGAGGCAACGTTCAAGCTCACGAAACCGCGAGTTTTGCTTCTTCCATCAGCGATTTGGGAAGCAAGCTCGCAATTGCCGGCCGCCATGTAAATGGCAAAGTAATCATCCGAGTTCGGGAAACTAAATTCGTCGGCGGCCGAGGACGACTCCTCTCACAGCAAACCCAGCCGATTATTAGTTTGCGATCGGAGAAACGGCATGCATTTTCTGGTGGATACTGGTGCTGATATTTCAGTCTTGCCCAAAGACAAATATCAGCACACTCCATCGCAATTCCAGCTGTATGCCGCCAACAACACACCAATCAAAACATATGGACAACGGATTCTAACGCTCGACGTCGGCTTACGAAGACCATTTACGTGGAAGTTCGTTCTGGCTGATGTTCAACAACCCATAATCGGTGCCGACTTACTTCATCATTACGGACTGTTGGTAGATATACGCAGGAAAAAGGTAATCGACCAAACGACAAATTTATCCTGTGTTGCGACGCTTACCACAATCATTACTTATGGCGTGACAACACTGAAGTCCAGCGAGTGTTATCACGACATCCTAAAAGAGTTTGTCGATATCACTATTCCATCGGACACATCAAAAGTAATTGCTCACGGCGTCTACCACCATATCCTGACAAAAGGACCGCCAGTCTCGGACCGACCGAGACGATTGACACCCGAAAAACTGCGAGAAGCGAAGGCTGAATTCGATTATATGCTACAACAGGGGATATGTCAACCCACGAGTAGCCCTTGGGCGAGCCCGTTACACATGGTCCCAAAGAAAAACGGACAATGGAGGCCGTGTGGCGATTATCGGCGCTTGAATTCGATCACCGTTCCAGATAAGTACCCCATTGCGCACATTAGTGACTTTGCGCACAAACTTAATGGTTGCAAGGTATTCTCAACTATTGATATGACGCGAGCATACCATCAGATCTCAGTCGCACCAGAGGATATCCCGAAGACCGCTGTCATTACTCCATTTGGGCTTTTTGAGTTCAGAGTGATGACGTTTGGCCTACGTAACGCTGCCCAAACATTCCAGCGGTACATCGATCATGCGCTTCGAGGATTGGACTTTTGCTATGCGTACATTGACGATATCCTCATTGCATCGAAGTCAAACGAGGAGCATCGCATGGACTTATTCACGATATTCAACCGACATCGTGAATACGGGTTATCCATCAATGTCGACAAGTGCAACTTCGGAACATCTTCTGCCGAATATTTGGGATATTTGGTGAGCGAAGATGGCATCAAACCTCTGCCTGGACGAGTGGAAACCATTTTAAATTTCGAGAAACCCTCCACGATTGCCGATTTGCGACGATTCCTATAGGAGCTCTTAATTTCTACAGGAAATCGTTACAAAATGCAGCCGAAATTCAAGCACCGCTTCACGAATATCTCATCGGTGCAAAGAAAAAAGAGAAAAGCAAAATCGACTGGAACCCACGAACAAATGCAGCATTCGAACGGTGCAAGCAGCAAGTAGCCAACGCTACTTTACTTCGACACCCCGTCGAAAATGCACCATTGGCGATAAAAGCAGACGCATCGGATATGGCTATGGGAGCAGTTCTCGAGTAGTGGAACAACAATGTTTGGGAACCGCTCGGATTCTTTTCTAAGAAGTTCTCCGAAACCCAACGTAAATACAGCACTTACGATCGCGAACTGCAAGCGATATATAGTGCCGTCCAATTTTTCCGTCACATGGTGGAAGATCGTCCACTATTAATCAGAACCGACCACAAGCCATTAACGTTTGCCTTCCAACAAAAAGCCGAGAAAGCCAGTCCTCGGCAGTTAAGGCAATTGGACTATATCGGCCAGTTCACAACCGACATCACATACGTGCCTGGAGAAGAAAACGCTACAGCATACGCTTTGTCCCGAATTAGCGTTGTTACATTACCTGTGGCAATAACATCCGAGGAGCTAGCTGCAGCGCAACAGAACGACGAGGAACTTCAACATCTACTTGCATCTGAAACATCACTGGATTTGAAAAGACTGCGAGTCGACGAAAAGGATACGATGCTCTACTGCGACGTGTCAACTTCTCAAATACGTCCGTACATCCAAAAACTCCTCAGAAAGAGAATATTTGAGATTACGCACCGGCTATCACATCCAAGCGGACGAGCCACGAAAAAAACTAATTAGCCGAAAGTATGTCTGGCCCAGCATGTCCAAGGACATCCTCGATTGGGCTCGAACATGTCTTTCTTGCCAGCGCAGCAAAATTGCAAGGCACGCGAAACCTCCTCAAGGACAAATCGAGATGCCGGACTCGAGGTTTAGTCATGTCCACATAGATATCGTTGGACCGCTAACACCTTCAAAGGGATACTCGCATGTCCTAACCATGATTGATAGGTTTACAAGATGGCCTGAAGCAATCCCCATCCGGTCAATAACGGCAGACGTCATAGCTGATGCATTCTACACCAACTGGATTGCACGATATGGAGCACCTAATACGCTGACATCGGATCAAGGATCGCAATTCGAATCGCTGATTTTTCAATCACTAACGCACCTAGTGGGTTGCAAAAAGATTCGAACAACTGCATACCACCCTGCTTCTAATGGATTGATCGAGCGATGGCACCGCTCCATGAAAGCAGCTATTATGTGCCATAACAATCATGAATGGGTCGATGTTTTGCCAACAGTTTTGCTCGGTCTTCGCACAAGCGTGAAGGAAGACATCGGCGCCACAGCTGCTGAACTCGTTTATGGAACCTCTCTTCGCATTCCTGGAGAGTTCTTTCTCGACGAAGATATGCCACCGGACCCAAAACTTTTTGTTGAAAAATTTCGGGAGCAGATGAAACAAGTTCGAGCAACTCCGATAACTCGTCATGACAAGAGGAAAGTGTTCGTACACAAGGACCTTTCTTCGTGTTCACATGTATTCGTCCGTATCGATCTAGTCAAGAAGCCTTTGGAGCATCCATACGAAGGACCATACAGAGTTTTAGCACGACTTTCTGACCATGTTTTTACCTTGGAAATTCAAGGAAAATCAACAAGAGTCAATGTCGATCGACTCAAACCAGCCTACTTTGAACTTTCAAACGAATTCGACAGCGATTCACAACAAACTTCACAACCACAAGCGACTGCTACTTCAAGAACATATCCAGGACCGAAATCGAGGGCAAGCAATGCGAGAAATGTACAATTTGCCATTTAGACGAAATACACGTAGTTTTTCGTTTACCGACCAAACTACTCAGGAGGGAGTAGTGTAGTGACCTGGCAATGCCATGACATATGGCAACTCAACAGCTGTTCAACAAATGAAGTACCAAGGGTTGTTGTGTGGATGTGCAACCCGTCAAACAGTATAAAAAGCCGTGGCGAGGACACGACGATAGACACTCAATCTTGGAGCGAGAACATTATAATTAATATTGTTGAAATAAATTATTTTTCACTATTTTAATCATTGTTCTCTATTCTTAATCCCCACAATGGTAGTTAAGTGGTGCGCGGTCATTAATATTTTGGTATCGGCACTTATTATGTGAAAGATGTCCTTGGGCATAAAAGGTTTTTTTTTGTGGGAGTGCATTATAGACGATATGGATACGATTATGTATATCAAAATACAGGATTGGTTGAGACGAGTCCTCCAAAATGACAACAAGTTGATTTTGAATTTTCGAAAAAAGGATATTACCACCAAAAAGGACATTTTTCTACCAGGAAACAGAATATGGCGATGTTTGGGTCAATGTATGTGATCGGTTTAAAAGGATTTTAGGATTTCTGGAGTGACAGGATAACGGTGGAATCGTAAGTTTGAACATAACGTTCACTGAGCATCAACATAACGTTAACATAACATTAGGAAATAAATTTCCTTATAATAAAACAACACGCGTCTTAGTATAGGGTGTATTTTTTTCTAGAGGTGTGGTTTTCAAGAAGAAATAAAACGCATCTAATTTAATGATATGGCCAAGAACTTAGCTTTATTATAAAGATAAGGGTTTGCCATTATGTTTTTAACATGATTTCGGGCAAGTTGCCACCGCGGCTGGCTCAAATAAATTCCAGCCGAGAGGCCGAATTTTCGCCACTTTTTGCAGCAATTGGGGCCGTATGTCAGCAATAACGTGCCGAATATTTTCTTCCAAAGCGTCAATCGTCTCGGGCTAATCTGCGTAGACAAGCGACTTCACATAACCCCATAAAAAATGTTCCAGCGGTGTTAAACCGCACGATCTCTGAGACCATGCCACAGGCACACGACTCGAGATAATGCGCTCACCAAAAGTTTCCTTCAATAAATTGATTGTTTCGTTGGCTGTATGGCATGTAGCGCCGTCTTGTTGGAACCAAAGGTCGTCCACATCAACATCCTCCAATTCAGGTACGAAAAAGTCATTAACCATGGCTCTATAGCGTTCCCCATTGACTGTAACATTATGGCTGGCTTAATTTTTGAAGAAATATGGACCAATGATTCCCTCTGCCCATAGAGCATACCAAACAGTGACTTTTTGAGGATGTAACGGCGTCTCAACAATGGCTTGTGGATTATCATCACTCCAAACGCGACAATTTTGTTTATTAACATACCCATTCAACCAAAAGTGAGTTTTATCGCTAAACAAAATTTTCTTGTGAAAATCGGAATCGGTGGCCATCTCGTTTTGGGCACGATTTGCAAACGTTGTTCCGGAGTAAGTCTATTTATTATGAAATGGCAAACTAAGCTGAGCATAAATCAAGTGACAGCTGTCAGAAAAACAAACTTCGAAAAAAGTTATGCCAGATTGAAAACCACACGTCTAAAAAAAAACACCCTATATGTACCATTATACTATACCACCAAAATAAAAAAATGTTTGGGAAACTTTTTAAAAAGAAAATAAAAAGAAAAAAATTCTGAATTCTTCTGGAGGTTCGAAACCTCTTTCAACCCAATCTACTCAACTTTCCACTCAATCGACACGGCTATGCTGGTTACTCTCTCATACGAATATCATCCATCACCCAGTGTTTTGCTCGTACATTTCGAGTCTATATCCATACTGTTCTGTACTTCGGCTGTTATATGTGCTGTCATTACCAGAATCGAATGTACGAACAATATACTGTGATGATATTGCTAAAGTTATTTACTTCAACAAGAGCGAGCATAGCCGAGTCGATTAAATGGTTGGTTGGATTGAACAAGGTTTCAAGTCCCCACAAAAATATCAGATTTTTTTTTCTTGCTAATTTCCCATACATTCTGTTTTACTTTGGTGGTCATTATACTGTACATACTAAAACGCGTGTTGGTATTTTAAGGAAATTGATTTTGATTTTATTCTATTTATGGTGTTAACGTTTTGATGCAATGTTAACTTTCTTGTATCGCTCACAACGAGTACATTATCTAAGATTTTTTCCCTAAGGGAAAACTTCTCGGAGTTATTTTTTTTAAAATTATTCTACCGATATTTTTTAAGTAGGTATTATTTAGTAAAGTTATAAACATTTCATATGCAAGTCAAAAAATATATATGTATATTAGCCACCGCGGAAAAAATCTAGAAATTCAATAGATCCGATACAAAATTTGCAAAGGATATTTAGGGATATTGTAGACGTTATTCTCGCGAATTCATTCAAAGATCTTTTGTTCTTGGAATTATTCAAACCAAATAATTTTTGCGAATTTATATAAAATTTTCTAGAAAAAAAACTTCGATTTGCTTATTGATGTTCACAATGAATTTTTTTATAGATGAAAGCTAAAAAATCGAGTAATTCGTCAGATGAGTTTAAAAAGTTACATATATGAAAATAAAATTCTAGAATATTTTCAAAATCGGCCTTACTACGTCGCAAATGGTTTCGAGCAAACATATTTTAGCAAAACTATGTATTAACAACATTTAAAACGTATCCATACATTTTTGAGAATTCGCCAATTTCACGAAAAGGCTTTCAGATTTTGTTTTAATTGCCTTTGAAAAGGATGTTCTCATACAAATGCGAAGAAAAAATGTTTTTTTCTTAAATACATAATTATAAACGCTTTCGTACAACTGTGTTCAGTTCATTTTTGTTTACGTATGTCAAATTGGCTTTGAGGTGATCAACTGGCTGACTATGAGGGATTTCCACTGTACTGGTAGTTCAGCAACCAATCCTAAGCTAATTGTGGAAATCTTGAGTTATCGTTCCATTCTATACACCAACTGCGGCGCATGTGTTTAGTATTATCGCACTGCAACTTACCATTTCAACTACGCGCAACTTTGTCTGTTGGAGAAGAAGAGCCCCCAGCGGGAGAAATATCAGGTTATTCAATTTCGGAAATTTCAAATTGGAATACAGTTGTGTTCGCTTATAACAAACCCGGTTATAACGAACTTCCGGCTATAGCGAACTAATTTTTAACGTACGAATGAAACCCCATTTATTCACAATGCATTTGGTTCCGGTTATAACGAACCCGCTTATAACGAACTTTCCGGTTATACCGAACTTTATTTCACTTAAAAAATGGTAAAATGACCGTTTAATATGAACTTTCGGTCATACAACTGGGGGGTTCCCCACATTAAGTCTCATTGATTGTTACATTCCGTGTATACCTGTTTTCTATTCAAGCGTGTTCCGTTCTCGTAGCGAGAATTTGTCTGTTTGCAATATTTTCAGCTATACGTCGCATATCGCGGGTTCATAGGACAAGCCTGTAATATTCTCTCGTGTGTTTTTTAGTCGTTTTCTTCTTTAGTTTGAATTTTCAAAGATGTCATCTGTTGAAAAACAAACGGGGAAAGTTTTGACTTTAAAAGAGATTTGAGATCGTGATGGTTGAATTAGATATCCCGCGTCAGCATCAGCATCGGCAGAGGCATCGGCATCAGCAGAAAAATTTCAATTTAGAACACACGCATTTGCCTTTGATGACCCACATTGCGTGTGTTCTAAATTGAAATTTTTCTGCTGATGCCGATGCCTCTGCCGATGATGATGCAGACGCGGGATATCTAATTCAACCATGAAACGGATTGAAAGCGGTGCCAAGCAAAGTGATTTCTGTAAGGAGTTAGCATTGAGCAAGTCGACGATAGCTTTTGGAAAAGTCGCGATACTATTACGAGCCGTTTTGATAGTAGAAGTTCACACACCAAAAGGATAAACCAGACCAAACACGATGATATCAACAACGGACTTTTAAAATGGTTTTCACAACAGCGAAATTCTAGCATTCCGATAACAGGGGCGGTTTTGCAGTCAAAGGCAAATGAATTCGGAACTCGACTCCACGACAATGAATTTACTTGCAGCAGGATCGAACGATTTAAAAAGCGACATAGCATCGTTTCGGGTAAAATTGTTGGTGAATCTGTGGCTGTTAATATGAGTGTTGTAGACGACTGGCTACAAAACAAAAGGCCTTTGCTAAAAGAAAATTACAGTGATTCCGACGTTTTCAACGCGGATGAGACGGGATTATTCTACAAGCTACCACCGAACAGAACTTTGAAATTTAAGGGTGAATCATGCTCCGGGGGTAAACTTTCAAAAGAAAGGATCACGGTTTTATTGACGGCAAACTTGTCGGGAACTGAAAAACGAAAACTACTGGTCATTGGTCAGTCGAAAAACCCCAGATGCTTCAAAAACAGAAATTTGCCTGTCGACTATAAAGCGAATCGTAACGCTTGGATGAATTCCGAAATTTTTACTGATCATTTACGTGAATGGGACCAGGAGTTATCTAAAATAAATCGAAAGATTTTATTGTTGATTGACAATTGCCCTGCCCATCCTGACGTTAAAGGCTTACAATTTATAAAGCTAGTGTTCATGCCACCAAATACGAGTTCAAAGCTGCAGCCATTAGATCAGGGCGTTATCCATAGTTTGAAGAGTCACTACAGACGCATTTTATTTTCAAAGTGGGTAAAATCAATTGATGAAGGAAATGACAAGTTCCTTCTCAGTTTTTTGGATGCCATTAATTTTCTTCATATGGCATGGGAAAAAGTTTGAAAAGAGACGATAGCCAATTGTTTTGTTCACGCTGGATTTTTAAAAGATATCAGTTGTGATGAATTTGACGCAGAAGATGATCTTCCACTAGCTGAATGGCTCAGACAAAGAGGTGTTGAAATCATGGCTGGATGAGCGTTGACGAGAATGTCATCAGCACAGAAAACTTGACAGATTAGCAAATTTGTTCAAGTGTTTCATCACAAGGGAGTGATTACGATGAAGAAGATTCAGTTGAGTACTGCGACTCAATTAATCCTTCTCCATCAATTTCCGACGCAATTCACAGTGTGGGCCAAATTCGAAATTTCTTACAACTACGAAATACTCCGATCGATGTTTTCAACAGCTTCGCAAAAGTTGAATCTTTTATCAATGAAACGTATTTCATTAGTAAAAATAAACAAAGGACAATTTTAGATTTCTACTCTACAAAGTAAACTATGTATATACATATGTACCTAGAGATCCCCAACCGAATGAAAAAAAAATGAATATGAATTATGAAAATAATTTTTTTTTGTGTGTATATGTAATGTCTCTTTTTTATTTTGAGAAAATAATTTTATTTGTCACTTAATTTACAGTTTCTGGTATAACCGCTTATAACGAACCAAATTGGACACTCCCTTGAAGTTCGTTATATCCGGACATGACTGTATGTATTTGCTTTCAGACCCTTAAGCATCTATAGCTAAGTAGGTAAAGTGCTTATGTGTGGTTTTAAGTTCGAAGTAAGTTGTCTAACTGCAATTCCTGAGCGATCATCACATGAGTCGTCCTTACAAACACAAACCTAAACAAAAAGTCGCTTGAAAAAAAAAACAGTGTTACCCGGTATCCTTACTAGAATTGCAAACAGAACAGAACTTATAATCTTATAAGATCAACAAATTGTACGAAATATTTTTTCGGAAATCAAGCCAAAAGCATTTTTTTTCTAAATGGGTAATTAATTTCATTCTTAACATTATCGGATATCAGGTTGTTTAAAATAAACAAAAATATACCTGTAAATCGATAAAGACAACGAAATACCGGATATGTTTTTATTCCAATCACCTTGACTTCTCAATCGATTGCGCCATCGAGACTATCTGCGTTGCGAAATAGTCGCATGTTCAATTCTATTTTTATTGGTGCGCGCAGATCACCGGAATACGAAACATAAACCACATTGTCATTGTCAGGGTTAGTTTATCTTTTGGACAGTTAACTTCCATACTATCAGATATAACTCTTATGCAAATTACATATATTTGATGTCATCTGATCGGAATATAGAAACTCTCGGGAAATTGGCCTAAATTGTTTCCATCAGTCATCATCACCTGAGATGTCAACCTCATCCATCTTCTTGAAAGATGAGTTAACATGACTAACTCAAGTTTTTTTTTTCTCTTTGTATATAATATCTGATCACATGTTTTTCATATTGTTTCACCTATCATTCGATCTGTACCTTTCTTTTTTTATTGCGAATCTAACGACCTAGAGCTAAAGCTAGAAGACACAATCTTAAATCCTAATTTGCATAGGATTAGCGAAAAATATAGCACAACAACCTGGAAAACCTGACTATGATGGTGTGAGGCAAATGTGGTTTACCCATTTTGGAATTCCTTTCTAGATAGATAGATCTAGACGAAAATAATAAATTGATGGCAGAATATGGAAGTCTAACTTTTTGAGCATATTGCTATCTAGCGGAACACCGTTATATTCAAATACTGAGGAATGTCTATAAAGTTGTATAAAGCTAACCGAATATTGCTTATACAGGGTGTCCCGCGACTCTTGGTACATACGATAATGGGTGATAGTACAGCTCATTTGGGTACAATTAATGTTCTACATGACCCCTCTATCTTTAACCGTTATAAAGTTATAGCATTTTTCGTTAATAGTGTCAGAAACCTCGACCTGCAGAGCAAAATCACTGTTTGCCACACTCCCAAATATTTCATCCGAGATTTGATTTTACTTTCTGAAACTCCACAAAATTGTACATAAAATAACTGTTTTGTCAATTAAATAATTTAAAACCCTACCCAGATACAACCATTCAAACTTTTAAGAAATTCGAAAATTTATTTTTCATTGAAAATTTAAATTGTAAAATCGTAACGGTACTTTGAACTGACAAATGTGCAAAGTTGATAAAAGTTGCCTCATAATGTTAGCTTTCGAACGACATATAAAATTAGGGTCTTAGGATTTGAAAAATTGCATATCTTACGTGTTAAAGAGAAAAAAACGTGGTTCCAAGAGAAAACCAAAGTAAACATTTCCACAATTTTTATACGAATTTTATTTAGTCAACAATATTTTTTTAGTAAAAAATGAAAAAAAAAACACGATACCGACGTTAATTTCGGGCGCGGCCGAAATTTTGATACCCTTCACTCTTCTCGGGCTAATATTTTTTTTCCGGTGTACTTATGACTTATGTTTAATCCCCCCCCCCCATTCTTTCACTTCCGTTGCCTCGATAAAACATATTTGCGTGAGGTTTGGTTAGAATAACTGCACAAACGGAAAAAAAACTTTTTTTGGTGGAGGGGGGATGGCCCCATAATACGAATATATGTATTTGTTTTTGCAATCTTTATAGAAAGTACAAAAATATGTAAAAACAAATATATTCGTACTATGGAGGCATCCCTCCTCCCACCAAAAAAAGTTTTTTTTCCGTTTGTGCAGTTATTCTAACCAAACCTCACGCAAATATGTTTTATCGAGGCAACGGAAGTGAAAGAATGGGGGGGGGGATTAAACATAAGTCATAAGTACACCGGAAAAAAAATATTAGCCCGAGAAGAGTGAAGGGTATCAAAATTTCGGCCGCGCCCGAAATTAACGTCGGTATCGTGTTTTTTTCATTTTTTACTAAAAAAATATTGTTTACTAAATAAAATTCGTATAAAAATTGTGGAAATGTTTACTTTGGTTTTCTCTTGGAACCACGTTTTTTTTGTCTTTAACACGTAAGATATGCAATTTTTCAAATACTAAGACCCTAATTTTCATATGTCGTTCGAAAGCTAACATTATGAGGCAACTTTTATCAACTTTGCACATTTGTCAGTTCAAAGTACCGTTACGATTTTACAATTTAAATTTTCAATGAAAATTCAAATTTCGAATTTCTTAAAAGTTTGAATGGTTGTATCTGGGTAGGGTTTTAAATTATTTAATTGGCAAAACAGTTATTTTATGTACAATTTTGTGGAGTTTCAGAAAGTAAAGTCAAATCTTGGATCAAATATTTGGGAGTGTGGCAAATAGTGATTTTGCTCTGCAGGTCGAGGTTGCTGACACTATTAACAAAAAATGCTATAACTTTATAACGGTTAAAGATAGAGGGGTCATGTAGAGCATTAATTGTACCCAAATGAGCTGTACTATCACCCATTATCGTATGTACCAAGAGTCGTGGGACACCCTGTATAATGAGATGTCAAAAGCTAGTTTATTGAGAAAAAAAAAACACCCAAAAAAATTATTTTATTTAAATCAGGTGATCGAAACTGGTTCAACTTTTACAGATTTGTGAAGATTCGATATTATATTTTAAGAATTTAGTAGGACCACATTGGTAGACTGTTGCAGAACGGCTTGCTAACCCTAACATAAGTGGTCCCAATTATTGATGTCTGTCAAGTTAGCACTACCACTTTTAAATTTCGATCTTAGAGAAAGCATAGTAACCCATGCCATGCGTTAGTCCAGAGTGGCCATCAGAAAATAAAAATGGCACCGTTTTCACACTATTGCAGTTCATAGTATGCGTCAAAATTTTATTCAAACGTCAATTTTTTGTTTACAATTGAGAATATAAAATCCGCGTAATATTTATTACTCTCTTAAAATGCCAACCTGATATTTAACCCTTCTGTTGGCGTATAGATCCAGACAGACCATTGGTACTATATCTTGATGAAAAATATCGTTCAACAATATTTTCCACCCCTTTCCATATATATTTCAAAGGAACCGACAGCCACAAATGCGATCAAACGTTCGGCGAAATGTAAACTATGTCTAAAGAAACGAAAAAAACGGCGCATCATCGTAAGACATAGTATGTAAACTGTTTCAAGATCCAAAATTAAACCTCTTCAAAAATTAAGATTGATTTCACAGAAAATTCAGCTACACCTTAGGCATAATAGCTCGTAGGCGACGACAGAAGGTTTAATAATTGCATCGACAATATTTTGACGTTTGAATTATTTCGTGGAGTGTAGTGTAATAAATTTGGAGTCAAACACATATGGGTTGTGTGATCACATAGCCATTCTGGACTAACGCATGGCATGGGTTACTATGCTTTTTCTAAGATTTCGATGAACACTATAGTGCATTAAATGTCGCAAATTTGCCGTGATTCAATGGCAAAATCAAAAAATTAGCCGCGCCCCTCCTTCCCCTTAAAACAACCCCTAATTGTTTTTCAAGCCCCATAGAGCGTATGAAGCCTTAAAACGCAAGTTTAAGGCATCGCAATACAACAGATTGTACGCACAAGCATGGTCAAGAGCTTACTTATAATATCTGCACTCATACAAAGTTTTCCGCACCCCTCTACACCTTCAAAAACTACCCCTAAGTCGGGTTTAGCCCCATACAAAGTTTATGGCGTAAAAACTCAAGTTATACGTATAGTCATAAAACTAAATAAATAAATAAAATTTATTCAGTCAAATGCTATAGGGGTTAATGATGATATCTTCACCCTTAAAAGAACCCCTGTCAAGTTAGCACTACCATCCTTGTAACGCCGAAACTAGGAATTTACATAAAACCAAAAGTGTCCCTGAATTTGCCGCAGGGGTCACTTATAACACCTGAACTTTAAGAAAATTTGCCGCGCCCCTCTACACCCCTAAAAACTACCCCTAAATACTTTTATCGTTATAGCGCAAATACTTAAGTTTTAAGCATCGTCATCAAACAAACTGTAATTAGTTGCCGCGCCCCTCCTTCCGCTGAAAACAACCCCTGTCAAGTTAGCACTACCACCCTTGTAACGCCGAAACTAAGAATTTACATAAAACCAAAAGTGTCCGTAAATTTGCCGCAGGCGTCACTTATAACACCTGAACCTCTACACCCCTAAAAACTACCCCTAATTGCTTTTATGGTTATAGCATGAAACTCAAACCCTTGCGGCAAATTCAGGGACACATTTGGTTTTATGTAAATTCTTAGTTTCGGCGTTACAAGGGTGGTAATGCTAACTTGACAGGGGTTGTTTTAAGGGAAAGGAGGGGCGCGGCAAATTTTTTGAAGGGGTGAGTACCTTAAGTTACACCTAAAGGATCCAACTAATTACAGTTTGTTTGATGACGATGTTTAAAACTCGAGTTTTTGCGCTATAACCATAAAAGCAAAATCCTTACAACGATTGCAGGCACCACATCAGCCTTGCCCATACTGCGCGGGCAGTCACTTTGTAATCTACTGCGACTTTACCTACAAAACGTGTAAGGACTGTAAGCAAATGGGTCACAAGTCGGGATTTTGCTCTAGTGCAACCGAATTCAAGGAGAAGCGGAAGGCGAACAGCGAGCGTCGTTACATGGATCCAGCGATCCAGGTCGAGTCAATCAAATAAAAGGTCTCCGATCATTCCCGGAAGCTGAACGCATGTTTGCCCTTACACAAATTAATAACACAAAAGTTAAGCTCCAACTGGACTGTGCATTAGATATCACAATCATTACACATGATAATTGGAAGAAGCTGGGCAAACCACAGCTCAAACCCTGCGAAATTCCACCAACCAGCGCATCTGGCCACACAGTGGATGTCTCGGGATATTTCGAATGCATTGTCAAACTCAACAACCGCAAAACTTTCGGAAAATGTAATGTATCCGCACGACTCAACCTTTTGGGCATCAACTTCTTTCAACCGCTGGGATTGTGGGATGTTCCAATTTCCTCGCTGACATGACATGACAATATTAGGTACGGTTCCGAATCGCACCGGTCGCATATGTTCCGACAACATGCTGTCCATTCTGATCCTCTAACTGGGAACGTATGCGACCGGTATGTTTCAGAACCGCCCCCATTCACATCGATGCCGAGCACAGCATTGCGGCAGAAGTCAACGCGAAATTTCCTCAACTATTCGCTGACGGACTCGGTAAATGTACCAAATCGCAAATCACCCTCACTCTCAAACAGGGAGCCAAGTCTGTGTTCCGCAAGGCTCGACCGGTACCATTCGCTGCTGCACCAGTGATCTTGATCGATGAACTTAAACGGCTCCAGCATCTGGATGTCATCAGCCCTGTTGAATTTTCTCAATCAGCCGCGCCTATCGTTGCCGATCGCAAGCACAACGGCAAGACTCGCATATGCGGCGATTGGCCTCAACGACATTCTAGAGCCCAACAAATATCACCTTCCAACCCCGGAATCGATTTTCGCCAGACTAGCTGATAAAACAATCTTCAGTAAAATAGACCTTTCGGATGCGTTTCTTCAGCTGGAGCTTGACGATGATGCGAAGAAGTTACTAACCTAACCATCAAAACGCATTGTGGTCATTTCACTGTAAATCGCCTGCAACCGGGAGTAAAGACAGCGCCAGGCTGTTTTCAACAGTTGATGGACACTATGCTCACTGGACTGGACACTGTCACCTTTGCTTACATCGACGATGTTATCAGCCATAAATAGTATTTTACTTCAGATTTTTTGACCCAATTTCCGTCCAGTCTTTTCAGTCATTATAGGTAGAGAAAGCATGCGTTAGTACAGAGTGGGCATCAGAAAATAAAAATGGCACCGTTCTCACACTATTGCAGTTCATAGTATGCGTGAAAATTTTATTCAAACGTCAATTTTTTTGTTTACAATTGAGAATATAAAATCCGCGTAATATTTATTACTCTCTTAAAATGCCGACTTGATAATTAACCCTTCTCTTGGCACATAGGCACATAGACCTAAACAGACCATTGGTACTATATCTTGATGAAAAATATCTTTCAATAATATTTTCCACCCCTTTCCATATAAATTTCAGAGGAACCGACGGCCACAAATGCGATCAAACGTTCGGCGAAATGTAAACTATGTCTAAAGAATCTAAACGGCGCATCGTAAGACACAGTATGTAAACTGTTTCAAGATCCAAAATTAAACCTCTTCAAAAATTAAGATTGATTTCACAGAAAATTCAGCTACACCTTAGGCATAATAGCTCGTAGGCGACGACAGAAGGGTTAATAATTGCATCGACAATATTTTGACATTTGAATTATTTCGTAGAGTTTAGTGTAATAAATTTGGAGTCAAACACATATGGGTTGTGTGATCACATAGCCACTCTGGACTAACGCATGGCATGAGTTACTATGTTTTCTCTAAGATAGGTACATACTCAAGCAAACAAATTTTACTGGCCTAGTTGTATGACTTATCTAAAGATGAAAAAGTATTTAACAAAATCATTTAACATCAAAGTTTCTTGCGAGTATTCTTCGAAAAGCTTTTAAGTCCAACTACGCATTGAAGAATTCTACAGAGTTTGTCAAAAAAATCATAAGACGAACAATACCGAACGATCACATACTGATATCCTTTGATGTGACAAATTGTTTTACCAACATTTCTACTGATTTAGCATTAAAACTAATTGAAAAGGACTTTGAACGCTGTATTAAAGATCATACGAAAATTCCAAAGAAGGAGTTTATGAACTTACTCCGTTTCTGTCTCATAGACTGCAATTACTTTTGTTATAAGAACCGATTCCTGTCTATGAGATCTGGTCTTTTCATGGGGTCTAGCCTAGCGCCGATATTAGTTGAACGCGTCTTGGAAGATTTGATTAATGAAGCTCTACTCAAAGTCGATTTTGTTCCACTTTTTTGGCATACGTACGTGGATGATCATATAACGGCCATTCCTAAGGACAGAATTCCACAAATGCTAGAAGCATTACATGAATATGATCCTAAGATCAAATTTACGTATGAAGTTGAAAAAGATGGTAGGTTGGATTACCTAGATATTAGCCTATGCCGTACAGAACACCGAAGGGTGATTACAAATTGGTTCTACAAGCCTATTGCTTCAAATAGATTGTTAAACTATTATTCTAGTCATCCGACAAAAATGAAAACGAACGTGGCGAAATCTTTCATCAGGAAAGTGTTCAGGATTAGTCATAAGTGTTTTTGGAACGAAAATATAAAACGCATATATAATATACTTCGTAAAAACAACTACCCCACGAAAATAATCGACAAAATGATTAATGAAGTCAGAAACAGCAAAAAAACTTCAAATTCGAGGAGCTATGCCTTCTTATCAATCGATCAATCAACAGCAGAAACATCACAACCTACTGAACCAGCCACTCAACTATATTCATCACTAACATACATCCCTGGTTTAAGTGAATCTATATCGAGGTCTTGTAAATACTTTGTTCCACAATTAAATGTAGCAATGCGTCCTCATCTGAAAAATGGGAACATGTTTACAAACCTTAAGAACAAAATTCCACCACAAGAAAAGTCCGGGGTTGTATACAAAGTGGATTGCGCAGATTGCGACAAAACTTACATCGGCGAAACGATTCAAAAACTAGGTACTCGTCTAAATCAACATAAAAATGACACTAAAAAAATCGCTTAATGATAACATATCTGCCCTTGCAAAACACTCCATTATTAACCAACATACTTTCGATTTTAACAAAACTCAAATTCTAAAAAATGAGAGAAATAAATGCAAACTTCAAATCCACGAAGTAAACCAGATAATAAAGTATGAGAATGTAGTATGCAACGAAAAAAGCGATAAAAAACATTATAGTAGTACGTATATTAATTTGATTAAGACTAACATTGAAAATTAAAATGAGATGAAAATAATTATAATCCCACTATTGCAATTTAACATCTGTGATATTTTTAACATCTCCGTGTGTACCTAGCCTTAAGCATTTACAACATCTGTGATATTTTGCTTGAAATACTGACTTTTTATGTAAACAACTGTTTTTTAGAAGTTTTGCTGTCATTTTTGATATTGTCTTTGTTCATTACTATAAGGTATATTTGTTAATTTATTTCAATTTTTATTTTTTATTGTGAAAAATCATTGTCTTTTAGATATAAGACCCTGATGATGGGCTTTTAGCCCGAAATATATTGGCTATCTAAAGAAAAGGAATGACTTTCACTTTCGCGGATCTACAGAGGCAACACAACAAGAACATCGTATGCAAACTATCGATCCCGGCAACTACAAAAAACATAGGTTATACGTATAGCCTATTTTACTATTTAACAAAAGTTTCGTAATATTTAAATGAGTTTCCTAATATCACAACTTCTATAGTTTGTCGTAAAACCGTGAGAAATAAAAGTGTGCATAGTATTTTTTTACATGCAACTATATCACGTTTTCCTAACGTAACGCACATAGGTAAGTTGAGTATTTATATCCGATGGCGATAACAACAGAAACAGATAGCAACTTTATCGCCAACTCATCCTCGCGGTGTACCATAAAAATGAACACACAATTGTGTACATTACCAAATCAGTCAGCACAATAAACTAAAAATAAATAACATCTACAAATACACACATTTTGTTGTCAAATTCAATATTTAACATGTTTAATTGAGTCATATTCAAAAATTAGATGTTTTGAATATTCACCTCCAAAATTTGGTGAGGTGCAAATTTTCGGTGCAATTTAGGAGTTAAACAATTAAAAACGGAAAACATTGTGGAACAATTGTAGGAAATAATGATGACATTAGTGCAAATATTTGCATATGTACATTTCAGCAGGTATTGTATTTTAATTCTGTATTTGTGTGAAGATATTAAAAGATTATAGTATTGATACAGTCTTTTTTAATTTGAGTGTAAACGGTTTTTTAATATAGCTAGCATGATATGACTTTTTTCCAGGGTTATGAAACAATCTTAATAAAATAAACTGTATAAATAAAATAAAATAAAATACATACCGAATCATGGAAGTTAAATAAATTTTAACTACACACCTAAACAATATTGCAACGCTTTTCACTACAAAGAATATATTTGTAATTTTTGCCGTGTCATTCTTGTTAAAGAAACTTTTGCGCATATGGCAACCCGCGGGTACAAAAGTAATAAATACATAAATAATTCATCAAATGAAATTAATTTAAGAAAATAAATATATAAGAGGAAAAAAATACATAAAATGAAAACTCGAATGTCCAATTTATTCATACTGTGAGTATTTAAATAACTTAATATGTATTAAATTATATTTTTCGTATTTTGCGTGCAGTCTCGCTCGAATGCTATGGACTTAAAACAAAAATAAAAACAGAAACCAAATTAGCAATCGTTTTATAGAATTATGTGCATGAAAGATCAATTTCCATGATCTACGATCTACACATGAAATAAATATCCATAAATGTTGAGAGTTGAGTGGAGAAAAAATGATTTAAACTTCAATTTTGTTATTATTACGAATTAGGAACTATTACTTGTATTACAGAAATTACTTGATAGCTTAATACGGACAATAATATGCTATTGTATAGCTCAATTATAATTGAAATAAATGCTCTTGTAATATGCGTGAAATTGAACCTTTCGATGTAATTTACCAGAGGAGATCCTATCTGTTGAATGAGCAATTCTACACGGAAAGAAATTTCTGTAGTAAATTTTATTAAAACGAGGAATAATATTCACAAAAAATTTAATAATTAATCTTGAATACATAATTAATAAACTTTTATCGTTTTACTACAAAATGTTGTGAACTCAAAATATCGGTTGCTAATACAATTTTCATTACATTGCAGTGGAAAAAGTTCTTACATTCTATTTCGGTAAAGTTTAATTACAAATACAATAGATTTTCACCGAATTATAGTTGCTGACAAATTTAGTGAAAACATAAATGTCAAAAATAAATTTTTTAGTAGGAATAAAATCAGTTTGTCGTGCAATTTTTAACAGGATTCTCCTTCAATTTAGCGGTATATTCCGTGGTAAGAAATTACATATGTATTTACAATTTTACGTTTATTTTTTTTCTGACGAAAATTATTATATTATTACAGGAAGTACATTGAATCAACTCATGGAGTCAGGAATGAATCATAGAAGCAACTTAGTGATTATATTCAAAACAGCCGCCGTTAGTGCTAATGCAGTCTCAGTGTGCAAATTGAGAAATAAGATAGGAACTTATTACATACACATACTTTAAGGAAAACGTGATTCAGAAATATATATTAATAATAATAATTTGTGCTACTGCTGAAAATATGGAACGACGCGACGAGGTAATCCCCGAAGATTGGCGCAAAAGCATAATCTGCCCAATCCACAAAAAGGGTGACAAGCTGAAGTGTGAGAATTACAGAGGCATACCATTAGTTTGTACGGCCTATAAGATTTTATCAAAAATTCTTGAAAAGAGAATCAATCCGTACGCAGAACAAATCATTGGCGAGTATCAAGGCGGCTTCAGACCTGGTCGTTCAACGACCGATCAGCTTTACACAGTAAAGCTACTACTCCAAAAGTGCTGGGAATACAACATCGACGTATACCAAATCTTTGTCGACTTCAAGCAGGCATACGACAGTATCGACCGAAGTGTACTGTACAATCTTGTTAAAAATTCGATTGGTAGAATTTTAGATCTAATTTTTGTTAGTACTTGCTTGAATGCTTCTGTAATTAAAGTAGATAAACCAATTTTGCCCAATTCAATCCATCACAGTGCTCTTCTTCTTGAGTTTGTTTTTTATGATTACATTGAAGAAGAGCCCGAAGTTATTCCTACTAGAAATTTTCAAAAAGCCCAATTTGAAAAACTAAATTCAACATTTTTTAATATGGATTGGGCTCCAGTTATATCGAATAGTAATCTTATTGAAAGTTATACAATTTTCAATTCAATTTTAAATAAATCTATTCGCAAGTACGTTCCTTTAAAAAAGAACAAAATAAAAGCAAAAAATCCTTGGGCTACCAAAGAATTGTTCAAACTTAAGAGAGCAAAAAATAAGGCCCATAAATTATACAAGAAGTCATCCTCTCTTGCCAATAAAGAAAATTTCTTTAGATTGAGAAGAGAGTATGAATTAATGAATAAAAATCTTTACAAACAGTATATTGCGAGAGCTGAAAATAATATAAAGAATGACAGTAAGACATTTTGGAATTTTATAAACAGCAAGCGTAAGAATACGGGAATCCCAAAAAATTTAGAATTCAATGGCAATTTTTACAAAGATGTTCAATCGGTTTGTGACGGATTTGCTAGATTTTTCAGTTCAGTTTACAAAGTGCCAGACTCCGTTTCATCAGAAATGAATGCTAACACCAATGGAAGTCAGAGTGCATTGGTCCCTCGGATAGCTCAGGAGGACCTTACGAGTGCTCTTGAGATTTCTGAGGATGACCTATTGAATGCTATGCGTGATCTTGATGTTAGTATTCAGGCCGGACCTGATGGCATTCCTAATATATTTTTGAAGAACTGCATGCAATCGTTATGTCGTCCTTTAGCCTTTATTTTTAATTTGTCCTTGACTTCGGGTGTTTTTCTTGATGAATGGACAGTTTCATACATAACGCCTGTTCACAAAAAGGGTCCGAAGCATCTTATTGATAACAATAGACCCATAGCTAAAATATCTGCAATACCGAAGTTGTTTGAAATGCTTATTAAAAATAAAATAGATGTTTTAATTAGCCGTTTGATATCGCCATGTCAACATGGATTCCTGAAAGGAAAATCAACTTCAACAAATTTGGTATCATTTACTAAATTTGTTGCTGATTGTATTGAGCAGGGAATGCAGGTTGATGTGGTATATACCGATTTTTCGAAGGCTTTTGATAGAGTAGATAATATTTTACTTAAAAAACTAGAACATTTAGGAATACAGTCAATTTTTCTAAGCTGGGTGAGATCCTATTTAACGGATAGGACTCAGTTGGTGAAGTTAAATGGCTGTACATCTCGCTCTGTTATAAAGTGTTCATCAGGGGTTCCGCAAGGAAGCCATTTAGGACCACTTTTCTTTTTAGTTTTCATAAACGATATCATCCAAAATTTTAAATTCGTGCGTGTATGGCAGTATGCCGATGATATGAAAATCGCTATGAAAATACGCAACATTGATGATTGCCTTAAGTTGCAATCCGATTTAGAAAAGCTGCAATTTTGGTGCCGCGATAATAATTTAAATTTAAATGTTAGTAAATGTAAAGTACTTAGCATATATAAATTGAAAACTCCGGTCTTCTTTGAGTACTCCTTAACAGGTAGTGTTCTTGAAAGGGTTGCCGAAATATCAGATCTTGGTGTAATTTTCGACCATGAGCTTTCATTTCGACAACACATTGATTACATTATTTCAAAAGCGAATAGTATGTTAGGATTTGTTAAACGTAATGCGCGCGAATTTAATGATGCTTTTACTTTAAAAATATTGTATGCAGCTTTCGTTCGTTCGCACCTGGAGTATTGTTCTATTGTGTGGAATCCGTTCTATAAGGTGCATATCGAGCGTATAGAAAGAATTCAACACAATTTTACACGGTTTGCCATTTATCAAATTGGCTGAATTCAAATTGTAAGAAAACGACCGGACGGGTAAACTTGGACGATAAGAACCATCGTATGATCATTTCACACTATCCGATCAAAACACGGACCGGCGAACAATAATCACACAGCAAGTATGTATAAATGTTGCCATGCACGCTCCAAAGTTAGTGTACAATGAAGTGACGAGTCGACAAGATTAAAATGCAAGTAAAACACGCGCTAATGTCTTTGCAGAACGCCTGAACTATTGGTAGATGCAATCGTCTTATCGATCGTACGAAAGATCTTACGAAAGAAAAACAATCGTGTCACGATTTTTTTCTTTCGTAAGACGCGTTCTTACAATGTGAAATGCACAATGCTTGTCTACTGGCCACTACAAAAGCTCTCTTGTCTTGCAAGTTTACCCGTCCGGTTTCGTCTTACAATCTGAATTCAGCCATTGGCTGGCGTTTCAAGCCAGATTATAAAACTCGCTGTTCCTTATTGGGTTTACAAGCCTTAGATTATAGAAGAACATTTTTAAACGCTATGTTTATAAGAGACCTGTTTTGCTCTCATATTGTTTGTGAAGATATATTAAATAACTTTCAAGTCAGAAATATTCCTCACAATTTGCGGCGGAACAACCTTCTTGTTCAGCCTTATCATAGAGTAAACTATGGCCTTAATGAACCAATTACAAGGTCAATTATTCTTTATAATAGTTTGAAGGACTTAGTTAATTTTAATTGTACTAATAAACTAATGTTTAAAAGAAGTTATTTTGATAAATTTCCTTATTAATATATTTTGTTTTCAGTTTTTTTTTTACGATCTGCTAGAGTTTACACTCGATTGATTGATTAGTCACTTACGTACGGATAGTAAGTAAAGTGATGCCGAGAAGCCTAGTCCCGGGACAAAAGTTTCTGTGAGGCAAAAAAAAAAAAAAAAAAACATTATGCTGAATTTTGGTATACCGGCAAAGTTAGTGCGACTCACAAGGATGACGATGACTAATACTGTCTCGCAGGTCAAAGTGCAGAACCGACTCACTGACCTATTTGAAACTCGTACTGGACTCAAGCAGGGCGACGGGCTGGCGCCGACGCTCTTCAACCTGGCTTTGCAGTATGTAATTCGAGCCATGAATATGGACAGCAGCGGAACGCTACTCATCAAGTCGACTCAATTAGTACGCCGACGATATTAACATCATGTCTCGAAGGTTGGGTGATGCAGAAAGCCTCCTGCATAACCTCAATAACGCCGCAAAGGAAGTTGGTGTTGGACTACATATCAACGAAAGCAAAACAAAGGCCATGATGCAATCGAAAACTAGGACGCCAGCAAATTCAAGCATCACAGTGGGGGACCTTAATATCGAGTATGTAGACAACTTCAACTATCTGGGTTGTAACTTATCAAAGGACGCCAACGAAACCGACGAAATTAAGCGACGGATACAACTAGCCAATAAGACATATTTCTCGGTCCTCCCTATAATTAATTCGAAACTTGCGCACAGGAACACGAAGCTCCGCGTGTACAAAACGATCTTCCGACCCGTACTATGTTATGGCTGCTAAACATGGACCCTTACCCAAGCCTCCGAAATTTTGCTAGACCGATTCGAACGAAAGGTCCTTCGGCGAATTTTCGGGGCCGTTCGCGAGCGAGACCAATGGCGTATCCGATACAACCATGAGTTGTATCAATTGTACGATGAGCTGGAAGTATCGAAAATCGTGAAGCTTCAACGTCTGCAATGGGCGGGGCATGTACAACGGATGGACGACAATCGCATGCCAAAGAAAGTGATGAACGCACAACGAATTGACGGAGCGAGGTTGCGTGGACGACCGAGAGCTCGCTGGGAGAACTCCGTAGGTGAAGACGCCCAACAGCTGCTGGGCTTCCGAAACTGGAGGACAAGGTCACGTAACCGCGACAATTGGAGGTCAACGATTCAGGCGGCCAAGGCCCGACGTCGGGCTATCGTGCCACATTGATGATGAATAATAACTTGAAGTACAGTGTACAGGAAAGAACACAAATATGTAGAAGGATTTAGATTCAACAGAATTCTTCATACTCAGAAAGTCAATTCATTGAAGAAATAAAAGAGGATGAAGATAGTTTATTTCCCCAAAATTTGCGATGTACACTGCGCGACAAATGCTTAGGTTCACTCATATTTCCTTCCATGAAGCGGTAAAATAAAACCTTACCAGTTCAAGAAATGTTATTTTTGGAAGTATTAAATATCACAAAAAAAAAATGAATGGACTGAATCCCCACAGGACATTTTCCTTAAATTACAGTAATTGATTTAATTCAAAGAGTCAATTTCCAGTGCGACAATTGCTTAGGTTCAGGGACGATTTTACCATTTTACATAATGTTTTCGCTGAAAAATATTTCAGAAAAGTATGAAAGAGGATAAATACGAAAAAACAGGAGCATTTTTTTCTAATTTAATAGTGTGTATTTTCGACATTTTTATTTATAATTTCATAAAGCCTTCGAGGCAGGTAATCGTATAAAGAATGCAGCACAGATATCGGTATTTTAGACCAAGCTGTCTTAATTCCATGAATTAACTCTTCTTTAGAGTCGTATTGTTTACCACTACTGTAAACCTCCCGAACAAGCCACCACCAAATGTTTAATGCCAGGGGAGATGGGCACCCGGTCTAACAAAGCCACATTTTTCTCCGTTCGTATCCGTATTGCAATTTGTCGGTTTGAATATCCTTCTAGCTTTAGTATGGAAATTGTCGCCTTTTCCTCGGCAGAAAATTGATTTCCTTTTGACATTATCCACTATACGACTCACAGAGTATAACGCGAAAAAAAATGTTTCCACAAACACTTCTCACTAGGACGAGATAACTCTTTAAAGTAAGTGAACCTATACAATTGTCGCAGTGGAAATTGCGATTTTCATTTTAAAAAATTCCGTTAGCTATGCGAGTTGCTTAATAGAAATGTAATATTTATTAAAATAACCGTTAGTTGAGAGAGCATTATTTAAAAATTATTTCCGATCAGAGTACAATGAAATTATATAATTTTACAGGAAAATATCCATGAACCTAAGCATTTGTCGCGCAGTGTATATGTATGTATGTATGTATAAATTAAAATTGGTAACTACATATTTACTTTTGGGGTTAACTAATAATGTGAATTTTCTTATTATTATTATATTTGTGAACAAAATTTTATTAGTATTTAAATATATTCCGCTTCCATTGTATTCAATTTTTATTTTTTTCATTTACTGCTGTGAAAATATTGAAATGTACTAGTTTCTTCACTGCATATGGTTAAATTTTACTATTTTCGACGGTAATTTTGACTGCTTTCGTTGTGAAAATTTAAACCCGAACTGTCAAATGGTTGCGTTTAATTATCATCAACGAAAAATTATGACAACTGTTGTATATGTAGAGTAAATGTTTAGAGTAATAAAAGTTAACGCGAGTATAGTTAATTTTATTACAAATGCGATGGGGTCAAATTTCATAACATTTCTGTAAAAATTTACTACGGATTTGATAAAATTTGACTATTTTTTTCTCTCCGTATACATTGACAAGTCTTTTCAAACATGAAATTCGGTGTAAATTTGTATGGATATGTGTATGGTATTATGTATTGGGGAACGTATCACTACAACCGGCGAATGAGACCGTTCAACTTAAGGGCAGGAAGGGGTCCTAACAGGGACGTAACCACACGGTAACAAATTTTGGGATAAAAGATAAAATTATTTATACCATTTTTAATATAAAGTTATATATGCCAATTTTAGAATACATTTTTATAACGTTGAAAGTATAAAGTCAGTGTATACCAAAAATGGTACATATAAATTTTATCAAAGTTCTTATGAACTTTTCTTTTCGTTGCGTTTTATACCAAAACTCAGATAAATTTTATACAAAATGGTTTAGAAAGGCTCATCTATACTAAGTTCATATTCATTTTATTCTTTTCTACGATAAAATTTTGTGCGTGCTTTCGTTCAATGTATGGTAAAAATTACAAACTTCATCACTCATAGAGTCTGGTTGGTCTAGTAGGTAGGGCGTTGGTCTCCAAATCATAGGATCTCGGGATCGAATCCCACTGTAGGTAGGTAATTTATTATGCAATTTAGAGCATAAAGAGGTTAATAAAATATAGAAGAGGTCAATGAGATATAAGATTTATGAGTTACTAGGGGGCTTCGCCCCCTGCTCGCTACGCTCACCAACCCAGCGTTCGCGCTCTGCGCGCTCGCGAATTTTTTTTTTTTTTTTTATTTTGCAATCAAGTGAAAAATCAACTAGGTTTCATACTTGTACTGACTATGACATGATAGGCTGAGAATCATGGGGTAAAATAGTTAGTATTCTTCGATTTATACCTGTTCTCTTATAATTTGTATCTTCTTCCTTGCCTCTGTTCTCTTATAATTTGTATAATCTGTCCTATAACCAGGATCTATCGATTCTTTATAATTTTTATACCAAATTCATATAAAACACTTCTAAATGATTTCCTATAAAAAATAAACCATTGGTATTGTTGGATTTACACTATAACTCCTATTAATTTTATCGTTTATAGAATAAATATAATTTATAAGATTGAAACTTATAAATTTAATACAAATTTTCCTATGGACCTATATAGATAAGAAAATTTATAAAATTTATACCAAATTTTTTTAGTGTGCAGAGGAGGGGTGTAGTGTGCATACATACATACCACCCACGGTAAGAGATTATGCAATGCGAGTCCTGTCACTATAAACTCATAAGTTGTAAAATTGTAAAACGATAAAATATAACAGGACACGCAACACGATCCTTTTCCGTGGGTTCATAAATTACATATTTGTATGTTACCTAACCACAGTTTTCTTTTCAGGGTGTAAAGTGACGCAAACTTGGATTTAAGCTCACCCCACCTGCCTTTACAACATATAAAAAAATTGCGACTACCGCAATTTTTGCACGGTAAAACCTCCCCATTGATTGGAGTATATTCATACATGACCAATAAGATATTTCGGGATCTTATATATGGAGGAGTAGGCGTATCCTTCTTGCTCTCAACCTTTAGTAAAAGACTTATTCAATTCGATCATTTAACCACGCAAGATTAGAAAATTAATTTTGGTGAGTTCTTCCACTAAAATTGTTGATTGAATTATTCGAGTATAAAATATAACTACAAAAAATCGTTACCATAAAGTTTTCCTATATAAATTCCATTACAAAATAAATAAATATATTTATATAATAGAAATACAATTTAAAACATTTCAGAAAATGGACCTAAAAAATCACGTACGAATTTGATGCTCCATAGTTACGAATTTGATGTTCCATAATTACGAATTTGATGTTCCAAAGTTACGGACTTGATGTTCCAAAGTTACGAATTTGATGTTCCAAAGTTACGGACTTGATGTTCCAAAGATACGAAATCCATGTTCCATAGTTACGAATTTGATGTTCGATAGTTACGAATTTGATGTTCCAAAGTTATGAACTTGACTGAGAAATGGTATAGAAACTTTTAGTATTAGTAGGCCCCGAGGCATCCAAGAGTTGTACTGGACCAAGTTCATTATATTCTAATTCTTTTTAGAGCATTCAAAACACCCCGACAACGTTCACACTACAGGTGCCCATGGGGTCCGGACCCCTCCCGAAACGTTTTCGAAAATAATCGAAACTTTCTTAATAATATGGAATTTAAAATAAGATTGTGTTAGGCATTTTTATAACCTTCGCTCGTAGAGTCAACGAAGGGTATACATATTAACTTTGTCATGAAGTTTGTAACGCATTGAAAGAAGCATCTCCGACCATATAATAAGTATACATATATGATCAGCATAACATGGGGAGTCGATTGGGCGATGTCCGTCTGTCTGTCTGTCCGTCTGTTGCTACGCGTTTTACTCCGCCAATTTAAAAGCTATGAAGCTGAAATTTTGCACAAATGCTTCTTTTTGCTGCAGGCAGTTTGTATGTTTGAATCGCTAAACCCGGGCCATGGGGTCATGGTGCTGCCATACAAACCTAACCCCCCAAATTAGGTTCTTCTAAGAAAAACTTTTTTATTTGTGCACCAATTTCAACCAAACTCCACACAAATGTATTTCTATTGATGAAACAAAACATACGTAAGAATGGGTCAAATCGAACCATGGAGTCATGGGGCTGCCATACAAACCCAATCCCCCAAATTAGGTTCTTTTAAGAAAAACTTTTTTATTTTTGCACCGATTTCAACCAAATTCCACACAAATGTATTCCTATTGATGACACACAACATATGTGATAATGGATCAAATCGGACCATGAGGTCATGGGGCTGCCATACAAACCCACCCCCCCCCCCCCCAAATTAGGTTCTTCTGAGAAAAACTTTTTTATTTGTGCACCAATTTCAACCAAATTTCACACAAATGTGTTTCTATTGATGACACAAAGCATACTTAGGAATGGGTCAAATCGGACCATGGAGTCATGGGGCTGCCATACAAACCCAACTCCCCATTTTGGTTCTTCTAAGAAACATTTTTCACACCAATTTAACAAAACATTGAATTAATTTGTCTATCAAAGCAACTAAAAATGTCAAAAAAATTGAATCCAACTATGGGGCCATGCTCCCGCATCCCCCAATAAAATTTTCTGAGTAAATATTTTTATTTGCCCACTTATTCCAACCAAACCCCACACAAACATTGTTTTGTCGACGCAACGGAACTTTTGTGAAGACGGAAGGAAAAGAAATGGGGGGGGGGGGGGGGTAATACAAGTCGTAGGTACGTTCGAAATTTTTTTAGCCCGGTGGAGAGCGAAGGGCCGCGCCCGAAATTAGTCTTGGTCTCGTTACTTATTCACTTAAATGACAATCGATTTAACAATTGAATCGATTTTTTGTTTAAAGTCGTAATACCGCAAATCATTACTAACTGATGCACTTTTTTCGATTTATTAGTTTAGTAAGTGGAGTTGCTATAAGATACCCTGGAAGCATTACTTATACTTTGTGTAGAAAATGAATACGAACCCAGAACTATTTATTTTTTATTATTATTTATTGGAAATATTTGTGAATTTTCTTTAGAGCTTGGTGCTTCAAATTCTCGACTGCTGGGATCCTGATTGTTCCTATACAGAATTATTGCGGAACGTACTTTAGCCAGAGCCTGCTATATTTTCCTGAGCGTTGTTAAGAAATTGACGAATGTGATAAAATATTATATAGCCGGTGCTTCTACGTACCTTGACTGCTACTGCATAGAAAAAATGTCATAAAAATTGCATTGCCCGGGCGTCCTTCTTTTGGGGACATGCCCTGTTTTTTTCTTCTCTATTCCATGGACAAGAAATGTAACCACAATCGACGATTTACCTTATTATTATTGTTTTTTTTTTTTATTATTCTGAAATAAACCCTACTCAAAGGGATTTACACATTTGCCGTCAGTACATTACATTACCTTTTGCCTTCCCTTCCGATCTTTACAAGTAATTTCATAGCTGAAGCGTTTGGATTTTAAAAGGTTACCTTATGATTCGAACACTATTAGTACATAATACCTACTTTGTGTCGAAAATAAATACTCAAAACAAAATTTCTTTATTTACGCATGAGTTTTGAGCCTATCCGAAGTTTTTTTGTGGTGACAGTTAACCCATATTTGTCCAACGCCCAATTTTTAAAACTTTACAGTTTTTCCATTTTTAAATTAAACTTTTTTTTAAAAGGTTTTTATCCTTTGAAAAGATTTTGACAAAGCTGCAACTAAAACGTGGTAACTGATAACTGTATCTTGGCTAACTTTTGTTCCATTTCTGGTTTAAAGTAGAGGGTTTTCGACAGTTACAAACTAGCCGAAACTATCAAAATAATACAGTTTATTTTTATCAAAATAATTTTGTTTTGGCAATTTGAAAAAAATATGTAAGAAACGAAATAGTCCAGGAAAGGACTATGATGTTGGCCGATTGTGGTCTTAACCCTGCATGAAATCCTTGGCTACGCTCTACACTCATTGCTGCGCGATTTCTAGGTTAGTTCTTCTAGTGACGTTTGGTATCGCCTCGCTGGGGAATAATTAAATTTTGCGCGCTAATCCCTTATGCATGAGGAGCTCTAGGATGGCATTGTAGATTCCATTGAAGGAAACCAGACGTTCCTTAGGGGAGCATGTCCTGATTGTTCACTTTGTATGCCCTGTCCCAGTGCAAGAAGACTTCTTAGAAAACTCACATTTAAAAAAATACACCTGAGAGATACCCCGTTTTATCAATCCACTTCAATCAATTATAACCTACTCTGTACTTTCCACACCTTCGGTTCATCATATAGGGCCGGTCGCATCGTCACAACTGACATGGTGACATGAGGAGAGTATAGTGGGCCATTTTGCAAAGGATCGAGTCCTTCCATCAAGGTGTTTTATCTCAAGAATAACAGATGATTCAACGCTAAGAGAACGTTTAATTTAAATAACAAAAATGTTCAATATAGAAACAAAGACGTTACCCGTTTACAATCAATGAATAAGTGTTTATTTCAATGAAGAATACGTTTAAATCGACTGGCTCCTTCTTTCCAGGTAAACGCAAATTCTTTTAATTCAAACGCCTTTTTACAACTCATTATGCTTTTGAAAGAAACGCCACTCGTTAGAATTAAACGCATAAGCTTGTGGAGCAAAATCAAAAGCGCAAATCGTTTGAATTAAATATATTTTGTTCAATATGAGAGAATATTTCTCTGAGTGAAATTACAGCCTCCGAATTACACGAAACAAGCGTGGAGCCCTCCGCTGCCGTCCCTGTTCCCATTTAGTGCGGGTACACAAATTATACAAAAGTACAACGTTTTTAAGAATGATGCTCTCCGAGCGATTTCCTGATTTACAGGCAGATCGTGCCGTCCTCGAATGCATATGACATGACACTACACTGTGTTAAATTTTGGAGTAAAACAAACTTAAATTTCGTATACATATACATAAGTCCATAAATTTTTCGTATAAGAATAATATCTCTCGTGGATATTAAATTCTATTCTACGTTATATTAATCTTATACCTACTCCAGGCGTTTGGTAAAATCAGAGTGCATGCCAGGCACTGTCTGAGATTATTTTAGAAATCGGTAGGGGCTTAGTCCTAAAGCTTAAATTTAAGTTTGCACCACTTGGAAAATTTTCTAACGGTACTTATCAGGGTTTTTGTCTTGTTTGGGTTTTTTGTGTATATCTCCGCTGCTGATGGTTGGACATTCAAAAGAAAGACACTAAATTGTTCGGTACAAAATTGCCTTAATCTTTTGTATGCTGACTGTTCATCTCAAAGCAGTAGATAAAATGCTACAGCGTGTCAAAGTGGAAAACCCCGTTTTGTTCATCAGTTTTTTGCAAATAAGTCGATAACGGTGAATTTTCACTAAATAATTAATCATAGTTCACTTGTAGCTTATTGAATTCCCTACAATCCAGAAAAAAAATTAAATCGATACGTTCATCCACAACCGAGATATGCCCAAGAGAAAGTCGACGATCTGAGATAGCAATACATTCTACGGGTATGTACTAGGGATGTCAAAAACCAGCCCATAACCCAATTTTCGGTTTTTTCGGTTTTTTTTTTACCGTCAGACCGTCCAGTTTTAACCGGTCTCAAAGTACCGGCTTTCCGGTTAACCGAATCTTTTCATTGATTTGCTTAGAATTCTAGTAAAAACATGCATACACACTCGTATTGCTATGGTTCGTATCGTATGCAAAATTAAATCAAAGATACAAGGAGACGTAATTTAACGAAGCGATGGTTCTACGAGTAATAGCAATAAGGAGAGTGTTCGAAAATATGTTTAAGGGCTGGAACTTGGAAACGAAATTTTTCATTGGGGACAAGTAATAGAATTGCATACGGAAAAATCAAGAAAATATAAAAAATTGTATAAATTTGGAAAGAATTTTTGTCCCGGTTTTACCCGGATGGACAAACAACCGTCCGGGTTAAAACCGGGAGGAGGAAAAAAAATGGTTAACCGTTCTGAAAGTACCGGTTTTCGGACTAACCGTCCGGTTTTTGATATCCCTAGTATGTACCAACATTCAGTTGGGCTTTACTTGGCGGCCAGTTGTCTTTCGCTGCAGACAGAGAGAAATTTTGGGAAATGTGAATAGTGTTCTAATGCATCAATCATGTTGGAAAATTAAACAATTCAACAGTCAGCTGAATTTATTTTTGAGTAGACCACAATCTTCAGAGGTATGAAGCAGGAGGCATTGTTGGTCAATTAAAGAAAAAAGAAACGATTTGTTGATATACTGCAAAATTATTTAACGAATCATGGTTTCTTAGTATCCCATGCTGTAGAGGATGCGGATACACAAATTGTTCAAACGGCTTTAGGCATGTCGTCCAGGTTTGACTCAATTTTCATCGTTGGAGAAGACGTTGATCTGCTGGTTATATTGTCAGGTATTGGATATCATGTCTAGAGCGTCTATTTTAAAAAATGGAGCGAGGATCCGAAAATACAATTTTGTATTCATCAACAGGTTTAAAACACCAAACTCTTTCCGAGGATATACTTTTTCTTCACGCCTTCACAGGGTGTGATACGACTTCGGCCGTTTTTAGATATGGAAAAAGTAGGCTTCTCTCCTTTTTAAAGAAGAAGGAACATACTCACGTTTTACAATCGCTCGAGGTTTTTAAAGCAGAGTGCTCAGATGCAAACACTATATGCACTATCGGAAAGAATGTTTTCATTGCCTTGTACGGAAGTACACGTAACGACACATCACTAAGCGATTTCCGTTTCAAACTTTTTGCTCGCGCAGGAACGAAAATTAAAGCTAATCTTGCTGCTTTGCCTTCCACCGAATCAGCCGCTGATCATCATTCCTTACGAGCGTACCACCAAATACAGACATGGCTCGGCAACGTTTTAAATCCAGAAAACTTGGGCTGGAAGCGCACTCAGGTGGGATTGGAGCCTGTGATGATTTCGGGAGAAATTATCCATTCATACCTATTAAATATTATTTCGTGCTCTTGTAAAAAAAACTGTGGGACAGCATGTGGTTGTAAGAAGGCTGGACTCACATGTACCAATATCTGTAGAACGTGTTGTGGCAAAATATTCTCAAATGTCGCAGTCATAACCGAAGACATAAATGATAAATGTTGTTCTGATGGCTTCAGACTTTTTTCCCTCAAAAAGAAGGTATACAAACTACACACTTTAACAGTGTTAAAATAGAACATTTGAGCAGAAATTGCGCAGATCACAGCGGTCGCACTCCAACTTGTTTTCCAAAATGTCGTGCAAAGACCCGAAGCTTCACCATCCTAACTGCATCTGCAGCAAATTATACCTAGAAGTATGTACGAGTATAACGCATAGTTACTTCGGAATGCTCACTTTCTTTCGGGTATATCTCGGCTGCAGCTGATCGTATCGACTTAATTTTTTTTCTGGATTGTAGGGAATCCAATAAGGTACAAGTCCACTCTTATTAATTTTTGCGCGAAAAATCACTGTTATTGACTTATTTGCAAACACCTGATTTGAAAAACTGTTTTTTCAACTTTGACACGCTGTAACATTTTACCTACTGCTTTATGGTGAACAATCGCTATGCCAAAGATGAAGAAAATTTTGTACCAAACAATTCGGTGGCCTTTTTTAGAAATGCTACCATTGGAAGCGGAGATATACGCCGGAAACCCAAACAAGACAAAAACCTTCATAAGTACCGTTAGAAAATTTTTCAAGTGGTGCAAACTTAAATTTAAGCTTTCTGACTAATACCCTATCGATTTCTAAAATAATCTCAGACAGTGCCTGGCATGCACTCTGAAGCCCGATTTCACGACCGATCGCCTGGAGTACGGTGAAGTATCGACACATTTTATTTTCCGACTATATGTATAGGAGCTATATGTACCTAAATAGAACTATTTAATTCTTTTATATATGAAATTTATACTGTTTCCATATAAATATCTATAACTTACGATTTATAAATTCTATTCGTATAAAAGTGTAATGTACTATCGAATAATATATAGTTAATACACTGCAACGCATTAAATTGAATACGGTTTAGAATATTATTCGCGTTCCTAATGCGGTAAATCGAATGGACGATTACAATCCTGAAATGCTTGAATAAAAATGCGTTTTTATATTTTTCAATTCATTTAGGAATTACTTTATTAATTACATAGATCTTTATACATAGTTATACATATTCTTAAATAGGAGCTTTAACAAAGTATTGACATATAAAATATAACTTTTTGTCTGTTCGGGAACACCAACACCACCAACTTCACGATATTTATCCTTCTATATATAAAAATGCTAACTTCGGAAATGGAAAAAATCTATTATTGTTCTGATTTGGCTACGATGAATCCCGAATGTCGATAAGTATAGCATGAAAGAACGAAAAGCAGTCAGTCAGTGCTGCGAGCGCGCAGCGCGAGCACGTCTGCTCATAGCGGGGAGTAGACGTTGGATGGTAGCATGGCTGGGGCAGGGCAGGGGCGGGGGGTTGACGAGCGTAGCGAGTAGGGGGCGAAGCCCCCTAGTATATTTAAATTGAACAAAAAGTCCAGGATACATTTTAATTTTTTTTCACTATATATCACGCTCTGTGGCTTACTTGGTTGAGTTGCACTCTACGATGCTAGTAGTCTAGAGGTCCGGAGATCGAATCTCGGCGTGGTCCAGGAAATATATAGTGCTTGCATTATTATATACACTCCTCTATATGCAATGTCACGTTGACTCGAAGTAGCCTATAAACGGCTGAGTGAACGCACCATGCCCCACAAGGGGTTACGGTACACAGAGAGAGAGAGATTTTTTTATTCGCGTCACTATTTCACTACTCTAATGTTAAACAAAGAATGACCACTTTATTGACTTTTGAATTTCAAATTGCACACGAAATATCCCGTTATTATGAGAAGAATTTCGTCTTATTTTGAAATCAATACACGAGCAGTATATATTTTATACTATGACTGTTTAAATGGCACCTGGATTGTATGCAATTTGACAGCATGTGTTTATTTGGCATACATATCTTGTATTTTAATTCTGATAGCGTTTACAAATTAATAGAAAAGCCAACTAAAATTCATCTTTATAAAATTTGTCGAATGAAAGGAATAGAATTGAGGTTTAGTATTCACATTTTATACTTTATTCTTATAAATTTAATGCAGACTAACGTTTTAAATTATGAATCAATTCTGCTTACGTATAAATTTTAAACTAGGCCAAGTTTTAAACAATTTTATTCATTGAGACTAGTTAGCTTTTATAAAAGAAATTGTATACAAGCATTTAATAGAATCATTCGTATAAAAAATTATCCGAATATTTTGCACAGTGTAGCGACGGCACCTGATGAGAGTGCCATGTCATATGCATTCGATCGAAACCGGTCGAATGTCTCTTGCACTCTCTGAGTCGATCTGCTTGTAAATCAGGAAATCATTCGGAGAGCATCATTCTTAAAAACGTTGTACTTTTGGAGTTAAATGAGTTTCTCACGAATTGGATTTAATAGAGCTAACGTGTCTTATGAATACATACCCCTACCCCCCTACCTACCCCTGAGAGTCGCTTGAAAAAATCCGTTCAATAAGCATCCCTTCGGTATCAAGCTGCACAAATGAAATAAAGAAATTTTGTATTTTGAAATCAGGATCAAGTTTTGCCTTTTACTAATAATTTCTAATATGGTGCTACGTTCACAGGGCTACTTAGCGTGGAGCGAAACGAGTTGAGACATTTTTTTCCCCATCAACATGCACATTTCTTAAGTAGTTCTCTCGTCGACTTTTGACGGAGCCTTTCCTAGGCATAGGGGGCATCACAAGCTATTGCTATTTGCTCTGCAGATTGCCTGTTTTTTACACTCCCTCAATGGAACTTGCCTGCTGCAGGACTGTCCTGAATGCCTTCTCATCAAAATCTCTAACGGGCCATCCAATGGGCGAACTTCTTGCCACGGTTCAACATGTTCTGACGCCGACCGAAAAGAGAATCTCACAGCTTGTCTTGGATAAAACTGACGTCTGAAAAAATCTGGACTCATTTGAAGCTGAGTGAGATCATAGTCCGTGACATTGCTGCACATTTGAAAGCCATCGTAAACTGACACTGTCAACAATAGGTTTCGAACGCACTAACTCCGAGCATCGAAGACGGGCGCTATAACCATTACACCAACCATACTAGTCTTGATTGCTTTTCAATTTATGAGAATGATGATTTAATTTCCACTAGAAATTTACCAGAGCAGACTTTATTTATACCAAGTTTCGTACATTAAAGCTTAATAGGTTCTAATAATAAAAACCATTGGCACCATTGGCACTAAATTGTAATTTATTGAACAATGCAATAGAATGAACTTGATTCGACACCGATAAGACAATGCATGCATCCCATTATTTCATTGTGTATTCAAACACATGTTGTATCATATGAGGCCGTACAATTATGTATGTATTAAGAAAATGTATGATAAAAATTACGAATAATATCCATTTTCCATTGTTGTTAATTACGCTTCGTGATGATGACAGGTTGGAAAGTTATTCCAATTAAATCCTTAATTATATTATGGACGGATAATTTGCTTCTATTACTTGACAAGACTTAGACACATACTGGACACGTACTATACGAACTTTTGCGTATACATTGGATATTCTCATGTACTCGCGTACGAATAAATACCTCGGAACATATCATATGATATAAGTACAAAAACAAGTACTCGTAACAGTGTCCGATTCTTTTTTGTATGTAGATATAATTTTCAAAGTGTATAATTTTTATCCAAAGCACGCATATCTTGTTATGTGTATTACACGAGTACCACCTTAGTTTACTTTTACTTTTTAATAACATTAAAGTGAACCTATGGTATGATGACCTGCTTTGTTTTTTTTATCAGGAGGGCTTTTGTTGGTTTTGGCTTCTAAAATATTTCATGTGGTAATGTTCTGTACTGATATCTAGTAAAGATATTTAAAGCAGTAAAGAAGTAAAACATACGTACATAAATGTAAAGGTGGTATGAAAAAAAATCACACCGAGAAAATTAGGGCAATGCAAGTCACCGATGCAGAATTTTAGGAAGAGTCCCCAAAACGCAAAAGGCCTCTCTAATTACCGATTTGTGATCTTGATACGCTACACGCTCTGTTGCCCACTTGGCTGAGTCGCACTCTACGATGCTAGTATTCTAGAGGTCCGGAGATCGAATCTCGTCGTGGTCCGAAATTTCCGTACATGTGCGGATAGGAAAATAATAGTGCTTGCAACATTATATACTCTCCGAAATGATATGCAATGTAACGTTGACTCGAAGTTGCCTATAAACGGCTGAGTTAACGCACCATGGCCCCACATGGCTATACGGTACTGAGAAGAAGAAGATCTTGATACGCATACGAAAGATTATGTGCGGGGTACCTATTTGGAATTATCGGGATAGGCAAATGAAATTTTGAAGATTTCGGTTTTATCGGATCTCAACTTAACCTTGACTTCTTCTTCTTTATGGCACGATAGCCCGACGTCGGGCCTTGGCCGCCTGGATTGAAGACCTCCAATTGTCGCGGTCACGCGACCTTGTCCTCCAGTTCCGAAAGCCTAGCATCTGGTGGGCGTCCTCCAATACAGAATGCTCCCATCGGGCTCTCGGTCGTCCACGCAATCTGGCTCCGTCCACTCGTTGCGCGTTCATCACCTTTTTGGGCATGCGATCGTCGTTCATCTTTTGTACATGTCCCGCCCATTGCAGTCGCTGCAATTTCACGATCTTCGACACCTGTAGCTCATCATACAGCTGATACAACTCAAGGTTGTACCGGATGCGCCATTCACCTCGTTCACGAACGGCCCCGAAGATTCTTCGGAGAACCTTTCGCTCGAATGTGTCCAACAGGTGTTCAGAGTTTTGGGTTAGGGTCCATGCCTCTCAGCCATAGCATAGCACAGGTCGGATTATGGGTTTATATACGTGGAGCTTCGTCTTCCTGGGCACCAGCTTCGAATTCATAATTTGGAGGACCGCAAAATAACACTTATTAGCTAGTTGTATCCGTCGCTTTATCTCATCTGTTTCGTTGGCGTCCTTTGACAAATTGCAACCCAGGTAAGTGAAGTTGTCTACATACTCTATATTGAGGTCCCCCACTGTGATGCTTGAATTTACTGGCGTTCTAGTTTTTGATTGCATCATGACCTTGGTTTTAGATTCGTTGATATGTAGTCCAACTTCTTTGGCGGCGTTATTGAGATTATGCAGGAGGATTTCTGCATCACCCAATCTTCTAGACATGATGTTGATGTCGTCGGCGTAAGCTACTAGTTAAGTCGACTTAATGAGTAGCGTTCCGCTGCTGTCCAAATTCATGGCTCGAATTACATACTCCACAGCCGGGTTGAAGAGCGTCGGCGCCAGCCCGTCGCCTTGCTTGAGTCCAGTACGAGTTTCAAATAGGTCAGTGAGTCTGTTCTGTACACTGACCTGCGAGACGGTATTAGTCATCGTCATCCTTATGAGTCGCACTAGCTTAGCTGGTATACCAAAATGCAGCAGAATGTTGTACAGTACACTTCGATCGATACTGTCGTATGCCTGCTTGAAGTCGACAAATATTTGGTATACGTCGATGTTATATTCCCAGCACTTCTGGAGTAAAAGCTTCGCTGTAAAAAGCTGATCTGTCGTCGAACGACCAGGTCTAAAGCCGCCTTGGTACTCGCCAATGATTTCTTCTGCGTACGGATTAATTCTATTTTCTAGAATTTTAGATAAAATCTTATAAGTCGTACAAACTAATGAGATGCCTCTGTAGTTCTCACATTTTAACTTATCCCCTTTTTTGTGGATTGGGCAAATTATACTTTTGCGCCAATCTTCCGGGATTATTTCGTCGTTCCATATTTTAACGATAAGTGTGTGTATAGCCGTAACAAGGCTCTCCCCACCATGCTTTAGCAGTTCAGCTGGAATCTCGTCAGCGCCCGGGGCTTTATTATGTTTCAGTGATTGCATGACGAGATCAACTTCTTCTATTGTTGGGGGTTGAATGGGAGGGCCTGTTTCAGCCGTCAGCTCCAGCGCTTCTTGTGTGGGGTTGTTCGGTTGAACATTAAGAAGCTCTTCAAAATGTGAGGCCCAGCGTTTATCAACGCTATCGGTGTCGCTAATTATATTGCCATCCTTATCCTTACAGAGGCAGGTCCTGGGTTGGTATCCACTTTTAATTGAATTAATTGTACGCTTGTCTACTGTTCCTACTAGCTAGTCTTTGGTTTATTTGCATCAACTGCTCGTCAAGATGCTTACGTTTCTTACGTCTAATTAACCTATTCGAAAATCGTCGAAGCTCGTCATAATTTGTTTTTTTGGCTCTAGTTGCGCGTTCGGTCCATTGGCGATATGCCTCGTTTTTCGCATCTACCGCATTTTGACATTCCTCGTCAAACCAATCATTTCGGGCTCACCGGGCTTTGTATCCCACAACCTCCTCTGCGACCCCTTTGATGGTGTCTTTGAGTGTATCCCAAATCTCAAGGGCGCCTTTGTTGCTGATGTTATTTAGCAAGGGCGTCAGCTTCCCCTCAAGGGCAGTCGTATAAGTGACCACCGTGGCATCATCCAACAATTTGTCAACCGCAAAAATTTTTGCCGGGTTGAATCTCGAATGATGCACCGAAGAAATTCTGCACCTATAAGTCGCCTTCACCATATAGTGATCAGAGTCAATATTTGCTCCACGATAGGACCGAACATCCATCATGCTCGATGCCCATCTCTTGCAGATAAGGACGTGGTCAATTTGGTTGACGGTATGTTGATCTGGAGATCTCCAGGTCTGTCTGTGAATACGACGATGCGGAAAACACGTTGAGCTAATGACCATGTTTCTGCTGGTCGCGAAGTCTATTAGTCGTTGGCCGTTGTCGTTACATTCTTCATGGAGGCTGTAACCTCCAGTAATCCCCCTATGCCAACTTTCGTTTCCGACTTTGGCGTTGAAGTCCCCCAGCAGCAATTTGACATCGTTTGATTGAAGTGAGTCGAAGAGATTTTCTAGGCGGTGGTAGAACTCGTCTTTGGCCGCGTCTTCACTGACTTCGGTGGGGGCATGCGCGTTTATGAGCCAGAGATTGAAGAACCGAGTTTTAATGCGAATCGCACACAGCCGCTCGTTTATGGGTTTGAAGTCGATAACATGCGGCTTAAGTTGACTGTTTACAATGAACGCCACTCCAAACTCCCTGTGGCCCGAAGGTTTTCCACTTGTGAAAATTGTGTACGAAATTCGGTAATCTATCTCGCTACTAAGCCATTTTGTTTCCTGGAGTGCAACTATGCTCAGCTTATATTTTTCAACCTGATCCAAGAGGGCCCTTAAGGCCCCTGCCCTATTCAGGGAGCGTACATTCCAGGTTCCGAAAGAGTAATCCGTTGTTCGTTTGCGAGGTCGTCGTTGAGTTGTATCCGTCCAATCCGAGGCTTTCGTTCCAGGTTTCTTGACGTCGAAATTTTTTTACAAGGATGAGTTGTCGGCCCATCGCTTAACCATGATAGTATTCGTAAACCAAAGAGGTCTATCATGGAGGGGCCTCGGAGGTGCTGCTTCGGTGATTGACTATTCGGTTTTTGTCACCCTATTACGTTTAGTAACCTGAGACGCTGAAGTTGTTAATACAGCACTCAGGCGCAGCGGTTACTCGGATAATGCGGGAAAGTAACGCCCCGTAGAGAAACATAGAAATTGGCTGGAGCCGTTCACCCTATGAAGCTCCTCCTGCATAGCTAAGGGTCCGCAGTTATGCCACAACTGAAGAGGAACCTCCTTACCTTGACTTACTAGATTAAATAAAATTAGTATTCAAATTACAATATTTTTTTCCACAAACATTTTACAGAATATTCAATCTTTTAACCCATCGCAAAATAAATCACAAAATACTAAAACTCTTTAATAGGTTATTTTTTCTTCAAGCAATTTCACTTTCTTTCTACTTTTGCCGACTATAATAAACAATATTGGGGTCAAGCACGTTTGTGATAACATCACAATAACAAACAAAATGAATAGCTTGTCGGAGTAAGTTCCCTGTGACATTTAACCCGTAAATGTAAATTTGTATGTACGTAAGTATAACCGTGTGCATGTCTACAATATACTTCCAAAACATTACACGCAAGTGAAATTCCTCTGGCAAAAAAAAACGAAAGAATGAAATCTAAAATAGAGTAATTGTCCGGATAATACTTAATACTCTTGACCCCCACCACAGCAACACAAAACCAATGCAAGCACTTACTACTATTACGAGTATAATCCGAGTACGCGCCGTATTATTTACAAATAATCTTTAAGAACCTTGCAAAAAGTAAACTTTTGTAGGGCGGGAAGGGTCGCGAAAAGTTAAGTGAAGTTCAAGTTTTTTGTTTCGCAGAAAGTGCAAAAAAAGGCAAAAGAAACATTTTATGTCATTTTAGCTTATTTTTGCTTTGTAACCTGATACTTGAGAACAAATTTACCTCTGTGTATACACAAGTAATGCATATTGTTTCCAAAACAAGCGCTAGATTCGTGCATGCTTCATATTCTTGTACGCCAGTGTTTTTTTTTTTTTTGAAAGAAATCATCGTAAAAAGTTCTTACTTTTATGAATGTACGGATATGTACCTGCTGAATGTATGTCGTGTACTCGTAGAATAATTTAAAATTCATTGTTCGCTATATTTTCCATGACGACTACGCGAGTATTTATGGAGAATTTTACAAAATGTCTTGGTAATGCACTACTATACCTATACTAGTACTAATGCTTATTAGTAGGCAAAAATTGACCAAGTTAGTCTGCATGCTATGTTGAGGAGCGACTTGCCCGACTAAAAGATTAATCGCGGGTAATTTGAGATCTATAAAAAGAAATGGACTCATTGAGAAAATGAAAGAGGCGATTTCTAGCGATGGCTCCGTACGCAGCGCAGGAGTACAGAACAAATTTGTTCGGCTTTAATTTGTCAGCAAACAAGTCAAACAATAATTGTGTATGTAAGTGTAGGCTTTTTAGATTATCTTTGATTCTTTATATAGTGCCGAGTCCTTTGTTCATTCAGTCGGGATGGACATACAAAAATACTGCACCTCAAGTATATTGAATGGAGTCAACAAAGTGCTAGGACTGAAAATGTTGAAAATCGATATAATTGGCCTGACGCTAAACTATAGGTAATTGGAAGCATATTTTTTAAATTTTGAATAGGTATATAAGCCTCAATAGATTGGGTACGAATTCAGAACACAAGAAAAAGCCAAACCACATTGCAAACCAAATACAGTAGAGCGTCGATTATTCGAACACCGATTATCCGAACATCCGATTAACCGAACCGGGGACTCAGTTTTTTTTTCATATGAAATGCATGGAATCAAATGAAAAAATCAAGTGTCTGAGTGCTGTATTTACATCTGCAGCGTCTCAGTTTACTTAACGTGATAGATGACAGAAAACGTCTAACTCAACCACTAAAGCAGCATCTTCGAGGCATGCCCATGATGGCCTTTACTCAACGATTAAACCCTATCATGGTTTAGCGATGTGCCGACAACTCATCCAAAGAAAAACTTCAAGTCAAGAAACCTGAAACAAAAGCCTCGGATTGGACGGATACAAAACAATGACGACCCCGCAAACGAACAACTGATTACTCTTTCGGATCCTGGAATGTACGCTCCCTGAATAGACCGGGGGCCTTAAGGGCCCTCCTGGATCAGGTAGAACAATACAAGCTGAGCATAGTTGCAATCCAGGAAACTAAATGGCTCAAAAGCGAGATTAACGACCTCAATTCGCACACTATTTTTACGAGTGGTAAAGAGGAAGGCAACAAGGAGTTTGGAGTAGCTTTCATGGTGAATAAGCTGTTATCGGCTTTCAACCCATCAACGAGCGGCTATGTGCGATTCGCATTAAGACCCGTTTCGCTAATCTCTGGCTCATTAATGCGCATGCCCGCCCTACAGAAGTAAAAGAAGACGCGATTAAGGACGAGTTCTACAACGAACTAGAAACACTCTTCGAGTCACTTCCATCAAACGACGTCAAGCTCCTGCTAGGAGACTTTAACGCCAAAGTCGGAAACGAAAGCTGGCATAGGGGAACTACTGGAGGTCATAGCCTCCACGACGAAAACAACAACAACGGTCAGCGACTTATCGACTTCGCGAGCGGCAGAAACTTGGTCATAAACTCTACATGCTTCCCTCATCGACGAATCCATAAGCAGACCTGGAAGTCTCCAGATGAATACACCGTGAACCAGATCGACCACGTACTGATCAGCAAGAGATGGGCTTCTAATGTCCTAGATGTTCGATCCTATCTAGGATCCAACTGCGACTCCGATCACTATTTGGTGAAGACGACCTACAGGTGCAGAATCTCTTCGGTGCACCGAACGAGAATCAACCCTGCCAAGATCTTCGAGGTTGACAATTTGATTGATGATGCCACGCCGGCTGCGTATACTACAGCACTTGAGGAAAAACTGTCGCCCATGCTTGATAACATCAATAATCTAGGCATCCACGAGTTCTGGGAGGAGCTCAAAGACAGCATCAAGGGGGTCGCAGAAGAGGTCGTGGGCTATAAGGGCCGGCGCAAAGACTGGTTCGACGACGAATGCAGGGCCTCGATTGAGGCGAAAAATTAAGCCTATCGCCAATACACACAACGCGCATCCCGAGCCAAGAAAGAAAGATACAACGAACTTTGGCGAGTATCTAATAGGTTAATTAGACGTAAAAAACGCAAACATTTTGACGAGCAGTTGCAGCAAATAAACCAAAGATTAGCCAGTAAGAACATTAGACATTAGACAAACTTATAAATAATATCAAGAACGGATTTCAACCCAGGACAAGCCTCTGTAAGGAGAAGGATGGTAACATCATCAGCGACATCGAAAGCGTCAACAAACGATGGGCCTCGCATTTTGAAGAGCTCGTCAATGCATCATCAACATCCCCCGCGGAGCTAGCTCTTGAGCAGTTAGCCGAACCAGGCCCTCCCGTTCTACCCCCAACAGTAGAGGAGGTGAGTCTTGCCATGCAGTCGCTCCAAAATAATAAAGCGCCCGGCGCTGACGAGATCCTAGCAGAACTGCTGAAGAATGGTGGAACGTGCCTGACCAAAGCTATACATGTGCTACTGCTGAAAATATGGAACGACAAGGTAATCCCCGAAGATTGGCGCAAAAGTTATAATCTGCCCAATCCACAAAAAGGGTGACAAGCTGAAGTGTGAGAATTACAGAGGCATATCATTAGTTTGTACGGCCTATAAGATTTTATCAAAGATTCTTGAAAAGAGAATCAATCCGTACGCAGAACGAATCATTGGCGAGTATCAAGGCGGCTTCAGACCTGGTCATTCAACGACCGATTAGCTTTTCACAGTGAAGCTACTACTCCAAAAGTGCTGGGAATATATAGACGTATACCAAATCTTTGTCGACTTCAAGCAGGCATACGACAGTATCGACCGAAGTGTACTGTACAAGATTATGCTGAATTTTGGTATACCGGCAAAGTTAGTGCGACTCACAAGGATGACGATGACTAATACCGTCTCGCAGGTCAAAGTGCAGAACCGACTCACTAACCTATTTGAAACTCGTACTGCACTCAAGCAGGGCGACGGGCTGGCGCCGACGCTCTTCAACCTGGCTTTGGAGTATGTAATTCGAGCCATGAATATGGACAGCAGCGGAACGCTACTCATCAAGTCGACTCAATAAGTAGACGATATCAACATCATGTCTCGAAGGTTGGGTGATGCAGAAAGCCTCCTGCATAACCTCAATAACGCCGCAAAGGAAGTTGGACTACATATCAACGAAAGCAAAACAAAGGCCATGATGCAATCGAAAACAAGGACGCCAGCAACTTCAAGCATCACAGTGGGGGACCTTAATATCGAGTATGTAGACAACTTCAACTATCTGGGTTGTAACTTATCAAAGGACGCCAACGAAACCGACGAAATTAAGCGACGGATACAACTAGCCAATAAGACATATTTCTCGGTCCTCCCTATAATTAATTCGAAACTTGCGCACAGGAACACGAAGCTCCGCGTGTACAAAACGATCATCCGACCCGTGCTATGTTATGGCTGCGAAACATGGACCCTTACCCAAGCCTCCGAAATTTTGCTAGACCGATTCGAACGAAAGGTCCTTCGGCGAATTTTCGGGGCCGTTCGCGAGCGAGACCAATGGCGTATCCGGTACAACCAAGAGTTGTATCAATTGTACGATGAGCTGGAAGTATCGAAAAGCGTGAAGCTTCAACGTCTGCAATGGGCGGGGCATGTACAACGGATGGACGATAATCGCATGCCAAAGAAAGTGATGAACGCACAACGAATTGACGGAGCGAGGTTGCGTGGACGACCGAGAGCTCGCTGAGAGAACTCCGTAGGTGAAGACGCCCACCAGCTGCTGGGCTTCCGAAACTGGAGGACAAGGTCACGTAACCGCGACAATTGGAGGTCAACGATTCAGGCGACCAAGGCCCGACGTCGGGCTATCGTGCCACATTGATGATGATGATGAAGGAAGAAATCTCTCATCAGCAGCACTTAATTGCTTCGAATTTTTGTTTTTGTTCGGTGCTAGTCGTGTGGCACATTTCCAAGTTAACTTTTAGGAATTCCTCCAATTTTTCTATGGAAACTCGATTAACCGATCTTTCGGTTATCCGAACCACCCCTTGTCAATATTAGTTCGGATAATCGACGCTCTACTGTACTTCCCCAGGAACCACCGCGACCGCACTTGACTAAATTATGATGAATTTTACTTTTAGAAATTTCGGATTGATTTGAGAGTATCATTTTGGAATTTTTTCATAGAACATGATTTTTATATGAAAAACAAATAAAAAGATGTTTTTAAACCAAACTCAATTAAACTTAAGGGCAAATTATATTGTGGAGCCGCTTCCATTGTCTGAAGAAAATCTTTTCGTATTGCTCGTTTTGCTTGCACTTTATACAAAGTCCATAACCCACCTTATTACTAACATATGATTTAAATGAATGATTCATGAATATCAAAAGATAATAAAAATAAAATAAATACCCCCTACAATGTATCGACCGATCCATTCCTTTTTTTATCAGTGTCAATAGCCCAGACAGCGGTTCGGTTGTTATACAAAATACATTCAAATACGCTTTATTCATTCTTTCCATTTATTAATGAATGGCCAATTATAAGCCTATCGATTACTTCACTGTTGTTTCTTTACTAAGCCCGAACGGAATCAAACGCTTTCCTTTTAAATGCTTTAATTTAATTGGACCTTGTCAGAATTTATTTGCGCAAGCAGTCATAAAATTTGTTATCGATACATTTGAATTGTTTTATGTTTAGATTAACTTGAATTATTACTGATTTTTAGAATGACACAAGAAGCATTATGTTTTTGGCAGGACAGAACTGCTTTTTCGGCCTTAACCTGCCATCGATCCGAATATCCTGCTTTTGTCCTGATATCCGCTTTTGTTAATTATTTCGAAAATTATGGAAGCTACAGCAAAATATTCCGAGAACGTGTTAAACTTGCAATGATATGTAGTAATAAATAAATAACTGGCGGCGTCAGTCCACCAATGAACCAAGTACGCGGGATCTGGTAGCAACATCCCATTTACTTGATCTTTTACGCCTTTTCTGTAGAGGTGTTGCGATCAACAGCACGCTCTACCGCATTATTTATCCTCATGAATGGTCTCTGTCATAGTCTGTGACATGAGGACGACAATGATATATAACACAGTAAACTCATACTGGAGGATTTTATCCTTCGGCTAAAATAAAATTACGGTATTGTAATTTACAGACCGTTACAGATTACTCCATAAAGGTACGTTGTGCTAGACGCGGCCGCACGACTGCGACTCGCTCATTCCATATAAAAACTCGTTTCTCTCTCATTTTAAAAACGAGTTTTTATATGGAATGAGCGAGTCGCAGTCGTGCGGCCGCGTCTAGCACAACGTACCTTAACTTCGAATGAAATGTAAGTTCAGCCAGGATGTTTTAGGATTATATTTATAACAATATTGAGTTGACTTCAGCGAAAAATGGATGCAATCCAATCAAGGACACAGTTGCTCCGCTTATTACAACTTCTAAAAACGACATTTTCATAACTCCTCGCAGGGATGTGGGGAGGGGGTGACACATGGTTGAGCGTCAAGACGTAGTCTCCTCCACAAAAAATTTATTCAATGGGAATGTCTGCACGCGAGCAAGCACAAAAACCGGTTTTCTTGAAGATATTCGTGAGGGACATGGCAACGAAAAAATAATTTTTCATATCTCTCTCTTGATTACCGTAACTCCTAGTGGATCATGGTGCGTTGATGACTACCGTGTGTATAGTCATCAACGTTACAAAGACAATTGAATTCGGAGTGTGATACGGTTGTCAGCCACACCACTTCCTAGTCGCATTGTTAGTTTATTATTCTACGATAAGAATATTTCTTATCTTCTTCTTCTGAATAATAAACTTGCGACGAGTTGTGCCGAGTTTGGAAACTCGTTTCTCTATGAGTGTCTATTTCACAGAGTGGCGACCGAACGATCACGGCCACAGAGCACGACAAAATTTTTCATATAAAAACTGTTTTTGTTTTTGTTCTTGTTCGCGTGCAGACAGACCCAATTGGATGAAGACTAAGGGTACCTCCCGTACAAAGAGACCCAAAATAACTTGCTTTTATCGAGAATGCAGCTAATTCGACGAATCGTACAGGCATATCAAACTCGAAGCCTGGCCTGGGCCAAATATTACTGTTTTCAGGTTTAACAGGGCCATAGAATAACAAATTCGAAAACTCGAATATAGAACTATGTACTTTCGAAATTGAATCTCAGAGTACGTATTATTTTTAATACGCTATTATACATCACGCTCTGTGGCTCACTTGGTTGAGTCGCACTCTAAGATGCTAGTAATCTAGTAGTCCGGAGATCGAATCTCGGCGTGGTCCAGGAAATATTTAGAGCTTGCAACATTATATAAAAATAAAAGGCGCGACAATCCAACATTGGACTAAGGCCGCAGGGTGTGTTAGTGACATCCTATTTCCAAGATCTTATCTGCTTTTTGATGAGGTAATGAGATCAGCATCACGCTCAGCAGTGTTATTTATCCCCATAAATGGGTACTCGTTTAACATCTGAGTGAGATCATAGTCTGTCACAAGCTCGTGAGTTCGAAAAACACCATAGAACACGGTGAGATTCGAACTCATGAGCCTGTGCACCGAAGGTAAGCGCACTAACCGCTAGACCAGCCAGACTACATTATATACACTCCTCTATATGCAATGTAACGTTGACTCGAAGTAGCCTATAAACGGCTGAGTGAACGCACCATGCCCCACAAGGGGTTACGGGTACAGAGAAGAATTATACATCTGCGTCATTAACTTCCTCGGTATTATGTCATTTAGAAATTCCATCTCTGAAAAGGGAGAAACCTTAGACAAGAAGTTAAGATGTTCACTGTTTATGAGTCGCATGCGCAAACAGCGTTCCTCCACGTTCACGTCTATGAGTCATATGTGACTCATAAATGTATGGATTTTCAGATATCAGACGTTGTGGTAATATCGACGAAAACCGGTCAGACAGTGAGCGTGTTAAAAGGCCGAAATTTGGTTGATAGATCAAATTTCCCACAGCTGATCAGAAATCAGAATATTGTAGCTCCGTTTATTACCAAAAAAAACAGGTAGCACAAAACAACCTTCGGGGCCAAAATTGTTCTTTTTTTTTCACATAAATGGGCATGTTTTTGGCTAAACATAGACAAAAAATTGTTTTGTGGTGTCGTGTGAAACAAACGCCTGTACCAGGTAAAGCCTAATATTTGAGCAGACAACATCCAGGTGATTTCCTCAGCAAATATATGATTTCGGAATTTTTAGAGGTTGGATATAAAATATATCTCAATCCAAGATGTTCTCGTCCAATAACATGAAGAATGCGAACGAGAATTATAGTGCAGCCACGCAAAATAACTACAGCCGAACCTCGATATCGCGCAGTGCCAAAGGACCAGAAAACTAGTTCGAGATATCAAAAATTCGAGTAATCGAAAACAATGAAGCAAATTTTACATGTCTACGTTGGTTGTTGTCCGTCCGTGTAGTTTTTTCTCAACGATTCAGGCGGCCAAAGCCCGACACCGGGCTATCGTACCACATTGATGGTGATGATGAACACATCAACTTTATACCCGATAGTGGTTTCGATGATGTTCTAGCTGTCATTTCTTAGGTAGACAAGAACTTTATGCTGATAGGATAAGTCTTGGTCGCTTGTCGAATGAAATTATGTTTGATGTCAACGTGATTGGTTCGAGAGTGGAAGACGGGATTCTCGAGCAATCTTCCAGCGGATTGATTATCATTGAAAACCGTTATCTTGGACAATGTATCAAGCCAAGCTCTTGTACAAAGCTTGACAAATGGATTCGGGTTGTTAGACGCGATTACGATGTCATCGACGTATACAGGGTGTCCCGCATTGGGTGGACAATACTGTAAGGGTTGATAGCGCAACTTGTTTCAGCAAGAAAATTACCAATACAATCGGATTTTTTTTACCGTTACCTTGTTATCGCTCTTTTTGTGAGTCATCGAAAATCTTGACTTGTCACGCAAAATCGTGATTTGCAGCACTCCTAATGACTTAATCCAAACCTTAAACCGTTGGAAAGCCAACATGTTGAAGCAACTTTTATCAACTTTGCAGAGTTGTACGTATAAAGCACCGTTATGAAATTACTGTTTGAATTTTTGATGAAAAATCTTTTTAAAATTTCTATTAAGTTTGAGTAACTGTATCTTGGAAGTGCCGATAATGTTGGCCACAGGAAAAACTTCAGTTTTTGTGAAATTTTAAGTAGTTTCTGAAACTGAAATCAAATCTTGGATTAAATCATCAGGAGTGCTGCAAATTACGATTTTGCGTGACAAGTCACGATTTTCGATGACTTTCACAAAAAGAGCGATAACAAGGTAACGGTAAAAAAATTTTCGATAGTTTTGGGAATTTTCTTGCTGAAACAAGTTGCGGTATCAACCCTTACAGTATTGACCACCCAATGCGCACATAAGTGCTTCCCCTGGAATGATGATCTACATAAACACATGGGTCAGACGTCGTTGGCGACAATTGGAGTGATCGGAGGGTGCTACAGAGTTTTGTGTGCCATTGGCTTCCAGCTTGACGCAGGCCGTAAAGTGCCTTGCGAAGTTTTCATACTTTATCTCCGAAACCGATTCGACAACCCTCTTCAGGGCTATCGGCTGCTCCATATATACGAGAATATCCATTTCTCCCTTAAGATATGCTGTGGTGATATCCAGCTGTGTCACTTGAAGTCCGTATTTAGCAGACAGTGCCATTAACAGTCGAAATGAATCCAGGCCGTGGCGATCGCCTCTGCCCAAAGCGATGGAGTAAATTTGCGTCAATTTGCATGCAACGCGCGGTTTCGACCAAAGTGCGATTTTTTCGCTCAGCTATACCGTTTTCCTGCGGCGCGCGTGTGGGTGCTGTAAGACGCTGTTGAATCCCTGAAGCCTTGAGAAAATCTGTCGAATTTTACATTAACGTTTTTCACTCCAACTTTTTTACTATAACTCCAAAAGAAATGGAAGAGCCAAGATATTTACGGAAAATATTCATAATTAAATGTAAATGTGACTTTTGCCAAAAATGAAGTTACTCTGGCTAAGAACAAGCCAGTCTCCCTTGTGAGAACTTTTCAAAATTAAGAACCCAAAGTCGGATCAATGTTAAAGGAGCCCCTGACAAACAAAACAAACAAACAAAAACAATCGCTACCCTTTTTAAATTAGTCTAAAAAAAAGTCTTTAATCATCGTTTTAGTACCAATTACTGGAACTGGATTAAAATAGAAATGACATCAGACCGCTTTATTTCGGTTAAGCGGGGTCTACTCTAGTACACATTTACTAAAGAGTGCTGTATTTTTTGTACCAGGTGTATACCGTTAATGCCTTGATTTTGATCCAATTGAATTAATTTTTGGTAGAGAGGATAATACGGACCTCCTTTTATGTTCAACTTAAATTCACCCCGTTTCTACCCACCGGGAAGAACTTATGTTGGTTGGTTATGGGAAACAAATGTTAATATAAAAACTGGCAATAATTTTTGGTCTGCAGTATAATCTGTCAAAAAAAAGTCTAGTGTATTATTTATCATTGCTAACATATTTTTACCCATTTTATTTCGTCCTCGAGAGAAATACACAATTTTTCTGCACTTAAGAATTTAAACTATTAAAAATAATGGAGCTAGAACAAAATGATGTTAGAAAGATATGATCGTATGATTTTTCCTGAAATCAAATGAGGAATCATTCTACGGTGCGTTTATGCGCCAGTTTCCGGACACCCTGTAGTCAAGTAGAAACTAATAGTCGTAAACATTAATTACCACGAAGAAGAAATCAACCGCCCCAGGGTAGAAGTACAGTCTTCTAAATCAAAGGATTGGCCAGAATAGGCCCAAAACGTCAATATGACATGTTTTGAAAAGCTCGTGATTTTATAAGCAATTTGATTTTTTACAAACTTCCCTTGACTTAACAATCAAGCCTAACTTATAGTCTTTTGCCAGAAACATTATTTTTCCCACTGAACAATCTGGATAGCTTAGAAGATACATTTACAGTGTTTTCTACCTCCTAAACCAAAAAAAAAGAAAAATTAAATTCTGTACAGACTGTAACTGAACTGAGAGGACTAACATTTTTTTTATAAAAAGGAACACTATAATGTTCTTTATCGAAATAATTCTTCTAATATATGAACTAAAATACTCGTAAAAAACATTTTTTTGTAAACAAATTACTGCAAATTACACTTTATTCCTTAAGATAAGATCACCGTGAATTACGGCTTCCTTACAGCTACGTTTGTAAATACGAGCCTAAGAGTTTCCCAGCCATCCCTAAAAGTTTGTGCTCTTATTCCCTCCGTTTCTACAATTTTTATGTGTCTTGTTAAAACGTTAATTTAATTCACGAAATCGTTTATTTCATTTGATGGATAGTTAATTTGTGTCGAGAAAAATGTGAATTTGTCTTGAAAATGGTATAAATGATTCACTTTCGATTGCGGCACATTTACGTGAGTTTGTATGAAGATTCGTTCATAAATAAAAAAAGGGATTTTTGATGAAGCTACTTTTGGGGTTGAGGACTCTATGTCAGCCCCATGACTAAATAGGCCAATTTTATTCATTCATAAATATGTCTTGTGACATGCAATAAGAACGCATTTATATGAGGTGTGATGTAGATTGGTCCATAAATAAAAAGGTTTTTCTTAGAAGAACCTGCTTTTGGGATTACCGGATTTGATTCGTTCTTTGTGATGTGGCATTCACAGGGGCGCTTTGTAAAATTTGGTTAAGATCGGGCAGATAGAAACTACTTTTGGGGTCTGGTTTCTATGGCAGTCCCAAGACCCCCTGGATTGATTTCATCGTTTCTTACATACGTTTTGTGACCTCGAAACGGATCCATTTATGTGAGGTCTGGCTGCGATCGGTACATTAAGAAAAATAAAAAAAAATTAATAGAAAAGTCAATTGCCATGCGAGTTTGAATGACAAAGAATCCAATGAGCCCTTTGTCCGATTTCAGTCATCAGGCCTTAATTAGTTTCTGCGAATTTTCTTCATTATAAATTGAGATTCACAGAAAAAAATCGGCGTTGAATTAACGTTCAAAAATCGTCAAATAAAGGTCCTCCGTTTGGAAAAAAATAATATTTGATGAATACTAATGGGTACTTATAATTACACTAAACTAAAGGAGTATTAACACTGCCATCAGTTTAGCACACCCATTCGCATGAGTGCTATCGGCTGAGTCCCAATCGAAATAAAATAGTTAAAATGTCCATTTAATTCTCAGTAAAATAAAACAAAAAGTATTGTTCCTTATTTTTTAAATATTTTTATAATTCTTTTTCGAAAAAGAACACACAAAACAGCAATTTGAAATTGTTTAGAGGCTCTAAGATTTAAATCTCTCTATATATGAGAAAAGCCTTGACGTAATTGATGAATTTTTGATTCTAAAAAACGCTTTCAAAATTCGTTTCGCGTTTACATTTAGATTTAAACAATTCTCTTTATCCAAAGAAAACAGTTCTTATTTATCCAAAATTGTATGCATCCAATGCCAAGATTTTATCCAAATAATTTACAATAATTTTAATGTTTAAAACGAACATACGAAAATGTGTATCTGACCTCTGTGTACACAACACACCATATCCAATAAAAAACATATGCGTTTGTGTAGGAGAGACTGGGGCACCTCCGGCTGTGAAGCAGATTCGGTAATGGCATGTGTTGCAATCATCAGACAAAACTATTACTTGATTTATCTTTTCTCATATGTAATCCTCTTAACGTCGCTTACTCGTACATATTTATCCATGATTTAAGCTTAAAGCACACTTGTACGTATAGCATGGTCGTTTACACTGGCTATAGAATGCTTTAAGCTTATCTATTGGATAAAATGTATGATTAACCGGACCTTAGAAAGTTTCCTATTATTGTAGTAGTTACACGTATTTTTTATTATAACAGAACCGATCTGAAACTAGGAATACGGAAAAGAATAAATCAAGTAAAATTCAGCAGTTTGTGTTTTACTTAGTCTATATTTCTGCCGAAATGTACCCCCAATTTTGTATTGTGTTGGTAAGTTCAATGTTTTCCGCAATTCAGCTTCCAAAATTATACGTAATTACACTAACATCCATAAATTAAGGACACACGAAAGTGTCCTGTCAAATGCCGAAAGTACCTCAACAAGGCGCACATTCGGCGAAAATTATTTTTTAGCTCCAAAAAAAATTTACAAGCTTTAAGATAATGTGTGGTCAGAAATATCAAATAGCTTTTGAGTTACAAGGCTTGAAAAAGTGCCAAAACTACCCCAGTCTCCCTTACTCTATTTTTATCCTCTGATATTCATACTTCTATATGATTTACACCTTTTAAAAAAGACCACAAATTTGCATTTTGTTGTTTACAGAAATTCGCATATACATTCGTAGACCGTAATATACGAATAGTATTATTGTTTGTCCATACATATTCCATTCTCCTTCCGCCTCGACTTTGTTCTTTTGTATCCGGGGCATATCTCTTTTGAGTCGTGCATCTATTTTCTTTCTTCTTATATTTTTCAATTCTTTTGGTCGAATAAAAAAATACCAAACGTACAATGAACTGGGTAATTTATATTTCATTTATACAATTTGAAAATTTGACTTTATAATAAATTGACCCGAAAGGTGTGAAAAGCGCTGATGATGCCTCAACAGATTGGAATTTCGGAATAGATGATGCCCAGATAGCAGATACGTGCACCTGTCTTGTGTATCTGTGTATAGGAATAGGTGAGACATTTATATGTAGCTAAAGCTGGAGGATCTAGTATGTAATTTGCACTAGAAAAATGTTTTCAGCACGGTGGTAATGTTTCATACATGTACTTGTACATAAGTATGATTCAATCATGCGCGATCGTAGAAAAATATGTGCAAAATGAACGTTCCAATAGATTTTTTAATGACCACATAAATAATAATGTGGTTACCATAGATGAATGCGTGTAAGCGGAGTTTTATTATTGTGGTATTAAAAAATGCGAAACGAATAGGCTTGTTTTTTTTTATGGAATGGGTGACTTACATAATGTTCGCGTTTGCTGCAATATCCAATTCTGATCTTGTGAACTACTAAGTGGGAATACCCAAGTCTCGAGATATTGATTTAAAGTAACACAAGATAGCAATATGAATGCATGTTTGTATATTTTTCAATGGATACCATGCGGATTTTATAAGCCAATGGTTGGCCGTGAGTACATATCCAGTACATAGTGCAAACTACAGGGTGTCGATGCCCAAGCTAATTTTCGCCTACCAACTTTATCTTTTGACGCAGTGATAGCCTGGACGACCGACAGCTCGCTGGGAGTATTTAGTACGTAAGAACGCCCATCAGCTGCTGGGCTTCCGAAACTAGAGGACAAGCCCACGTGACGGCGACAATTGGAGGTGAACGATTCAGGCGGCCAAAATCCGACGTCGGCCTATCGTGCAATATTGATGATGAACTTTAACTTTCTGCACAATACATATTCATAAGATTGGCAAACAATATTATTATCAAAATATGTACATGGAATTATGTATAACATAAAAAAATTGCATCACTGTTGAAATGTCAGCTGTTACTTAAATATTAATTAATTTCTATACAATGCTGGCAATGCTGTAATGTAACTGTGTACTTGATTTGTATACTCAACTGTATAACAATAAAAGTTAGTCTCGCTCAATACACTTTGCTAACAGGTTATGGACCCTCATCGCGTAGCTCAGTAATATCGGAATTTAGATTTTTTCGGTATATTTTCAATCGTTTATATCGGTCGATTTATTCTTTTCGCTGTGTGCTAATAAAAAGCAAATCGATTTTTTCAATAATTATCTGTTGTGTACGGAAATTACGAAAAACTGTGTGCGATAAAACGACGTGGGCGGACTCATCGAGAATTTCATCACATTTTTGACCGAGTATTGAATTCATCATCGGAGTTTATCTTCATAATCCGCGATGTCTAACACAATTTTGGCGTCGATTGAGAAGCTGCGGGGAAGCGAAAATTATGTAACGTGGAAATTCGCGATGTTAAATTTCCTAGAAAATGAAGAATTGGATTCTTATTTGACATGTGCTTCGATACCGGCAGGCGAGGAAAGCAGAGCAAAAAAGGCGAAAACGTATTTGGTTTTGGCGGTGGATAAAACTATTTTCGTCCACATCATGAATGCAAAAACTGCAAAGGAAGTTTGGTGTAAATTGAAGGAATCGTTTGAAGACTCGGGAATGTGCCGAAAAGTTGATCTAATTCGCAAAATCGTGAATACTAAGCTCGACGAATGTGACTCTATGGACTCGTATGTTAACCAAATAATAGGAGCCGCACACGATTTAACGGAAATTGGTTTCATTGTTCCTGATGATTGGCTGTCTATATTTTTGTTGACCGGATTGACCGAGGAGTTTAAGCCCATGATAATGGCACTGGAAAATTCTGGCACAAAGTTGAAAAGCGATAGCATCAAAGCAAAATTACTACAGCAGTCCAAAACTTCGGAAAATGGTGGTGCGTTGGTGGCTAAAAGCAATAAATTTGTCAATAAAAAGCCTAGAAACCAGATCATTTGTTACTCCTGCAAAGGAAAGGGCCACAAAGCAAATCAATGTACCAAGAAAACTGCAACGAAAACCGAGGCGGCGCATCAAACAGTCGTTTTTAGTGCTATTTTTTTGAGCGGGCAGTTTAACAAGAATTCGTGGTACATCGATTCGGGGGCAACACGACATATTACGATGCATAGTGATTGGATTAATGACGTCAAAAATGGGTGTGTGAAAGAGATAACAGCTGCAAATGGGGCACTGATGAAGGTGAAATGTGCCGGCTCATCGAAATTTTCTGTGTGTCTCAACGGCAATCAAATGTCAGATGTCAACATCGAAAATGTTCTATGTGTTCCTGATATTGCGGCGAACCTCTTGTCAGTCAGCCAAATAACGGAGAAAGGCAATTCAGTGCAATTTCTGTCAAATCGCTGTGAAATTCGCAACAGTCGAGGTAATTTGGTGGCGATTGCAGCTAAAATTGATGGACTTTATCGTTTAGATGGTGCTACGACTTTTGCTTTGGCTACGAAGGCGATAGATACAACGAGTGTTACTTGGCATCGTCGATTAGGCCATTTGAATTCGACAGATTTGGCAAAAATGAAGAACGGTGCTGTTGATGGAGTTAGCTACAGTGACTCAGCCTCTTTAAAAGAATGTGTTCCATGTTTGAAGGGGAAACATTCGCGAAAACCATACAACGAGAAAGGAAAGCGTGCGTCGAAAATTTTGGAAGTTGTGCATGCCGATTTATGCGGTCCGATGGAGACGACATCGATTGGTGGAAGTCGTTATTGCTTAGTGCTTGTTGACGATTACAGTCGACGTGTATTTGTTTTCTTCTTGAAATCGAAAGATGAAACATTCGACAAATTCCGTGCTTTCAAAACCATGATCGAAAAACAGTGTAGCCAGAAATTGATTAACTTTCGGTCTGATAATGGGACGGAATTCGTAAACTCGAAATTCAAGAGATTTTTCAACGAAGAAGGGATAGTTCACCAAACGTCAACTCCGTATTGTCATCAGCAAAATGGTCTAGCCGAGCGAACAATAAGGATTCTAACCGAAAAAGCTCGCTGTATGCTGTATGATGCGAATTTGGACAAACAGTATTGGGGCGAAGCAATGAACACCGCTGCATACATAAAGAATCGAGTTGTATCCAAAGTTTTGAACAACAAGTCGCCAATGGAAATGTGGACTGGTCAAAAGCCCGACGTCAGTCATTTTCGAATTTTTGGCTGTCGTGTAATAATTCATATTCCAATCGAGAAGAGACGAAAGTTTGACGCGAAATCAAAAGAATATATCTTCGTAGGATATAGTGACGAAAAGAAAGGTTACCGTCTAGCTGATCCAAAAACGAAGGGGATAATCGAGTGCCGAGACGTCGTATTTTTGGAATCAACTGATAATAGCAATTTTGTTGAGTTTCCAGTGATAGATTCAAGTAAAGCAAAAGCTGTTGATGATGTTGATGTCGACGACGGAAGTGAGGACGATGGTAGCAGCACATCGAGTAATAACACCATGGTCGATGCTGATAAAATCAAAACAGACGAATTATCGATTGCAGACGAGACGTCAGCGAATTTGCCGGAAGACTCATCGAGCGAATCATCGCTTTACGAAACCGATTCGGAGTGTGATGATTCTGCAACTCCACAAGTCGAAGGTAATATACGTCGAACGACCAGGCAGATTAAACCAGTAACACGGTATCCCGCTGGTTTGTGCGTATTAGCGGCTGGACGTGTGTTTGAACCGACGACCGTGCGAGAGGCGATGGCTAGTGACGACAAGATCGCATGGAAACGGGCCATGGATGACGAGTTCGATTCACATGCCAAGAATAAATCATGGGAGCTAGTCCATTTACCATCCGGATGCAAACCTATCAGCTGTAAATGGGTTTTCAAATTGAAAACGGATGCGAATGGAAACATCGTGCGACACAAGGCTCGTTTAGTCGCGAAAGGTTGTAGTCAAAGAGCAGGCATCGACTACAACGAAACTTTTTCGCCTGTTGTGCGTTATTCATCGATACGCTTTCTGATGGCTTTAGCTGTGAAATACAATCTGGACATCGAACAAATGGATGCAGAGACAGCATTTTTGCAAGGAGATATTGAAGAGCTCATATACATGCGTCAGCCAGAGGCGTTTGATGATGGCACGGGTCGTGTATGCAAACTGAGTAGGTCAATTTACGGCTTAAAGCAGGCATCGCGACAATGGAATTTGAAACTAAGTCGTGTTTTAATCGATTGTGGTTTTACACAGTGTCAAACCGACTCATGTATCTATGTCCGTCGAAACAACAAATCAATGGTAATAGTTGCTGTTTATGTCGACGATCTGTTGATTTTGTCAAATAATAATACATGGAAAAACGATTTGAAGCAGACATTGTCATCTACATTCTACATGAAAGATTTGGGTGAAGTGTCGAACATTCTTGGAATTCGGGTTGAACGTGACCGGATGCGAAAAACCATCACTTTAGATCAACGAAAGTATGCCGAAGATATCTTGAAGCGATTTAATATGAGTGATTGCAATCCAGTCAAAACTCCAGCTGATCTAAATCAAAAACTTTCTGTTCATATGGGACCAAGAACACACGAAGAAATCGAAGAGATGAAACATGTGCCATACCGTGAAGCTGTTGGTTCCATTTTATATTTATCGCAATGCACCAGGCCTGACTTATCTTATGCTATTGGTAATGTCAGTCAATATAATCATAATCCTGGAAAGGCTCATTGGAACGCTGTTAAGCGCATTTTTCGCTATATCAAATGTACAATTAATTACAAATTGTGTTTTTCAGAAGAAAAATCGCCAGAAATCGAAGGTTATTGTGATGCCGATTGGGGATCAAATGTTGACGACCGGCGATCCTATTCAGGCTACGTGTTTATGTGGCAAGGAAGCGCGATTTCTTGGCTTTGCAAAAAACAACGAACGGTAGCTCTTTCAACAGCAGAGGCCGAGTATATGTCTTTGTCGATTACTTGCCAAGAAGTGTTGTGGCTAATGCAACTCAAAATGGAATTGACTGGCGAAGCGAAGACGTCAACGGTTATCTACTGCGACAACAAGAGCGCTATCGATATTGGTACAAATGCGATTTATAGTGCGAGATCGAAACATATTGATATCAGGCATCATTTCGTACGGGCGCTAGTTCGAAAATCATCAATAGTCTTGAAATACTTAGCGACAGGAAGCATGATTGCCGATAATCTAACCAAGGCGGTATCCATCGAAAAACATGAATTTTGTATAAACCAAATGGGTATCGTAAATTGAATTCTTATATTTTGTATTTTATATTATAACTTGTTATACACTTGATTAAGAAGGGATGTTGAAATGTCAGCTGTTACTTAAATATTAATTAATTTCTATACAATGCTGGCAATGCTGTAATGTAACTGTGTACTTGATTTGTATACTCAACTGTATAACAATAAAAGTTAGTCTCGCTCAATACACTTTGCTAACAATCACAAGTCCTGCAAATATTATACGATTGCTCTCATAGCCAGTTTATTTTTCGCTTCGTCAATTGAACTTATTGACTCTTTGCCGATATGCACATATGAGCAAACATATCATTGAAATTCAAACACTAGAATTCTATTGAAACAATTGTAATGTAATGCTCATGCACTATTCTTGGTACTAATATAGTTTATTTGCACGTACTATGTACTCAATACTCATCTATGCGACAAATATCTACGTACTTACATCATTTTTATTGTGTGTCAGTATTTACTAGAAATTCTGCAAATGTTTACATGTACTTTATAGTGGCAATTGAAGAATGAGCTTATAGAATTATAGTTGTTCGAAACATGTGATTAGTTATGTGGGGATTTGCAATAAAAGGATGATCTGTCTTCATCCGATTTAATCGGATGAACATGCATGATGTACATTGGGGTAATAAAGATACATTTGTGAATAAAAACTAGTAATAATTACTAGTACCTACATTTTTATATCCTTCGATCATAGTGAAAGTGTTTGTGAAGTTTGTAACGCAGTGAAGGAAGCATCTCGGACCAAATAAAAAGTATACATACATATATGATCAGCATGACATGGGGAGTCGATTGAGCGATGTCCGTCTGTCTGTCTGTCCGTCCGTCTGTTGCAGTGTGGTTTCCTCGGCAGCTATGAAAGATACGGAGCTGAAATTTTGTACACGTGCTTCTTATTGCTGCAGGCTGTTTGTATTTTTGAATCACCGAAATTTAATCACTGGGTCATGGGGCTGCCATACAAACCTAGCCCCCCAATTTAAGTTCTTCGAAGAAAAACTATTTTGATCTGGACACCAATTTCAACCAAAGATCATGAAAATGTATTTCAATAATGATATTATCAGCAAATCTGGTGAATTAATTCAAAATCACAGCGAATCACAAATAGCTGGTGAGTTTAATAAAAATTTTATTGAAATTGGCGAAAATATCAGAAAAATGATTTCACTTTATTTTTAAAGTGTTTCACTTTACATTTAAAATGTTTTGATTGTAATATTAAAAAGTAAAAAAATATTTTTTGCCTTTTTTTAATATTTTTTTTTTTTGTTTTTTTTTTTTATTTTTTTTTAATTCAATTTATTGTTCAATAGTGCACATTTTTCTTAACAATTCGTGGGGGGGAGGTAATTCAGAGAACAGACTATAATATCTTCACAACTGTATTATATATTAATTTGGATTAACAATTCTAGTACCATGTACATGTAATTAGGAAAAACAAGGATGTGTTAACTAGCTCAAGGAAAATTGTATAAAAAACCTTGCGTATTCTTTTTATATTATATGCTTTTAACTTATGCCTAATCTTAACTTATTAACTAATTCAAAAAATACATTTAAGTTACTGACTAAAATTAGTTAAAGTAAACTAGGTATTGGAAATAAGATTATGTGAACAGTGATGTAATTAGTGGATTAGCACTAGAGATACTTCTAGCTTCAAAACTAAAGGATCTTCTGCTAGCTAGTTCCGCGATTGTGATTGTATCCGTCAAGCGATGTAGCTCACGCGTAGAGAACGAACGGGGTTTCTTAGTGATCATTTTTAAAATTCGATTTTGTTCTGTTTGAATTTTATTTTTGTGGTGCATTGCACACTGACCCCAAACCGGTATACAGTAAGAAATAATTGGTTGGATAGCCATTTTAAAAACTAGTAACTTGTTCGATAAAGAGAGCTTAGAGCGTACATTTAGAAGTTCATTTTGCGCAAAACTTGCTTTGGAAACTTTTGAGAGGACATAGTCAACATGATTCGAAAATATCATCTTCTTATCTAAGCAGACACCCAAATAAGTGACATCGTCGTCCCATTGGATTTCTTTTCCTAGGAAATTAATTTTTCTGGACGGTAAGCTATTTCGACTCCACTTTTTTGTAAAAAACACAGCTTTTGTTTTATCTTGATTTATTTTTATCTTCCACCGATGATAAAATTGGTAAAGAAGTTCAAGCTGTCTTTCTAAAATTTAAGTGATTCTTTCTGGACATTCGGATGGCGTATATATGCACATATCGTCTGCAAATAGCGCTAGTTCGCAGCCATTTGTTTTGGGAACATCTGCTGTGTATATGTTGAATAGAACGGGACTTAAACACGAGCCTTGAGGTACTCCCGCATGTATTAAGTTCCTTTCGGAACATTTTTCTGCAACTTTAACAGCAAAGGAGCGGTTTGTGAGGAAACTGCTTATTAGTTTGACTAGGGCTACTGGCAATCTGTGGGACAAGAGTTTGTGTACTAGACCATCATGCCATACTGTGTCGAATGCTTTTTCGATATCTAGTACAACGAGGCCCATCGATTGTTTCTTCTTAAAAGCTTTCTTAATTGATTTGGTCACCCTGTAGACTTGATGCGTTGTTGAAAATCCTGGACGAAACCCAAATTGAACTGGTGGAATGATGTCGAGCGAATGTATTGCTTCGTTCAATCGGTTGAGGATAACTTTTTCGAAAACCTTGCTCACAGATGGTAGAAGGCTAATGGGTCGATAGCTTTGGGGGGATCTAGGATTCTTCCCTGTTTTTGGTATGGGTATTATAATTGCGTGCTTCCACTGGTCTGGGAAATAATGAATTTTTAGACAGGAATTTACTAAAAAATTGAGGAGGACAATGGCCTTCTTCGGTAGCTTCTTAAGCAATAAGTTGGTTATGTTATCGTATCCAGGAGACTTTTTGTTTTTCAGATTATTGAGTATTTTTTTAAGTTCACTTGGAGAAGATAGAAATGGCTCGATTGGTTCCGTGGGAAGACTTCGTAATTTACTTATCGAAGTATCTACGATATATTTTGTTAATGGTGCACCCAAATTACAGCTTGTATTATGTGCATCTAAGAAGCTTTCAGCTATTAATTGTGCCTTGTCCCCATTATCGTAAACCACGGAAGTGGAGCCATTTAGAGGGGGGATTTGAAAGTTATGGTTAGTGATTTTTTTGATTTTCCATAACCTATTATCGTTTTTGCTAATATTGGCTAATTTTTGGCCCCATATTACATTTTTAGCGCGTAGAATTTTTTGTTGAATTTTTTTGTTGATATTATTTATTATGTTTTTCAAGGAGTGGTTTCTCGAGCGCTGCCACTGTCTTCTAAACAAATTTCTAAGTTTTATTAACTCCTTAGTTTCCTCGTCTATAATCATATTTGTTGGTTTCTGACGTTCTAAAACACGAGTAGCATTCTCATGGGCACCAAGCAGCATGTGATTGAAGGAAACCAGCAAATCATCGACTTGGATCGACTGCGTAACAGCGGAGAGGTCCAGCGACCTTAGGTCAATGTTTTGTTCCAGTAATAACTTGAACTTTTTCCAGTCAGTGTGTTTATAGAAGTAACTGTTACCATTCGTGTGGGCGGAAGATTGACCGTTACTTATATTGAAAACGACTGGAAGGTGAGGTGATGATAGCTCATTAATCGTAACAGGTTGATCAATGCACATCAAGCCATTACTTATGACCAGATCTAAAAAGGAAGGGTTACCTTTGGGAGGATAAAACGTGGGACCAGTAGGTGTGTGTATAAAAAGATTTCGATTGAAAAGCAATTTGAAAAGTATTTTTCCCGCACCGTTACTTCGAAAACAATTCCAATGGGGATGTCTGGCATTAAAATCTCCACATAACAGAAATTTATCAGCCTGGGTGCTAAGTTTTGTCAGATCGCTCTCAAAGGATTTCAATTTAGCATTATTTAATTTTGTGCCTGGAAAGTAGATACCGAAAATAGTTATATTATGATCCTTTAGATTTATAGCGATGCATTCTACCGCTCCTAATTTGTAATCAGGTAATACATAATGTGAAATATCTTTTCTAATCACAATGGCTACTCCTCCCCCTTTGTCAACTTTTCTGTCGTTTCTATATATATTAAAATTAGCATGCGATAATTTATCTTTGTCTTTCAGCCAAGTTTCCGTGAGAATAGCAACATCTATGTTATTGTTGCAGATATAATCAAAAAATTCGTCTGTTTTATTGTTAAGACTTTGGGCATTCCACAGTATCGCTTTAATATTGTGGCACATCTAGAAACTTGACTGCAAGATTTACGATACAGTAGTACTGGTCTTTTTTTTATTTTTACAATATTTTAAAAACTTTATTTTCCCACTTTGCTTCTACTGGGAATCGAACTGGGTACCTATCGTTTCGTAGTCCTACTTCCTACACCTAAGCTATCTGAGATTACTAGCACTGAACAAAATAGCGGCGGGCTTATGTACATGCGACACAGCCTTCAAAATGAAACAACTTTAAAACAAAGTTGAACAAAATCGATGTTTCAGTCAATTTTGAATAGATCATTAAAGTGAACCCTATTAAATTTAATATAAAACTATTTGTTTTTAAAATGATTTATTGATGTATTCCTATTTTGTTTTTAATATGTTTCACTTCAAATGTAAGTGTTGATTTTTTTCTCAGTGTAGAAATTGAAAAAAGTACGAACGCGGATAGGTTAAATTGAAATTTGGAGGACATGTGAGCGCCATGTAGCTCTAGAAACTACAAGTATGCCAATTCAGAAAGATCGGTCTAAGTTTTCCCGAGTTATCGAAAATGAACGATTGTTAAGGTTTGTGTTCGTAGAGACGACTCATGTGATGGTCGCTCAGCGATCGAAGTTAAACCACCGGTTTTGAGCACTTAATGCGTATATTTTCTATGTAGACGTGTTCCTTTAGTTGATAGTTGATACTAGGAAAGTAGCAGCATTAAAAAAATATGCAAATATGGCTCGAAATTGGGTGCAGAACTACGCTCGCTTAGCGATCATCACATGAATTGTATCTACGACCACGTACCTTTAAACATAAACGTGTGATTATCGTGCTAAAAATCTATTCTACAGGTGTCAAACTTAACCCTCGGATGGTTCAGGTAAATTTTACATACGTAAATGGTTCAGTGGGGTCTGACAGACCCCAAGGCAAAAATCAATCTAGAACTTAAATTTTTGATTTTTCGTCACATTTGCTTGAACTAGAAGTAACTGTGAAGCCTTTTGATTAAGTGGTATATAAAAAAAAGTGGTATTTGGACAGTAGTTTTTAGGATGTGGAAGAAAAAATTAGGTGGTGTCAAATTTGAGGGTAAATTGAACTTATCATAAATAAATCAATATAGATAAGTACATCAAATTTTTCTACGTAAGGTTAATATTTGTTCCTAAATCGGGATTCATGGTTAGTCAATATTTAGAGCATTCTTCACAGCTTTTTCCTCGATGGTCTTCGCAGATTGGCTTTTTGTAAGCATTGCATCTGTATTTTGTCTTCCGATCCTTTGCTCGTGTGCATAGAAAACATCTTTGCCTCTTTTGGGGGCCATGATACCCCATTGTGGACCTGGGGCAACTGACGCCATGGGGGGTTAGAGTGGGTGGTTGTCAAGCTGAACAATGCCCAAAATGTCGTCATATTTCGCGCTGTGCTTCAACGAATATTATCCGTTGATTTCCTCCTTCGTAGAAGAGGTTCGACAAGTGCAGAGCCAAGTTCGTTGAGGAAGCTTTATGTATTATGTAAAATACCCAGCTAATTCTTACGCTCATAAAAGTCGTTAATTTATGACTTGACTTAAAAGTCGTAAGGTTATTACACAATAGTGAAAGGAGATCGTCATAAATGAAGAACATGTAAAAAACGGAATGATGTTGAATGAATTGAGTAAAAAATTTAAAAAACCCCTAATTCAAAACACCTTAAATTTCTTTCAAAAATAACATATCTGATTTCACAAATGTAATCTAATTACAAAGTTTCAGCACTTCCCGACCATTATTATTACATTTTATCGTTTTCCAAATAACAAACTTTGAAAATTTGCCACAAAACGAAAAATGTACTTTTGTAAAAAAGACATACGTAAATGGTTCGTGTGGTCTGACAGACCCAAGAGCACTTTCAAACAGCTACAGCTATAAATAATTAACAAAATCACACATTCAAGCAAACTCATGCTTAAGTGAACGTATTTGACACATACTTAAATTCAGGGGCGTAGCCAGGATTTCGTTCAGGGGGGGGCAAGCCCGACAATTTTTCAACATCATGACAATTTTCTTAGGAGTTTTAATCGTCGGTCTCGTAAAAATTGCTAGGCAAAATTTAGAGTAGTCTAGCTGGTGTAATGGTTAGTGCACGCACATTCTTTGCACAGGGTCATGGGTTGGATACCCACTGTGAATGAATTCAGTTTATGGTGTTTTTCGAACTCACGCCCCTTGTGACGAACTATGATCTCACTCAGATGTTAAACGAGTACCCATTTATGGTGATGCATGCTGATGACCTCAACACCTCAACAAAAAAGCAGTTAAGATCTTGGATTGGATGGTGGCGCCTGTTATTTTTTTAAATTTTAGAACCAAATTTCAGGAAAGGAAGTCGAGAATGATTTTCGACACCATTTAACGAAAAATGGCAACTGAACGTGTTTATACTTTTCCTGGTGATTGTGATTAAATTCAACTGGCTTCCGATTCTGCTTTTTAGACCGTAGCTCGTCTATATTCAGTGCTATTTTTGGCTATTGGACTGTATAATCGCATTGCGAGATCAATGCCGGTTTTAAATTCTGGCTTTGCTTGGTTCTACAGGATCGCACCTCCTGCCGAAACATACCAAGAAGCCTCTTATCTCACATTCACAGCATCCAGTCATAGAAAGAAACCAATATCCGACAGTCGGCTGGAGACATTTTGGGATACCTGCTTTTTCTCTTCCTTAAAATAAGAGCCCAAGCCCTTAACCCTTCTGCCGGCACAAAGGTCTGGCCAGACCTTTGGCACTATAGTTCGGTCAAAAAAGTATAGACAATGAGATCGCAGCGACTTCATACTTCATGATATCCTAAAATAATATGTTTAGAAGCGTTTTACAAAAATTTGAAAAAAATCGTTTGAAGTTTTGAGCATGCTTTTGACGCAATTCAATTTATAGTGCTTTTTGATACCCAATAGGTCTGGCCAGACCTATAGTTTTTCGCCCCATTTTTCTCTAAAAAAAAGTGGTAAAAAGTGAAAATATCAAATTTTCCTAAAATTATTATATTTACTAGGGGGCTTCGCCCCCTGCTCGCTACGCTCGTCAACCCCTGATGAAGTTTCGACATTTAAATACTCTCGCATCGCTTACATCTAAGCGATATCGTTCTGGAACTCGAGAAGGAGTCAAATGCAGTCGGGTTTAAGAAAAAATTTAACAAGACCAAAGTTCTTATTCTGAGTGGAAATTCAACTCCGCCATAAATATTTATTTAGATAATATTGTTACCGTTGATGATGGTATCAAGAGCATTCCACAGCCAAGTGCTTTCGGTGGGTTGTCCAAAATTTTACAAAACAGATTGAAAAAACCAAAGCTGTTGTAAGGGAACACTATGTACTTGGAAAGCTGTAACTAACTAACTCATCAAGACTTAAGATCTTAGTTAAGCCAGCGAATTATATCGCATTTGAAAGTGACAGTGGATACGTACCTAAATTTCTGGTGGACGCAAACAGCCCGAAAAAGTGTCACGCTAGATCTCTGAATGAATAGTGTTCGACTGAAAAAACGGTGGTCCAATTAGGAGACATTGCGAGAAACCGTATACGTTATGGGATGTAAGTGCAGTCGTTACTCTATTTTTCACAAGTGGTTAAGGCACCCTATAGTAGAAATGAGCATTTTCTTATTTAAAATAGCAAAAATAAGCAATTTTTCCAGACATTTAATGTTCATGTTTAAGGGCTTTCAAGATTTGTTCACGTTTCAGTCAGTAGTCGGAACACATAAAATTGTTCACCTTCACGTTTACGCGAGTGTACTGGATAGACATTAAAAAGAGCCATCCATAACGCTCAGGATTGCCGTAAATTTTAACGGTCGCCCCTCCCTGCTCCCCCTGGCTTCGCCTATGGCCACAGTAGCACACCCACAAGTGAAATGTGTGTGCTGGTACGCAGCCTCCGTCAGTTACAAGAGGTCACTCGCTGTCAACTATTTGTATGTGCCTCCTGACTGCAAACTGTCCTGATTATAGCTTCTCCGGCAACACATGTAGTGGTGGAAAAGGCAACTGCTGCCCCAGCAGCAGAAAATTTTTGAAAATGTTGTATAGTGCAGCGATTTTTTTACTACATCGGTAAGAATTTTTTTACCAACTTCATCGACCAGGGGGGGGGCGACCGCCCCTCCCTGCCCCCCCCCCCCCTGGCTACGCCCATGCTTAAATTACATATGCATCAAAATACCATTCAATTAGTTTTTCTATAAACATTTTAAGATTTAAATTTCTCTGGGGTCTGTCAGACCCCACTGAACCATCCGAGGGTTAACACCCTCTTTCGAGGGTTGTAATTTCTGAACCTTCGCAGCTAGTTCCTTGAAATGTTCACCAATAATATGGGCAGTGCAGTGCTCCGCGAATTTCATAGACAATGAAGAGTATATCTGTTTTGGAATGTTGCTCTCCGAGTGATTTCCCGATTTACGGGCATATCCACTCGGAGAGTGCAAAAATGTTACGACATTCGTCGGGACGACAGCGGAGGGCTCCACGACTGTATCGTGGGATGCGGAGGCTGCGTCCCAACCAAACACATTGATGTTCATAGACAATGTTCGATTAGAAAAGACAAAACTGCGATTTCGGCAGCTGTAATTTTCGAACGCGGATAGGTAGGACCTTAAAATATGCAGCCAAGTAGATCTACATGTACTACAAGTACAATTTCAGAACGATCAACCAAAAAGTTATCGAAAATGAACGCTTGCCAAAAATACATTTAAAACAGACAAGACTGATCACAGGCCTCACCGAGGAATTTATGTAGGGATTAAGATTTCTTTGTGTGGCAGTGGTGTGCTGTACATTTTGCTGTACATTTACAATTGCTGTACGACAGGTCAAAATGCTGTATGTCTGGTCAGCTTACTCTAAGACCATCGAGAAAAAATCTGGCGGTTCTCAAGGAAACGTATAAGCGTTTCTAACTACTTTCTACTTAATGAAATTAAGAATTTGTGTTATAAATAAATATAATTTACAGGTCGTCGGTCCCAGCAACAATTCAGCCTTACGGACCTTATTAACCCTTAACTACATTCGTGGGGGACTAGGGTCCCCCAAGATGAACATTTTTAGACTTATCTCAAATGTTTTAAATTTGATGCGGTTGAACTTTCGCGTATTCGTAGCACTGCCTAAGAGCTTGCAAACAGAGAAAAAGCGCTGGACTGCAGCTTATAGGTTAGAAGCTGTAAGCCCTTAGGGGACCTAGGTCCCCCACGAATGTACTTACGTAGGTAAATTTTTTTTTGGACTTCCGATATACAGTGCGTACTCGATAATCCGAAGCCTCGAAACCTCGAATTTCCAGTAATCCGGATCACCTCAAAGATTACATTGTCCACTCTGTAGTCCGAATTTCAAGAGCTTCTCTAATCCGAATCTGACTTTTTTCTCATAATAACAGTGATATTATTGTCCGAAATAAAAACAACAGTTTTCTTTGTTCTTGGAAGAAACAAAATCTATGATAACAGAGTAAAATTCTTCGAAAATAGAAAACAGATTCTTCGAACAATTTGATTAAATTCGTCCATTTCCTCGAAATTTAGAGCAAATTAAAGGCTTCCACTAGTCCGAATTCCTCTGTAGTCCGGATCGACCCTGATTTTTATTAGTTCGGATTATCGAGTACGCACTGTATTTGCATTTTTCTTCTTGTATTTTGCAGTTTTGAATAGAATTTGAGATTATAGTAAATAGAGAATATATTTTATTATTGCAATGGAAGTTAAATCATGACAACTTTTACAAAATTATTCAATTTGATGGACTGGGGCCGGAGGTCGAACCATGTATGGCTTCGGATCATCAGAATCAAATGCAATCCCTATTTTCGATATTTTGAGTTTAGTACAGTTTCTTAATTATTTAAAGAATTGCAGATAACTTGTAAGAATAAAAGATGGCAGCTGTTCTCGCAGAACGACTACCAATTTCTAAGAGAAAAATTCATGAAAAAAAGCCCCTTTTTTTCCGCTTGTGATTTTCAAGATTGTTAACTATATTTAAAATTATAGTTATATTTTTCATTCTTTATTGTGTAAACAACGTAAAAAACAGTTTAGCTTTTTGTGGAATTACATTTGAATTTTAGACTCGACGATTGAAGTAAGTACTGAAAGTGTACCATGCGAAATGGCCACTTTCTATAATTAAAGCTGCAAACTTTACATGCAGCTTTCAAATCTTTAAAAAATTATATTTTTGCATTTATAACACGTCTATGATTTGTTTTAGATTAGGAATTGGCAGCATTTCCAAAATTAAATGTATTAAAAATCACATTTGGTAATGGGGGACCTAGGTCCCCCACGAGTGTAAATGTGTAGGCTGGAAATAGCGAGTGTAGCTGAGGGTGGGCCCCATAGACTCGGCGATTTATCGGCCAATCAAAGCTCATTTCTGTGGAGAAAGCACATTCTTTAGGTTCCACTATCGAATTCGCAAGAGAAAATGAGCTTTTCCCACAGAAAATGTGCTTTCTCCACAGAAATGAGCTTTGATTGGCCGATAAATCGCTGAGTCTATGGGGCCCTTTAGGAAGCGTCAAAGACGCCACGAGCGTCGAGGAAAAAAGCGGAATATGTATACCGAAACACGTGCGGCGACTGCGAAAAGTTCTAGTACCACCTCTAATAGCGACTACCTTTATTGGGAACCAAGAGTGGTCTCTTTAGACAGGCTTCACTGTATATTCAAAAGACCCGGCTACAAGACAAGCTAAATCATTTACTTTGGCCACCCTGATGCAATCGAGGAGTGCAGCTGAAGATTTGGATAGAATCAGTACTTTGCACAATTAAAGTGATTTTTACTGCTAAAACTTTGCCGGTCACATAGAAACGGAAGTACAACTGAAATTGAGCAATGACTAGTTGCTATACATACATATCTGGAACTCATCGAGTCTTAGCCAAGCAATATGTTTTACATATTTATTTTGTGACCACTAAATCGTAGTGTCCGTCAAATAAAAAATATAAATAAACCATTCACCTCCCATCAATTATACTCGGTGTCAGTATTTCACATTTAAATGCTAATTTACGAATTGAGTCATCACTACGTGTTGTCAACTACAATGTCTTATTATCACATTTTAAAGCGGGGAAATACGTGAAAACATATAAAATTGAAGCTTATAAATTATAAAAGTATTCCTTTGTGTTAATTTAAATAATTGATCAATAAAGTAACTCTAATTACTGAACCACGTACCTTTCAGGGGTATCCTATTGACCCCCAAACAAGTACAGCTTGCATTTACAAGTATAATACTTTTGAGTTGATGATAGCAGCAAATCAAATGGACACGAATTCTTCTTTTTAGAGACACATAAATTTAATTTTCACATTTTTTAATTTTTCTTTACAGGGCACTTTCACTGCACTCCATTTAATTTTTTATTTTTTTTTTTAATATTGTGCCATAACTTTTTTTTCTATTTTTAAGAAAAAAACACAATTACATCGACACTTGAAATTTAAACATCTACATCAAAACAAACTAATTTTCACGTGCCGCGCCGCACCGTCATCGCGCACTAAACCATAAAAAATGCCGAAAACTATTAACAACCGACAATGTATTGGCAAAGATAGTTTTGTTATTTGGGCAAAAGATGCTTCCGATTCCGGCATATGAAAGGCGTGCTATGAAGCAATTCAATGACGAAACAGCAGGAATCATCGGTAGTAGAGGAAAAAATTGCGCTGGCATAAAAACGCTATCAGCCCCAAATAAAACGAACGCGTGTGTGTATGAATGAATATTATGCGTGAATAACGCCAAGTACATTTATGATAAATAAAAGCACATGAATTTCTTGTTTTTTTTTTACATACGAGTAGTATCCATGTGAGTTAACATGTAGCCAAAATAACACGCATATAGGAAAGGCGAAAAACAGCGGCCCACACCATGGACCTTGGACACGCACTACCCGCAGTGATTTTGGCTATGGATTTCAGTCTGGAGGATCATACAAATTTGCAAATCACCATTCACCAGTTTTCTGTTCTGAGATGATCAGAAGATGCCAACAAAACGACAAATTAATTATTTCTTAACACTCGTATCCGAAATAATGGCGACAACAATTAACAACATCCGAGAAGAAGAAAAAAAACGAATTTCCTTGCATCATAATTTTCTGGTTTTCCATTCAAAAAGAAGCAATCACGACACCAGGTGAACGTGAGCGCGAAATCGAGTCGCAAAGAGCGCGAATCACGAAAAGTATCTACCGCGCGATATGGATGGGCATTACTTCTTCTTCCGATAAAAACCCGCCGTTGACTGAATAGGAATACCGAAAGACAACTTGGGCCGTGTGAGAGAAGCTAGCAGCGGGTCTGGAGAGTATACGGTGGTGTGGTGATGTCATTAAATTTCGCCGTTCGGAATAGCATACAACTAAACTAAAGGCGCGTTTAGATGGCATCAAACTTGTTTGCATCCAACTTTTCCCTCAAACTTATCAAAGTTGTAAGGCTGTTTACACGTACGATATTCTCTCAAACAAATCTTATCCAACTTGTTGGCCGTGTAAACAGTAGTTGAAAGTTGGAGCGGTCGTAAAACTTTATCAGTTTTTGCAATACGTATTAGTACAGGAAAAATATATTTGCTTTTTATTTTATTTTTTCGTGAATATTTTAACTATTTAGGGAAACATACCCGAATGAGTATACAGCGTGCCCCAAAAGTCAACGGAACGCCAGAATTGGATGATAGTGAACAGATATTGGTAATCAGGCGCATTAATTCTTTATTATTAGAAAGTATATTTATACTTCGATTGGACTATAATCAATGCATCTAAAACAAGTTGTCCAACTTCTGTTTTCACGGTGGATTTGTTTGAATGCTCGTTCCACTTCAAACTTGTTGTCCAACTTCTGTTTACACGATGGATTTGGTGTCCAACTTGTTTGAATGCTCAAAAGTTGGACGACAAATCCATCGTGAAAACAGCGCTTAAGGCACGACGATTATATATGAAGCCAACTACGTCGGGCCTTATAAAAACCTCACCGCATATAGCGTGCAAGCAACCCTAGCAAATGTACGAACAAGAGCAAGCCCCCAAAACCATAAGCAAGCAGTGAGCAGCAAGCTGGATAGCCATACCACGACCGATAGTTGTGAATGCCTAAGATACCGCGCGAGCAAATAGAGTCGAACCAGCTAGCTCGCACTAGCATATAGCATTTCCGAACCGACCGACTAATACAACTGAATGCACGCTGCTGCTACCTTTACTCGCGAAGCAGATGATTATCTTCGTCATCGGTTCAATTGGTGGAATCACGGCTATGGCTATTGTCTGCAAGCCATGTGGTGGACAAGCAACCTGTCGCGAGTGTATCTTCAAAGTTAGGTAGGTATAGACAGCGCGGAAACATGCAGATATGCGAGGACATGTACTACGAACTACGCGATAAAGCACTATGGGGGAAGCTTTGTGGTGTTTGGGTTTCCCGGCAACATTTGACTGAATGACGACTGACCGACTCAGCCTTTCACGATACACCACTATATAGCCAGCTAACCAGTCGTGGCCACTCGGTTACCTTGCCATCTTGTCCATACTATCGAGTAACACACAATCGCCGTCCTTAGGGCATAAATCATAAACAATGAATTTCTTTGTTACTTGCGTGTTTCTTGGACAATGTCTCGTAAGTTGTAGTACACTTTATGGTGGTATGGTACGTTGTTGGTGACAACTTTTGTTTAGTTTTTTCTATCCGTCTAGGCTAGAATAACTATTTTGCAAAGCAAATATGAAGGACTATAGACTTGACACCTACATTGTCCTTCATTGTTTGCCCTTTAGGTAAATGTGGAAAGTTTTGTCAATCGCTCAAAATTTATCCATAACAGCCAAGGTTCATGAAGGTAATGTCAGTAAGGTAAGTAAGGTAAGGTCAGAGCTGTTGGTCTATTCAGTGTAAATGACGGCTTAATTTTTGCCATTAAAATAGCGAAAATTCTTACTTAACGCTAGGAAAGGTTATTCGCTTAAGTCTTTTTATTAAATTAAATTATCAGTCCACATATTGATGAGCAACCTCAACATTAATATTTCTTTTGGTTGGTTGGTTGGTAAAAAAATGGGAGAACGAGTCAAACGCGCAAATAGCCAAAAAGCGCCGTTCTGAAAGTACAAACTTCGTGGAGGTTAATTTAACATCTTTCTTGATATGGCGCAAGTCCTCAGAATTCTTTATTTCGAATTAGCAGCACTTATATAGTGGGGCAGAGATCTTGCTCCAACGGAATGCACACACGGTCCGCATGAGAGCTGCCAAGGGTAGCACCCCTTTTGGCCAGTTCATCAGCCATCTCGTTGCTCTGTATGTTCCTATGTCCAAGTACACAAAGTAGTGTGATTTGTTGTCGTGTGCCAATGCTGGTCACACGCAGCTGCGGAAATGTAGATGCGAGAGAAACTCTGATTCACTTTCTGTGTCATACTTCAAACACTTTGGAAATCGTCTTCACCGATTTCAATGCCATGATAGCAGCCTGGCTATCTGAGCAGATGACGTTACTGTGTCTTGTATATGCTTCTGAATACTTGAGAGGCCTTCATGATTGCAAACATTTCGGCCAGAAAAATGTTGGCATGAACAGGAAGGCGGTAGCATTCACAGATATTTCGCAATCCACAAACGATTCCGGCACCCACGCCACAATCCATTTTAGACCCATCGGTGAAGAAAGTGGTGTCAAATCATTGACCACTTCATTCTCCTTTCACTCACCTCTGGTTGGGAATTTAACATCAACGTTTTTGTTCACCACTTAGTTTGAGCACTTTGAAGATCGTTACAACGTTGTGTGAGCTGACTTACACTATTCCCGTGGCTCCAGACTATTCCTATGACTCTAGCAATTTAACTCTTTGAGCCCGACTGCGCTGCATGCTGCCAGTTGGTTAACAAAAGGATCGATGGGTGGAAGATGCAGGATAACATTCAGCACGTCCCTCGGGAGATGCATACCACCTGTGATGCTGAGGGAAACCGATCTTTGAAGTTTTGTAACACTGTATCCTTTACTGATCGCTGGTCACCAAACGAGTGACCCGTATGTTAGGATGAGCCAAATCACCGCTGTGTAAACCCATAGTACCATGCCTGGCCTAAGACCCCATTTGCTGGATACTGTCTTGCAGGCGTAAAAAGCAATGCAGACTTTTTTAACGCGCTCTTCAATGTTCAACTTCCTGATAATAATAATAATGGACTTAACCATAGTGGTGGGCACTGCTATCTAGAACGTATATTGTGCCATAGTCCTTTAATTAAGAAGGTCGTCTACAAAATTTAATAAAGGCTAGAAGCTCCTTCAGAGAGGAACACCTAATCATTCTGATGCTTAGTAAATCGCGTCCAAGGATTGATCTCCTGGACCTGGCGATCACCGGGCATTCTAACAATAAATGAATGGAGGTTATGTCTTCCTCCGGGCAAAGGCGACATTGAGTCTCCCTTGATAGATCAATTACAAATGGAAATGGTAGCGGAGCCCGAAATAACCCGTAAGAAAGCCTATCAATAGTTTAAGCTCGGAACTGCGCAGACATTTAATATCGGAGTAGCTGATGGAGCACACTAGCTCTTTTGCAACTCTTAGGCCAGGGTGCAATGTCCAGTAGTTAAGCGCCTCAGGCCCGAAGACCAGTTACCAATTACACCTCTAGCAGCTATCCAGCTGATTCCACAGAAGGGCTCAAGACCGATGAGAATAGAAGATGAGCCCCCCTTGCTATTTCGTCCGCGTATTCATTTCCTTCAACGCCTCTGTTTGTGACCCGGTACCCAAAAGATTGAAACAGAGTTACGGATGGAGACGTTTTGAAGGAGGTCAAAGCACTCGCTTACCATCTTTGAGGTAAACTTGTGTGAAGCTAGCGCCTTAATTGCTGCCTGGCTATCAGTGTAAATGGCGATATGTGCACCACGGAGACCCCGTCCCAAGATCTCCCTGGCACAGATACCGATGGCTTGAATTTCTGCTTGGAAGACGCTAGGCCATTTGCCCATTGCAACCGAGATCCTGGTATTGGGTCCAAAGACTCCAGCACCTACACCGTGATCGGTCTTAGAGCCATCAGTAAACCAAGTGAAGCTTCTAGTATCCATACACGGGTTGCCATTAGCCCATTCCTCCCGATCTGGGATGTGAAGGGCGAACTTCCTGCCGAAGCGCAGTTCCGTGATCATATATGTAATCTGATACCTGGCAGATTGATAGGCCAGGAACTTGTTACAGGAGACCGTGAGTCAAGCATGCCGAAATTCAATAAATTAAATGCAATTTCCCATACTTTTTCATAGAAATCATTTATATTCAGGAGTCAATGCATCCTTGATTTAAGGCGAAACTCAAGGAGACCTTAAGTTTTCAATAGACTTGAAATATTATATTTCAAGGAAGGTGGGTAGCTACCTTGACTTCAAGTGAGGTTGACTATAGAAAATTTCAAAGTCTCCTTGAGTTTCTCCCTAAATCAAGGATGCATTGACTCGTGAATATAAATGATTTCTATGAAAAAGTATGGGAAATGACATTTAATTTATTGAATTTCGGCATCCTTGACTCAAGGTCTCTTTAAGTTAAGGAATGTTCATAAATACGGGCCGTAGTGGTAAAAGCACAAGTGATGCCAAGACCGGCAACTTCCAGATAACGCCCAAATACTTCCGAGCTGGACAATAATTGGAATTGATGTCTGTTTATACTTGGGAGCGTTAAAGGCGGTATTTTGGATTTTGTACAGCATCAGTTTTGTCTTACCCGGGTTTACGCCCAGGCCACACCTTGTGGCCCTTATCAAGCCGAGTTAAGATCTTATTAATTACTACTGGCCACAGGAGTGGAGAGATAACACCACCGTGAGCCGTGAGGTCTTCCTCTACAGACGAATAGGAATAAAAGCTGTTAATTGCCCAGATAATCTTTTCCTCAGTAATATTGGTGAACAGTCCGTCTCTCTGCCAGTCGCCTCAACTGTGCGAACGTTGGCTCGGCATGCAAGTTCTCTTAAATAAATAACAGGTGCGACAGTACAACATTGGACCTAAGCCGCAGATGGGCTAGTGACATCTAATTTCCATGATCTTAACTGTTTTTTTTTCTGTCGAGGTGTTGAGATCAACAGCACACTCAGCAATATTATGTATGGGTGTTTGTGAAAACATCCTAAACTGAATTGGTTCACGGTGAGACTCGAACCGCACCGAGGGTGTGCGCACTAACCACAACAACAACCAGACTTGGCACCAACTTCTCTTGCACTCAGGGAAATGCGTATTCATCAGAAGGTCAAGACTCGCCAGTAGATTCATGGGCGTAGCCAGAAGAGGCAGGGAGGGGCGGTCGCCCCCCCTCTGGTCGATGAAGATGGTAAAAAAATTCGAATCGACTACGCATCATCAAATTTATCCCATTTTTCGTGACAATGTACTTGCCGGGTACATTGCGGCTAGACGAAGTAAGCAAGGTAAGTTGGATTTTTGGAAATTGGCGTCGTCGAAACGACGAAAGATGAACTTTGTGTAACTTTTAGAACTCCAGTATTTCTCATGGCTGGTTGTCGATTCGACGATAAGTCTGTGTCCATACAACTAGCTCGTAACAAATATGTTTATTTTTTAAATGTGGGACCTATTTTTTCAAAACTTATCGAAAAAATATTTACTAGGACAAAAATAAGACAAATCAGGAAAATGACTCAAAATTCTCCCTCATTTTAGGAAGATTGCATTTCGAACTCATTAAAAATCGGCTCCAAAATCGATGTTTTTCCATTCTAAATAAACTAACGATTGAAAATCTGTCAGATTTTATAAATGTTTTGAGAAAGGGAGCGTCGTCGAATCGACGAAGCATGACCTTTCCGTACTAAAAATAAGCATGACCTTCCAGGGTTAAAGAACGGGTCTCATATTTCAGTGTCTTTCAAGTTCTATTTTTTTCTTCTCAGTACCGTATAGCCCCTTTTGGGGCCATGTTGCGTTAGCATATCATTTCGGAGTGTATATAATGTTGTAAGCACTATATATTTCCATTCACATGTACGGAAATTTTGGACCACCCCGAGATTCGATCTCCGGACCTCTAGATTACTAGCATCGTAGAGTGCGACTCAACCAATGGAGGCACAGAGCGGGTCTTTCAAGTTATTAAATCAAAATTTATTTTCTAGATGAATCAAACCAGCAATAAAATGTAGCCACTGTTAATACTTTGATAAATTTATTTATTTATTTATTTATAAATTCGGATGTTTTACAGAGCTTATACGCTCCAATTACAAAACAAAACAATAATGCTAAGAATTAAAAAAACAAAGTTGAGTAAGGTAAAATCAATTATCAATTATTAAAGTTTTTAAAATGAAATGAAATTATAAACCAGAGACCCTTCCGAAAATAACGCTCCTTAGGTCTGATTTGAAAATATCAAGAGACGTGGGAAAAGAACCAAGTTGTAGGATGTTGTGATTTCGGGGTAAACGAAGCAGGGGCGAGTGATAGTATAGCTCTGTGCGGGCGAAAGGAATATCGAATAATGACGATAGCCTCGTTAATCTATTTGGAACGCGAATAGTAAATTCGTTGTGCAAAAGAAGCGACGGGGAGCTGTTGCAAATATTAAATAGGAAACACTCATCCAGATATAATCTTCGTCTCTCCAGGGGTTGCACACAAAGGAATTCAAGACGATTATCATAAGGGCAATAGGGAATATGGAATTTAAAAAAGAGAATACGAGTGAACTTCCGCTGTACCGACTCAATGAGAGCAGTTAAGTAGTTGAAGTGCGGAGACCAAACGGGGGAGCCTATTCTAGGATACTTCGAGACAGAGAATTGAAGAGAGTAATACAAGTTGAAATATTACTAAATGCTTGAGAGGAGCGAAGAACAAAACCTGCCGTTCTCGAAGCTCTGTTACATATGTCAATTATATGAAGGTTAAATTTCAACTTACTATCAAATAAAACCCCCATATCCGTAAAGCGATCGACTTTCAATAGAGGAGTAGCATTTATGCAATATTCATACGATAAAGGTGATTTTTTAAGCGAGAAGGTCATAGAATGGCATTTTTGGACATTCAGATTTATTGAGTTTCTTCGACACCAATTTTCTAAGGCCACAAGGTGACCTTGGAGGATATGGCAGAGGGAATCTTATTAAAACCGTTAACCATATTTCAATCAATAAATGATTTATAAATATTCTGACGATGCTACTTTGCTAAGATGAAAGTGACAGACGAAACAAACTGATTTCGCAAGTGGAATATGCAGTCCGAGATGAGAAAATGCACTGAAAATAGACAAACTACGCTCTAAAAGGCAGATATTGGAGGCCAGTTGAATGTAATCAGAACGCAGAAGAAAATCATTCTCATCTCCATTTTAAAAATTTCATCCTAAAATTAGAAAAAAAATAACATGCGTGGCAGTCCACCAGTAAACTAGGGCCGCAGATGTGTGAGTGACATTTAATTTCCAAGATGTTGTTTTTTTAAGGTGTTGAGATCAACAGCACGCCCAGCAATATTATTTATCCCCATAAATGGATACTTGTTTACAATCTGAGCGACATCATAGTCCGTCACGTAGGTCGGGAGTTCGAAAAACATCATAAAATGAATTCGTTCACGGTGAGTCAGGAATCCAGGACCCTGTGCACCAATCCAACCACAAGCCAGGCTACTCTAAAATTTGCTAACAATATTTCTGCGACCGAAAATTTGAACTCCTAAGAAAATCATGAAATTCTGGGCTGGCTACGCCCATGAGTAGATTCCGCCCAAGTTCCATCCGTTCTTTTTATCAATGACGGACACGTCTTTGTCTTGAACAAAATCTTACTAATTCATGGATTGGATTGGCGGGAATCATCCCAAGCTTGGACTTTTGCGGTTCCGAAAGCTTTTTTGGAATATTTTCTTGTATGGCTGCCAGAACTTATGCTTGCTGCAGATGTTAAATATATCTTGAGTTAGCTTCCGTAACTTCCTTCATGGAGGGAGAGCTTTCTTACTCCTATTCACTGGGCACGAGCTCTTGCAAGCTACTTTCAGAGTTTTTTCAATGATTCAACCTTTTTGTCCCGCTTTTTCATGGAGGAATTCCTTCACCAAGGAATTTAGCGCATTTTAAGAAAACTGTTTATAAAAAACGATAAAATTATGATCCGCAAAGTCCAAGATTATTTATATATTTTAAAATGAATTTCAAACACCTTAAGTGACTTTGCTTATAAATTTTTATTTGGATGCATTTCGACTTTTATGTCATCCTCAGCGAGTACAAAATTTATACGAGATAAAGCAATAGGTGAGTCGCTGTTTAATTTTATCTAAAATACTAACCTTCCCGTGTGCAACACGGGAACCCATCCAACCTTCGTTTCACCGAGTTCGGATAGTTACGCGGGATGAGGTCTTATCAGATAACGACAAATTTAAGATGGAACACTGGAGAGTATCCGGGCTGAGATATTTCTCTATTCATAATTGTATTCAATTATGAATAGAGATCACCGAATTGCCAAAAGCATCCTTGAAACTATTCTATGCCAATTGGTCTTGGGTGTGCTGGCTATACAAAAACCCTTCTCATTTCCACAAAATAAATTTCCTTTCGTATTTGATAGAACCGAGCCGACAAATTGCAAGAGGCTAAAGATAAATGTGTACGAAAGCACGGTTACTGATACAAATTGGATCGTTAATTTTTATTAAAAAAAAATTACTAAGAAATGCAATGCAAATATGATATCTTTTTCGCTCCCGGAAACTATGTGCAAATCTTATTTTCATCAGATCAGCATGGATGTCTGTAAATAGCAACTTGATTATGTGATGTGCATATATGTACAAACATATAATTATAATTTCGAGGAAGCAATTGCAAGTGAACATTCTAGTCATAGCAATGATTCTAGGAAATCCCATGATGACTATAGAGAGAAAATCTAAAGATATTGTTTCTAGCAAGTTAGGTAGGTATGTTGTACCCGAAAAAAAAAACCATTAAAGATCCAAAAACCCAAATCACAAAATGTATCCAAAGATAAAAGATCACACACAACAAAATTACTACTGGAAGGTCTTCAGAAAAATGCTTTGGATCTAAAATAGCTACTATAGTATCTAGCATCTATCATAAATCTAAATCCAAATACGTACTGCCATGGCCATGCTTAGATACCCCAAACCCAAGTAATGCTTTGTTAGATTTTAAGTACGTATGCACCTATACTTATCCAAGAATAGCAAATCTTTTTCGAGTTTGCCAGCGGATTTTATATTTTGGAGAGAATGACTATTTATTATTAGTTGTTTCATGAACGGATTAGCTGGAATGTATTTTTCTTTTCGTGGATAGAAACTATAAGAGGCAATCAAGTGTGATGTCTAATAATAATAATGTTTAATGTGTATCTTAAGAACAATGTATTTTTGTTGTTCATGGAAATGAGGCTTTGAAGTACAGCGCGAGAAACATCTAATGAAAAATACTTCCGGATTTTGATGACGTGTCTATTTTTGTATATAAAAAAAGAATTATTTCAGGAAATGGGGGATGGGTGAATTTGAATTTAGCTATGCCATTGTAGAAAATAGTTTTGATATGGCTACCAGCGAAACTATTTATGAATGTAAGTTGTGTATACATATTTCAGAAGGTCATCCATGGGGTTATTTCAAATAATAATTGCAGATTGTCTATTCTAATCATTTACCATGTTAAGTGCTAATGGGAATAATATTGTGTATTAAAGGAAGTTCGTTAATTTATTTTAATTAAACCCGTTGTAGTACAAATTATTCGCCATTGGGTGCATCCTTAAAGTGATGCCCAACGCGTCACGAATTTTCGAAAATTCGCGGCACATTTTTTGGTGCCCACACCGGGGCGGCGCGAATAATTCGCTGGGTACTGTCACTCACAGCTGATATCATGTTGTTGCCTTAGAAAAGGTATTAGATTTATGTAAGGAAGGGATTGACTATCGCGTACCCGAAAACTCTTACATCTTATCTTGTGCCCGTCGAATGGTTTGTCTTATCGTATAGAGAAGACACAAAGCTTGAACATTGTTTTGTGGCTGTTTTGCATTGCATATATGTATGTAACTGTTTACTTAGCATGGTTACGCAAAATGCGTAGTTACATACAGGCTTACATTTTCTATTGAATTGAATGTTTACTTTGCATAGTTACGCCATATTTGCTTGGTTACGCCATCGTATGAAATTGCATAATAACTTTTAGTAGAATCCTTACGTGATTCCTTACGATGGCGTAACCAAGCAAAATATGGCGTAACTATGCAAAGTAAACATTCAATTCAATAGAATATTCAAGCTTGTATGTAACTACTTAGGGACAAACGCAAGCACCGAACCACTAGGATCCTCATTTCCTAGTGTATACTATTCTTGAATGAAACGATTGACTTCGTATTCTTTCGGAAATCCGTCAATATCTCTGCAACCCTTTGGTGTGGCAGAACGACCGAGGTGGCATGGTGTTAGACTCACGATAAAATTGCCGAAAGCGTCATCGGATCCTCTTTTTTTTCCGGTCAGTGCACAGGGTGGTCAGAGATAACCGTCAACCTGGATGTTGGCCACAGCAATTTCACAATCAGCTTCGTACTACTTCGATAATCCGTCGATATCTTTGGAATCCTTGAGTCTAGCGAAACGATCAAGGTTTCGCTGGACTCGCAACAAAATTCTCTAAGGTGGCGTCGGAGCATGTTTTCTGCGCAGCTCACAAGTATCACGAGATAAGTACAATAATTCACAAAATGTATGCTTTTATTAGTTGTCAACCTAGACGTTGGTCACAGTAATTTCACGATCAACTTCGTACTATGCACTTTGGAAAATCGTCGATATCTCTGCAATTCTTCGGGCGAGCGATACGATCGGGGTGTCGCCGGACTTGCCACAATAGGGCAATTTATTTGTATAAGTCCAAACAACGAGTAAAGACCTTCCTTCCTTGGAATTCATGTTTCCAAAAATGTCACTTCTTTTACTCATCCACTGATACCATAAAACATTCAAAACTTAAATGCTCGGTTAATACCTAAACAACTCATTCCAAATCTAAATCTTTTTCGGGTACACCAACATCAAGTTGTACTACACTGCACCTGTCAAATATATTATTTTAATAAAATGACATTAGGTAGCAAATATTCGAACCGGAAAAAATACTGCAATACTGGCGAATATTCGCGTTGGTGTGAGCATCTCCATACAACGCAGTGTGTTACAATTTTGACGCCGCGGAAAAATTCGCCGCGAATATTCGCTGACGCGCCGGTGTGAGCATCACTTCATCCGTCCCGAACTACATAAACTGACCTTAAGCCGGCCCCACACCGACCGGAGTGTGGCAGACCCCGTGCAAAACATTGATACGAAAGTCGTGCAGCAGCAGTGCATCAGTGTGGTTGAACGAATCCAAGGTATCATTTTTGGAGCGGTCTTTTGTGCGGTGTTTGCCACACTCCGGTCGGTGTGGGGCCGGCTTTAGATTAAGCTGACCAGATGTACAGCATTTTGCTCTGTCGTACAGCATTAGTGAATGTACAGCATTCCCAATGTGACACAAAGAAACCTAAATCACTACAAAAGGCATGTGGTCAGTATTTTCTGTTTCAAAGGTTTTTACCAAGATAATCGCACTTACATTTGACAAACGTTATTTTTCGATAATTCTGGAACTTTTTGATCTCTCTCTTTGGCACTCACATTTCATGTAAAAATTTCAAACATTTACTAAGGCTTCCCAAGTTCAGAAATTACAGCCGTGGAAAGACGCGGTTTTAAATTTTCACAAAACGATGCAAAAATCTACATTGATTCCCCTATCAACCCCTGTAGGAAAATGCTAACTAAAGGAGTCTGCAAGGGTTTCCAGATAAAGTTTTTTCCCACAATATGTCTATCAAATCCAATGAAATAACGTTAAATCCCCAGGGGACCACCAACCGCTTAAGAATTCTCTACCCAATAAGGTATCAGATTATATATTGTAATAAACGAAAGCCACGGTATATTTTTTACTGCTGTGCTCTACCATCTACAAAAGTTCTATGCACTTCGTTATTAGAGAGCGTGACCGGGTTCGACTCCTAGCACGTCACAAAAATTTTCGTACTTAAAAAAAAACAACTACATGATTCACTATAATACTTTTGGGTCTAGGGTATAATTTTCAGAGAAAATGTCTAGACTGTTATATTTTATTACAAGGGTAATTTTATGTAGTTTGTTTCGTCCTCAGGACATTTTAGGGTCAGCAGATATTTGCAAAAAACTGAATTTTCACCCCTTTGCCACCACCTCCCCCCTTAACCCATGGCGCAAACTGGTGTAACTTTTCACTGCGTATATTGGGCAGTGTATTCAACAATTTGGCATCAAACATTTCTTTTTTTTATGTTTAGGTTTGGGGCTATTTTGAACCAATTGTATTATACTATGAGTATCGGCCGTCTAAAAAGTGAATTGTAGGCCAATTGGATGTAATCAAGAGGTAAAAGCTAAACACGTGCAAGAGGTCATTTATCGTTAAAATGTAACGAAGATCATTCTCAATTGTTCTTTTTTAAAATATGTCTTTGAAATGTAACATCTTTTCTAAAAAAAATGGGACCGCTAATTTAAACTGAACAATTTTTGGGTTTGCCCCTTTTAAACGGGTACTGTATGGGTCCTGTTTAGTATCAACAGAACATTGTTTTCCTAAGGTTCACCACATAATTCCCACAATATCGGCTACTATTCTTTCTCAATTCTGTTTACGAAGATATCTCTTATTTTGTGGCATGCATAATGCTCGTAAATTTTATGATAAGGAAAAAGCAGGACAAATGCATAAAATATCATCGTTTGGCAGGACAACGCTATTGAAAAATAGGGACGTAAAAATGGCAACCGCAGAAATACAAATGAAACAGAAATTCGACTGCCTAATTTTCCGTACCCTTCAAATTTGTTAAGAATATCAATATTTGTGGGATTTGTTGATAAATTCAAATTCCACTGTAGTGTGATTAGAGAACCATTTTATTTTATGCCCTGGCTCGCTTTGACATACTTGTAATCTCGATTATGCATTAGGATGCATTCCCAGCTTCGACACGATCTGTAACAGTTAAAATTAAAAATTATTTGGTAATCGTTATCCAAAACGTCAGCCTCCGTATGTCCTCAATGGGGTCCCTGCACCAGGCTGAATGAACGACATATAGGAAGGAACTGTCTACAATCTTCATCGATTTTGGACGCCTAATATCAGCCATGTTCAACAGTATTCAGAAAATTCCAATACGATTCTTTTGCCAAACATAGGCACTATAAAAACAACTGTCGTCGCCAACGGCCTCCTAAAATGAGGATTCTGGTACATCATATTTTTAAATTTCTATGACCAGTTGACGTGCAAAAACAAGACAAAGCAGAGCAAAAGCAGGACATTCCGCGTAATATGCATAGCAGGATGACAGGTTAAGGTAAAAAAAACAGGACTGACCATTGCATCATGGTGGTAGACTTGTAACATATAAGGCTTTCTCAAAATCGGCGTGAAAGGGGCATGAGAAATAGTATGATTGAGGGTTTGCATGAAAACCGAACTCCGCAATGTGTACAGCATTGGGCCTTCGGACGTCTGGTCACCTTAGCTTAGATAGGGTGGGTGGGTATGAGCCACGAGATTGCGGTTCAGAGCACTGAGATCATAAGCCTTTTGTACCATTGGACCGACTTTATAGATTCCTTCCGTATGATCAGCAGTTCAAGAACATAAACGTAATATGGTACAGTCCTTAATTTGGAGTAGGGATCAGCATCGAATATCGATGTTTCGAAAACATCTATGTTTTTGGTCCGATGGTCGATGTTTTTACCATCGATGGTTTTGCGTTGATGTTTTTCACCATCGATGGTTTGTGTTTCGATGGTCGATGGTTTTCACCATCGATGGTTTTCAACTATCGATGTTTCTTTCCTCAACTTATTTTTTTTACAACTCAACTTTGTCTTTATAAGTGTATGCGAATACCTTCAAAGAGCCCAATCAGAAAAAAATGTGAATCCATCGGAACATGCAATTCATCTATCGTGAACACTGTACACACAAAAAGGAGTGTCTTTCTTTATACGCCCAGTAAGGCACAATTTCCAAATGTGGTTTCACCATGAAATAGTTTCACGTTTACGTTGACATTTAAAGAGGTGCGGTAGGTGTGCTACAATTTCCTCACCAAATATACAATTTCGGGGCTTTAGAACTTTGTCCCTCAAATAAATCTCAGCCCAAGATGTTCTTGTCCAATAATAATCTGAATGATGCGAGTTATAGTGCAACGTTGCAGATAGCAAGTTCGGCTAGTACTAAAAAATCTGGACTGAATTTCGGGACAAAACAATTTCACGAAAAGGCCCAATGTTTTCCTCCACAAAAAGGATGCCTTAAGCAAATGTAACTCAAATAATCGTCGGCGATATGTTTAAGCGCGCATAAGCCACCGACTTCTTGACGAGTTTTAGTAAATTGTTGAAATGAGTTCCAACAGCTCGAATTGGTGCTGCCACACATTTTTTTAATTAAGTTCTTCGACATGGCCGCGAAATGCGAGTTTCACATGTCTGCTCCATGCGGTGGGTTGTGGATATACGATACGAATGCGTATTATGCAAAACAACGCAGGGAGAAGAGTTACATTCTGGTGGGTGGGGGAGGCAATGAATGAAAACCATAAACTAAGCCATATACCTATTCAATCAGCTTAATTTTTGATATGAAAATGATTATTTATTTTGAGTACTCAAAAAACCTAAAACATCGATGTTTTTGGTTCGATGTTTTCTTACCATCGATGGTTTCGTCTCGATGTTTTTTCGATGGTAACCATCGATGTTTTTCTTTCGATGCTCATCTCTAATTTGGAGTATACACATTTTCTGAATCACACGGTTTGAGTGGATATACCATGACATCAGAATTACTTGTATTCCGTGCCCTAGAATTCTAGAAAAGACACTACTCTAACGCCAGTTATCGTTGCCTGATATCCTTGATGCTGTTTAAACTTTATTCAAAAATCTGCTGGGCTTTTTTTGTTCCGCAATGTTGAAAGATACCAAACTCAATCGGAACTTTTACACTTTTAGAAATTTTTTATATCGATGTCAAGGCTTTTAGGGGATAGCCCTTTTAATGCAAGCATAGCCTTGCGAGAGGGGGAATTGTAGAAAAGACACTTGTGTAAAAAGTAAAAGCACCATTCAATGACCCAAATTATACGTGATTGAACCTAATTTACTAACCTGACTGACGCAAGGTCGGTGTGTTTCCAATTTTATTATTTACTACACTAACACTGGTTATATCTTTAACCATCTATTGCACCCGTAGATAATTTAATTGATTAAGTTACGATTTTGTAAATATGTACTCCTCATACACACATTCCAAACCGGCTCGCTTTACGCGAGGCGTAAAGCGGCTATCATCATCACTACACTATGTATTGGTGTTTGCAGCCAAGCCGGTATCTAGCCTAGCCATCAAATACTCGTATTACAACATAATCATAGTCTGAGATTTCGTCATCGTCAGCATATCGCGGTGGTTTAAGTAGCAGGTACCTACGTACATATTCAAATCAAATAGACATCGTGAGCATCTTGCTGAATCAACCTATTATAGCTACTTGAAGATGAATTGTCGATGGTTACTGGTTGCACATAGCATATAGTGTCCAACGAGAAAATGAAAGTGATGTGTAAAACAACAACTTCGCCTTCAGCAATAACAAATAGCAGCTGACTTATGCAGTGAATTGAAAACAACACACATAAACAATACATTACATCGTCACCAATATGCCAGACCCGCAAAGATACCAATTTAACCTTCATCTTCATAGCAATGAAGAATCTGTAACTAAATCAATAAAAATAAAACCACTTCCTTCATTGGAAAATTTAGAACACGTTTTCGCGAATGTAAAAAAAAATTCATAGAACAGATGCCAAAATCGCGAATCTTCATACAATCGGACAAAACAAACAGCCGAAGGTTCAAACAACCCTTTATAGCGGTAACATCTAAAGTGGTGTACAAGAAATTTAAAGCTCCTGCGCTTTTAAGGAAAAAAAAAACTCAGTATAATTGTAAGTTTAAGGTCTTAAGTTCGTAGAAGTTTAAAGAAATTTGACAATTTTCTAACGGATACGAATCTCCCCTAAGGGCACCATGTAGGTTCTAACAACCGTCTAAAAACAGGATTTGAGGCAGATTTGGGATTTCCGAAAATATCGATATAACAGTGACGTATACCGAAAGACTGTCTACGATAAAATCGTAGTTTTCTGGTTTAAAATACAATACTAAGGCCGGTTTACTCATACATTTTATCAAATAGATAAGCTTAAAGCATTCTATAGCCAGGGTAAACGACCATGCTACATGCATGCTTTTTTAAGCTTAAATCATGGATAAAGATGTATGAGTAACCGTTAAAAAAAGAGTTTTGCAGCCAAACGATTTAATCAACACTCACGGAAAAATAAACGTATATAACGGTAACACTCATAGAAATTATATGACGAGTTTGTACCTCGTGTCGTATTGGTTTGACAGCGCTAATGAAAAAAGTCGTGTTTTCATTTCGCCCCTCTAAGAATCTACAGGATCCCTCCTGGGTTTCTGATAAATATTGGCTGAACTTCTTCAGAATCCGGAGATGGAGGTAATCTCCTGAGTAGATGGTTGTGGACAATATGTGGGATAGATTTCCTCCCACTGTTGAGAGTGTGAGATAGAGATGGAACTCCTCCTATCTGTTTACGTGTTTTTTTATTATTTTGGTCTTGTTCATCCTCGTTCATGTGCATGTGCACTTATGTGTCATCTTTCACAATATTTTCAGACCCGACTGGTCTCCACGATGCCGCAAGCTGGACTGAATTTCCTCCAATCCTTTCCTGGATTGGATCATTACGGATTTCATGGTGGATCAGAAACTATTCTCCGATCATCTCCCAATTATTACAACGATTGGGCTAGATTGCATCGGTAGAACAGATAAGAAACCAATGAACCTAATTCCAAAATTGACTTGGCGAGCGGAATTGAAACCGCAATTTATTTCCAATTTTAGCTGGCTTTTATCGAAAACTACTTATGGAACCATCAAAGATCACAGAGGTGATCAAAGCCAGCGCTCAGCGTAATTTACTCCAAAAACAGGCTCAATTATTAAAAGATTGTACAAATTGTAAAGATTTTTGGAAATCGGCAAAGCGGCTAAACGGAAGTGACAATTATAGTATCGGAAGGGGACTCAATGTAGACTCATTGCACTCATTGCATTAGCGAGATACTCACAGGATTACAGATAACACTGTCCAGTTCGCACGACCAGGTTGGACTAATAACATTCTTGGTGCACCTAATATCGTGGAAGAGGTGCAATCCGCAATCAACAAATGTAAAGATAATAAGGCGCCTGGAAGCAACAGAGTCCTAGTGGAGTTTTATAAATACGGAACTGAGCAGCTAATCGGAAGCTTATGCCACGAGTTTAACCGTATCTTCGATACTAGGGAAATTCCAGAATAATTCCGAGATTCTATTACATATCTTCCCATTTTTTCAAGATAGGACAAATGAATTAAAATTATTGTATTGTATATGTATTTTAAAAGAAAGACTCACTTTGACTGTGACTCACTGTAAGTGTATGGGATTGGAGTCTGAACTGATGATATAAATTCGTTCAATTAGATGTTAAAAAAAATATTTGAAGTCCCAGAGCAAAAGATAGGAAATGCTAACTTAAATATTTGGCAAAATCGTAAGATTTTGGTTTGGAGGGAAAAAAGGCCTGAGTGGAGAGGCAGAAGTTGTGGAAAAGGGGGAAATGAAGTCAATTCTCAGAAAATTATATGCTAGAGCAGGAACCGGAAAACCTTTTCAAAAAAGGGCCACACTTCAAAATTTACTTCTGGCAGTCCGAATTGCTATATACTTTCATGGTGTCATTGTTTGTTTGTGGTGGTATCCTTTCTGGAAGCATGAGGTCGATTGGGAGACTCAAAACACAAAAATTTCTTTATTCATTTTTTTTTTCTTTTAAATGATTAACGCAAATCCTGTTTTGAATGATTAACGCAATCAAATTAAACACCGTTTGTTAGCTTTGCGATTCAAATAACTTTTATTCTGGATGCTTTTGGGGTCTCATTCCGCCCATCTTCAACAACACGAAGTTACGAAGTCTTACCATGGGGTTGCCATTGACCGTCCTCATAAGCAGGTATGGATATAGAAAACGTTATGGACCAGTCGTAATCAATCCTGCCCTATTTGTATAGGACAATCGACATCAGACCATAGGATCATGCGACTGCCATAGAAGCTCCATCCCATAAAGCAGGGTACAACACTTATGTAGGAACGGACAGAATGGGAACACAAGTTCCGAACAACTTTTCAACGTTTAGCCCGAAAAAAAGTGCGAAGCATATCCAAATTTAGTCCACGCCTGAAATTAGCCTCTGTCTCGTATTATTATTTGTACGTCCCGCACTCATGTATGGATCAGAATGCTGGACCATGTATGAAGGTTACGCGAAAGAAATGACAGCGACTGAAATGAAAATGTTACGCATGTCAGTTGGTGTAACCAAAAGGGACCACATCAAGAGTAGCTACATCCGAGGCAGCTTGTCCATAGACCAACCAATCACCGAAAAGCTCGAAGACCGACGAATGGATTGGTATTGCCATGTTCAAAGGCGTCCGCCTGAGAACCCCGCAAAGAGAGCGATATCAATGGAAGTTCCACTTGATGGACCCAAGGCCAGAGGGCGATGTGCCTACACCGCAGGTCGAGCAACGCGGAACCATGGAGCGGTATAAAGAACGAGGCAAGGAAGAAGAAAAGCATCTTGAGAAGAACCCACCTGAGTCTTATCGTCGGTACGATCACAGGGAATCATTGAGCTCAATTGAAGAAGAAATTCCGAAACGGAGCACTGACTGTGCCTGGAGCACACTGAAGTCACCATAAACATACTTTTTTTGCCAGTTTAAAGCATTGATCCTAACAACTAAGAGGATTGCGCCGTAGAAGCGATAAATGATTGAATTTTTCATATAAGACTGGATCTGACAGGTCGGGACAATTCGTCTTTTTTACCTTTGTGTCGCACTGAAACTGCGATATGACTATTACATTTTATAGATACACTTCCTGACTTCCTCCAGCAACAATCTTTCCCCCATTTACTTCGTAATAACTTCACAATAACACTTGACAGATGGGGACAACCGCTTTTTAAAATCGTGCCATGCAGTTTGTATGGGTGACAGCTGATTTATCATTCCTTTTTATTTCTCTATTCCATGGTTTAAAGTATTGCTCGTTTTAGGTTTTTTTCTTCTTCTTCATCGTGAACCGTTAAATTTATATTGAAATTTAACGTGTCTATAAAAATTAGCCAAATGTACTCGCTGGCCGGATTGGACACGCGGATTGAAGTTTGCCGACCCGTGCCCTAGATCACAAAATTAAATGGGTGTTGAATTTGCGCTTAGTTTGCTTTCTCTTAATGATCCATTCTCTCTTTGAACTAATAATATGTACCTATGTATTATATACTATGTATGCCAGTTGAATTCAAACCTTTGAACCGAATACATATATTTAATTTTGAATCGTGTCTTCTCAATTTATTTAAAACGCAACAGGGTATGGGCCCAGAGCCTTTTGAATAAAATTGAGTACGAATTACCATAGATACGCGATCCAATTTTTTTAATATTGTTCGGTTTAATTTCGGGTTCCCTCGTTCGCATTTTTATCGAGCTGCCGAGATGCCGTTAAATGATGACCTGAGGGTACCGTTGTTGTCAAAGGTAAATTACCAACGTTGGAAGTTCGAGGTTATTGCCTGCTTACGGAGCGTTGGGGTATACGATCAAGTTACCGGCGAAGATGTCTCTCCAGAAACCGCGGAGGGAGACACAAAGGCAAAGGAATGGAAGATGCGAGATGCCAAGGCAATGCGTATATCCCAAACGAAGAGCAGTGTTTATCGGCGGGAAACAGCTCATACTCATGGATCGGGGATATAGTCCAATAATATCGTATTTTCGTCAGGAAAAAAATACAGAAGTTTATTTCTCAATTTTGTTATATGTATTTTGGGGCGCTGATTCCGAATATCAACTTTGCACCCTAAAAAACGTGCCGCAACCTTTAAAAAAGGGCGGAAAGGGGGGCATTTTTTCGGTTTTTTGCGATTATTTCTAAAACGGTAAAAGATACAGAAAAATGGTCTGAGAACGGAAAAAACTACATAAAATTATCTTTGCAATGATATATAACACATAGTTTAATTGCATATTTCGGCGTTAGAATAGCACATAAATTAGAATATTTTCATTTTAGACCTTTTTTAAAAGCTCCATAACTTTTCAAAGAATGTTAGTTCAGCCGTAAAGTTTTGTACAAGTATTCACAACAAGTTTAAGATAATTTTAACGTAAACATTGAGTCGCTCCGGTCAAGGACCCCCAGTATCCCCCCATTTAAATTTTTCAAAACGGCGTATCCATAACTCCCCCCAAAATTGGAGCAGAGTGCTAAATCTTGGTTTGTTGAAATTGGAGCTCATAGTGACCCCACCCACCAAAACTCAGCTCATTCGGATAAAAACTAAGGGTACCTCCCATACAAAGTGACCCATCAGGAATTTGTTCTACGTACGAGTAGGTACTACTCATTTTATAAACTGTAGAACAAAGTTGTCTTGGGTCACTTTGTATGGGAGGTACCGTTAGTTTTCATCCGAATGAGCTGATTTTTGGTGGGTGGGGTGACTATGGCCTCCAATCGCAGCAAACCAAAATTTAGCACTCTGCTCCAAATTTGGGGGGAGTTATGGACATGCCGTTTTGAAAAGTTTAAATGGGGGATAATGGGGGTCCTTGACCGGAGCGACTCAATGTTTACCTTAAAATGATCTTGAACTTATTATGAGTACTTATACAAAATTTAACGGCTGAGCTAACATTCTTTCAAAAGTTATGGAGCTTTTAAAAAAGGTCTAAAATGAAAATATTCTAATTTATGTTCTATTCTAACGCCGAAATATTCAATTAAACTCTAATGTGTTATATATCATTGCAAAGATAATTTTATGTAGTTTTTTTCGTCCTCAGACCATTTTTCTGTATCTCTTACCGTTTTTGAAATAATCGCAAAAAAACGAAAGAATGCCCCCCCTTTCCCCCCTTTTTTAAAGGTTGCGGCAGTTTTTTTAGGGTGCAAAGTTCATATTCGGAATCAGCGCCCCATAATACATAAAGAAACAGTGAGAAAAAAACTTCTGAATTTTTTTCACGGAATGGTACTAAATCGACACGATATTACTGAACTAATAGCGGAGCTACTCATCATATGAATTCCGACCGTTCCAAACTAATCGAGATGGAACGCATTGAAGAGGGAGCTATGCCTGTGACTGTTGGAAACAATGAGATCATTTATGAAAGAATTCGAACTAAAACCAACGAATGCAGATCCATGTGTATATCATTTGGCGAGCTATTAGTCGCACTTTATGTCGATGACGGGTTAGTAGCTGGTAAGTCAAAGCAACAAATCGATAATTTCCTGGATGCAATGAGCGATCATTTCGACACTAAAAGTTTGGAAGCAAGTTGCTACTTAGGGGTCGAAATTGTGCGTAATCGCAAAGATGGAACTATTCGTATAACTCAGGAATCGTATGCGAAGTCTGTACTTAATCGTTTCAATATGATTTTGTGTAACCCGATTTCAACGCCAGCGGCACCCCACGTTACACTCAAAACAAAAACGGACAGTGAAGTTGTCAACGTACCGTACCGTGAACTTGTAGCAGTTTAATGTATTTGGTGACAGCGACTCGGCCAGATTTCGCATTCATAGTGGCTCAGCTTTCTTGGATGCTCCTACTGAAGAACACTGGAATGCATGAAATCCGAGTTTTGAGGTATCTGGCAGGCACATTAAACATGGGCATTATTTACGGGCGTAATAAGTCAGACACTTTGACAGTATATTCAGATGCAGACTTAGGCAACGTGTGACGAAAATGGAAAAAGCATAAGCGGTGTTGTACTCGTAGTTAATGGTGTTCCCATTTTGTGGTCATCTCGAAAACAGGGTGTAGTATCTACATCTACAACAGATGCCGAATACATTCCGGCTCATGATGCAGCTAAGGAAGTTGTTTGGCGTCTTTTGGAGCAAATTGGATGTTGGATTGGATCTATTTTGTGACAACTCGGCAGCAATAACCTTGATCAATAATCCGACATTTCATCGTAGAACTAAACATATTGATGTGAAGTTATACTTATACTATGTACATGCGCAGGTTCAAAAAATGTAATCAATGTTAAACATATTTCAACAGTAGACCAGTTGGCTGATATATTTACGAAACCACTCACAAGATGCAAATTTGAATTAAATAGAGATAAATTGGGAATTTTGTAAATTAGCAAATAAGCGAGTGGACCTGTTGAATTTGCGCTCAATTTGCTTTCTCTTAACGATCCATTCTCTCTTTGAACTAATAATATGTACATACTATGTATGCCAGTTGAATTCAAACCTTTTTTTCAATTTATTTAAAACGCAACAATAGGGTAGAATAATTTTTCTTAACAGTTAAAATTTGCACCATAACTCTTTAAAAAAGACAACGTGATCCATGACATTATGTGTGAGTATTGGTATGAAGTTGTAGATCATTTTTGCGAAAAATGAGATCCTCCGTTCACGGCACCCCATTATATGTACCTCTAAATTTCAAAGATTCACGATTTTTTGATACATAATTCTAAGTGCGGCTGTTCACTATACGCTGAATCACTAAAAAGAAAATCAGTGTCAAAAAACAAATTTCATTCGCCTAGTAAACTTTTTTGTAACGATTCTGATTGAACACGACAGCCATTAATTTACCAAAGTTCGTTCCACTAACCATTTTTTTCAGTTAATTTTTACTCAAGAAAGCAAAATGAATTACGAAATCTAAAAGGGAAACTGTAATGTTTATTTTGGCATTTTCACCTGAAAAGATTAAGTATGTATCGTCCGCTCACTCCTTCACACCACCCTAAAACCTAAACTTCGCTCTGTGAGTAATATTTGAATAATTGGGCGGACGTTGGGTAAAACTATGATTAGAAAACTTATTGTAGTGTCTTGTGAATGAATGGAAGTATGAATGGGGGTCGTGACTCCCACACCAACTTATTAATGAGTTGCAGTAATGAAAAAAAAAACGAAAATGAAGTTTACCTTAAGAGCTAATACAATTTTCCTTGTTGAAATATCGTTTGCTGACATTTTCGTCAAAGACAACGAGCGACGGACGAGTGGTCTACATAAGCGTATGTATGAAATCATAAATCAAATATGAAACTATTCGCTGTGTGCAGCAATTTCATCAAAGAATTCCATTCTTTCCTTGCTCTTTCATTGTTATTACATAAGGGTGTGTGTTGATAATATCAAGGATATCTGTTAGAAAAGCACTAATACGCCAGGAAATCTGAACAAAAATTTGGCCAAACTTCGGAAAAATTCGGGGAAAGCTGGATTTTTGCATGAGCCTTCCTTTCGAGGTCCTAAACAAGACCCTAAAATTCCCCGTACGAGTGCCGCTAGCAGTGTTACAGAAAACAGGTTTTTCTGAATATCTCGATAACGGTAGCATATTCAAAAAAGTGGTGTATGGCAAATTTGTAGCTCTTGTGAATTTTCAATAAACGATGGGAATACCGAATACGTGCGGGCACTCCTAAACAGTGCCAAATGGTCTAACGGTATTTTTAGGAATGTTTCACAAAAATCTCTATAATGGTAACTCGTACTAAAAACTGTTGTATGGAAAACTTGTAGCCTATGGAGTTTTGAAGAAAGCGGCCAAATTTAATATCAATACGTGCAGCTTTAAGGGCGCTATGGGGGTTCAAACCTTAAAAAAAGGCGTTTTTTGGGTTTTTCGTGAATGGCGCTAAGACGGGGGAGTGTGCGCTATGGTCTTCTAGGAGAAATTTGTAGCTTCTGTGGCTGTCAGTAAGACGCCAAAAATCCCTAAAGATGGGAGCCTCCTTAACGCAGTTATAAGTATCCAACCATTCAATTAAGCAGTTTTTGGGGAATATCTCTATAACGGTAACGTGGACCGAAAACTGTTATATGGCGAATTTGTAGCTTATACAACGCTTAACTAAATATCCGAATTTCAGATAGATGCTATATGTGCTATGAGGGTCCGAACCATACAATAACGGTATTTTTCGGTTTTTCGTGAATTTATTCATAACGGGAACGCATTCGGGAGGGAGGCCTGTAACATTTTGTTGCTTCTGTAACCTCAACTGAAAATGCCAAAACAACTCATCTATGCGGGCACCCCCAAGGAAGGTATGAGGGGTCAAAGTTTAACAAAAAACCGCGTCTCGGAAATTTTTTAATAACGGTAACCTCTTGAGAGAACCAATCTGAGATAAATTTATAGCTCCTGTGGCTCTTAGTCAGGGGCCAAAAGTTCCCAACGATGGAAGCCCCCTAGGGAAGTTATGAGGGTCCAAACATCCAAAAATGCAGTTTTTTTGGGAATATCTCTATAGCGGTAATGTGCACGGACAACTGTTATATGGCGAATTTGTAGCTTATGCAACGCTTAATTAAATATCCGAATTTGAAATTGATGCCTGCAATACTAAGGGCCCTATGAGGGTCCGAACCATACAATAACGGTATTTTTCGGTTTTTCGTGAATTGATTCATAACGGAAACGCATTTGGGAGGGAGGCCTGTAACAATTTGTTGCTTCTGTAACCTCAACTGAAAATGCCAAAACAACTCATCTATGCGGGCACCCCCAATGACGCTATGCGGGGTCAAAACTAAACAAAAACCCGTTTCTCGGAATTTATTAATAACGGGAACCTCTAGAGGGAACCCATCTGAGGAAAATTTGTAGCTCGTGGTGCTGTTAGTATGACGTCAAAAGTCCCCAACGATGGGAGCCCTTTAGAGAAGTTATCAGGGTCCAAACATCCAAATAAGCAGTTTTTTGGGAATATCTCTATAACGGTAATGTGCATCGAAAACTGCTTATACAACGCTTAATTAAATATCTGAATTTCAGATTGATGTGCGCTATGCTAAGGGCGCTATGAGGGTCCGAACCATACAATTTCGGTATTTTTGGTTATTTTCCTGAAAATCTCCGCAACGGTAACGTATACAAGAGGCAGTCTGTACAAATTTGTTGTTTCTATGGTTCCAAATAAAATCCTCTACCGATTTGAATGCACCTAAGGCAAGCATACGTGCAGTAAACTAACTAATTTTTAAGGAAGGTATGTATGTAGTATGTAGTGTATGTGTGCACGTATTGTTGCCTCAATTCATTTCGGTGGAGCATTTAATTTGGAAATTTAATAGAAACAACAAATTTTTTCTTTGGGGATTTTTGGCGTATTACTAACAGCCATAGAAGCTACAAATTTCTCCTAGAAGACCATAGAGCACACTCCCCCGTGTTAGCGCCATTCACGAAAAACCCAATAAAACACCTTTTTTTAAGGTTTGAACCCCCATAGGCTGCACGTATTGATATTTTCTTCAAAACTCCATGGGCTACAAATTTTCCATACAAAAGTTTTTAGTACGAGTTACCGTTATAGAGATTTTCGTGAAACATTGTTTAAAATACCGTTAGACTTCCTGGCCCCGTTAGGGGTGCCCGGACGTATTCGGTATTTCCATCGTTTATTGAAAAAGCACAAGAGCTTCAAATTTGCCATACACCATTTGCTACCGTTATCAAGATATTCAGAAAAAAATCTGTTTTCGAGGGTCTTTGACCCTCTGTAGCACCGCTAGTAGAGACGGGGACTTTTAGGGTATTGTTTAGGACCTCGAAAGGAAGGCTCATGCTTTTGCAGCTTTCCCCTAATTTTTCCGAAGTGAAATGCCAATTTTCCTGGGGTATAAGGTTTTCTATTATACAATAATTATGAAGTGCATAGTGCATAGCTAATGCTCGTATAAATATTTTATGATAAAGCAGGACAAATGTTCTAAAAATCGGTGTTTGGCAGGACGGAAAGAAGGGACAACCAGAAAGACAAAAAACGCTGTATCTTTCGAGTTTTCAATTATACAGAGTGGCACACGGGAACCTGACAATTTTAAAAAGGTAAAATATCGAAAATTAATGCTACCAATTTTTTTCTGTCACTAAAACACTGAGGCCAGTTGCGGAATTTAAATCACAACCTTTGAAAAAAAAACATTCGACAACATGGTGTTCGTTTTCATCACTGAACTTTACAGTAGTTTTCGGTAATTTTCTTTCACTTTCCGCAGCGGATCCACTTAAATTTGCCCCATCTCTTCGGGCGTGGATTCAGTTGTTTCAACGCATGTGTAGTTTATTTTCACAAATGCGTAATTTCAGGAACCCAAAGTCAGGCCTGTTTAAGTCGAAGGACCGAATGGGAGGCCGAAAATTTCTGATGTGATCCAGCAGAAGCAATTTACAGAGAACTGGTATTGAAGCTATAGCATTCTGTACTGTGGTCTCATTTTTTCGAAACCACTTTGTTCGAAGTTTTTTTTCAGTAAATGGAATAAGGCTTTACGTAAAGGGACATATGCATTCCGATGAATATTGATGGAACGGCGAAACTCTCCATGTAAGCAAGCTTATTACGCTTTAACCTTTAAACAAGATGCCCCATCGTCCACTGATCTATCTTACAAGCTAAAATTCTTTTAATCAAGAAATTTAATGGTAAATGCTAAATGGAATTTGAAGTAGATTTTCTGGAAAAAAACTTTAGGGCAACTTCCAAAAACAACTTCTAAAGTTTAGTGATGGAAATGAGCACCATTTCTCAGCATACCATTTTTTAAAAGGTTGTAATGTAAATTTCACAACTGTCCTGATTGGTTTGGAACCAAACGAATTTGTGCATGAAATTTTTTGCGGTATTTTATAAATCGTCAGGTTAGTAACCCATCCTGTATTACCTAGAGATGTTGATCGCTTATCGGACTTAAATGATATCACTTCTTTCACAATCACTTGTAATAACTATTCTAGATTGCTCTTTTCGAAATCCCTACTACGACATTTCCAGCTCGTCCTTTCGTATCAATGTTCCTAGATGGGGTTCTTCTCACCAGGGCTATCTAGTGTAAAAGCACAGATCTTTTGTTCTTAACCTAAGTATCACTTTGTTAGGCAATAGGCGACATTTAGGCGCTTTTTTATACCCTTCGCTTATAGAGTGAAAGGGTATATTAACTTTGTCATAAAGTTTGTAACGCATCGAAGGAAGCATCATCCGACCATATAAAAAGTATACATATATGATCAGCATGACGAGATGAGTCGATTGGACGATGTCCGTCTGTCTGTCTGTCCGTCTGTTGCAGCGCATTTTTCTCGGCCGCTATAAAAGCTACGGAGCTGAAATTTTGCACACGTGCTTATTATTTTTGCAGGGTGTTTGTATGTTTGAATCACCGAAATTGGATCACTGGGTCATGGGGCTGCCATACAAACGTAGCCCCCCAATTTAAGTTCTTCTAGGAAAAACTTTTTTATTTGTGCACTAATTTCAATCAAATTTCTCACAAATGTGTTTATCTTGATGACACAAAACATATCTAAGAATGGATCAAATCGGGTAATGGGGCTGCCATACAAACGTAACCCCCCAAATTAGGTTCTTGTAAGAAAAACTGTTTTATTTGTGCACCGATTTCAACCAAATTACACACAAACGTGTTTCTCTTAAGGACACAAAACATATCTAAGAATTGATCAAATCGGACCATGGGGTCATGGGGCTGCAATACAAATCCAACAACCCCAAATTAGGTTCTTTTAAGAAAAACTTTTCTAATTGTGCAACAATTTCAACCAAATTTCACACAAATGTGTTTCTCTTGATATCACAACACATATCCAAGAATGGAACAAATCGGAAAATGGGGTCATGGGGCTGCCATACAAACCTAACCCCCCAAAATAAGGTTCTTCTACGAAAAACTTTTTTATTTGTGCACCAATTTCAACTAAATTTACACACAAACGTGTTTCTCTTGATGACACAAAACATACCTCAGAATTGGTCAAATCTGACCATGGGGTAATGGGGTGGCCATACAAACCCGACCCCCATTTTGGCTCTTCTAAGAAACATTTTTTGCACCAATTTCACAAAATCTTGAATTAATGTGGCTTTACCAAAGCAACAAAAAAGGTCAAAACGAATGGAATCGTACTGTGGGGTCATGTTCCCGCGACCCAATAAAATTTTAAATATTTTTATTTGCCCCCTTACTTCAACCAAGCCCAACACTTTTGTCAAGACGGTAGAAAAAGAATGAGGAGGGGGGATTAAATACAAGTCATAGGTACGCCCGAAAAGAACTTTTAGCCCAACGAGATCGAAGGGTATCCAAATTTCGGCCTCGCCCCCGGGGGTTGGCGAGCATAGCGAGCAGGGGGCGAAGCCCCCTAGTTTTTGTATCGTCTAACGAAAATTTTGGCAAGAAAATAAATGCGAAAAGTGGAGTCACTTGTCTCTTTTGTATTTGTTTTACGAATTTTTGGTGTGGCTTTCACAATTTGCTTATTTTCTGAAATTTAGACTTAAATTCCTAAAACAGGACAAAACACAGGATATTGGGCGTGTTAGCAGGACGGCAGGATAAGGTCGAAAAACCAGAACTGTCCTGCCAAAAACAGGACGGGTAAGATCATTATAGCATAGCGGATGCAATTTTGCATGGTGGAGCAGCTTGTTGAAGTGTTAGTATGTTGTGTCTATGCTAGACATGGGTTCGAATCCCGACCGGGGTATTCGTAGTGAAGGATGTTTCTTTTTGGCATAAGCGGCCTTCTTTTTTCAAATAATTTTCTGCCTAAAGTACGTTATCAGAAAAAGTAATGAATGATAAATTACCTAACTTCTGCATATTTTTTTCATATAAATGAATTCCATTCAATTATAGAAAAATATGCGCTACATTTAGTTAGGTCACCTAGTGATTCATATGGAATTTCTGATAGTGACTATCTAGTCTCATAATAAATTCAAGCGAAAAGAGTACATCGTATGATGGCCCGCGTCGACTTCTGTCTGAATATAGAATCTTTCTTAGTCGCGCGGTCATAAAATTTCTCCCTCGCCGCTAGACAGTCTGCAAAAATGTTCGTATACGTTCCATCCGTTGAATGACGTATCGACACATGAATATCGCAGCACGAAATGTCTTTTCTTTTTTATCTATGAACTTTGCAAATTTTCCCCGACAGTCATTTTTGGAGTCAATAGGTGGCCAATAAAACGACTCTGACGTAAGTTTTCTGATTTCAATTGAGACATACGGACAAAAGCAAAGCCAAGCGAGTATATGGTTTGTCTCAAATGCAATAATATTGTTAATGACAGGAAAATGAATCATAATGCGAGTGTGTTGATGGAAATTTTATGGATATTGCTGAAATTAATTTTGTCTTGATTCTGTAAATAATCACAAATCATAAATAACAGATTGAAAACAGATTTACTTCCTGATGATAGTCCGAATCTACATCCATTTCCGAAATTGCTCCTTATCGTCCCACAAAAACCGTAAAATTTGATCCTATCACTAAAAACGATCTCGCAGATTCAATTCCGATAGATGTGACTCGCCTTGATTGCAAAGGGCAAACGTTGTTGTGATTAAATGTTACAAAATCCCAAATCAAAGTACAAATCACATTCCTGCTAATTAAATCAGTTTAAGGGCCTCATTTCATGTTGTGTGAACGAAAAAGGCCACAGTCGATTAATCCTTCGACCGAAACACCCCCAGGCCAATATATGACATGCGACCATCCAACCGCCCACTCTATGTAAAAGGAGGCGGATTAAATATTTTCGTATGTTTACAAAAAGGCATGACCACACAACATTCATTGTTGTCGTTTCCATTAAAACATAGATTAGATATTTGGCTTTTTCATTATGTTTTCCCTTTTTTATATCGCGCTAATAAGGAAGGCACGAATATAGGTGAGATGACGCAGGTGAAAGGTTAAACGATTTCCCCACGAGACAAACTCATCGGGCCAAAAGGAGCCTATCGCGAACACCAATTCAATTGAATAGACGACTTTGCTCGGAAAAGTGGAAAAAGGTCACGCGCAAGATTTAAGCAAATGGCATAAAAACATTCTCTCTAGATTTGTGTTTAATTTAATGGTTGGACGACTATGATGAATTGTGGGATAATTTCATGGTGAAATGCTGTACAGATGAACGTCTTACCGCACTCAACAAGTTTTCTTAGACCCAAAAGTCGACAACCTTTTCTTCGATGAAAAAGAAAAAAAAAGTCTGCAATAGATGTAGAAAAACCATACAAACCCACAAAGTAAACAATACATAAACCTAACACACCTAAAACCGGGTATACAATCAAATTTTCTTCGAATCCTTTGCCCAAGCCCATACCATCATCAGTCGAAAGAACGTTTATCCAGTTGGACTCGTTACTAGGGAGGGCTAGCCGTTTCGTAGACGATATAACGAGCAAAAAATGCTCTGCTCTGAACCTGAACCCTAATCTATTGCGGCACACAGTTCGAGAAAAGAGAGAAATTATAGAAAAGGCTCTTTTGTGTATACAGAACCAACAAATTGATAAGAGCAAATTAGATGTGATAGTGTCTCGCCCATAAGGACATATCTGTCGCAATGCTTGCCGACAGAACGGATAAAAGAACGGCCAACACGGCAGTGTACTCGTAGAATTGACTTCAGTCAGATGACCGACATATTTCGTGGCGAAATGCCATGAATTTGGTGATTGTTTGCAACAATCAGTGCAGGAATGATATGAAATGCGCTTTATTGAAGACGATTTTGATAAGATTTTCAATTAAAGTGATGGTTTTTGGTCGTTAATTTTATATGTGTGAGGAAAGTGAAAGTATTGGATACAGACATGATATGGAGACATTGTCCTATTTTTGGGATTGTTCTACAAACGTACTATATTCAAGAAACGAGGATCCATAGAATTGTAGAGCTCATCGTCGTCGACACACCTATAGATTGAAATTTAATTGCAGCAGCAGATATTGCTGTCGCCTGTAGTAAAGGGTTTTCCAATAGGGACGCTTGATCTTTGAAATGAAAAAAAAAATACATGTAGGAGAGATATTTGCGAATTTTTTTTTTTATTTGAAAGGTCCATCGACCCCATTACATATGGAATATGACATCATTCAAATGACCGCCACGGCTTCGGTTGGTGGCGCGCACACGAAAGGTCCAATTTTCGATGACTCTGGCGCACAAATCGGGCTGTATTTGATCGATGGCGTGGCGTATGTTAACTTTGAGGGCATCGGTGGTTTGCGGTTTGTTGGCATAGACCTGCGACTTAAGAAAACCCCACAAGAAAAAGTCCAGCGGGGTCAAATCGCACGATCTCGGTGGCCAGTTCACGTCGCCTCCGCGCGAGATGACCATCACCGTAAATTGCTCGTGCAGAACATCCATCGTAGCGTGTGCTGTGTGGCACGTAGCGCCGTCCTGTTGAAACCACATGTTGTGCAGATCCATATTCTCGATTTCAGGCCAAAAGAAGTTGGTTATCATCGACCGGTATCGCTCACCATTGACGATGACGGCCACACCATTATCGTCTTCGAAAAAATACGGACCAATCACGCCTCCGGCCCAAAATCCGCACCAAACAGTTACTTTCTGCGGATGCATTGCCACTTGGTGAACCTCGTGTGGATTGGTCTCGCCCCAAATACGGCAATTTTGCTTGTTGACATAGCCATTCATCCAAAAATGCGCCTCGTCGCTGAAGATGATTTTTTTGCCAAAATCGACGTCAACTTCCAACTGCTCTAATGCCCAGTCAGCGAACACACGGCGCTGTCTATGGTCATTAACCTTAAGCTGCTGGGTCAGCTGGATCTTGTACGGCCGCAGGCTCAAGTCACGACGCAAAATTCGCCAAGTTGTCGTCTGCGAAAGGCTGAGTTCCTGTGCCCGACGCGGAATTGACTGCCGCGGGTTTTCGCGGACACTGTCGCGCACAGCGGCGATACTCTCAGCAGATCTCGCGTTACGTCGACGCACGGGAACCGGCTGATTGTTAACTGACCCGGTTGACTCGAATTTGTCCACCAATCGACGGATAGTCGACTCGGCAGGACGATCATCGCGACCGTAAAACGGGCGAAGTGCGCGGAACGTTGCTCGAACTGAAGACCCATTTTCATAAAACAATTTTATGATTTGCACGTGCTGCTCGACACTGTAACCTGCCATGGTGGTTTGGGAGGACGGAATGAATATAACACACTGCATTTGACAGCTGTCACTCAAACAACATGGCCGCAATCAGCTGTCAAAGTTCAAGCGTCCCTATTGGAAAACCCTTTATTTATACAAAAATACCGGCGTACAGAGGGCTGCGCCCGCAATACGAGGGTTTTTTTTTTAGAATTTTAATGCATAGTGAATATTTTTATACCCTTCGCTCATAGAGTGAAAGGGTATATTAACTTTGTCATGAAGTTTGTAACGCATTGAAGGAAGCATCTCCAACCATATAAAAAGTATAGGTACATATATGATCAGCATGGCTTGGAGAGTCGATTGGGCGATGTCCGTCTGTCTGTCTGTCCGTCTGTTGCGACGCGTTTTACTCGGCCAATTTAAAAGCTATGAAGCTGAAATTTTGCACAAATGCTTCTTTTTGCTGCAGGCAGTTTGTATGTTTGAATCGGTAAAATTTGACAATGGGGTCATGGGGCTGCCATACAAACCCAACTCCCCAAATTAGGTTCTTCTAAGAAAAACATTTTTATTTGTGTACCAATTTCAACCAAATTTCACAAAAATGTATTTCTATTGATGATACAAAACTTACGTAAGAATGGATGAAATCGGAACATGGGGTCATGGGGCTGCCATACAAACCCAACCCCAATTTTGGTTCTTCTAAGAAACATTTTTTACACCAATTTCACAAAACCTTGAATTAATGTGTCTTTATCAAAGCAACTAAAAAGCTCAAAACAAATGGAATCGTACTATGGGGTCATGCTCCCGCATCCCACAATAAAATTTTTTGAGTAAATATTTTTATTTGCCCACTAATTCCAAACAAACCCCATACAAATATTGTTTTGCCGACGCAACGGAACTTTTATGAAGACAGAAGGAAAAGAATGGGGGACGAATTAAATGCAAGTCGTAGGTACGCTGGAGAAAACTTTTAGCCCGAGGGGAGCGAAGGGTATCCAAATTTCGGCCGCGCCCGAAATCAGCCTCGGTATCGTTTGTACATACACTCGGCTTCACATGGCGATCAGTTTGGATGCAATGACAACAGCCATTTGGTTGCACGTGACGATCGTTGTGCCTGTCCAGGCAGTTTCAATTTTCGTTCGTCTTCATCATTTTGACAATTGAAACTTGAGATGCCTGCGCTATTGAAGAAACGAATTCATTCTTGAACGCGATTTCTAATGTTAAATATAAACAACTCATCATCTATTCATACTATTAATGAAAGAATTTATCATTTACCCGTCCTGACCAAAGCCGCGACACATATTTCCCGATAAATAATGAACAGATATGGATAGAATGAGGCATTGATCTCTTCTGTTCACTTGACGCAATCAACGACACGCTCAATATTGAAAGTGGATACGGAACTTGAAGACGAGAGTGAAGACGAAAGCGCACATGTGTGGACATAGCCAATCTAGATGGACATTTAAAGTTGAAAACATAACCTGGCATCGTTAAGGTCCATCGAAACTCTAGATCTAGATTGATCGCCAAATGGTGTCACGTGCAACCAACAACAGCCGTTGTCATTGCATCCAAACTGATCGCCATTTGGATGTGCGTCCAGTTTTGATATTCAATATGGCAACTTAACCAACCGCTTTGACAACAGCTTGTCAAATTCAAAGTGACCATTTTGCAACTTTTGTTCGTTCTTTTGTGTGAAATTGAATAATTCTTGAATGGCCGTGTAATAATTCAAACGCACAGAGTCCGATTTTGATAATTAAATTTTTAAAAATCATCAAAATGAAATGTGTGTTATGTCATTTTCTGTCTCCATTTGTTTGCTAGTGTAGATGCTAAGTAGCAACCAAATGGCTGTTCGTGATGCCAGTTTTTGAACGCACAACCATTTGGCGATCAATCTAGATCACTGTTTCCCAACAGGTGGTCCGCGGACCGGGGGTGGTCCGTGAGAGACCCGTAGGTGGTCCGCGAGGAGACTCTGGATACTTCTTACAACAAAGTTATATTTTCTTGTGATTAATTAAAGTCGCATGCCAAACACGCAACTCATTATCATGCAACAGATTATCCATTATACTTTGCTACTAGGTCTGTGATTATGGGAAGGCCATTGGATGCTTAGGTTCGTTGCTTATAGCTCAATTCCGAAATTATTGCAATTATCAAAATTCGAACTCGATTACAAAAATTCAAAAGGTTTTTCGCGAGAAAAATCTCAGCTATCGAGCGCAATATCTAGCCAACCAACTAATGATCAGCAGCGCCCGCTCTAGCACTTACGCCGCCCCGGGCAAGAGGACAAATTGCCGCCCCTTAGGTACTGTACCAAACAGATTGATAGTAGATATCCATAATATCTAAGGTTCCTAATCTTTTTTAGTTCATGCCCCTGGCGTAAATAAGTTGTAAGTTCTGGGTCTCTTTTCACATTTTAAATTGTTTGAACATTTTTTTGTTAGTGCAGCCCATATTGTGGAACTACTGGAAATTTTTAGAAGTATTCAATTTCGTCGTGAGTTTGGCCGTCACCATGGCTTCGTCGAGCACGAAAAATCAGTGGCGGAACAACTTCACTCGGGGCCCTCCCGCCAACTTCTTGAGTGGGAACCCTACACTCAGAAAAAAAGCACAGTGAAATCTCACTGTGCTTTCGATTGATTAATCAATCGAAAACACGCCTGAAGGCCGATCCACACTTTTCAGTCATTAGTCACAGTCATTTCCCATACAAATAGACAGATTGCCAGGCAATCAATTAACTGACAATGTGAACTTGTATGGAAAATGACTGTGACTGATGACTAAAAAGTATCGCTCGACATTAAACGACCTCTTTTGAAATATGATTTTGACGTTACAGTGTTTCCACTAAAATTAAAAACGTCGTACTAAAATAACTTTGCTAAGAGCTACTTTGACTCTTTGCATTCTTATATTGGGAATAGCGTTCTTGCTGCAACGTTTATTAAATTAATGATTTCATCAATCGTTATTATTATTTTTTAAATAAAAACGCTCAGGCAGCGGAGCATTGACCTCTCTAGTTGTTGGTGATATTTAAGCATAAATGGGATTCGATCCCGCGAACCTATGCCGCACACACACGGTCAATCCGAATAAATATTTTTTTTTTGATTTTCGTTCTGTTATTAATTGAACTCTATCCCTTGTTTCAGCTTTAAATTTAAATGTGCTCTAATTTAAATCTTTCAATTTTAAGAAGGTTTGTACTTAATATTAAGTTCAATTAATACAGCAACCTTGGCAAGACTCCTATCAAACCAAATGTGCCCTCTGCACCACAGCCCTAATGACCGTCTATATACCGCAAGCAAGATCGAATATTTTAGTCTTCAACGACACACTCGATACAGGCCGTGCTAACTAGTTTGAACTAAGTTTAGTACTACTCTCAAACTATTTTGTTCGTGTTCGACAGTTCATGACAATGTGGATTGGAATTTAGTCCGAAATTTTAGAAAAGGTACTATCAACTAACATTTTTTTAAATAGTTTATTTGCAGAGGGACCTAAAGAATCTTTTTGCGGGCAAGAAAAAGAGTGGGTCGGATTGCAAACCGCGGCTGCAGTTACAGCAAAAAGCGCAGCCATGCAAATTGAGGATCCGAATTGTCTCATGAACTTTCAAAGATTTCAGGACATGTTAAATGTGTTTAACCAAGGGACCTGTTGAAAGAGTAACAATAAATTTAAGTAGCATTTGTTTTGACTTCGAAAAGTATCCCTTCTTGTCTACAAAAAATATCTAAGTCGAAGTGTTGCTTTTCGCAGTTGTGCTGTTTTTATGGTTCGAGAAATCTTTCATGTGGCTTTTGGGCCCCTAAATCTCGTGCCTAAGCCCCCCCCCCCCCACGCCACGCGTGACCTGCGGGCCCTTATGCGCCGCCCCTGCGAGAAATGATATCACCGGATCGACCGTTCAGCTATCATATCGCACATCCAGAAGAATAATGACGTAAGTGCAAACATTATCGTTTTTGAGTTAAATATACCACTAAGTTTGAAATTGGCTATATTTTCAATAAAAATAATTTTGATTTTAAAATTTTGTAAAAAAAAACTGTTAAAATTCAGTTAGGTCGTTATTCCATTCGCTCGTTTGGAAGCATTCACTCAGATCAATAACGACGCAACTGCAACTGCTTGTCAAAGCATCACCGGGTGAAAGTGCGTGTTGTTGGTGTCAATAACAACGAATTATTCTTTCTGATAAGAATAAAAATAATAAATCAATTCAGTTTTGAGGGCGGAATTCATAGTGTCCACTAGGCCTGTTCGGTACCGAGATTTCAGTACCGGGTTTCGGTTTTTTTCAATACCCGGTACCACAAGCGGTTTCCCTGACTCAGGTTTTTTTTTCAGTACCGACGGTTTTTCTAACCATAAGCCGGTTTTTTGAGTACCGGGTTAAAAACCGACTCAGGTTTTTTTCAGTACCGACGGTTTTTTTAACCATAAGCCAGTTTTTTTGAGTACCGGTACCAAAAAACCTGAAAAAAACGGCTCATGGTTGAAATGAATCGTTCTTTTTAACTCGGTACCAAAAAACCGGGATATCGGTACTTTAGAATATCGGGTCCGGTACCAAGTGAACACCGGTTTTGTACCGGGATCCCGGTTTTTGGAACAGGCCTAGTGTCCACACCCCACTTATACTTAACGGAAACCTTAAGGGATTCCTTATTAATTTTACGATTCATACTACTAGATATTTTTTTGTATTTTATTTGTCAGTTACTATAATTGGGCTCCTGAATTAAATTATTTTATTGAATGCGGTAATGCCTTTATTTGTGACGTTTTGCATTCCCTTATTATAATTTTAATATCTGTACTATTTGTATATTGAAGCAAGTCTGCTTAACGTTTTATGTGAAACATAATTTCCCAGAATTTATGCAAGCTCGGTTACCGATTCCAGTGGGACAAACTTCGCCTTTTTTTGATTAAATCTTTAATTTCACTGTAAGTTTTAATTTAAAAAAAATTAAAGTCGCAACATTCATTCACTCAGAAAATTTCAAGTGTGAAATACGCCAGTAAAACTTTACAAAAACAAGGCCTAACTTTGGAATAAATGGAATACTACCGTTCTTTCGCTTATCTGTTTTAGAGTATTACTTGCTATATAAATCCAGATTTGCAACCCTGGGCTAATTTTTTAGCAAGCGAAAAAGAGCCATTTTTCTGCTCTTTTTTTTTTTAATTTTCAACAATATTTTTTAAAATAATTGTCTTGGATAAAAACTGTGTTTGGCATTTTGACAGTAGACAGAATTTCCAATCCAATGATATCCTATCAAATTTTATAGGTCAAATTTTGACGGTATTACAGGTTTTAAAAAATAGGGTATTTTTTACCAAAAATTGCGAATTTCAAGTAAATGTCGTTTCGGCAAACAACATAAGCTTAGAATTCGCCTTTTTTTGTGGAAAATACCCTATTTTTGAAAACCTATATTTCCGTCAATATTTGACCTACAAGAGTGGTTAGCATACCATTGGATTGAAAATTTTGTCTACTTTCAAAATGCCGATCATCGTTTTTTTTTCTAGATTTTTTTTTTTTTATTTTGTTGGAAATGTAAAAAAGAGCAAAAAAATGGTTCTTTATCGCTCGGCAAAAAATTAGCACAGGGTCCCCAGGGTTGCAAATCTGGATTTATGTAGCCAGTAATACTCTAAAACAGATAAGCGCAAGAACGGTAGTATTCCATTTATTCCGAGGTTAATGTCGATTTTGACTGGCCTAAAATTTAACTTAAAAATTATAAAATCATAACGTTGAACATTTTGAAAAATCATAATGATTCATAGGGAAGATTGTTTATAAATTTGCAACGTTGTTTTAAAGTTAGTTAAAACATGGAGACCAATGGAGAAATATTTAAAACAGAACGAATTTAGTCTAATCTAGACTAACCCACTTTTAAAGTTAAATGATTTTCATGTAACAATTTAAAAAAAGTGGATTTTTCAATAGTGAATTGAAAATACATAAACGTATATGGAGCCAAATCATATTTGAAAATTAATTATTTGTATTATTTTCTTTTATTTACCAAGGTTTTTTTTAGTGTTACAATGTCCCGATAACTATTCGCCTTTTAATTAATTCGATTTACTGAACTATATCTTCATAAAATAATTTTGAAATAATATCATAACCCGATTAATGACTATTACCAAAACTTAATTGCGAAAGTCTTAATCTATCGTTCCACTTCATAAAGCAAATGCGGTGTATGTCTCTATTATCACATTGTCATGTTCAACCTACTTCATTGTATCAAACCACACAGTTTCTAAAAAATATAAAATTTAAGGAGGCTGAATTTGATTGAATTTAAAGTTTTGCGAAACTTATTAACAAAATATACTGGTCCGGTATGAGTTCTGATTTTTGAAATAGCCTGTGAACACTCTCCCATTTTGGTTATGCTTCCTGGTAAAAAATATATTTGATAGGATTCAAATGAATGTTTGAGATTGGCAAGTTAGATGTTTGTGTCTTTGTCTTGATGTTAATATTCGAAACCACATTGAAGAGGAAGTTAATGCAAAAATAATTGCAAAATGATTTAGTTTCAGTTTTTAATTGGCGTAACAATAAGACTTAAATGTTTAACTAAGAATATTAAATTGCAGAATTAACGAGAGAAAAATATATGCTACATTTGGCATGATTTGAAACAGAGGGGTTAATGAGATTAGGAAGTTGTGTTTTGCAATATTTGGAAGAAGTTTCGGCAAAACCTCCTGACGATAATCTGATTTTTTTACTTAGATAATTATCGTGGCAAACAAAGAACAGGTTAAAATATTCAATTGATGTTTGTCTGTGTCTGTTGACTATGCTTTAATTATTATTTCTTGGCATATTTATGTTAAGCATGTATTTGTATGCTGTGAGAAAATTTGATTTAAGTTCTATCGAGCACAAATTTCTCATTAGAGGGCACACCCAAAATGAAGGTTATAGTATTCATCAGGGTAAAAAACCCAAACTTAAAAAAATGTTTGATGCCAAATTGCTGAATACACTGCCCAATATTCGCAGTAGAAAGTTACACTGATTTGGGCAATGGGTTAAGGAGGAAGAAGGAGAGGGGGAAAAGGGGTTAAAATTCAGTCTTTTTTTTTTCAAATATCTGGGAAACTGTGAGTCTGTCACGAGAACGAAACAAACTACACAAAATTGCCTTTGTAATGATATATAACACTCTAGCCATTTTCTCAGAAAATTATACCCTAGACCCAAAAGTATTATAGTGGATTTACATTTTTTTAGTTTTACATTTCGTACGTAGCGTACGCTTTGGTACAAACTTTTGAACATACTTTCAGAAAACTAACTGGTATAGTGACGTTCTAAGAGATAAATTGTTTTTTCTATTTTAGATTTTTGATAGAATTGAAATTTGTTAGAATTTTGGTTCACTTTGTAGGGGGGGGGGCACCTTTAGTTTCGGTAATATTTTTTGGTGGAGGGAGCTTAGGCTAGGCACCCTACCAAATTCGATCTGCCTGTCTCAATTTGAAAAGAAAGAAAGAACCTTCAGGCATACCTTTTTTTTTAAATGTTAGGAGGAGTCTAGGGGGTGTCAATGGTCGGAAGACTTCAATTTTTGGTACAAATGAAAAATTTTATTAGCAATACATGGAGAAGATCTTATGACCCTAAGTCTATTCTGTCAAGAGTTACAGCGCGAAATGTAAAACTCAGAAAATGCAAATTCACTATAATACTTTTGGGTCTAGGATATAATTTTCCAAGAAAATGTCTAGAGTGTTACATATACTTACAAAGGTAATTTTGTGTAGTTCATTTAATTTTCATGATATTTTTCGGCTAGACTTATATTTTCCAGATACATATTTGCAAAAAACTGAATTTTCACCCCTTTGCCACTATATTGAAGGGTACCCGCTTATACGACCGCTCAGTTGATACTGTTCCTTTGAAACAAATCTATGCATCAACAATTTCCATATCAGAGCACAACAAAATGACTTAATAAGTTTATTAAACTTCAATCTTAAACCATGGTATTACTCGTATTACGAACCATTTTTCAGTAATCTTTTTGAATAAATGTTTATTTTTTCATAATAAATTAATTAATAATTAAATAAAATAAAAGAAAAACAAATGAATTCTCTTTTGTATTCTTTATCCTGGCTGATTACGCGACTGAAACATCTTCTCACTAATCATCATTATGAACGCACGATAATTTTTTGTAAAATATATCATTCTAAAATTGAATGTCAATAAATTCAGCAATATTTTCAGCTACCTATAATACAGAACACCACAAAAATACTCTTGGAATTGTAAAAAACACGTGAAAGAAATTTTAATATGCAATTTCTGGCGAATCAACAAATTTGCAGTTGCGTCGTTCTTCTTTTGGATGTGCGATATCATCTACTCCTAAGCGCAATTCACCACAGTTCAGCAAGGCCTTATCTTATAGAGTTTGTTTGGAATTTAATAAAAATGTTAAAGCTTGATGTAAAAAATCGAAAATGAATGCGAAATTTTGTTTTCCACAAAACACTGAATATATTTTTAGAAAACTCTGCCCTCAAAAATGTTAGGCCAAAAATTGTGCTCGCTTTCATTACTAACCTCCTGCAGTTGCTTTCCATAAATTCCTTAAAAACTTCAATTAGCTAGATTGCTTCATGCTTTTCAATATGCATGGCTTATTTTCATAAATGTGCCATCTCGAGAATTTTTAAAGAGAATAAGATCAGAGCTATTTATATCGCCAAATAGCCAAATTCCGATATTAGCATGTCAAATTAGGGAGCTCTGCAAAGTTTTCTGTGGTTCGATACCTCATCTTGCTAAAATCCAAACCAGCTTCTTCGAAGTTTGCCCTCCAATACAAGATGAATCAATGCAATCGGGACCAAGGTAATCCATTGACGCCAAGGTTTGGCGAATTGAATTTAAATTATGCTGCGAAATGTCGATGGAAATTATGGAAAACAACTCCAAACAAATTATTGATGAAAATAATGCCTTTGTGGATAACATTTCTCACAAAGGAATCTGTTTTAAACGCCTTAATGTGCTCAGCGTTTATTCGACTCCCTATTTCCCATTTCATAGAAAGGAAACCGCAGACCTTCCCACTAAATCGAAGTTGATATTGATTTTTTTGATCTTGTTTTTTATTCGAGTGCTAGCCAAAAAGCCGCCCCTAAAATTTGGCGCCCCGGGCGACCGCCTGGCTCGCCCACCCCCCCCCCCCCCTTAGAGCGGGCGGTGATGATCAGATCTTGCCAGGGATCGACGTGTTTCTGATGATCACTTTGTGTGTAAAGTTTCACCTTCGCAAATTAATTTGATTAATTTTAAACTATTGATTTTCATAACAGCCCCGCCCGAATTAAAAAATTGGCAGGCTCTCGTAGAAGCATTTTCCCAAAGACAACACAAAAATATTAGGCTCGCAGTTGGACCTCCGGCAAATCTAACGGAAGAGTGTCTCTACTCACGAAGCTACGAAAATCTCATTATGTCAAGCCATTGTGAATGGTGGGTGGTGGCCATTGTTGGTGACTAGCGTTTATGGAGGGAGTCAAGTGATGTCGGCCATGGAGGAAAATACTTGGCATTTTCTGTTAATGAAAGTGCCTTGCGGAGTGAAGAACGGAACAGATTTGTCTGTTTTGGATAGTGAAAAAATGAAGGACCCTTATAAATGAGTTTTACCGTTAACCCGAAAGGGTGTTTCTTGCCTACAGCAAGCCCAGAGAAGTGTCCCGAGAAGTGCGCGCATAATAGCAAAACGGATTGCGAAACCGCACCATCTGTCCGGAGCGGGGAGAACGTTTTGTAGTTTTAGCAAAGTTGGCTCGAAGGCCGCGTTATTCTGTTCAATTTTAATCCTTTCATTTAGTGATTTTCAGGAGTTGCTCGGCTGAACTACGCAGGTGCAATTTTTTTCGGCGAAAAAAAAATTGGAAACGAGCCCTTTTAGGTTTTGACTGACCGCTTATACACCGGAGCAAAGATAAAAAGTTTTAGACAAATTTAAATTATTTTTCGACGGCATATACGGGCTGCACTAACTAATAGAAAGTAAATTTAGTCCCGCTCGCAACAGATGGCGAGGTGCTTACCAATCCATAATGCCTAGCCAAGCGACTGTCTCTGAAATTTATCCAGGAAGAGCGAAGTCGTCTTGTTACTGGAATGATATCGTTTTCGATTTTCGTTTCGCTACAAAGTTGATATGAAATTCCTGGTTAGAAAAAACGCGAGATTAACAAATTCCAATCATAATATTGTCCAAATAATTGAAATGTCAGATAAACCATTTCTAAACATCTGCACGTTCCACAACCAATTCGAATAAAAAGAAGAAGAAGAAAGTTAATACGCGAACTAGACTAGGACGGTATATTCACCCTATGGAAAAGGTACTATCTCCAAAAATGCTTTAAGATAGTTTAAATTAAGAGCCGGTATAATAAGCGCTCACTATCAAATTAGTGTACAGAATTTGTCATTTTCCTTTTTTAACATACAACAAATTAGTGCAAATTTTTTCTAAAGTGAGGTAACTATAATTCTTTCAAAGTTCCTCGCGGGCCGGACTGTGACCCACGGCGGCCGTATGTTGGACACGCTTTCACTAAACTTATATCGAATTCGGACTCAATTCTATTGTATTTTTAGCATGGCAGGTGCAAATGTATAGCTTTTTGCACTCCGCTTAAGCCCCTGGAATTCCTTGTCGGACGGCCAATGCTCGGCAAGTACAAATTACGGCTACATTTTCCTTGCATCTGCGATTCAATTCGTGAACCCGCAGTTTTTGGTTTTTGTCGCAAATAATGCCATAGCTGAGCGTAGGCTTGAGATGAGTTAGCGAAATTCTATTTTCGTGATTTTTTTTCGATAAATTATCATTTTTCTTATGAATTCAGTAGACATTTTGATATTTCTCATCCTAGTTAATCCAACCGCATAGCAATCTGCTGTTCCCTTCTATCAACCTGGCAAACATGGCAAATCTTAAATCATACTTCCTACAAGATGGTGTTAGTATACAAATTCAAGCCCAATAAGGCTTCATGCACACGACGCGAAAACGGCTCGCAAGCTCGACACATCGAAATGCATTGGCTCTTATGGGAAGCTCATGACGAGCGACAGCAAGCGAGAGCCATGCACAGTCAAAACACGGCTCGCGATGTGTCGAGCTTGCGAGCCGTTTTCGCGTCGTGTGCATGAAGCCTTAAAGTCGGTTTAGGCGAACGAAATAGAGCGTGAGCTTTTGAATAGAATACATCGACAAAAATGGACACCCTAATTTGTTTTATTATGATTGGTCCGTCGAAATATACAGGGTGTCCCACGACTCTTGGTACATACGATAACGGGTGATAGTACAGCTCATTTGGGTACAATTAATGTTCTACATGACCCCTCTATCTTTAACCGTTATAAAGTTATAGCATTTTTTGTTAATAGTATCAGAAACCTCAACCTGCAGAGCAAAATCACTATTTGTCACACTCCCAAATATTTGATCCGAGATTTGACTTTACTTTCTGAAACTCCACAAAATTCTACATAAAATAACTGTTTTGCCAATTAAATAATTTAACAATTTTACAACCATTCAAACTTTTAAGAAATTCGAAAATTGATTTTTCATTGAAAATTTAAATTGTAAAATCGTAACGGTACTTTGAACTGACAAATGTGCAAAGTTGACAAAAGTTGCCTCATAATGTTAGCTTTCGAACGACATATAAAAATTAGGGTCTTAGGATTTAAAAAATTGCATATCTTACGTGTTAAAAAGAAAAAAGCGTGGTTCCAAGAGAAAACTAAAGTAAAAGTTTCCACAATTTTTGTACGAGTTTTATTTAGTAAACAAGATTTTTTTAAATAAAAAACGAAAAAAAAACACGATACCGAGGTTAATTTCGGGCGCGGCCGAAATTTTGATACCCTTCACTCTTCTCAGGCTAATATTTTTTTCCGGTGTTCTTATGACTTATGTTTAATCCCCCCATTCTTTCACTTCCGTTTTCACATAGTTTCGTTACCTCGATAAAAGATATTTGCGTGAGGTTTGGTTAGAATAACTGCACAAACGAAAAAAAAAACTTTCTTTGGTGGGAGGGGGGATGGCCCCATAATACGAATATATGTATTTGTTTTTGCAATGTGTCTTTATAGAAAGTACAAAAATATGTAAAAACAAAATATATTCGTACTATGGGGGCATCCCCCCTCCCACCAAATTCCGTTTGTGCAGTTATTCTAACGAAACCTCACGCAAATATCTTTTATCGAGGTAACGAAACTATGTGAAAATGAAAGTGAAAGAATGGGGGGGATTAAAATAAGTCATAAGTACGCCGGAAAAAAAATATTAGCCCGAAAAGAGTGAAGGGTATCAAAATTTCGGCCGCGCCTGAAATTAACCTTGGTATCGTGTTTTTTCGTTTTTTATTAAAAAAAATCTTGTTTACGAAATAAAACTCGTACAAAAATTGCGGAAACGTTTACTTTGGTTTTCTCTTGGAACCACAATTTTTTCTCTTTAACACGTAAGATATGCAAATTTTTAAATCCTAAGACCCTAATTTTTATATGTCGTTCGAAAGCTAACATTATGAGGCAACTTTTGTCAACTTTGCACATTTGTCAGTTCAAAGTACCGTTACGATTTTACAATTTAAATTTTCAATGAAAAATCAATTTTCGAATTTCTTAAAAGTTTGAATGGTTGTATCTGGGTAGGGTTTTAAATTATTTAATTGGCAAAACAGTTATTTTATGTAGAATTTTGTGGAGTTTCAGAAAGTAAAGTCAAATCTCGGATCAAATATTTGGGAGTGTGGCAAATAGTGATTTTGCTCTGCAGGTCGAGGTTTCTGAGACGATTAACAAAAAATGCTATAACTTTATAACGGTTAAAGATAGAGGGGTCATGTAGAACATTAATTGTACCCAAATGAGCTGTACTATCACCCATTATCGTATGTACCATGAGTCGCGGGACACCCTGTATTTTCAGGCTAAGTGGTCCGTAGACGTTTCTGAGTTGGGAACCACTGATCTAGATGGACCTTTAGGAGAGTGCAAATCGATGGCATTGATGGAGATCTTTTGACAGTTTCTTTGAAATCGCAAGAGCTAAAAGGTAAAGTAACGTACAGATGGGGAATTTGGATCTTGGGTAGAACTCCGTAAAAAATAAAAAAAAGCAAATGCAATTCAAATTTCATTTCATTTTTAATTTTTCATCAGCTTGCGTACAAGTCCGCAACTCAGTGGGACATTTTCATGTTTTCAACAAATGCTAATGTACAGTACTGATGCAACCTCGAAATGATTTATACAACCTAAGTTGAAAGTTACACTTTTTGGGTCGTTCAACAAAAGTTGAACGAAAGTTGAACGTGAGTTGAACCTAAGTTGAAAGTAACACTTTTTGGGTTGTTCAACAAAAGTTGAACGAAAGTTGAACGTGAGTTGAACCTAGGTTGAAAGTAACACTTTTTGGGTCGTTCAACAAAAGTTGAACGTGAGTTGAACCTAAGTTGAAAGTAACACTTTTTGGGTCGTTCAACAAAAGTTGAACGAAAGTTGAACGTGAGTTAAACCTAAGTTGAAAGTAACACTTTTTGGGTCGTTCATCAAAAGTTGAACGAAAGTTGAACGTGAGTTGAACCTAAGTTGAAAGTTACACTTTTTGGGTCGTTCAACAAAAGTTGAACGAAAGTTGAACCTAAGTTCAAAGTGACACTTTTTGGGTCGTTCATCAAAAGTTGAACGAAAGTTGAACCTAAGTTGATAGTTACACTTATTGGGTTGTTCATCAAAAGTTGAACGTGAGTTGAACCTAAGTTGAAAGTAACACTTTTTGGGTCGTTCAACAAAAGTTGAACGTGAGTTGAACCTAAGTTGAAAGTACATAACACCTTTTGGGTCGTTCAACAAAAGTTGAACGAAAGTTGAAAGTGAGTTGAACCTAAGTTGAAAGTAACACTTTTTGGGTTGAACATGAGTTGAACCTAAGTTAAAAGTTACACTTTTTGGGTCGTTCAACAAAAGTTAAACGAAAGTTGAACGTGAGTTGAATGTAAGTTGAAAGTTGAATTCAAGTTGAATTTGAGTTGAATTCGAGTTGAATTCGGGTTGAGTTCAAGTTGAACCCAAGTTGGGCACGATTTCAGTATCTGTGGCGCCAAATTTTGATGATGTCATTTCATTAATATTGGCCTGAAACGAACGAATCTGCAATCCTTTTTCGCGAAATCGTAACGGTTCTTCAGATATTCAATGTCAAAGTTTGACATTTATATGGGGTACTTCAGTTTTTAATGGGAAATTGGGGGATTTTTTACGACATAATGATGTGAAAAAATTTTACTTTTATTTTTTTTTAAATATATTTCGACATTTCATATTATTAACATCTTTGCCAAATTTGTAAAACTTACTATTCTAGTGGGAATGATTAAAATTATAACGTCAATTCGATGGCATCGGACACTTTCCCCTTTTCTTCTTCATAAAAAAGTCCAACTTTGACATTGAATATCTGGAGAACCGTTACGATTTCGCGAAAAAGGATTGCAGATTCGTTCGTTTCAGGCCAATATTAATGAAATGGCATCATCAAAATTTGGCGCCACAGATACTGAAATCGTGCCCAACTTGGGTTCAACTTGAACTCAACCCGAATTCAACTCGAATTCAACTCAAATTCAACTTGAATTCAACTTTCAACTTTAAATTGAACCCAAGCCCAACCTTTGTTGAACCTTGAATGGCACCCAACACTCACAGTGTACCACCTTGCCCAACTTCCGTTGAACCTTGAATGGCACCCAAGTTAAGTTAAAAGTTACACTTTTTGGGTCGTTCAACAAAAGTTAAACGAAAGTTGAACGTGAATTGAATGTAAGTTGAAAGTTGAATTCAAGTTGAATTTGAGTTGAATTCGAGTTGAATTCGAGTTGAATTCGAGTTGAATTCAAGTTGAACCCAAGTTGAACTCAAGTTGAACGTAAATTGAACCCAAGCCCAACTTCCGTTGAACCTTGAATGGCACCCAAAACTCAGGGTACTACCTGTAATGCCAAAAACGTAACGCTTTTTCGTTGCAATTTTCGTGACGATTTTCGATTTATGTGCCAGAGTCAAGACATAAAAATGTCAAAATCCAGCTTTTTACAATATTGCCCAATTTTGATAAAATATGTGTCTAAATTTCATGGCTAATCGCTAATTGCTATCCGCGGAACTACGGTTGTCGATCACTGATCTAGTCCATAACGTAACGTCTCCAACATTGCCAAGTGCACGTGCACTCAGATCCCTCAGATCACTTGTAGAGAAAGAGAGACCTATCCCAGCAAACAATTTTATCGTTTTATTCGAAAAATCACAAAAATGATACGAAAACGATATCATTCGAATGAAAAATTTATCGTAAGCTTGTCTCCCCGACGAAAAATCGCTTTATCGTCATCAATATGTCAGGAATGTGGCTCCTATTAACGAAATATCTTCTCATTATTGCAAGGATGATAAAATCGTAATTCTTCCCAACGAGCGAATTACGAAATTGTCAAAATATAAAACGACTAATTTATTCCCATAATTTGTAATCTTAGATAGCTCAGGTGTAGGACGTAGGACTACGAAACGATAGGTGCCCGGTTCGATTCCCAGTAGAAGCAAAGTGTAAAAAGGTAAAGTTAAAATAAGGTAAAAAAAAGTTAAGGATGAAATAGAAGAAAAAAAATTAGAAAAAAGGGAAAAATAAAAAAAAAATTTTCCCTTTTTCTATGTATTAGTCTATTATCGCCAAATTATCATCCTGGCGAATTAATATCGGTCACTATTCCTTCACGAAGGGAGTGACGCCTTTAATTCGAAAACGATATGAAATTCGAGAAATGTTTTCTATCAGGCGAATTGAATTCGTATCGCGGACGATAGAAATTGTTTGCTGGGATGATGATCGTTCGCCTCTTCTCCTTCTCGAGACACTCAGTCACCTTTGGCAAGGTGCAAATTTTAAACAATTCTGATAAATCCCTTTGACCGCATTCCAATGGGATTAAAAGCCTTCAAATATTGCACTCATCACTGATTGAAAACTACACGTGAAAAAATCTCGTTGGATGCTCACATGATGCAGTTTTACTCGTTTTCCATCAGTGTGGGGTCTTCGGCCGGCGCAACTCTTTTGATTTGGATTCACAACAACAAACACTTTCCATCTGCCACGAAACTCAATTCTTAATGAAAACTCACCTGAGGAGCATTAAATTCCGTCAATCACCATGTACACCAATTGCACTAGAACAAAACACTCGCGATCGCGACACAAATTTGTACGTAAAGTCACTAAAGTCTGTAAAAAGAACATAAACAGCGCGGAACCGAAACGAAAACATCCCCATCACGGCGCCATATTTGTTTACAACTGTCATCTCCATATATCGGCCAATTGCATTTTATCCAAATTCAAATTGGATATGCGAGGGTGGTGCTGTCATATGTGCAGAATGGGATGTGGTGTCCAATTGGATAACCGTTTTCGAAAGACTCGAATTTGTAAAAAGGAAATTTCAGGCACATTCTACATTCGTGACTTTTGAGAATTTTGCTAAGAAATAGAAAGGAAATGATTTTGATTTGGCAAATTCGTTAAAAACAGCAAATTTCGAATTACTCCGGATCAGCTGATTTCTGCCACCCAATTCTTCAATTTGCTCCGCTTCTTTGACACGAACCCGCTTATTACGAAATCAACATATGATTTTGACATCTGCCTGACAGTCTTCAACAACCGACACACGGCCTATATCGATATCTCTTTCTTCGCATGCACTCTTCAAAAGACCGAACGAGACAGCCTTCCATCTAGTACTGCAACGAATCAGCAAAACTTTTGACTCATGGTCGTTTTTCGTCGTAGGAAAATGGCGCTAGAGGTGATGTGTGAATCGCGCAATAAAAACACATTTATCGCAACCTGAAACAGATCATTCAAACGCCACTGCAACGGGAATCGAGTCGATCGTTTACGTACAATTTGTTAATCATTGAAAAAGTGCAAGAACGCAAGCAACTGCCGCGAGAAAATCGCCGAACCAAAAAAGTGGTCGTCATCAACGGAGGTAAAAGTGTCGCGACTTTTGAAATCTACAAGTGGAGGAGACGACGAACGCGAGTGTTTTGAGAGCTACGTGTGCGGAGCCCGAACAAACGGAAAGTGTGTGCAAATACGCAAAAACCGGGAAGTATCTTACTCATCAGGCGAAGTTCAATACAAACGATAGATAGAAGGTTTCAGGTCGTACTGTTGAAATTCAAGGAAAAACCGTCGATTTCTCGAGAACAAGGTACGTGAATGAATGTCGAGAACAGAATCGAGTAGAATAAAGAAACCCGTACGACCACATTCCTCCCACAAGACGATGGAGAATGTCTGGGTCGCCGGGATGACGGGCGAGAAGGCCGCAAGTGCATAGTGCGGATGTGTTGTGTGTCTGATAACACGTGAGCGGCACACGGCCACTGAGTGCATTTGTTTGAAAGTTTTTTCTTCTATTTGACAGATCATCCAGTCGACTGGGGCCGGGAATATTCTTGCTGCCAGGATGAGTGTGGACGCGTACGGACCCAGCTCGCAAACGCTGACCTTCCTCGACACGGACGACAATGATCTCATCGGTGCCGATACTCAGGGGACGGATTTTGACTTTCGCGACTTTGAACTGCCGTCGCAAAGTCAGACGCAGGCCTCCCAAATGGACCCGTTGACGGGCGCGAGTCAGGTAAGTGTTTGTGTAGAAAAGAAGCCACCGTGGCGGTTTGGAGTGATCTTTGGATAGTGGCGTTTGTTATGTTCGAGTTCTAAATCTGATTTGCCCTAGATATAGTATCTGACGGCTGGAATCTTTCTTTCTCAATGCTCTGCTTACCTCAAAATATAAAAGCGATTTTTTTTTTTCAAATACTAACGATACAAGGCCCGACGTCAGGCTATCGTGCCATCAAGAAGAAGAAGAACGATACAGTATTCTACCACACAAGAAAGCTAGAGGCAAATTCCTCCTCACTATTGTAGTCCATCCTAATGTTGAATTCCACAAGCGGGTCCAGAAAGATGCAACTGCTGCCCTCGATGCGATCAGTACACACGTCCGTGATGGGGCTAAATTAGCGTCAATCGTAAATCGTGACGCGTATTGGCAGCAATTTTGATTCTACTGTAGCTAACCCGAAAATTAAACTATGATGGTTGCAGACGGATCAGCCTGTTCGACGAAAATCGATTCTGGCGTTGGGAACGGATATTGGTTGGGCTCCAGAATGTCGTTGAGGACCGTCGAGTAATCGCCGCATATGCGGGTCTTATCGTTATTCTTGCGGACGGCACCGATAGGTGCGGCTGATTGTGAAAAATCGACAGGGCTGATGACATCCAGAAGCTGGAGCCGTTTAAGTTCGGCGGTGATCACTGATGCAGCAGCGAATGGTACTGATCGAGCTTTGCAGGACACCAGTTTGGCTCCCTGGTTAAGAATGAGAGTGATTTGCGTTTTGGTACACGGACGGACGGACCAAGTCCGTCAGCGAATAGTCGGGGAATTTTCGCCCTGGCTTCTGCTGCAATGCAGTGCTCGGCATTGATGTGAATGTTGAAAGATTGGCCGTTGAGTTGGACACTGCACTCTGAAATAACACCAGATATCGAAGATCGTTGCTCGCCTTCCGTTTCTCCTTGAATTCAGTTGCAGTTGACTACAAGTTCTCTAGGTAAAGTCGCAGTCTATGATTGCCTGTGCAGTATGGGCAAGGCTGACGTGGTGCTCATGATCCTCGTAAGAACTTGGAGCTTGAAGCGCTGCCTAGGTTTGCTGATTCCTAGTTTCTCGACTTGCTCCGTAGTTGCATTTTCACATATTGATTGTCCACTTTTGTGAGGCGCTTTTCAAGGGTCAAGGAGTCCTGAGGGCTCTTGAGGCTGCCGAAGAATGTCATGTGGTCCTACGGCAACTTTGCTGCTACAGCAATCTCAGCCCCTTTCGGGGCGGACCATACCTGTTTTCAATCGAAAACTGCCAAGACACAACGCCTCCCTGGCAAGAGCCTTGAAGGTTGGATGCAGGAAGGTTGTGTTTGTGTAGATGTATGGATTCGAGATATGTGTTTTTTCGTCATATTGGGAGCATTACATCTCGGCGCGGCTGCTCTCAATTTTATTAATTCGCGCCGGTGTTGAAACAAATTCAGGCCCAACGGAATGGTTTTGTAGTGTTGATAACCAAAGAATTGGTTCGAATGGCCGGTCAGTGCAGTGTAATTGCTGTTTGGAGTGGGTCCATTTCAGGTGTTCTGGCCTAAGAAGCTTAGATCAACATTCCATATCATATGTTGCAGCGGGATGTAGAAATTAAGGGCGGCCACGGGCTACACCCTGCCCATCATCACCCAGCCCCCTACACTCCCCCAATAATATGATCAGGAGTGCCAGACAAAGTTTAACTACACTCGGCATCACAAAAATCGGGCCACTCGCCACTTTCGAACTCAAATTCAATTTTCTCAAAAAGTATGAAACTTACAACTATGAAAGTTATATCTACAGAAAGTGCAATTCAAATGACTATGATTTTTATCTGAAGTACCGTTAACTCATGCAACAGTCACAATGCCTATTTCGATTAGAGTTCGCCCTTACTGTGTGGCCCGGTTTCATTGAAGCTCAGTGTACATAACATTCCGACCTCCTACTGCGACCGGGTCTACGTCCCGGAACGACCCATGTCCCAGGCATGGCCAAGAGTCGCAAAAAACCCTTCGACGCAAGAAGGGGTCAGATACTTTGTATCATCATTCATTCACCGTTTTTTCGTTTGGGGAGCAGTTCTGGCCGGCCCAGCTGCTCATCATACTTCTAATACGTGCCGGCATCGAGACGAATCCAGGTCCAAGGATGTGCTCGGTTTGCGCCAATAGAATTTATTCCAATGTCCAATCGTCAGTCGAGTGCACATGCTGCGGACAATGGGTCCACCTCAAGAACTGCTCGGGACTCACCAATACCAATCAATGGTCACTATCATACAGAGCGATCCGGTGTAGAAACGGAGGGCAAAGCTCATCCAGTCAACAGCTGCCCAACCAAGGTTCCCAACAAATATCACCTTCTACCCCGGCAAATGCTGTGAGGCCCGCTCCACCCAATTTGACCCCAGCTCCACGTATCGTCGATGCAAATTACACCAGCAGGAAGATAGTCCAACTAAACTGTAATGGACTCCAGCATAAAATCGCTAAACTAACAGCACTCATGGACAGACACCACATCCAAATTGCGGCAGTACAGGAAACCAAACTCAACTCTAGTCACTCAATCAGGTCATATGGGAACCACAACATCATCAGACAAGACTGTGAAAGGAACGCAGGAGGAGGTTTGGCTTTTCATCCACAATAATTTGCCATACAGCGTCGTTGATATCACTTCCGCCGATAACACCATGGAGCTGCAAGCGATAATCGTTAAATCAGGAAATATTGACTTTGAAATCTACAACATATATACTCCACCTGTCTGCAGCTGTCCCACCGGTTACAAAGTCAATATCAGCACCCTATTAAACGGACAATATCGCCTCCTACTTGATGATTTCAACGCCCACCACAATTTATGGCATTCCAACTTTCAAAACGACACCAGAGGTAACATCATCGCCGACCAAATGGATGATTCGGATTTCTGCCCTTTAAATGACGACAAACCGACCCGTATCACATCAAGTTCACCTGACATTTCCATCGCCAGCCCTGGACTTATTAATGACATCTTATGGAAGCCAATCCTCACAAGATCATGTGATCACCTGCCAATTATACTCACTCTGGATATGCCGTCAAAATTCATCCATCCCGACAAGAAGACGTACACCAACTTCAACAAAGCTGACTGGGACAGCTTTAAAAGGTTCACCAACGAGGCTTTTGCTATTCCCACCGCCCCAAGTGATGTACATATGGCTGAAAAACAAATTAGACGAATTATTCACACTGCAGCTAAGAGATACATTCCAGCAGGCCGCATTCCCAGCCTGAAACCCAACTTCCCAACATCTGTGGCTAAATTGGCAAAAACTAGGGATCAACTCAGAAGTGCAGATCCAAGTGACCCACGGATCATCGACCTGAATGACATCATTGTCAAAAAGGTCAACGACCACACGAGAGGAACCAAACTCATATGGCAATCACAAATAAGAAAACTAAATTCCAACACTGGTGTGAGCAAACTCTGGAGCACTGTTAGAAACCTATCAAACCCCACTAAAACTCAAGGGAGGGTTTCTATCAAGTTTGGTAACTCTACCGTGAGCGACGATAATAAATGCGCAAACCTATTCAACAAACAATTCGTCGAACACACAACTATGGATAAGCTCAAGCGGAAAATCACACGAGACATCCGAAACACTAAAGTAGATGAACATCACCACCACAGAATTTGCCATGGCCATAAAGAATGCCAAAAACTCAAAAGCACTTGGTCCAGACAGTATAGCAATGATCATGCTGAAACACCTCGACACACTGGCCTTAGAGTACATCACTGCCACGATGAACCTTTTGTTACGAACATTCAGCATACCAGAAATTTGGAAGAGAGGCAGTATCATACCGTTACCCAAACCTGGTAAACAACACTCCTTAGGAGAATCCTACCGACCAATCACGCTGCTATCCCCTGTGGCAAAAATATTGGAACCGCTGATTCATAAGACTCTTGCGACGCATATACAACTCGCTAAGGTCTTCAATGGGATCAACCAGACCCAGCCGTTTAACCCTTGTGTTGCCACCCAAAAAAACTTACAGTATCTGCCACCCGGGTACCTGGGTACCCATCTTGATACCAAACACCATTCTTGTTGCTTTAGATCGGTCGAAAGCGTTTGACACGGTGAACCACTCGCTTCTATTGATGTATCTCCGCAATTCATCCACACCGCCGCATACAGTCAAATGGATCGCAAACTACCTTGCCGGACGTCAATCCAGCACCGAGTTTAGATATGGGAAATCTTATCTAAGAAGGATTAAACAAGGAGTACCACAAGGCGGGGTACTTTCCCCCACCTTGTTCAACCTATACATGTCAGGGCTTTCCACCCCACCTGAAGGAATCGACAGTGTATCCTATGCTGACGACTGCACCATCATGACATCTGAGAACGACATTCCCGACATGTGCTATCTCATTAATGGTTACTTGGAAGAGCTCAACCTTTTCTTCAACAACAAGAACCTAATGCTATCAGCGCCCAAATCCTCGGCCACCTTCTTTACCACATACAACAAAGAATACAACCTACGGCTTAACATAAGAGTAAATGACACCGAAGTTCCCACTATCCGTCACCCTAAAATTCTTGGCGTCACAATTGATAACCACGGCCTATTCAACAGCCATTCCGACAACATTAGTGACAAAATGAAGAGCAGAAACAAGATTCTGAAGTCCCTTGCTGGCAGCAAATGGGGCACGGATAAGGAGACTTTACTCACCACCTACAAAGCCGTCAGTCGTTCTGCGGTAAATTACGCAGCACCGATATGGACAAATAACCTATGCAAAACAAATTGGAAACGGATTCAAACATGCCAAAATACAGCCATGCGTACTATTACTGGATGCGTACGCATGTCATCTCAAGACCACCTGCACCAAGAAATTAAGCTTCTAAACCTCAAGGCACACAACGATCTCCTGGCTAAGCAATATCTTGTTGGTTGTTATTGAAGCCAACACCCAAATCATAACCTTATGGATAAAACCCCACCACCACGTCATGTAAGACGTTCGTAAAGGGACATGGAAAGGGAAGTCCAAAGGTTTAAACGAGTTCCTCTCGATAACTACAGCACTTACAAGGCGGCCCTTAATCAACTGCACACCAGCGAGGTAACCAAAGCCACAAACAGGCTATCCGTAAACCGCGTCCTTCGCGCTCGACCACCCGACATCTCAGCCGACGAACAACAACTACCTAGCCACACGTACCACCTTGGCTCAGCTTCGTTCTGGATGGTGCTCCAGACTAAATTCGTTTTGGTCGCGCATTGACAACACCATTGGAAATATTTGTCCATCATGTGGAGCCAGCCCACACAACGTGGATCATATATTTGACTGCACAGACGCACCTACGCATCTAACACCTCTCGCACTATGGGAGAACCCTATCGAAGTTGCGATCTTGTGGTCTTCCGGCAACTGCATCTACGGGGCGGACCACACTCGTTTTTTGCAAAACGGCCAAAAGCTACCAATATGCCTTCCTGGCAAGAGCCCCGGCAGGAGCCCTGAAGGTTCGATGCAGGAAGGTTGTGTTTGTCTGTGTATATGTGTGGGTACGATATATGTGTTTTTCGTCGTATTGGGAGCATTACATCTCGGCGCGGCTGCTCTCAATCTTATTAATTCGCGCCGATGTTGAAACAAATCCAGGCCCAAGGATATGGATTTGTAGTGTCTGCAACCAACGAATCGGTTCGAATGCCAGATCAGTGCAGTGTATTTGCTGTTTGGAATGGGTTCACTTTAGGTGTTCGGGATTACGAAGACAAGGGCAACACTCCTTCGCCTATGTTGCGGCAGGTTGTATAAAGTCTGGGCAACCCAGGGCTGCTCCCAGCCCACCTTCTCCTCCACTGCCCCCTACTCCGCCCAACAATATGATAAGGAATGCCAGACCCAGTCTTACGCCTGGCCCTCCTCCTCCAGCGGTTTTCACTCCACTATCTATATTACAGTTTAACTGTAATGGCATTCACCGACAAATCGCTGAGATCACACACTTCTTGGGTTCCAACAGAATTCTCATCGCCGCCATCCAAGAGACGCTGCTTCACGCAAACTCGTCTCTAAGCGTCCGTAGCGAATATGTTATACTGCGGAAAGATCGACCGGCCGCCTCGGATGATTCTCACCCTGGAGGTGGACTTGCCTTCCTAATACACAAGTCCGTACATTACTGTGTATTAGATGTGGTTGCTGACGGTACGGTTTCATCAGGGAGTACTAATATCGAAATCTTTAATATATATGTACCACCTCATTCCAGTTGCCCTTCAGGCTACCGTTTCGATATTGGTCCTCTCCTTTCCGGAGAGCACAGGGTCATCCTTGGCGACTTTAATGCGCACCATGAGCTCTGGCATTCGGACCTCAACAACTATCGCCGAATCACTTGACGCCTCAGAATTCTGTTCACTCGATTAAGACTCGCCGACTAGAGTCGTGGGCACTTGCAGTAGTTCTCCTGACATAACTATTGTCAGTGCCAGCCTAATCGCTGCTTTCCGATGGGAAGTACGTACCACCCTCAAATCAGATCACCTCCCAATCATTATAAAAATTGACAAACCAGCGAACATGACTAAGTCTGAGAAGCGAACGTTTGTCAATCACAAGAAAGCCGATTGGGATGGTTTCAAAGTTTACTCGTCGGCGCAGTTCACCGAGCTAACATCACCTATCACCATTCATGAGGCCGAGAAAAATATTAGGAACGTCATTACCACAGCCGCGGCACGTTTTATTCCGGCAGGACGTATCCCGAAAGTTCGGCCTAACTTTCCCACTAGTGCCGCCAGATTAGCCGATGAACGTGATCAGATCAGAAGCGCTCACCCTGATGATCCCAGAATTCAGGAGCTTAACTCCGAAATTGACCGACAAGTTAAAGACTATAGGAGGGAGAAATGGAATCAGCACCTCGACGAATGTAACCTCAATGAAGGTGTCAGCAAATTATGGTCTACTGTCCGCGCCCTTTCCAATCCTCGGAAAGCAAAGGGCAACAACGCCATTGAATTTGGCAACACAAAAACCTGCGATCCTCTTCAGTGTGCGGGCCTGTTCAATAAACAATTTATTGAACATCCCAAGTCTGACGGCCTTAAGCGCAAAATTAGAAGACGGATTCGCAGCCGGAATGTTGACACCATACCATACCATCAATTACTGCGGACCAGGTTAAAAAAGTCATTGAGAATGCTAAAAACTCCAAGGCCCTCGGACCAGATGGCATTTCGATGAACATGGTCATCTCGACCTTCCAGCCATTGAGTATCTCACGGCCGCCTTTAACTAGTCGATGTCCACGCTTGCCATCCCTGAAATCTGGAAAACAGGTCGAATTGTTCCCTGTCTCAAGCCAGGGAAGAGCGCAAATCTCGGGGAATCCTACCGCCCCATTACGATACTTTCTCCTGTCGCAAAGACGCTATTCACCCCACTCTTGTTGCACATGCGAAGCTAGAACCTCACCAGCATGGCTTCAGGAAGATGCATAGTACCACCACTGCCCTCGGTGCGATCACTACACGCATTCGTGATGGGCTAAATCAACGCAGTCGTTGTCACAGAACTATTCTGGTGGCAACAGACCTATCAAGTGCATTCGATAAGGTCAATCATTCAATGCTCTTAGCAAACCTGTTGAATATGCAGCTTCCTGCACAAGAGATCCGTTGGATTGCCAATTATCTAGCTGGTCGGCACTCCTTCACCGAGTTTCGAGGCAAACGTTCTAAGCTTAGGAAAATCAAATTAGGTGTTCCACAGGGAGGGGTACTCTCCCCCACTCTGTTCAACATCTACATGTCCGGCCTTCCCACACCACCTGAATGAATCGAGGTGATTTCCTATGCTGACGATTGCACCGTACTCGCCACAGGGAATGATAAGGATGAAATGCGCCTCCGAATTAATCGCTATCTAGGACGATTACAGGCATTTTTCCAAAGCCGAAACCTCACCATCTCTGCGTCCAAATCTTCTGCGACTTCCACTTGGTGGAAGGATAAAAGATGGGAGATTGATATATGTATTGGCAACAATTCTGTTCCTACTGTTAAAAACCCCAAAATTCTCGGGCCTCACCTAGAGAACATGATGACATCTACGAATCATGCAGCTTTAGTTTGTGAAAAAATGCGCAGTAGGAATAAAATCCTAAAAGCTCTAGCTGGTAGCACCTGGGGCGGAGTTCTGTTTGACAGTTCAAGAGAGCAGCATCGTTCTAGCGAGTGCAATCATTTCCCTTGAATTATCCAACGCTAAAAGCTTATTAATAAAAAAAATTGTTCTTACATTACGCATACGGGCGGTTATATAATTTCATAGTAGTGCGAATAAATTTGGCGCGACAAATTGGAAAAATTTAATCTGACAGTGATCACTCCACGTTCAAGGTTAAGCCACCACGTGTCCACAGTGCGAACATCACATCGGAATATCCCCCTGGGCAACAGTTCCCATGGAGGACAGCATGCCCCATTGGGATGCTCACCAAGAACAAAAGGAGCGCCACTACTGATTCACCCCCGTTGCCAAAAAAGAAAATAATGTCAAAGGAGAACATGTCATTAGTCTCACCCGACGAAAATGAGTCCTCTATGGAATCTTCTTGCAATATATCAACTAGAGACATACAGCGAATCATATTGCCGACTAGTGCTGCCAATCGCCCAACCGCCAGATACCATAGTGCCTCATATACACCGGAAACAAGGATTAATGCCAACACATCAAGCCAGGATGATGTTATTCCTGCCACACCCGTCTTATTGGATGAGAGCAATAACACCGAGTCGACCCAAGTTAACTTCAACGTAAACACCCAGGAATCCATAAATGCGGACTACAATAATTTTAAGCTAGCTACAGGTAGGCTCGTTTCCCAGAAAAAAAATGTCAATACGCCCAGTGTTAGGGTCCACACAAAAAATAGATTCGATGGACTTAATCCTGAAGCACAAGAATTATCTCGAGCCCCAAAAGAGACATGGTGTCCACCAATCTTTATAAATAATATTTCTGCTAAATCCATCAAGATGATGATGGATGAGGCTCCCTCTACCAAATATAGAGTCACTCACTTCTCTCCCTCCCGCCACAAGCTAATCGTAAACGACTCCAACACCCACCACAAAATCCTCAACACCCTTAAGCAGACGCTTGCGGAAGGTCATACTTTTACACCGCGTTTGGAAAGAAAACCAATAATCATTCTACGAGGCTCGGATGCCCACTTTACACCGGATGAGGTGAAAAATGACATCCTTCAGGTACGTCCTGAAATCAAAGCGGAAAACGTCCAAGTTGAGAGATTCGCCACACCATGGTCAAGGCGGAACTCTGTGGATCTTCCATTTTTCAAAATTTGTTTGAACAAAGAGGACGATATTAAAAATATAACGTCTATCAGATACATCCTAAACCAGCGCATTTGGTGGGAGAAACCACGGAAAAATTTGGTCACCCAATGCTACAAATGTCAAAGATTTGGGCACGTAGCCACCAACTGTGCCTATCAGCCGAGATGCGTGGCATGTTCGGAAAATCATGACAGTATTAATTGCCCCCGTCGATCGAACCAGTCGGTAAAAGAAAACGTCCCTCCACGCTGCACACTTTGCAATGCCAGTGGTCATCCTGCGAATTTCTCCAAATGCCCTGCCCGTATACAGTATCTTAAAAGACTGGAAGAAGCGAAAGCGAAGAGAAATGGCATGAAAAACATATCCTTCGACCAATCTTTCTTTGTACCTAGCCACCAGTTTGAAACTCATCCGGGGATTAAACCCCGTTCTTCTTATGCGGACACTTTAAGGAAAAGCCAAGCTACCCACCCTTTGCAACCAACTGGACATTTTTCTAATGAGTTGTCTAGCATATCTCAAGATTGTCAAGACCTAATGGGAATGAGCTTTATGGCACTCATAAGGCATACAAGATCATTCTGGACATCATACAAAAATCTCGCCTCACAAGATAAAGCTGAAGCTTTAATCAATTTCGTCCTCAACTTAACCAAAAATGATTAAAGTACTTAATCTTAACATCAATTCTATTAGGTCCCACGACAAAAGGGTCGCTCTGCAGGATATATTCCGTTGCTATAGCCCTGACATCGCATTAATAACGGAAACGCGACTTAATCAGCGCCATAGAGTGAGAATAAAAAACTACCAAATGTACCGCAACGATGCAGGACGGGGCACTGCTATCTTCTATAAAAGCAATCTCTACTTAGAAAGAAGTAACATTACAGTAAACAATAATACCATCTCAGCAACATTTGCTTCCTTCAACATACGTTTTCCCTTTGACGACAATAAAAAGATTCTAGTTGGATCTATATATGCTAAAAGTGGAATTGGAAACATCTTGCCTGAATCCCTTAACTCAATTATTAACAGCGGCCGCCAATACGACTCCTTCCTTTTGGGAGGTGATTTCAACAGCAGACATCACTACTGGGGTGATTCCGTAGCGAACCACAATGGCAACGCTTTGTACAATTGGCTTGTGAACAACCTTCAATTAGGACTTTCAATTGTAAACGCTAATTCTCCAACCTTCCCGAGAGGTTCATCATATATCGATAATTTCATAATTTCTTGCGACCTTCTTTCGCTATCCCAAAACAACTTTAAGTGTACTTCCATACCAGCACCTTCCGACCACTTTGGACTACTTCTTTCGCTGCCAATTAATAATATCCAACTACCGCTTATAGCCCCCTCGTTAAAGCGAAACTACTCTTTTATTAACTGGACAGTTTTCAATGATGATCTACTGGACTTAATAGATGATCCTTTCCCAGCGAATAGAAATCTTTCTAATACTGAAATAGACAACTACATTAATACGATTTCATCCGCAATTACGCAGTGTCTAGATATACACGCTCCTAAAAAACCTGTAAACGAATCGAAATATTCCCATTTATCTCCATTGAGCCAGCTACTTATACAAAGAAGGAGGCAAATGCTTCAAAGGCTTAAGAGGATATTTCACTCTAATTTAAATCGCGTCAACCCAGAATACCAGCAACTTAAAAGCCAAATAAACTGTTTAAATATCACCATAAAAGAACGCATAAATTCGGAAACTAACTCATTCTATAAATCTCAGCTTCAAGCACTCACACCTTCGCCACAAGTTTTCCAGCAGATTAAACGGTTCAGTGGGCGTCTTAGCTCACAAGCTGATCTTGTTCAAGATCCTCTTTCCATTGATGGAACTCAATTATTTTCAATTAGAGATAAGCTAACAGCGCTGGCAAACCATTACAAAACCGTCTATTCCGCTTGTGAACTTCCAAATGATAGCATCAACAGCCTTGTAAACAGAAAGTTAGCGGACTTCCACACGCACCCCAATAATTCATTTCTCACAGTATTTGATGTCAATAATACCGCTATTAACCCAACAACTTCAGTGTATTCAAATTTCTTTACATCAATTGAAGAAGCGGAAGTCATTATACAAGGCGCAAACAATAAAAAATCAGCAGGTCCCGACGAGATTTCTAACTTCGTAATCAGGAAATGCTCTACAGCGCTAGCAAGGCATTTGACAATTGTCATAAATAATTGCATCAATGCAGCCTATTTCCCTATACCCTGGAAACATGCGCTGCTGTGCCCGATCCCAAAGAAAAACTCCGTAAGCAACATGGATTCACTGCGCCCTATATCCCTCATATCAAATCTAGGAAAAATTCTAGAGAAAGTTGTCCTGTCAAGATTCATGGAGTTCACTAAGAGTCTTATCCCTGACAATCAGTTCGGCTTCGAGAAAGCTAGATCCACGGAAATGGCTGTTATGACATTATTGGACTGCATCCTTGAAAATTTAAGAAATAAAAAAGTTACTGTGGCTTGCTCGTTAGACATCAAAAAAGCCTTCGACACAGTCTGCCATAAAGGTCTTGTTTTCAAACTTCTCGAAGCAAATTGTCCATTAATGTTATGCCGCATCATTTCAAATTTCTTGAAAGACAGGAGCTTACAGGTGTTAATTGGCGAAACCAAATCCTACCCAGTTCCGGTTCTCTCAGGCGTGCCCCAAGGGTCCATTCTTGGACCAAAGCTTTTTAACTTTTATCTTCATGACATTCCTTCAAGTATCTACAGTTCACCTAACGAAGCACGCAGCTTAAAAGAGCTGTCGAGCCTTTTCTTCGCTGACGACATTATTGTTTTCGCAGAAGATCCTAGGCCATCTCAAGCGGTTATTAAGTTGGAAGCTAAATTAGCCCCTGTTGTATCGTTTCTGTCCAATTGGGGATTTAAAATCAATTATGACAAATGTTCCGTAACCTGCTTCAGAAATGCAAGCGGTAAGGGCCATTATAAAGCTGTTCCTGAAAGTAAAATCATTCAAATGAACCTAAATGGTCAGCCAATCCCATTGAAAGAAAATTTAAATTATCTCGGATTTCTCTTCAACAACAAAGCTAAAAGCAACCCCCACGCTAAACGTATCCTTAGAAAGGTAAAGGCCTCTGCATGCAGACTAAACGCTTTTTTCTCGTCCAAATCTATCGATTATAGAGTAAAGACGTTAATGTACAAAACGTTAATACGTCCAGCAATAAATTATTGCTTTCCAGCGTGGATGAACTTGTCTCCAACTACAGCAAAAGACTTACAGATTTTCGAGAGGAAAGTGTTACGTAAGTGCCTGTCAAAATACCGTCGCCCCAACAAAAAATTCTACCGGAACGCAGTGCTTTATAGTGGTACTAGAATCACGCCTCTGATGCAATATATGATCCTTACTAGCAGAGCTCGCTTGAAAAAATGGGATAACCACCCATTATGGATCACTCGCAAAATTTTTCGTAATACAAGTACACAACATCCGAATGCATACTATAAATCTCCTCTTCAAACCTTAATCTCCCCTTCAGACGCGTTGCCTGAAGTTTTACCAAATGGAACCTTTTTACCTCCCTATTATATAAAAGCCTCCAATGACACACTAAGAGGGTAATTTCAATTTTCCCTTTCCCAGGGAGCGAGTGCCTATTCTATATTTTTAGAATTTTCATAGTTCATATACATATACATATACATATATTAAAAAAAAAAAATGAGAATGATTCCTGCCGCTTCATTGAAAACTCTCTTCGCTCAAACAAATTTATAAAGTAAAAACTATAATATACCAGTAAATATTAAAGGTACTATATGTATTTTTTTTCTCGAACGTTGAGCCATAAACCTATGTTTATTCTGTACTATCAATTAAATTAACGAGCCTACTTGATCAGGATATGTTTAGAAAATATTTATACTTTATTAGCCTCAGACATCCTATGTAATATAAGAGCATTCCCTACACTTTTTTAATCAACTACATTGTCTTGTTATCAAATATTGATCTCAATGAAACTTCTAGTGGAATAGGTAACTGTATTGCTGACTAATCAATGGAGTATCCTAGTCCTGCTTTAAGTATTTTGGTAGTGAGCTGTGATATTGTTTGTTTGTTTTGTTTACTGAATTTTTAATGAATTAACGAGGTCTCTGAATATTTTTTTAGTCCTAAGCATTTACTTTATATGAATCTATCCATGCAAAAAAATCAATGAGCAATGATGAATATCTCTTTACATCTATAGTTTAACAAACTTGTCCTTATATCCTTGATTAGCCTTGCAACTTAATTAATTAAACTTTCAAAAGACTTTTCACATATAAGACTGTCAATTGCCCAACAACAACAACTTTGTATATTATACTGTAATAGCCTAAAAGAAAAGACTCAATAAATGAATTTGAATTTGAATTTGTAGCACCTGGGGCAAAGATAGACATGCTAGCTACTTATAAAGCGGTGGGTCGAGCGGCCGCTGATTATGCAGCCCCAGTTTGGACACATAGTTTATGTGACACAAACTGGTCCAAAGTTCAGGTCTGCCAAAATGCCGCTCTACGCATCGCGACAGGTTGCCTTCTGATGTCTGCCCAGGATCACTTACATCTCGAGACAAAATTGATGCCAATGCATGACCACAATCACCGATTCTCAAAACAGTATCTTGTTGGTTGCTATCGTGAGGATCATCCCAATAATCATCTCATGGATCGAATTCCTCCACCACGACATGTCAGGCGTGGTTTACGAGACCTTGAGAGAGAGGTTCAGGGATACAAACGGGACCCTTACGATGAAGTTACATACCGAGCCGCTTACGATGAAGTTACATACCGAGCCGCCATCGCAGCGATCCACACTGAAGAAGTGAGTCGGTCTATTGCGAGCTTAGGTGCGAATAGAGTCCTCTCAGAGCGCCCACCACCAATTTCGCCTTAGGAGATTAGGCTCCCGAGAGCCACTAGAGTAACACTAGCTCAACTTCGGTCGGGCTTTTGTTCACGCCTCAATTCGAACCTTTCTCGCATAAACCGGGACATCCAAAACATCTGTCCAAACTGCGATGGTACTCCTCATGATGTGGGCCATTTGTTTCAATGCCCCGCTGCGCCCACTGATCTTACCCCTATCTCGCTGTGGGAAAACCCTATCGCAACAGCTATGTTTTTGTCCTTAGACCTCACGGACATAAACATTGACGAACCATAAATCGTACCCACATAGATGCACAGAGGTTTCACACCTTTCTGCACCGCTAAAAGAAGAAGAACCGTTGACTGCCATCAGAAAGTCAATATAACGCTACTTGCAGCAAAAACAAAATGTGTTTTTGATATTCATTCCAACATTGGGTGATAAAATATTTCCAATATATGCTCCTTTCGGGCCAGGCACAATCAGAAGCCCCCGTCAAATGCATTGGTATTTCCACGTACACGTAGAAAGCATTATTAATGGTTATCCCAATTGCTGAAACCAAAGGCAAATGTCCGAAGACATGATCACATCTCATTTCTAATCGATTAGCTTCTTTTTCGGCCGAATAAACCGCTTGAAACAGTAAGCTGTAAATGTATTCAAAGTAATCTCGAATATGAAATTAACCGTGCGGAGCCTATCCTTTGATCCTTTCACGGAATTCACATCAAACGTTCCCAAAATAACATTAAAAATTTCAACGCTAAAATAGCGTGAAATTCCCGCAAATATACTATCATTTTACTACATCTTGAGTTTTTTATTATTATTTAACGTTAATATGCATCGATGCAACTTCGGCGACTGTCATCTCTATACACACTTGACGTCGACGCGACGTGATCTCCCATTGTATATTTTTCCAAAACGTAAAATTTCTTAATAAAAACTCACCATTGAAACGAAACGAAAAGCCCATAAAAATGTCTCATATTGATTGGCAAAAGGTTTCATCTATCTTAACGGTCATAACTCATAATGCTTGTCTCAACAAAGAGAGTCATATCCGTCATGAAGGCAGGCAGCCAGGCAGATCTATTCTCGACTTGATCGATTTTATTATTTTATGGCGATATCCATAATATCCACCCATAACAAATCAGCAAAAGTTAGTCAATATACTTGTGGTCGTGGATTCTGTAGACGCAAGCTGTTTTGCATGGAATTTTTAGGGTTTTGTAGAAGGTTCCTCAACGGGATGGGACCAATTTGTTATGAATATGAAAAGCATTGTGGATGGAGCATTTGCGTCCTCGTCTTCGAAGCAGAGATTTGTGGGTTTGAAACACACTGTAGACGGGTACTATTTATCGTGGTTTTGAATTTCGTGACCCATTCGACAGACTGTGGTATCAATCAAATGTTACATGTGGGCCGTAATTTGAATAACTCGGCAGAGCGTGCTTTTGATCACAACACATTTTCGAAAATTCGTCAAGATCATGCAAATGAGATGAGGCTAGCACACCTGCAGCCTAAGTTCAGCCCTAGATTATCGCGCCAGTCTTTTGATATTAAAAGCCTTAATTGATGTATTGCATTGCATTGGAGCAAAGAAACCTTAACCTAACTTTTGTGATAACTCCTTCATTTCGTTTAATCTTACGACCGCATTCAGACGAGACTGTTTGATTGGAGATAGGTCAAGAACCCGTTACCAAGCTATCTCCTCCCCATCAGATCATAAACTTTTTCATTCTTTATTTAGAAGAAGAGAGTTTCTTTAAAGTACCGTTAGATTGACACCAATGTTGGCATCAAATCGGATTATAAATTTTGTTATTGATTCCACTATTGCCCGCGCCAATGGGCATTGCCTTGCCATCAAAAATTGCCACAGAATTTGTTCCAAAAAACTGTGTACACTGCAAAACCCTCTGAATGATGCACATAGCCCTCCTAATGCTCGCATTTATTTATTCATAAACACATCGCCATTGAAATATGTTTCACACGTCCGCGTCAAATGTGCTGATCGAATTTTCTGTGTTTATTGGTTTTTATTTTCAGATGAACGGATTGGGTCGTAGTCTCCACAACAATCTCTCCGCAATCACGAACGGAATGGCCGAGCTGCAGTTTGAAGAAGACGACGAAGAGGCAGTCATGTCTGTAAAGGAGCTGCCGCCACACGCTTGCAAATATTGTGGGATCCATGATCCGGGCACTGTTGTGATGTGTAATATTTGTAAAAAGTGGTTTTGTAACGGGCGTGGAAGTACGTCTGGATCGCATATTGTCAATCATCTAGTGCGGGCGAAACATCGTGAAGTGACCCTGCATAGTGATGGGCCTTTGGGCGAAACAGTGCTGGAATGCTATTCGTGCGGAGTTCGGAATTGTTTTGTATTGGGCTTCATTCCGGCCAAGGCGGATTCGGTTGTGGTCCTATTGTGTCGGTAAGTTATGCAGACGTCCGATTTTCAGGCATTCTTTAATTTATGCATTCTATTTCTTCCAGACAACCTTGTGCCGCCCAAAACTCGCTGAAAGACATGAATTGGGATCAGGAGCAATGGAAGCCACTTATCTCCGATCGATCCTTCCTCTCCTGGCTGGTGAAAGTCCCAACCGAACAAGAACAGATGCGGGCACGTCAAATATCGGCCGCTCAAATCAACAAGCTTGAGGAACTCTGGAAGGAAAACATCGAAGCGACGTTCCAGGATCTTGAAAAGCCCGGCATCGATACGGAGCCCGCTCAAGTCTTGCTCCGCTACGAGGACGGCTATCAATATCAGAAAATATTTGGCCCCCTGATTGAGCTCGAGGCCGAGTACGACAAGAAACTGAAAGAGTCTCAGACGCAAGAGAACATTGAAGTCCGTTGGGATGTCGGTTTGAACAAGAAAACCATCGCTTACTTCACCTTGGCCAAAACCGATGGTGACATGAAACTGATGCATGGCGATGAACTGCGTTTGCGCTACATCGGTGAACTGCACAAGGCATGGAGCTGTGTTGGTCATGTCATCAAAGTTCCGGACAATTACGGCGAAGACGTCGGTCTCGAACTTAAAGTCGGCCAAGGAGCACCGGTCGAATGTTCATCCAATTTCGCCGTGGACTTTATTTGGAAAGGCACTTCGTTCGATCGCATGCAATTGGCTTTGCGCAAGTTTGCTGTAGACGATAATTCAGTGTCTAATTACATTTACTCAAAACTGCTCGGCCACGGTCGGCAGGATGGATCGGACGAGATAACATTGCGAGGCAATTTGCCCAAGCACTTTAGTGCTCCCAATCTGCCCGACTTGAATCGATCTCAAGTGTACGCCGTGAAACATGCAATTCAACGCCCACTTAGCTTGATTCAAGGTCCACCGGGGACAGGCAAAACTGTGACATCAGCCACAATCGTCTATCAACTGGTGAAACAAAATGGCGGCACTGTCCTTGTTTGTGCTCCCAGCAACACGGCTGTGGATCAGCTCACCGAAAAAATCCATCGAACCAATTTGAAAGTCGTTCGTGTTTGTGCCAAATCTCGTGAGGCCATTGATAGTCCGGTCAGTTTCTTGGCTCTGCATAATCAAATACGCAACATGGAGACCAACGTTGAGCTGAAGAAGCTGCAACAACTGAAGGATGAAACCGGAGAATTGAGCTCGGCCGACGAGAAGCGCTATCGAATGTTGAAGAAAGCAGCCGAACGTGAGTTGCTCGAAGCGGCCGATGTCATTTGTTGTACATGTGTTGGTGCCGGCGATCCGCGTCTTGCTCGCATCAAGTTCTCGTCGATCTTAATTGATGAAAGTATGCAATCGACTGAGCCGGAGTGTATGGTGCCCGTTGTGTTGGGTGCCAAGCAATTGATTCTTGTCGGCGATCATTGTCAGCTCGGACCTGTGGTCATGTGCAAGAAGGCAGCGAAGGCTGGATTGTCGCAGAGCTTGTTCGAACGTTTAGTTGTTCTGGGCATTCGACCGTTCCGCTTGGAGGTGCAGTATCGTATGAACCCTGAACTGTCCGAGTTTCCGTCAAACTTCTTCTACGAAGGCAGCTTGCAGAATGGTGTGTGTGCTGATGAGCGAAAATTGAAAGTGGATTTCCCGTGGCCACAACCGGATCGTCCAATGTTCTTCCTCGTCACTCAGGGTCAGGAGGAAATCGCCGGATCGGGAACGTCGTACTTAAATCGAACGGAAGCCTCAAACGTGGAGAAAATTACAACCAGATTCTTGAAAGCAGGCGTCAAGTCTGACCAGATTGGTATTATTACCCCGTACGAAGGTCAGCGCGCCTATCTCGTACAGTACATGCAATACCAGGGCAGTCTGCATTCGAAATTGTATCAGGAAATTGAAATCGCCAGTGTGGATGCGTTCCAGGGTCGTGAAAAGGATATCATCATCATGTCGTGTGTACGTTCGAACGAGCATCAGGGTATTGGTTTCTTGAACGATCCGCGACGATTGAACGTCGCTCTGACACGGGCCAAGTACGGCCTCATCATCGTCGGCAATCCAAAAGTTTTATCCAAACAACCGCTGTGGAATCACCTGCTAAGCTTCTACAAAGATCGCAAAGTGTTGGTCGAAGGTTCACTCAACAATCTGAAAGAATCTCTCATTCAGTTCCAGAAGGCACGAAAAATCGTCAACACTTTTAACCCGGGCTCTCATTTTATGTCGAACGTAATGTACGATGCCAAGGAAGCAATGATGCCCGGTTCGGTGTATGATAAATCCGGCGGAATGGGCTATGGCCATCCACAACAGCCGCCGATGAATCCAATTGGCTACCCGCCACGTAACATGCCGTTGGATATGTTCCATCGCGGTCATCACGATTCGATCAGCTATATTTCACCAGAGCGGGCACAAGCTGCCAATATGCCCGTGCCGGTTGGTATATTCATGAACATGAACAATATTCCGCCGCGTTTCTACAACAATCAGCAAGCAATTCAGGCCGTGAAGCAGGGCCGTCGGGCGGTCGGGCATAATAAGCCGGTGAAACCGCAAATGTCGAAAATGCGTGGAACTAGCCAAGCGGCCGGACCACTTACACAGGGATTGTCACAAAATATGAGTCAACATGGATTCAGTCTTTCGCAACAGCCCGAATTGTCGCAGGACTATGGGCAAATTTCGCAAATGGATGGAATTTTGTCGCAGGATTCTACTTATCAGGTGAGTGTTAAAATGATAAAAACAATACATTTCAGGTTTCACATTGCTCCTCGAAAAAATTTTTAATGGACGCGTTGATGGTCCTAGTTGTTTTTTTTTTAAATTTGAGTTCGTGGCAAAATGCAGAATGAAATACTTATCTCCCGGAATCTGGACTCTCCTTTTAGATGTGCAAAAATGCGTGATATTGCGGTTTGGTAATACCAAAGTGTGCTCTACGGCAGCTACCCGTTTTAATAACGTACATAAGTTGTCCAATTCAAAATTCCCATCTCAATCATGAGATACATGAGCCTTAGACCGGCTCGGTGGCCTGATCTTCTTAGAGTCGTTCAGTCAGTTCAGTCGTTTTAAATTTATCACTTTAGTTATGGACGTCTGGGGTGTAAGTATCATCGGAACCATTCTAGCCACCATTTTGTAGACTTCATCCTTCCGTGTTTATTTGATCTTCTAGAACCTCATGAATTTCATTGTGGCGAGCACTCTGTAACCTACTTGTCTCGTTGTTGTTGTTGTAGCGATTCAAGAGATTTTTTTTTCTCTTGAATCGAAGGGGGTCTTGGCAGCTCTTGGCCGTTTTAACAACGGGTAGCTCCGGGACGATTTACATCGAAGAACCGGCTGCCGTAGGAGCATTTGTTGCCTCGTCGATCAAAGTGTCAATTCAAATCATTTGGATCTTATTTTGCCAGCTTCTCCAAGTATTTCTTCAGAAGCGTTTGTAGTTTCCAACTTTCTCCTTCGATTCTTCTTTGCCGTACCACCAGCGAACTCTTACCGGCTTTCAGCAATCTTGCATTAGGTGTCCCTTCTCGCCATAAGTGCTTGCTAGTACAAGTCAAATATTTCTGCCATTCATTTTGGAGTCTCACATTGCATATTAGATTGCTCGCCTCAAAGTCCCATACTGCCGCATTATCAGGAATCATCAATCATTCAATGTCTTTTAAATACCACCACCAGCGGCATAGCTTCCTCACACCCACAGACGGCATTCGATAAGGATTAGTAGCTGTTTGTGTCAGGTGAGTGCTGTGACATCAGGGGGTGAGTGTCAGTTAAGAAAAACGTTGCCTTAAGACGCCAATTTTTCAAAATATAATGAAAAAGTATATTTTGAAAAATTGGCGCCTTATTTCTCCACATAGTCTCCTTTTAGCTCGATACCCTTGAGCCAACAATGCTCGAACTTCTTTAATCCGTCTGAAAAATTTATAATTTTCTGTCCGGTAGGCACTCATTGATTTCAAGTTTATAAACAAAAAGAAACCCTAGGGGGTCAAATCTGGAGAATATGGTGAATGGGACAGCAGTTCGTAGCCAAAAATTTGGTCGTTGCGACGGAGTATAGGTGTGAGTTGGTGCGTTGTCATGGGCCGTTATTGTTGCAATTCAGTGCCCAATAATTCGGCATAGTAGAGCCCTGTGACTGTTTTGCCCTTCCCCAGGTAATCGATGTGCTCCACACCGACAAATGGGACAGTCTTCGCCGTTCGCCGAGTGAAGTTTTTCTACTGTTCCTTAGTTTCTGATGTGTATCAGTAGATCCACGCTTCGTTGGCGGTCACAAAACAGAAACTCCTTGGGATTGCGTTTGAACAACGTTGTTGTTGTAGTAGCGATTCAAGGTTTTTTTTCTCTTGAATCGAGGGGGGTTGGCAGCTCTTGGCCGTTGTATTAACAACGGGTAGCTCCGGGACGATTTTATCGTAGAACCGGCTGCCGTAGGAGCATTTTTAAAGACAGACAACACAAACATCCATGGTCACAGTGGGATTCGAACCTACGCTCCAGCAACTCAGGGTTAGAGTGTCATCTCTACCACTGAGCCACCGTATGCCCGTTTGAACAACGTCAAACACTGTTGTGAAGTATTCTCGCAGTTACGCTTTTTGTCCAGAATGAGCCAAACATATCCATTGCGCCGACAGCTTTCTCATGCCCAAAATTTCATGCAGGATATAACCTATGCGGTCTTTTGAAATACGTACTGTCTCTGCTATCTCGCGCACGATCAATTGGCGGTCTGACAATACAATACAAGATGGATTTGGATTTTTGTTACGTTATCCTGCGTGGTTGCTGCTTTCGGTGCGTGGCACCGACGACATTGGACCATGTGGAAACGTTAAACTACGATTTCGAATCGGCTGAAATTTTGACAGTGACCGTCTACGAAAATGTTCATCGTACAGAAAACTATTCACGTAAAAAGGACGAGAATTTTCTTTTAGTCAACTTTCTTCACTAATTAGTTATGGCTTATGTTAATTGTCGTATCAATCTTATTTTTGGCAGGACAGTCTTTTTCCCCCCTTAATCTGTCGCCCTGCCAACACGCCGAATATCCTGCTTTTAGATTTGGAATCAATATTTCACCAAATGGTAAACAAATTCATAACATAAATTTACCGTTTGAACTCTCTCCCTACAAAAATTTAGTTAGCAAACGATTGTATTGAAACATTAGCTTTTCCTGCATACAAAAGTATACGAGCCTTAGTTATGGTAGCTTCTGAAGGGTAAGACCATCGGTGGGCGGAAAAGGAGAGAATTGGATAGCCTCAAACACTAATAATTTGTTGTGTTTCCTACGAGAATGTACTATACGATTGTTAATTTCGCTTGTGCTGATGGCGCCATCGCGCGATGAAACTAAGTACTCAACGGACCACCTCAGTACAAGGGATCCCTGTGGAAAGCCCGCTGTTATCGTATATTCTGTCATGGGTATCATATTCTCAGCTTTCGTTCTGAGAAGTAAATCGCTTCATAATCAAAGCAAAGGGACGTGAATAGAATTCCAGTTTGTACTGACCGTTACTGTCGTTCTAACAGAGTCTGTTCTTCTTTTACTACCTCTGGCGTTTTGTTAGCTTGGAAATAATAACAAGCAGTGCCGAGCAAACAGAATGACCGATTTGGTCGATTTCGAAGACGATATAGGCTAAAGCGTGGGATTGCAACTTCATACAGGCGATGACAGAATGACCAGTTCGTTGAGATCAAAATGTTTTAGAGAACTACGGATGTGTTAGGAAGTTAGAGATCGATCAAACGTGCATGCGTCCTTTCAATAAATTGATGCATTATCTGCATCGACGATTTTTAGTCTTCAGATCGAAAGGGGCTAGTAGCAAGTCTGTTCTGATCCTTAAGGATCTCCGTTCTGGAGACATGTTTCTGAAATAGCTCATTCAATGGCCTTGTTTGGTGTCATCAATTTGTTTGATGTGTTATTCTTAGATGTATAAATGTATTCCATTATATGATCGCAAAACGTGACTGACACTATGATAGATAGCCCCGATTGAATTCTTGATAGCAAACAGGCCGAGCTATGACGAGAGGCATCGTGCATAGCTAATGTTTGACCAGAGGGCATTACAACTCATCGATCAACTGCATACGATGCCTATTGGTGGACCGAGGACATCGCGAATATTATAAGAAAAACTGGCATGTTCTTCTATCCGTTCTCATAGGGAGAACTTTTTTGTTTCCGATATTTTCCGCTATGTGTTCGCTCTATGGCGGACGGTAAGATAAGTGTCGCTAGTGTCGATAACAAGAACAAGAAAATTCTTTTTGCGAGAGCTAATAGCGTAATGTTCCCAAATGGAATCGTACTATGGGAGCAATGCTCCCGTATCTCCCCAATAAAATTTTCTGAGTTAATATTTTTATTTGCCTACTAATTCCAACCAAACCTTACACAAATATTGTTTTGTCGACACAACGGAACTTATGTGAAAAAGGAAGAAAAAGAGTGGAGGGGGGGATTAAATACAAGCCGTAGGTACGCCCGAAAAAAAACTTTTACCACGAGGTTTGTGAAGTATCCAAATTTCGGCCGCGCCCGAAATAAGCCTCGGTCTCGTTTTTAGGGTTTTTTAGAATTTTTTCAAAAAACCCTTATAAAATCGATTTTGTCCGTCCGTCCGTCTGTTCACTAAATAACTCGCGAACGGCTCAACCGATTGTCATGAAATTTGGTAGGAATGTGTAGAATGGTTACAGTCTTTGGCACGAATACCTTAGAAGTTGGTAGGAAGAAGATAACAGGGTGTCCCGAACATTTGAAAAAAGTCGACTTTTTTAGTTTTCATCGGAGATTGACGTATGGGTATTCAAATCAAAGATCTAAACGAGTACACCTCATATCAGTTAAAATTTTCTAGTTTAGAGTAACGGTAAAAAAGTTATTGGCGTTTAAAGTTAAACTTCCTTTTCGAGCTCCGTTTTTCTAAACCGTTATAGGGATCGATATGAAACTTTGCACAAAGATTGGTCAGTATGGTCTTATATACGTTAAATATTAAGACTGTTGACTTTTGCTAAGGAAAAGTAAATAACAGTAAATTTGTAAAATTTAAACTTGTTCGTGTGTAGCCCCTCTTAGGTTTCCAAATATGAAAATTCTGCTAAGGGTTTTTAGAAAATTGCACAAGGAATATGTGTACGAATTTTCATTCGAATAACTGTATCCAAACCGGAAATATAGCCAAGTAAGTATTTAGTAAGGACCTTTCTCAATACAAGGGAAGCCTCTTAAGCATTTCTTCAATGCATATCTTTTAACTTGATGAAACAATGCAATTGAAATTTGGCGAAAATGCATAGAATGGTAATAGTGTTTGCCACAAATATTTTGGAAGTTTGTAGGACCAAGTTAACAGGGTGTCCCGGAAAAGCTGCAAAAGTATACTTGTTCAGTACTCATAGGAAAGCTTGCGTTGGCTCTAATGTCAGGGGAAACAATGGAATCATTTCATATAAGTTGCTTTTCCTTGATTTAAAAAACAGTAACAGTAGATTTGCAGCTAATAATTCAGTTCATATATAATGCCAAGCCATCCTTGCGTTTGCCTGAGTTTCTTTTTGCTCAAAGGCCATCAGAAATCTGAAATCGAAAAAATCCTGTAGATTTGCCTTGGAGTACTTTTATACAGACTGGGTAAATAGTAAATCTATTTTTGGATTGGTCTAATTAAAGGTGGAACAGAATGAAAGGCGCTAGCCTTTCATTCTGGAACGCGTTTATTTAGACCAATCCAAAAATAGATTTACAGGAAGCATTTCATTCATGTTGTGCACAATTCTTATCTATTGCTTATAAAATATATGTACAAAAAATATTCACTATGCATCAAAATTCTAAAAAACCCTCGTATTGCGGGCGCAGCCCTCTGTACGCCGGTATTTTTTGTAACTTGTCCGTTACCACTAAATACAACTTTTATGTATGTACATGTACAGTGGAACCTCCCACTCTGTAACATTACCACCTCTTTAAATTAAGCATCACCCTTGTATATTCAACATGTAATGTTAAACGAGTCTCTGTAAGTTGGCCACTCTCTCTATCTTGACCGAAAATTGTTCGCCCTTGGGTTGTCAACTTATGGAGGTTTTAATCGGGGGCCGCTTACCCGCTTCTTCAGTACAATTAGCTAAGAATTTAACCAGCCGCGATTGGTAGTTGCCTTCGTCGGTGTTTAAAAAGTTTCGTTTTGTCTTCACGAGGGTTTCCCATGGGTCCAGTTTGCTGGGTTTTGTTACGTAACGCAATGCCTGTAGTCTGTCTTGATTGATATTTTGTCCTTCGTTGATGATGTGAGCGGCAACTGCTGAGCGGATGTTTGGGCTAGGTCCTTTCCTCGATGTTGCCTCTCGAATGTGCGCCCGGATTCGTGCTGTTACTAGCCTCTTCGTTTGTTCAATAAATCATTGGTCGCAGTCACTGCACGAGATCTTGTATATGCCGCTTTTCTCCTCCATCATGAGTAGGTCCTTGGCGTTACCTAGAGCAGTCCGTAGCGTAGAGTTCCTGCTGTAAAACGAAACGGTGTATGAATGCTAGTGCTGATACGTCGCACTGGTTCTTTAGCGACCTGATCAAATAGCGTTGCATGCTTCTTCCTTTCCACTGCCATGTTCTTACGCCGGATCATTTTCTGGATGACGGATTGCTCATATTCGTTTTTTGCCGCAGTGTCGAGGATGAAATCCTTTTCAGTTTGGTATCCAGCTTCGTATAAAGGGTAGGTTACCAACCGATGTACCATACTGTGGAAAGCGACCATTTTTTTGCGGAAGTGTTTGGTACGACGATGCCGGTATCACTTGCTGCGAAGTTCGAATTCAATTCAATCCAAACTGCCCCTAAAGTTCTGCAATTTGGTGAAATTTATTCAAATTATGTCAAAATTGAGTCAAAATTAACTCTCGTTTTCTGCACTTAAGGCATTAGAACTGCTAGAAATAATAGAGCTAGAATAAAATGATGTAAAAAAGATATAATCGTAAGACTATGCGCCAATTTTCAAAGGAATTGTACAAGCACCTGACCTTGGCAGAAGTTGGAGAAAATTGAGATGGAAAAAATATATTGTTTTTGGTTCAAATCACAAAAATTTGACTTTAAAGTTCTGTTAAAACCAGTATACCGTGGATCCTGTCTAAAAGACCACCTATATTAAGCAATCGCCTTTCATAACGACCGATTTTTTTCGGGAACGGAATTTGTTTCCATACAACTCCATACGTTTGTGCCCCATAATAAGCGACCATCTGTTTATCGGACCCACGACCATCCACTACATCACTCACAAATTTTACCTCTCTCACACTTAAAAAAAAAATGTTCCAGTTACTAAACTTTTGGTTTAAAGCGATTTATCTTCTAAGATAAACCAGTGAACCATTGAACACCGTGTTTATGCAAATTATGCGTTAAAGCGTAATAATCTTGATTACAGTGAAAGTTGTGTCGTCCCTTCAATATTCATCGGAATGCATCTGCTCCTGCATTGACTGAAAAAACGAGACCACATTACACACTGCGACAGTCCTCCGCAAATAGCATCTCAGCAGATTCTTCGTCGGTCTCTCGACTTAATCAGATTTGATTATTTTCTTTGGGTTTCTCAAATTATGCATTTGTGAAAACGAAACACATCATCAATGTGGCACGATATCCCGACGTCGGGCCTTGTCCGCCTGAATCGTTGACCTCCAATTGTCGCGGTTACGTGACCTTGTCCTCCAGTTTCGGAAGCCCAGCACCTACGGAGTTCTCTCAGCGAGCTCTCGGTCGTCCACGCAACATCGCTTCGTCAATTCGTTGTGCGTTCATCACTTTCTTTGGCATGCGATTATCGTCCATCCGTTGTACATGTCCTGCCCATTGCAAACGTTGAAGCTTCTCGATTTTCGATACTTCCAGCTCATCGTACAATTGACAATTGATTGAAAACGAAACACGCATACGTTAAAACAAGTAATACCGGGACTGATTAACATAGAAAGGCTTGAGTCTATGAGAAGGTGGCAGGTTCGATAGGATGAGGTCGCTACTGACCTATGGACACATAGCTATGTGTGTAAACCAAAAACACGGTAATTTTAATTTGTTTATTACCAAGTTCTTAACAAGCCACCGAAAGTACCGACAATAGTTGCAACTGTTTAAGCTGGTCGATTCGCCAGAATGTCTCAATTGCAAGGCAGTTACGGGGAATGCGAAACATGCCCTGTTTGTGATTCTGCCAGTTTTGGAAATATCAATTAGAATGAAACTGGAAGAAGACAGCGAGAACCTAGATTAGATTAGATTTATTGAGGGCACAGGCAACAAGAGTTGCCCTAGGCACTGCGACCGGTGGTCTATTGTACCATTGCCCCTACTATGGATTAGATGAACTCATCTAATCGACTGCCTTCGATAAATCGATTCAGCTGGGCCATATTGATAGTGGCGATATCCTCTTCCAGGAGAAAAGCGATACCGAAACACTCCAATCGGCGCCTAGCTAGCCTCTCACATTCACACAGGATGTGAGAAGCAGTTTCGTCGTCGGCCCCACAGAAGCGACAGCTGGCGTCGGTAACAATGCGCAAGCGCTTTAAATGACCGTTTAAACGGCAATGCCCCGTAAGGAGCCCGCATATGATCCTAACCCTGTTTCTGCTCAATTTCATCAGACCAAGGGTACGATTGGGTGAGTAGTTGGCGACAAAGAGTTTTGACTGTCTAAGCCCTGGAAGAGCTTCCCAGTGTGTGGTGGCTTTGGCTTTTTCCCACTCACTTATCACATTTCTGCAGATACAGAGTGGTAACCCACAGTAAGATTCTGGGCCATAGAAGGGAGTGGTGGATGCTCTTCTTGTGAGCTCGTCGGCCTTCTCATTGCCGTAAAACCCCGAGTGCCCATTTCCTCAGGCCAAGGGTACGATTGGGTGAGTAGTTGGCGACAAAGAGTTTTGACTGCCTAAGCCCTGGAAGAGCTTCCCAGTGTGTGGTGGCTTTGGCTTTTTCCCACTCACAAATCACATTTCTGCAGATACAGAGTGGTAACCCACAGTAAGGTTCTGGGCCATAGAAGGGAGTGGTGGATGCTCTTCTTGCGAGCTCGTCGGCCTTCTCATTGCCGTAAAACCCCGAGTGCCCAGGTACCCAGAAAAGGGTGAGATTGTTGAGATTGCCCACCTGTTGGAGGATTTCCTGACAAACCCACACGAGCTTAGATGTGACAGTACAGCTCGTCAGCGCTTTTATTGCTGCTTGGCTGTCAGTGAATATTGCTATTTTCCTGTTGGTGTAACCTTTGTCAAGGCATAATCTTGCGCACACTTCGATTGCGTGCAGATTGCACTGCAGTACGCTAATGCTCGGATTAGTTGTCCGCATCGTGGCTGTCATCCCTCGTCACACTCCTAGGATTAGGAATGACGTCTCCTCTGAGGATTCAGGCGAGCCGAGGCTGTCGAGGTGCAGTGGCACCAGCTCCATCGGCTCCGGTGAGGGAGAGAGGTCTGGACGATGTTGAGCCTCCTTCATAGGGCTAGTTGGCTCAGCTATTTTGCTGGGAGGGACGTTGACGGTGGTGGTTGCGCCAGTGTTCTCTTCGGTGCTGGCCGACGTCGATGTGTCTTCCTTGCCGGCGCCCTTCCAGTTTTTCGGGTGGACTTTTCGTCTTCCCGAAGCGATAGGACACATGGAAGTTGCGCCTAGCGATGTTCTCCATTGACATCGGATCAATTGCCACGATTAGAGTGAGGTTGCCTCCCTCCGTAGCGGCGTTAATCAGCCTCCACTCGCTGGTGCGCAGCCCCTCGTTTTGCCTACCGAGCAGTGTTATCGCACTCGTGGCATCTGTGGTGCGAGACAGGTAGAGCGTCGCTATCGTAGATCTGGGAATGTCGTCTCCAGTTACGGCACGTAGCGAGGCTCCTTCCCAAGGGTTGAGAGCGGGGGTTATCCTACACAGCCATTCGGCAGTGGCCTCGTTGTCGCATTCGACCAGAAGGAATCCGGGGCGGAAGCGGATGCTGCCGAATTTCGGAAAGACGTTGGTGGGCGGGATGCTCACAATATGGTGGATGATGGCGTCTTGTACCGTGGACATCTGATCTGGGGTTAGCAGTCCGTCCGGGTAGCTCGACGCCATTATTGCAACCCTCACAGACGATAATGCCTGTGAGTAGGTACCCCTGCTCCTGCTGGTAGATGCCAGAGGGGTGACGACTGACCTTGAGGGGCCCGCCGATGCCACCGGGTGTACGTTTTGGTCGCGTGAGTTGGCATTTTGTGGGTGGGTACTCCTGCTCCTAGCGACTACGGCTTGAGGGGTAACGTTTGAAGCTACCGGAGCTCCCGTACGGTCACTCCTGTTCGCCATGGTCATTGTGGTGGACACTGGTCGGGATGAGCCAACAGAGGTCACCGGAGGTACCCTGAATCCACATGCCGCTGATGTGCTAGGTCTAGGTACGGCATTCCTCGAAGGGATTTCTGCCGTCCTTTGTTTCTTGGTGGAAGCGGCTTGCTTCCCGTCTTTCTCCGATCGTTGTCGTTTGGGAGGGGGCATTGCGGTTGGTGCAAGTTAGTCGCAAGTGCCCTGGCCTTTTCGGGAGAATGACCTTGTGCAAGGAAGCGACAGTACCTTTTACAGGCCGCCCCTCCAAGTCCTTTACGAAGAGGATCCCGAAGACCACCCGGAGAGTATTTGGGTGGAAGCCCAGCTTTCTGCTTCCCCTCATTTGCGGTGCGCTCGCCAGAGCCCGCTACGGCTTCCGTGCAGGAAGTAACCCGTGTAGGTCGTCCACATCCGACAAATAGAGTTCCGCTGGAACAAAGTCTGAGGCGAATGCCTCTTGATCCGAGTCTGAGGCTGCCTCAGTCGGATCGGAGTTGGGTTTTTGGTTTTTGTTTTGGTTCATTTGATTGCCACGAGAAGCTAGGGAAAAGAGAGTCCACCACACCAGAGCCCCGCTTGATGTGGTAAGGCTAGATAGCACCGGAGGTCGCCCTGTATCCGGCTGCTCCGTTAGAGATGTCCATTTGCGTCCCTGGACATCTTCTCCCGATGGGCACGGGTCGCTTAACACCCCGGGGATTTAGGACAAATCTAACATTCTAGAGCCAAGACTAAAAACATATAATAAATGTAGCTAGTCATTGGCACGAATGTATGACAGTGGTTCTGAGGTTACAGATTCGCCGGCTCTAACATGAGCCTTGTCTGAATGAGTAACTCCAGAGCAACCGGCCCTCACAGTTTGGCCTTCACCGAGGTGAAGTTACAAGTGGCCACCGCGTAGAGGTACTGCGAGCACTTCCCGTGATGATAGCAACTTCATCTTGCCATCTCACGAACTGACCACCAGCGAGAACCTAGCGGTTTTTATGCTGCTATCAGAACACAAATGGAATTCAGTGAGCAGGGAAATTTGTACAGTTCACATGGAGGAGCGCAGGGCTGACACTTTGATGAATAATTAGTTGAAAGTGGCCCTGCGGTATTCCATCTGGTAGTTGGAACACGGACCCCCAAAAGCACGGATCACACATTGCTGTTCAGTCCGGAGTGTAAAAACGTAGACAAGCCTTTATTTTAACCATTAGCTAATCAGAGTCTTACCATTGTCTACATTTGTGGCTAAAAATAAAATTTTACAACAGACACAACATTTTGAGCATATAAAGTAATTTGCTAATAATTCGTATTTCTTTTTCAGGGTCACGTTGGCGACAGAATGGGCTTTGGCCTATCAAATCCGAATCAATATCCCAAGCCATACTGATAAAGGGTACGATGCCTCCCAACAATTTAAGAAAGTCTTCTAATAACATATGAACGAAGATGCTAGACTGCAATTAAACTTTTTGCAAATGGTCATGGCTTTCAATGGGGAAGAAGATATTAAACACACGACACAATGATGATGATATACCGACGAAATGAGATGGAATTTTTGCGCAAATACAAACAAAAAATCAAACAAAGAGCAACAAAGGACAGCATAATTCGTGCAAGCGACAAAGAAAATGTATAAACAAGAAAACCAGAAAACAAACGGGCAAAGAACAGAACGAAGAAACATCTCTCTCTATCTTGTGATAGAAAATCGCAGACAAGTTTAGTGCACACGAGGCCCGGCCCGACCAGCGGAAGCGGTGAAGACGGAAACAAGATTCTTTACGAAGTCACCAAAACTGGATATCAGAAAACAAAATATCATCACATTGATTCGACTGTTAATGTTGATTGCAAGCGAAAATTATTATTGAAAGGAGGAGGACGAGGAAGAGGAGAGTCAATTGAGAAAATGCGGAAGGCTCAAACAAACGAACAGCAATTTTGACTTTAATCAAATTCTATAATAAACAGTTAAAAGTTGAACAATACACCAAAGTAAGAGAAACTTACAACAGCACTATTGATATTGATGCATGGAAGCAGTGGACCGACAATTTATCTTCTACATAGTATGAAAATATGGATATGATGGTTTTCCGTTTTATTATCTTATATTGAAATTCGACATCGCGAAATTTTTAATGTCATCATAGACAAGTCGATAATATGTCATTTATTGGATTATTCTCGAAAATCAAGAATCAGATTGTAGTCTTCCTAAAAAATTGTATTTATGGGTAGCTCGGCTGTCAAGGAGAATTTACAATGCGTCCAAGTTCGTGTAACGTCGAGAAACGTTTTGAAGACGCTGTCGAGTTCATTGCTTTCTGTATCGCATCCTTGAAACTGATGCATTGCAACTCGCCCAAGTTGTTTATTTTTTCATGCGGAGGAAAACCATCTTTATTATTTCCCCGTCAATAATGACCAATACAAAATACATAGTGACAAATAGTTTAGATAAATTTAAAGCTTCCGAAAGCTTTCACTGTCAATATTTTCCTGGCCACTTAGATAGCCACATTTTTCCCGGAAATGCTTTCTTCCCATGTGTGTTTTTAACTGTGAGCGACTTAACATAATGGAAACCATATGAAGCAAAGGGCGCAGAGGAATCAAATTTTACGCAACACACACATACATTCAAATATTAAAGCGTTTGATTGGCCTTTTTTTAAATTGTTCTGCGGCGTGACTGCTTCAAGACAAATCAATCGGCAAACAAATTCGAAATTGTAAAATCTTTTTTGCTTATCATACGAGTACAAGCGCTCAGTCAGCAGAAACCAACGAAAGAAATTGTTTAAATTGATAAAAAATGTAACCTTAATTAACTTTTATTTTATTTACATGTTGAATCTATTTCGAAGAGTTTTGTAAAGATGAGAAACGTTCATTTTACTGTGTCATCAAGTTTATATGGTCGCAAGACCGGACAATGTTCGTTTCTTCGTCTCGTAATTCACAAAAATTTGTTCTTCCTGTTTCGTATATGGCCGTATGGAAACTGAAATGTTTATGAAATTTTGTTCTTTAATTTTTTTTGTTGCAAAAATAAAAGGAATTATTCGTTTTTTCAAAATGGTTTGTTTGTATTAAGCGATTTATTTTAGGCTCCAGACAAATCAGGAGGAACCCAGGGAAAATATTCTAAGCGCTTACATGAAGAAATATGCATTCGTTGATTACAGATTAAAATCGAATTTCGAAGAGATTTGCGCTGAAGTCTTTATTTTATGAATTCCAGAAGGGTTGGATACGATATCCCCAGTCACAAAATCCCCAAATCAAAATACCCAAAACCAAAATCTCCAAACGAAATTCCCCATTTGAGGTGTGATCTAAGAACGAACGAGCGTTCTAAGATCACACCTCAAATGGGGAATGGAGATTTTCTTTAGGCTATTGTAGATGGTAAATGATAGATAGTAAATGGCAGATGGTAAATGGTAGGTGGTTAATGGTAGATTGTAAATGGTTGATGGTAAATGGTAGATTCTAATTGTAATAGTCCTACTATGCAATAAAAAATTCACCGACGTGGATTGATATATGCTAATCATCGGCAAACTCTTTGAAGTAACACAGAACAGCAGCAATAATCTGTGGGCGATTAAATATGCAATCGATTCCAACAATAAGCCGACCAAGTTTTCCGCGAATATTCGTTCGGATGAGGACGACGAAGTTAAAGAAAACCCAATATGCTTAGAACGATATATGCAAACGTTTATTCAATATAATGTACTCGAACATTTTGTTTGTGTTAATGAAAAAATAAGTTAGTATCGACTTTCGACCCTCCTAATGCCATTTACCATCTACCATCAACAATTTACAGTCTTTCATCCATCAACCATTTACCATCTACCTTTCATCTACCATTTTTTACTACCGTCCTACCATTTACGAGCATATTTCGGGTGTTTGAGGATTTTATGATTGGGGATTTTGTATATGGGTATTATGATTATGGGGATTTTTCTACGTTTGGGGATTTTGTGATTGGGGATTTCGTATGGTTCCCTTCTAGAAATGTTTGCTTGCTACATTTTCACACTATTTTGACTCACATTGACGTGAACGTTCAACATGTCGGCGATAGCCCGTACCAATCTTTATGTAAAATTCAATCTTTTTCAGTGAACTCCCCTCTAAAATTTAACAGCTCTGATTGTGTTGTACCTTGCACCATTACGGTTAAAGCATCACCGGAGATGACCGCTGAAGTTGTGCATTGTCCGCTGTGTCGTGAGCTGCTAAAACTAAATGCCTCGCCGCAACTAACTAACTGCATAACACAACATTCCACAATTTTGGTAACGACGCCAGAAAAGCACTCAATTATTATTTGGAGGAAGGCTAATCAGTTCTAAAAATTTCTTGGTAGTACCAGAATTACCAGAGATGATCCTTATGAAGATGAAATACTTGTACGCAATCTGCGTCCGTGGAGTTCATAAGTTTAGCGCTCTTACTTCCCGGTCCTTCAGAATGCAATGAAGATTTGTTCATTCGGAGTACGCGCTCTCCTTGGAAAACCTCGAGTCCGCCACCTTGATGGGTAGGGGCCCGTCCATTCGCCGGGCACACTTACGTTTTTCACTTTGATTTTATTTCAACTTTTGGATGAGCTCCTTTCCCTGTGAAATCATACCTCTCGGAATATTACTTCGTAGAAGAACTCGGCTATTTATTGTGTAGTTACCGTCTCTATTCTAAAATTTTTGTGGATGCATGCAGATGAAGCCACTTACTATGCATTCCAATAATGATGATTGCTGAGACTCCCCACCAGATTTTGAGGACCTCGACTTGTTTTCCCCACTCGTAAGGAATGATCCGGTGCAAGTTTTGCCGGTATCCCTCATCCTCATAACCCGTAAGGAGTTGGGAAAAATAGTTGTTAACCTCACCTTCCGATTGACCTTATATACGAATAGCTAAGCTATATCAGGGATGAGGGCTGATTGCCCAGTTACTTTCAGCGCTTTGTTAGATATTCTGTTCGATTCGGTAGCTTTCCCATTCTCCAGCCAAGAATCAGCCTGTGGAAGTTCTTCGTCGGTTACGGCATCAATGTGAGTTGCCTGTTCTAATGGTCCTCGGGTACTTATTTCTTCTTGTCTGTACCGTAACCCCTTCTAGGGCATGGTGCGTTCGCCATTATAGGATATTTCCGAGTTAACGTTGCATTGCAAATCTCTCTCTTGATTACCGCATGGAGCATGGTGCGTTGACGACTACCGTGTGTAGTCATCAACGTTACAAAGACAATTGAATGAGTGTGATACGGTTGTCAGCCATACCACTTCCTAGTCGCATTGTTAGTTTTATTATTCTACGATCATAATATTTCTGATCATCTTCTTCTGAATAATAAACTTGCGACCAGTCGTGCCGAGTTTGGAAACTCGTTTGTCTATGACTCTCTATTTCACAGGGAGTGACCCTCTATCGAATAGAATAGGTTTGATCCGACAGTTCTGAAACCCCATCGACCCGTCAAAATTGGTACTTTCAAACTGGTTGGCCGAACCCTTCGGTCAGGTTGCGGTTCGGCTGACCAGTGTTTTTAGCATCAGGGAGTGACCTTCTATCGAATAGAATAGGTTGGATCCGACAGTTCTGATACCCCATCGACCCGTCAAAATTTGTACTTTCAAACTGGTTGGCCGAACCCTTCGGTCAGGTTGCGCTTGCGGCATCAGGGAGTGACCCTCTATCGTAAGGTGACCAGACTCTCGAAGGTCCAATGTTGTACACATTGCGAAATTCGGCTTTCAGGCAAACCCTCAATCATACAATTTCCTCCTCCCCCCTTCCTTTCTCGCCGATTTAGAGAAAGCATAATATGTCGCGATTCTACCACCATGAGGCTTGCCATAAAACGACCACATATATAAATAATAATAATATAAATAAATAAATAAGTGATTTCTTGGTAAACGGAATTGAGAAACACTAGTAGCCAATATTCAGGGAAATATGTGGTGAAACTTGTTGGTGCTGTCGATACTAAACAGGAACTATAAACATCATAAGCGTGTGAAGTACAAATGTATGTTTTTGCCCGCAAAGCTACAACAAGCAATGGCGTAGCATAGTTAGGGATAGCAGGATCTTGTTTAGAAGGGGCAAGCCCAACATTTTTCCAACACCTTGAGCGCGCAATTTCCTTAGGGGGTAGGGATAGGTCTAGGTATGTAATGCATATCTACTAACATTTCCCGTCTAACTAAATTGGCGGTCCCATTTTGTTATTAAAGATGTTACACATTTTAAAACCATATTTTAAGAAAGGACAATTGAGAATGACCTCTGTTGTATTTCAACGATACCTCTTGCACGTGCTTAGCCTTTACCTCTTAATTACACGCAATTCGCCTACGATTTCCCCTTTAGTCAGTGCTTTTTAACTTTTGAATTTCGAGACTGCAGTCTCAGCAGAATTGTGCGGATGATGATGACTTTTTCCCTGTCCCTGACTAGCCGAGACCCTAAAACAGAAATAATGTACCATAGTTGTATATTTGAAGTACGGAAATTTTGGTGCCGTGCTAAGAGTCGAACCCGCATTTTCATGCTCTTTATCGTAGTGCAGAGATTTTTTAGAGATGATACCGCAGTAAAAAAAATGCCGTGATCATCGGCCTGCTTACTTAATAGCTTTGTTTCGATTTTTGCAATAGATGAACTTATACCTCATTGGGCAGATAATTCTTAAGCGGTTGGCGGCTTTCCTGGCAGGGTGGCTTATTGTAGTTGCGATGTTTCTGGAGGAGAGTATGCATTCCTCCATGGTTATATTAGTGATATTTTATTGAATTTGATGACGGCTTTAACTTCTAAACCTAGCTATAGACGAGATTTTCACCTAATTTGGGCAGTCCGGTGCTTCATACACGTCTACCAAATTTCAAAATTTCCCGCTCAAAAATCTGCGAGTTATGGACAATTTTCAAAAGTGCGATTCGGGCAGCTGTAACTCCTGACAGCAGATAGGTAGGACCTTGAAATTTGGAGGGAATGTGAGCGCCAAGTAGCTCTTCAAACTACAAGTGTGCCAATTCCGAAATACCGTTCAAAGTGTTCCCGAATTATAGAAAATTGACGATTGCCAAACATAAATGTGGAATTATCTCGCTAAATATCAATCGCTTAATATGTAGCGGTTTAGGTTTCTTTGTATGGCATTGGGAATGCTGTACATATTGCTGTACACTTACTTATGCTGTACGACAGGTCAAAATGCTGTACTGTACAGCAAAATGCTGTACGTATGGTCAGCTTACTCTATCGAATAGAAAAGGTTTGATCCGTCAGTTCTGAAACCCCATCGACCCGTCAAAATTGGTACTTTCAAACTGGTTGGCCGAACCCTTCGGTCAGGTTGCGGTTCGGCTGACCAGTGTTTTTAGCATCAGGGAGTGACCCTTTATCGAATAGAATAGGTTTGATCCGACAGTTCTGAAACCCCATCGACCCGTCAAAATCGGTGCTTCCAAACTGGTTGGCCGAACCCTTCGGTCAGGTTGCGGTTCGGCTGACCAGTGTTTTTAGCATCAGGGAGTGACCCTCTATCGAATAGAATAGGTTTGATCCGACAGTTCTGACACCCCGAAAGCACCTAATTAATTACCACCTTTGAACTGGTTGGCCGAACCCTTCGGTCAGATTGCCGCTCGGCTGGCCATTATTTTTTGCATCAGGAGGCGGTCCTTTATCGAATAGAATAGGTTTGATCCGACAGTTCTGAAACCCCCATCGCACCTAAACAGTTTGCACCTTTAAACTGGTTGGCCGAACCCTTCGGTCAGGCTGCGGCTCGGCTGACCAATGTTTTTAGACTCACGGAGAGGTCCTCTATCGAATAAAATAGGTTCGATCCGACAGTTGCCCATACCCCCGAACACCCCTAATTTTTGCGTCTAATTACGCTATACTGGTCAAGTTTTGCTTCGGCTGACCAACCGTTTCGATATCACCGTAACTAAACGCAACTTTTAATTTGGTTAATTTCCGACAGTTCGAAAACCCCGGTTTTTTTACCATCACGGCTCGGACTATAGGATACGAAATATAAATATTTCAACCTTTTTAGCGTTTGCACTACTAATTGCTAAAAGTCTAGCTGATTTGTAGTAACTCTAAAATAACCTTTTTTAGCCATTAGACTCCCTTGAATTATATTTATAAAAAAATATAATTTGTACACGGAATTACCCAACTTATGGAAAGAATGGGGAACAGTTTTTTTTTAATGTAAGAAATCTATAAATCTAATACCCTCTGCAAATTGTCTACAATGTCTATAGAAATTTGAATCATTTCTTCAAAAATTAAGTAATGTGTCGAATTGTAGTATGAAGTTGTATTTTGCTCATCCGTATCACCTTTAGATTTAACTGAACGCATCGGCAGAGGCATCGGCATCAACAGAAAAAAATCAATTTAGAACACACGCATTTGCCTTTGATGACCCACATTGACAGCAGCAGCAGCAGCGGCAGAAGCATTTTTTCTGCTTCTGCTGTCAATGTGGGTCATCAAAGGCAAATGCGTGTGTTCTAAATTGCCTCTGCCGATGCTGATGCTGACGCGGGAAATGTATTTCAACCATAAGGAACTCCATATAAAAAAATTGCCAGCTGACCCACCTAAAATTTTTTTTGAAGTTTCGTTACCCAAACCTACACGGGATAGCAAAAAAACCCACTTCATATTTTAAGCCATAGTGATGATGTGAGAATGAGAATTTTTTCTTGAGATATAGAACGATCACCTTAACAACTAATAAGAAGTTTTCTATACCACTGTTTTCTAAACTGAATTGTTATTGTTAGATAGGAAAAGAGAATTCCGCCTAAATACTTATGTCACAACAAAAATTGGCCCGCCAGTTCACAATAAGAGAGCCCAAGAAGACATATTATGAAAAATATTACGCAAATCAGTTGATGTTACATGCATATTTATTTTGAATGATCCTGCATCATTAACTAAAAAATGTCGGGTTTTGAGTTGTGACCGTCGTCTTACCTACGTGCAAAATGATTATTCGACTTACAACGTTTTCGACTTAGGACGCGTTTTCCTGAAACCAATTAGCGTCCTAAGTCGAGATATGCCTGTATAATGTTGCATATAGAGAAGTGTATATAATGTTGCAAGCACTATATATACTTCCTGTACCACGCCGAGATTCGATCTCCGGACCTCTAGATTACTAGCATCGTAGAGTGCGACTCAACCAAGCGAGCCACAGAGCGTGTGTAGAGCGGGTACTTATGTTGGGGTGCTATTTTGTCATCAAAATAGCACCCCAAGCGGCAAGCGGGCGTCAGAATCCTGTTGACTAGGAATGCACGCCGATCCCTGGAAACCTATTTCCAATTGTATCCTTACAACCAGATTCAAATCAAGAGTACTTAACATAACAATAATTTAGTGCTACGTACAGACTGAACCTGCAGATCAATCCGCAAAGGAGTTTTTTTTATCAGCGACTAGGTGACACCTTTGATAGGGCTCCCAGGGGAGACATCAAAATTATTATGGGTGATCTGAATGTCAGAGTCGGTTACTGATAACTTAGGCTTAGAACGCCTTATGGGCAATCACGGGCTTGGCGACAGGAACAATAATGGCGAAATGTTCGTAGAGTTATGTAACTCTCGACAACTAGTCATTGCACCTTGTTCAAGCATAAACCCTGCCACCAACTTGGGTTTCTCCCGACGGTAGAACAGAAAACCAAATTGACCATATTGCTATTTCGAAGACATGGAGAAGCTGCCTGTCAGACGTGGGGTCGAAGCGTGGGGCTGACGTTGGCAGCGACCAACAGCTTGTTATCGCGTAACTATACTATATATACTATATTCCGTAGTAAATTTTACAAAAATGTAATTAATTTTGACCCCATCGCATTCGTAGTAAAATTAACTGCTCGCGTTGTGAATAAATTTATTACATTTTAATTAAGTTTACTTTCATTTACTGTAAAAGTTCACTACAACCGTAGTAATAATTTATCGTTGATAGTAATTAAAGGTAACCATCTGTCAATTCGAATTTCATTACAAATTAATAAAGATAACAATTTTTACAGTAATTTTTTGCCACGAAATAATGACTATCCAAAATAATAAAATTTAACCACATTTTATAGTGAAGAAACTACTGCAATTTTTATTGTTTGCTCTGCAATAAATGAAAAAAAAAATAAAATTGTATGCAGCAGTATATTGTATTTGTTTATTAAATCCTATGAAAATTTCACATATTCACATTTCAAATACATATACATATGTATATCACATTGTCTATAATCCGGACTAAACTAAAGCAGGGTTGATCTGCACTGGAATCGATTAGAAACCATCATAATCCTCTTTTCTTTCTTCAATCAACTTTTTGTCCAAGAGGAATTTCATTTGATTCACATTCCTCTATTTGTGTCCATTCCTAGAACAATAAAATCAACAAGTTAAGTTAAAAAAAAGTTACAATCGATATAATGTAAAAACAAAGTACGATTGCGATGCAATCTTTCAAATAATGCACAATTTGATGTATCGAGGGTTTGGATTTTAAAGTTTGTAGTGTACTACAGACTATTATTAACATCAATATGAATTTCTTAATCACCTTGTCCTTATTGTGTGTAATGAATTCCGCTTTCAACCTCAATTTCCAGGATGAAGCTGTATCGCAACTAACGGCGTCTGTCTTGTTCTTTCTACGCCTAAACTCTGCCTTCTTCCTGTAATAATATAATAATTTAATTAGAAAAATAAACGGAACATTGTACATAAATGTTTGTTTACTTACCACGGATTACACGACTAAATTGAAGGATAATCCTCAAATGAATTTTCACGACACGACACACTAACTTATTTTTCCATACAAAAAATATTTTTTTTTGACATCTATTTTTTCACAAAGTTTGCCAGGAAATATAATTCGGTGAAAATGAAAATTTATTGTATTTGTAATTAAATTTTACTGAAATAGTGTGTAATAACTATTTTCATTACAAGGTAATGAAATTTATATTAGCAACCGATATATCAAATTTACAACATTTTGTAGTAAATCGATAAAAATTTATTAAGTATGCAATGAATATTAATTATTAAATTTTTAGTGAATTTTATTACTCGTTTTAATAAAATTTACTAGAGAAATTTCTCTCCGTGTACGAACGGAAGCGATCCGACGATCTCATAACGCACGAATCTTGCCACGTTTTAATGTGCAAAAACTAAAAAATCCAACAACTAGACGTGCATTATTCTACCGCTTTGCACGAAAAAGCTTATGCAGCAACATCCCTTCTGAATCCTACAATTGAAGATAGATGGAATTTTGCAAAGGATTCTTTCATTTCGTGTGGCGAAGCGACTGTGGGTCGATTGGATCGAGGTAGGAACTAGGAAACCTTTTATCAGTGACGGTACTTGGTGTCTTATCTCAGGACGCAAAAGAGTTAAGGAACAGATTAACTCCGCTGCTGATGATTCAGCCAAAAATCAACTCCGAGCTGAATACCTTTCACTACAAAACGCCGCGCAGAGAAATGTGAGGCGTGATAAGCGTACTTACAACAACGCTTTAGCGAAGGAGGCAAATGATGGCTCAACGTGGTGAAAGCGGTACCCTATTTAAGCTAATTAAGCCACTAATTGGCAAATCGCTCACTACCGACCATGTAAGATGAAGAAAGGTCTATGCTTATTTATCGAAGAACAGCGGCTTCAAAGATGGAAACAACCTTTCCTTGAGGTCCTAAACAACCGCTTTGGGCCTGCAAGTGCATCTTCTTCGGTAGAAGAAGACGTCCCTCCAGTATTAATTCGAGAACACCATCTAAGACGGAATTATCGAATCTAAGGACGGGGGGGATAGATGGAATTCCGGTTGAATTATTTCAAGCGGATTTAAATGCCACAGCGGATATTCTGCTTCCCCTCACTAGAGAGTGTTGGGGAAACCGAAAAAATTCCAGGCGAATGGTTTTTGATAAAGCAACCATATAAACACTCTCCGAATTATTATTGAGCAATCCGCCAAGTCGAGATTACACCACATGTTCATTGATTTCGAGAAGTCGTTCGATAGTGTTGATCGGGAGTATGGCTTGTTCTGCTATCCGTTCTCATAGGGAGAACTTTTGTGTTTCCGATATTTTCCGCTATATGTCCGCTAAATTGCGGATGGTCAGATAAGTGTCGCTAGTCTCAATAAGGAGAACAAGAAAATTTTTCTTATGAGAGTTGATAGCGTAATGTTCCAAAAACTGCAGTAAAAATGCCGAAACGTGCAAAATCGTGCAATATAAATTCCCATATGTGCATTTTGCGTGTAATATCAAAAATCTCATTTTTTATCGGCTTTTAGAAGCTCATACTTTGGAGTAGTCGACGAAGGAAAAGTATACTTTAAGAGGGCTAGCTCTAAAAAAAAAATAATTCTTCCTTAAATACGGAACACTCAAAATGTTAACCTAACGTAAGAATCTTCCATAAAATGCTCTCTAGATTAGCTCATTTCAATCAGGTTTATTAGTTTAGTATCCATCGCACAGCTTTTGTCATTATCTAATTCGTGAATAAATCGTTTTCTAAGGGGGAAATGTTCTTATTTGTATTTAAGTTTAGTTAACCAGTTAATTAACATGCACTCCACAAATAAGCTGCAAGATTTTATAAAAAACTTGGCGTTTGAAGTAATTTCCATATATGGCGATGGATTTTGTATAGTTTTATTGTTTTTCACTTGTTTCTTTCTCATTACTTTTATTCTCTTCTCTGTCAAACGAAAAATTGTGCACATTTCCATTTTTCTGGAAAAAAATTCATGAAATAAACTAAAAAATGGAAATGTACGTTTATATTAAAAACCCTAAAACGTGCAATTTCGTGCAATATCCATGAAAAAAATGCAATTTCGTGCATTAACGTGCAATTGCACGAGAATCCGGGCTCTAATGATGATATTTGTCTGCTATCAAATAAAAAGGAGGATGTTGCTCAAATGGCCGATGCTCTGCATTGGGAAAGTCGTAATGCTAGGCTCAAGATAAACGCTGCCAAGACTAAGTACTTGAGTTCTGATCCAGAGCGACAAAGCGGAATTTATGTTTCGGGTCAGGCAGTCGAAAAAGTTGACGAGTACTCCTACCTCGGAAGCATAGTCACAGCAGATGTCCAATCGCGTATCAACAAGGCTAGGTTAGCCTTCTTCACTTTGTCTCCCTTCAGGTGCAACAAAATCCGAATCTTCGATGCAATTGTAAAAACTGCTTTTCTTTATGGGTGTTCAACTTGAAAGGTGACTAATGAGATAACAACTAAGCTGCAAACTTTCGTCAACCAGTGTCTCCGGAGCACCCTACAAATCCGCTGTCCGGAGATTATTTCGAATGATGATCTCCTTAATATCACAGGCCTGCATTGGATAGGCACTTCTGTCAAAAGGCAAAAGTGGCAATAGATAGGTCATATCCTTCAAAGCAGTAAAGCAGGCCCTAGATTAGAACTCACAAGAAGTTGGACGACCAAGAAACACATGGAGAAGATCGGTTAATAGCGAGGCTGCTTCATTAAACAAGAGGTGCTCATACCTAAAGTCAATGGCACAGAACAGAACGAGGTAGAGAGCAGGTGTAGTTGATGCCCTATGCCCCACAAGAGGCTAACAGGAACCAGAGAGAGACCAATTGTTAGTATTTTACTCTACGAATATTTCAACCCCGAAATCACTTGTATGATGATTTATTCTAGTCTAGGTCCTAAGAGGCTATGCAGATAATTGCGATGTCGATGCCTCGGTATTGACGATTATGCTTAAACACATTGACTCTCCGGCCATTGATTATATCATTGCTACGAAGAACCTGTCGCTGAAAACCTTCATCATACCTGAGCTATGGAAAAAAGGCCGTATCACCCCCACACCGAAGCCAGGTAAAGATCATACACTAGCATACCGTCCAATAACGCTACTGTCCCCCGTGGCCAAAATACTCGAGGCACTAGTGTTGCCTAAACTCCTAGAGCACGTTCAGCTTGCCAATCATCAACACGGTTTCCGGAAAATGTATAGCACCACAACCGCTCTAGACAAGATTACCTCAAACATATTCAATGGACTTAATCAGCCGAAACCCTGCAAGCGCACTATCCTCGTAGCTCTCGATTTGTCAAAAGCGTTTGACACTGTTAACCACACAGTTCTTCTAACAGATCTACGCAACACTACTCCACGATGTATTCACAAATGGATCGCAAATTACCGGTCGCCAATCCTGCACCGAGTTTAGGAACGGGAAGTCCAAATTCAGGAAAATTAAACAAGGCATTTCACAGGGCGGAGTTCTATCTCCCACCCTTTTCGACCTTTACATGTCAGGATTGCCCACACCACCCACGGGACTCGAAATTATCTCTTATGCCGACGACTGCACCATCATGACGACTGGCAACGACATTCCCCAAATGTGCGACCGCATCAATGAATACCTGCTGACGCTCAACGACTTCTTTGTGAGTAAAAGCTTGAAGCTCTCGGCGCCCAAGTCCTCCGCCACACTATTCACCAGCTTCAACCAAGAATACAATATGCAACTTCCCATATTCGTCGACCCCAACGTAATCCCTACGACTCGGACTCCCAAGATCCTAGGTGTCACGATAGACAACTCCGGCAAATTTAACACCCATGCTGAGAACATCTGCTCTAAACTCAGGAGCAGAAACAAAATACTTAAAGCTCTTGCCGGGGGTACTTGGGGCACTGACAAAGAAACACTTCTGGCTACCTATAAAGCCATCGGTCGCCCCCTAGTCAACTATGCAGCACCGACGTGGACAAATGGTCTCTGCAACACATGTTGGGGCCACATACAAACCTGTCAAAACACGGCACTTTGCACCATCACCGGCTATGTTAAAATGTCCTCAGTGGATCATCTGCACCAGGAGACAAAGATGATGACTTTGAGAAGCCATAATGAACTTCTTACTAAGCAATATCTAGTCAGATGTTATCGAACTAATCACCCGAACAATGAACTTATGGACAAAACACCTCCGCCACGACGAATCAGACGCTCGATTAGGGACAAAGAGCGTGAAGTCCAGCGATGCTAAAAGGTTCCCTTAGATAACTCCGACTACAAGGCGGCGATTGCAGACCTACACACACAAGACGTTCTTAAAGCTACTCAAAGTCTCGCAAATATTCGTGTACTTGTCACCAAACCTCCAGCCATATCTCCTGATGAAGAGCAACTACCGAGCGCTACTCGTATACCACCTTAGCTCAGCTCCGATCCGGTTGGTGCCCGCGACTAAACTCTTATTTATTGCGTATAAATAACGAAGTTGCAAACACCTGCCCAGTCCACACGATGTAGACCACATTTTCGAATGTCCAGCTGCTCCCACACAACTTATACCACTTGCGTTGTGGTCACAACCTATAGAAGCAGCTTTCTTCCTTAACCTCGACCTCGAAGATGGAATTCCCACCATCTCCGAATAACTATTATGCAACATACACTAAAAACGTTTCCTGTCTGTGCCGCTAATACAACAACAACAACATGTCGATGCCTCTCTCTTTGTGTTGCCTGGCAGTGGTTTAAATTCAACTAAATGAATCTTATTTGCCGATACGTTATTGCCTCATGGTACAAAGGACATTTCGCATTGGCACTGTCCGTTTAATGTATGCAATTTACCTTATCAGTTTCTTTGCACAGAATGCATTTGGGCTCTCTCCATATTTAAAGCGTGCGTTCGACCTGTGGTTCTTGCTTGTACAGTCCCTCGCAAAGTGGCCGAATTCGAAACACTTAGGGAGCAATTTCAATGTTAAAGGACCGACATTCCTGCCTACCTTTATTTTTTCCCACTTGTATCAACTTCTTTCCTATACCAGTAACGACACTTATGGTAGCAATCTGGGTGCCACCCAAAACCATCTTTATACAAAGCCCGGAAGCAGAACACGTTCATATACTTAAGCGCCAAATCATAGGCCTGTTCAGATCGAAAATTTACATTGCGGTAAAGGCAAATCGGGTTGGGTCGCGACAAACTTTACACGAAAAGTATTGGTTCCCGGTCGATTTTCGTCGCGAAAAGTGGAATGTGTCGTGAATTAAAGTGTCTAGAATGCAGTGAAAGAACAAAATCCCGACAAAAAGTGAATTTTCCACATGTTTTCGCGATTTTTATCAGAGCAGACACGGTTTTTTTACATGCGCTGTGCTTGTGTTAGTGCATCGTGCAACGTATATACGACATGTTCATAGGCTCGTTTTGTGTGCATGTATTGCTGCTTCCCGGCTTCTAGTGAAGGTGGTTTTGGTGCCACCGGAAAACTTTTTTTTTATAGACTTTACGGCATCAGGTTCACTCTACCCTTACATATTTCTTGTCTGAAGGATTTCCCCGTAAATTAGTCAGGATGGACGGGACAGCCCGTTCACTTCCGTACAACTCTTCGCTAAAACTGGTCAGAGTTGTTGTTCCTTTTTTTTTTAATGGATTTGCTCCCGATATTATTGTTATCTCTGTCTCACGTGAAGATGTATTTGTTACGGCAGATGCGCCACTACTGTAACATATGAGTCTGTACGGCAGTTCTCTATCCCTTTGTGGCCTATTTTCTCCAATATGAAAATAGGAAAATGAAAGTGTTTGTTATTTTCCCCTTAACAAATATCAGCGCCCGCTCTAGCACTTACGCCGCCCCGGGCAAGTGGACAAATTTCCCGCCCCTTCGGTACAGTACCAAACAGATTGATAGTAGATATACATACTATCTAGATCAGTGGTTCTCAATCTTTTAAGTTCGTGCCCCTTGCGAGTTCTGTTGATCCTGGCGCCCCAAGAAAATAGATGTGCGAAAATTGCCGTTGGCAAGGAATGCTCTTAATTTTATACGTAAGTTCAGGATCTATTTTCGCATTTTAAATTGTTTGAACATTTTTTTGTTAGTGCATCCCATATTTTAAACTTGATCTCTGCATGCTGAATTTCGTTGCCAGTTAGGCCGTTACCATGACACTTCAGTGATACCAATAGACCAAAATCAGCAAGATTTTTTTTTAGATTAATTCTATCCATACAAAAACTAGCTGACCTGTGCGTTTTTTTTTCAGAATCGCTAGCTTTATCAATTTCATTCCACCATATTATCAGCTGTGGTCATCAAACGGATTAAGTAGTAGCGATTTTTTTATTAAGAAAATAAAATTGTTGGCAATTTGCAACAACGGATTAATCCTGGTGAGTTTCGAAAGAGTTTCAAATGGTTGGTGTTAAAGGAAACCATAATCGTCCCTAATCGTCGCATTTCCATCTCATTAAGGGGTGCGCCCCTGAGCTGGGAAACACTGATCTAGATGTATAGAATGGTTGTTGTAGAATAGGCTCTATGAATTAACGCCCCAGGAACTATCACCCCAAAATGAAAATGAACTATCGCCTCAATTTCGGGGCGATAGTTCATAATGAACTTTTGCACCAAAATAAAATGAACTATCGCCCCAAAATTTATGAACTATCATCCTAGAACTACCGCCCCAATTTTGGGCCAATAGTTCATTAGAACCATGGCCCCAAATATGGAATGAACAATCGCCCCAAAATTAAGTCGTCTAGGGGACATTTCAATATCTGCGGCGCCAAATTTGGATGATGCCACTTCGTTAATATTAGCCCGAAACGACCGAATCTGCAATCCTTTTTTTGCGAAATCGTAACGGTTCTCTAGATATTCAATGTAAAATTTTGACTTTTCTATGAAGCCAGTTAAGTAATTTGATAAGAAAAGGGGGATATTTCCGCTTTAGACATTGGGGAAAGTGTTCGATGCTATCAAGTTGACGTTTTAATTTTAATCAGTCCCACTAGAATAGTAAGTTTTACCAATTAGGCAAAGAGTTTAATAATATGAAGAGTCGAGCAAGAATTGAAAAGGGTGGTATAGACAGAGAGGCAAATGAAATTTAAAATTTTATTTTTGATGTGTAAAGAGGAAATATCCCCCTTTTCTTATCAAATTACTTAACTTAAATTATAATCATTGAAACGAAGTGCAAATAGTTAATCAAATAACGAAAATGAATTATTGCCCCAATTTTGGGGCGATAGTTCATTTTTATAAAGGATGATTTTGGGGCGATAGTTCATTTGGAATTATTGCCCCAAACTGTATGAACTATCGCCCCAAAATTTTTGAACTTTTGCCCTAAATTTGGGGTGATATTTCATAATGAACTATCTTCTCAATTTCATATAAAATTTTTGGGGCGATAGTTCATTTTCGGTTTGGGGCGATAGTTCCTGGGGCGTTAATTCATAGAGCCTGTAGAATCGATTCAAAGGGGTTTTGCTCCAAAACAATTTACATAGTGAAACCAAGAAACTAAGAGCATAAAAAAACACAAAAATTCATGGTTACATTGGGATTCAAACCACCGTTTACCTATCATTCATAGGTACTGCTCTTAAGCGCAATTTACCACAGTTCAGCAAGGCCTTAAAGACTTTGTTTGGAATTTCAAAACTTTAAAGCTTGATCTAAGAAATCGAAAAAGCATGCGAAAATTCGTTTTCCACTAAAACACGAAATACATCGAAAAGGTTTGTGTTGGAATAAAATTTTCCCCGCAAGAGGATTTCAAAAAGTTTGTCATTTTCGGTTTCGACCGGCAGTTCATGGCACGACACTTCTCATCAGAAGCCGTCGCTAAGTGGCGTGCCATGTACTACCGGGGACGGCATGACCGAGAATGAAACGATCGATGTGATTTTGCCCTTTATATAGCAATGACAAATAGTTGAGAGGACGGATCATTTTTTAGGCGAATATCCACTTTTTACTTATTACTATAATGCTTCCATTATCCGCAACGTGTTTTGACATAGCGCCAATGGCATGTTTAACTACAAAAAAAAAAACGTGTTTCCGACGCAGCCTCCGCATACCACGACACTTCCATGGGCCCTCTACGCTCTAACTAAATACATTTTGAGAAAACTCCGCCCTTAAAAATGTTGGGCCAAAAAATTGTTCTCGCTTTCATTAACCTCCTGCAGTTGTTTTCCATAAATTCCCTCAAAACTTCAATTAGCCGGATTGCTTCAGGCTTTTCAATGTGCATGGCTTATTTTCATAAATGCGTCATCTCGAGAATTTTTGAAGAGAATAAGCACAGCTAGTTAAATCGGGGGAACCTAGCCAAATTCCGATATTAGGACGTCCGAGCACAAATTAGGAAATTCTGGCAATTTGTTCTCTGGTTCAATTCCTCATCTTGCTAAAATCCTAACCACCTTCTTCGCAGTTTGTCCTCCAATGCTAGATGAATCAATGCAATCGGTACCAACTTAAGTAATCCATTCACGTGAAGGTTTGGCGAAGTGAATTTAAATTATGCTGCAAAATGTCGAAATTTTGGAAAAAAAAAACTCCAAAAAATTATTGATAATGTCTTTGTGGATAACAATGCTCACAGGGGAGTCTGTTTTAAATGCCTTAATGTGCTCAGCGTTTATTCGACTCCCTATTTCTCATTTCATATGAATTTCTTTGGGAGTTCAATATTTATTTAGTGGATTTGCTCTCCTGTTACTCAACAGACTAAACAATAAAATTTCTTGCAATTTCGTCCTCTGAAAATTAGGCAAAAACTAGGTTTCATGCAAGGCCCTTTATTCTCGTGAAAAGAAGATGAACTTAGTGTTCAATCGGAGGACGAAATTAGCACATACGAGTAATCTTTTTACTTTATCTGTAGAATGAAAACCGCAACCCTTTTCACTAAATCGAAGTTGATGTTGATTTTTTTCTCTCGGCTTTTTTAATCTTTTTTTTTATTCCAGTGCTAGACAAAAAGCCGCCCCTAAAATTTGGCGCCCAGGGCGACCGCCCGGCTTGCCCCCCTTAGAGCGGGCGCTGCAAATATCAGAAGTATGTCGGTCGTGACATCTCTTGATTTTAAATAGCGCTGAAATAAAATCTAATTGAAATACTAATTTGAATACGTATAACAATATATTTAAATAAGTATAAAAATTAGAAAAAGACTTCATTTTCATGCTAAAATTGCAACTTCTTCGGAAGTGTACCACCCTCCATTGACTCCAACAGTTTCCGTTTCAAACTGGGCTTTTCATCTTGCACCTTTTGCGTCAGCGACGTTGGCATTGGCAACTTATTACCAATTGTTGGCGCTGGTTTATTCGCAAAATAGGGCATATTCAAAGCTTCCGTACACGTACATCTATTATGCGGGTACATGGCCAATAATTTCTCAGCTAGCTGTATCAAATCATCGCCGGCAGCTGTAAAAATATGCTGCAACGGTGTACCAGGAAAGACCTTGAATTGCATATAGTCCGGTAATGTTTTCACATTTGGCCATGTGTCTTCAGTTGGGGTGCCGAGTGCTTGGAAGATTTTCGTTAATTGATCCAAATCACTTTCGCCTGGTAGGAACGGGACACGTAGAAGTAGTTCGGCGAGAATGCATCCAACCGCCCAAATATCAACGCCGGTGCCGTATTGACGAGCACCGAATAGTAGCTCGGGCGATCGATACCATCGTGTCACGACTTGATGCGTGTAAATACGATTTGGGGAGCCGAAAAATTTCGCTAAACCAAAATCACCGATTTTCAGGACTCCGTTGAAATTGACCAGCAAATTGTTGGGTTTTAAATCGCGATGCAGGATCCAGTTGAGATGTAAGTATTCGAGACCTAGAAGAAATACACAAAAACAATAAGATAAGAATTAAATTTAATTTGATTAACATTTAATGTTTTAACACAAAAATATGCGAAATATATCCATCAAAACAAGATGAATCATATCCTCATCCCACCGGTGATTAGTGCCAAATCGATCAAAACAACACAATAAAAAAAATTGTCGCTAAACACAGGTAATAAAAATAGTTGATCCTTGGATGTATATACGACACAACTTTCGACCGCAGGTGCCCTAATTACCTGGCCTGGGTTATATGGACTTGTTTGTTTGATTTGCACGTTGTTGTGACAAACAACGGTATCGAAAACCCTTTGCTGAATTGTTATTGTCGTTCCAGGTAATTTGTTTACTATTTGTGAGTGAGTTGTTTTTAAAATATGAAAAACAAAAATATCATTTTAAATGAAACAATATTTGATATAAACCTTCAAAGTTGAGTTGATATAGACATTATCACGAATACTTTATTTGAAGACAGTTGAGTTCATTTGTAAAAAAAATCGAAAATAATATTAAGATTAAAATGCTTTGCCCAAGAACTAAGTAAGTATCCTTAAGATTAATACCGTCCCAGAGTATTATTTTTTAAATTTGAATATGTCTTAAGATTTAGTAAGCTTGAATCTATTATTAATTTTGTGCCCATTTTTTCAGATCCAATCCACCAGCTCGCAAACTAACCGAGTTTGTTATGAAATACTATTCAGGACCGATTCAATTATCACCTCTGAATCGCTATCTTGCAGATATTGTGGCGCACGATCCTAATTCGCCGGATCACACTGAGAGTATGTGTTCCGAGGAATTTTTGCAAAAGCTTTTGGATTACGAACAAAGCGTGACTTTGGCAAATTTGAACTGGAGCTTAGTGCCGACTAGTATTCTTCGATTGCTGGCCGATCGTGTAACCTTCTTGGATTTGACTCGCAATCAATTTCAGTGCTTGGGATTCTTAGCACACTTTTCTTGTCTAGACTCGTTAATTTTGGATTGGAACAGCGATATGCAATGGGAAACGTTCCCGGCTATGCCGTCGTTAAGATATTTATCGTAAGTATTTCATTTGATCTTATAACAAAATCTCATTATTATGTCCAAATATCTCCAAAGTAGGTTTTCGCGATACTAACATGTTTGTGTATTTTTTCCCCCATAGGATGAACAATTGTAGCATCAAAAACATAATGGAATGGGTAACCATGCTAAGCGTGCACTGTCCCGACTTGGAGCATTTGTCGATGGTGAAAAACCCAGGCGAGCAGACGGTCAAGATTGGAAAGAGTTTACTCAGCGAGTACAGATATCGAGCGGAAATTGTTCAGGTGATGAAACGCTTGATCACTTTGGACGGACGATCAGTTCGAGAGGATCGGAAGCGTATTGCAAATGGAGTGCTAAAATCAGGATGGAGATTTTCGTTGAATTTCTTATGGAAGCATAATGTGATATAAAGGGTATGATTTTACACTGTATTGTAGATAAATATAAGCATGAATTGTACAGAAAATATTTTTATAAAATTGTATTTAACATATAAAAGGACGAGTTTTTTTTTTGTTGAATTCCCCGGTCAGATATTTACAGGCAAGGCTAAGACAAAGATTACGACTTGTAGGATTTATCTCTGAGAATTTTGATAGGTTGTAAGTGTAGGTTAGTTTAGGTACAGGGGCCGCTAGGTGCAAGAGAACCCAGCGCACTTAGACCACATATTTGGGTCCGTTGTGATACCACCGAGAAAAACCTGTCTAACAGTTATAAACGCGAGAAGCTTTGCTCCAAGCTTAAAACCAGCCCGTACTAACAATGTATTTATTGAGTAGTACTGGGCTTATATCCCGAAGGTCGTCTGTATCGAAAAAGAACCTTGAGCCCAGATAACGATTCCGTTTCTACGCTAAGGCAGGACAGTCACAGAGGAAGTGATGTACACTTTCTTCCTTCTTCTTCTTCTTTTAGCGGTACAGAAAGGTGTGAACCGCTGTGTATCTATATGGACTCGTTTTATAGTTCGTCATCGTTTTCGTCCGCAATCTCCAGGGACAAAAACGTGGCAGCTGCAATGGGGTTTTCCCATAGTGAGAGGGGGGTGAGATTTGTGGGTGCAGCTGGGCATTGAAACAAATGGGCTACATCGTGTGGCGTGCCAGCGCAGTTAGGGCATACGTTTAGTATATTTGGGTCTATCCGAGATAGATACGAATTGAGGCGTGAGCAGAAGCCTGACCGAAGTTGGGCTAAAGTCACTCTAGTGGCTCTCGGGAGCCTAATCTCCTCAGGCGAAATAGGTGGTGGGAGCGCTGTTCGTACCTAAACTCGCAATAGACCTACTCACTTCCTCAGTGTGAATCATTGCAATGGCAGCCCGGTATGAATCTTCATCGAAAGGATCCCTTTTGTAACCCTGGACTTCTCTCTCAAGGTCACGAGGGCCACGTTTGATGTTGCGTGGAGGGGGAATTTTGTCCATGAGGTTACGATTAGGATGATCCTCTCGATCACAACCTACTAAATATTGTTTTGTAAGTAGTCGATTGTGGTCACGTATTGGCATCAAATGTGTCTCCTGATGTAGGTGGTCCTGGGCAGACATCAGAAGGCATGTAGCTGTGCGTAGAGCAGCATTTTGGCAGACTTGGATTTTGTTCCAGCTTGTGTTACAGAGACCTTGCGACCAAACTGGCGCCGCAAAATCAGCCGCTGCTCGACCCACCGCTTTGTAAGTGGCTAGCATTGTCTCTTTATCTTTGCCCCAGGTGCTACCAGCCAGTGCTTTAAGAATTTTGTTCCTACTGCGCATCTTTTCACAAACCGCTTCCGCGTGATGAGCTGAAGTCATCATTTTCTCAAAGTGAAGCCCGAGAATTTTTGGATTTGCAACAGCAGGAACTGGTTTGTTGCCAATACGTACCCCAACCGGCCACTTACAATCACCTGACCAGGTGGTAAGGAAGGTCGCAGACGATTTGGACGCTGAGATGGTTAGGTTTCTGCTATGGAAAAAGGCTTCTAGTCGCGCTAAATATCTATTGATATCTTCACGCATGACATCCCTATCCGCTCCCGTGGCGAGTACAGTGCAGTCATCGGCATAAGAAATAACTTCAATGCCTTCCGGAGGTGTTGGGAGACCGGCCATGTAGATGTTAAACAAGGTGGGAGAGAGAACCCCACCCTGAGGAGCACCTAATTTGATCTTTCTAAGTTTGGAACGACTGCCTCGAAACTCGGTGAAGGATTGCCTACCAGCTAGATAGTTGGCAATCCATCTTATCTCTTGAGTCGGAACATGCATATTGAGGAGGTTTGCCAGAAGCATGGAGTGATTAACCTTATCAAACGCATTTGATAGGTCAATCGCCACCATGATGGTTCTATGGCAAGGTGTACTGTGGTTTAGTCCGTCTCTTACACGTGTAGTGATCGCGTCCAGAGCGGTGGTTGTACTATGCATGCGTCTGAATCCGTGCTGATGGGGATCTAGCTTTGCATGTGAAACGAGTGTGGGGTGGATGAGGGCTTCCAGCGTCTTTGCTACAGGTGACAGGATCGTAATCGGTCTGTAGGAAGTTCCTAGTTTGGCACTTTTCCCTGGTTTAAGGCATGGGACTATACGACCTTGTTTCCAGATGTCGGGGATGGCGAGCGTAGACATTGACAAGTTAAAGACTGCCATGAGATACTCAATGGCAGGAAGACCAAGATGTTTGAGCATGGCCATTGAAATGCCATCAGGTCCAAGGGCCTTCGAATTTTTTGCATTCTCAATGACTGTTTTAACCTGGTCCGGAGTATAAATTGGTACGGAGTCAACAATTCGGCTGCGAATCCGTCTTCTAATTTTGCGCTTGAGGCCATCTGACTTGGGATGTTCAATAAATTGTTTATTGAACTGGCTCGCACACTGAAGAGGATTGCTAGTTTCTTTTTTGCCGAAGGTTATGGCTATATTGCCCTTATCTTTTGTGGGGTTCGAAAGGGCACGGACAGTGGACCATAACTTACTGGCACCTTCATTAAGGTTACAGTCATTGAGGTGCTCGTGCCATTTGGCCTTCTTGTAGTCTTTAACTTGTCGCTGTATTTGGATATTGAGCTCCCGAATTCTGGGGTCACCAGGGTTAGCGCGCCTAATGTTGTCACGTTCATCAGCTAGCCTTGCGGCACTTGTTGGGAAGTTTGGACGAACCTTTGGAATGCGCCCTGCAGGGATGAACCGTGCCGCAGCTTTGGCAATGACGCTCCTAATGTTCCGTTCGGCCTTATGTATATTGGTGGGAGGGGGAAGCGCGAAGAACTTCGATGACGTGAATGTTTTGAAACCTTCCCAATCAGCTTTTTTGTGATTGACAAAAGTTCGCTTCTCTGACTTGGTCAGGTCAGCTGGTTTGTCAATTTGACTATGATTGGGAGGTGATCAGAGGGAAGACCAGTAAGTGTTTCCCAGGAGGTCTCACTAATTAGGCTAGCGCTGACAATTGTAATGTCTGGTGAGCTAATACAATTGTTTGCATCACGGGTTGGAGAGTTTTCATTGTGGGTACAGAAACCTGATGCGTCCAGAGATTCGGCGATAGCTTGACCCCTGGCATCGTTGTGAAGCGCGGAATGCCAGAGTTCATGATGGGCATTGAAGTCACCAAGAATGATCCTGTGCTCTCCATTAAGAAGAGGACCAATATCGAAATGGTAGTTTGTACAACTAGAATGTGGTGGTATGTAGATGTTAAAAATTTCGATATTGGTGCTCCCTGATGAAACTGAGATGGCTTGCAATTCCGCCGTACCGTCTGAAACTACATATAATACACGGTAATACACGGACCTGTGTATTAGGAAGGCAAGTCCACCTCCAGGGTGAGAATCATTCGTGGCGCCTTCTCTGTCCTTGCGTATGATGATATATTCACCTTCAGCGTTGAATGGTGAATTCGCGTGGAGTTTCGTCTCTTGGATGGCTGCAATCAGGATTCTGTACTTTCTCAAGAAGCTTGTGATTTCAGGAAATTTCCCTAGGATGCCATTACAGTTGAACTGCAATATGGACACCGGTGTAAAAATTGCTGGCGGAGGGGCGGGAGTTAAGCTGTGTCTTACGTTCAAGGCAACATTATTGGGGGGAGTAGGGGGCGTTGGTGGAGGGGAGGGGCCTGGTATTACCCGAGGCTGCCCAGTATTCCTACAGCCTGGAGCAACAAATGTACCTTCTATGTAATGACCCATCCTTCTCAAACCGGAGCATCTAAAATGCACCCACTCCGAACAGCAACTACACTGAAGTGACCTGGCATTAGAACCGATTCGTCGATTGCAGACACTACACATCCATACCAAGACAGGGCCTGGATTTGTTTCAATGCCGGCGCGTAAAAGGAGAATTGAGAGCAGCCGCGCCGAGATGTGATGCTCCCAATAAGACGAAAAAACATATATAACGAGTCCATACATATACACAGACATACACAACCTTCCTGCATCGAGACCTTCGAGGCTCTTGCCAGGGAGGCGTTTTGGCAACTCTTGGCCGTTTGTTGTAGCAAACGGGTGTGGTCCGCCCCGGAGAGGCGTATTGCAACACTTTCTTCCTCTTCCTCGTCATCGCAACTCCTACAAAAGTCGTTATGAGGAAATCGGAGTCTCCTTGCGTGCTCCCCAATAGGACAGTGTCCAGTGATAACTCCGACCACACTCCGTATGTGTTTCCTGTCCAGGGACAGTAGTTGGGCGGAGCGAATGGCGTCCAGTTTTGGCCATATTAATCTCGTTGTAGCCCAAGTGTTACCGTTGATCCATCTAGCATTGGTCCTGCGTTTTGCAGCACCTTCAATAATCACAGCGCACGCGGAAATTGGCGCCTTAATGCCATCTCGGTCAACTCGATCAACTGCTTCGCTTTCAGTTGCCGCATCGCGGGCTAAGCTGTCCGCGCAGCAGTTCCCTGTAAACCCTCGATGGCCTGGTATCCAACATATGGTTATATTGAAAAAGCAGCCTAACTCTCTGAGTAGTGCCCGACATTTTTCAACAGTTCTAGATGTCGTCAGTACAGATTCTAGCGATCGAATTGCAGCTTGGCTGTCGGTGTACAGAACAATATCTCTTTTAGAGATGACGTGACTACCTAACCAAACTAGGGCTTCATATATAGCTGAGACCTCCGCTTGGAGAATGGTACAGACATTAGGAAAACGGAGCGACAACCGAATGCCCAACTCCTCCGAGTAGATTCCAATACCGACTCCTGTTTCTGTCTTGGATCCATCAGTGTAGATAGCACACGACCCACTGCCCGGGGCCATGGTATCATCCCAAGCTTCCCTCGACGGAATTAAGCTATAATGGTTCCTACCAAAAGAGTACCTAGGAACAGTGTAGTCAGTCGCTGTTGGCAGGATAAAGTTGCGAAGTATCGCTGAGTGTCCATAGTCCAACATGCGCCACAAGCCCGTTTCACGCAGGCGCAGAGCCGTAAAAGCAGCCATTCGCTGACCGAAGATGTCAAGCGGGATTAGACCCAATAACATATATACAATTAGGTTGTAAGTGTAATATGTAATTTACTTTCGAGCTCATCATCATCAATGTGGCACGATAGCCCGACGTCGGGCCTTGGCCGCCTGAATCGTTGACCTGTTGCGGTTACGTGACCATGTCCTCCAGTTTCGGAAACCCAGCTGGTGGGCGTCTCCCCAACGGAGTTCTCCCAGCGAGCTCTCGGTCGTCCACGCAACCTCGCTCCGTCAATTTGTTGTGCGTTCATCATTTTCTTTGGAATGCGCCTTTCGTTCGAATCGCTCTAGCAAAATTTCGGAGGCTTGGGTGAGGGTCCATGTTTCGCAGCCATAACATAGCACGGGTCGGATGATCGTTTTGTACACGCGGAGCTTCGTGTTCCTGTGCGCAAGTTTTGAATTAATTATAGGGAGGACCGAGAAATATGTCTTATTGGCTAGTTGTATCCGTCGCTTAATTTCGTCGGTTTCGTTGGCGTCCATTGATAAGTTACACCCCAGATAGTTGAAGTCGTCTACATACTCGATATTAAGGTCCCCCGCTGTGATGCTGATGAATTTGCTGACGTCCTTGCCTATTTTTGCTTTCGTTGATATGTAGTCCAACTTCCTTTCTGCATCACCCAATCTTCGAGATATGATGTTGATATCGTCGGCGTACGCTACTAATTGAGTCGACTTGATGAGTAGCGTTCCGCCGCTGTCCATATTCATGGCTCGAATTACATACTCCAAAGCAAGGTTGAAGAGTGTCGGCGCCAGCCCGTCGCCCTGCTTGAGTCCAGTACGAGTTTCAAATAGGTCTGTTAGTCGGTTCTGCACTCTGCCTGCTTGAAGTCGGCAAAGATTTGGTATACGTCGATGTTATATTCCCAGCACTTCTGGAATAATAGCTTCACGGTACGGATTAATTATATTTTCTAGAATTTTAGATAAAATCTTAAAAGTCGTACAAACTAATGAGATGCTTTTGTAGTTCTTACATTTCAACTTATCCCCTTTTCGTGGATTGGGCAAATGATACTTTTACGTCAACCTTCCGGGATTATCTCGTCGTTCCATATTTTCACGAGCAGTGTGTATGTAGCCCTGACAAGGCCCTCCTCACCGTACTTCCGCAGGTCAGCTGGAATCTCGTCAGCGCCCGGTGCTTTATTACGTTTTAATTATTGCATGGCGAGATCAACTTCTTCTACTGTTGGGGGTGAGACGGGATAGCCTAAATCAGCCATCTGCTCCAGAGCTACTTGTGTGGGAGTATTCGATTGAACATTGAGGAGCTATTCCAAATGTGAGTCCAGCGTTTATCAACGCTATCAATATCGCTGATGATATTGCGATCCTTACAGAGGCTTGTCCTGGGTTGGTATCCAATTTTAATTGTATTAATTAGCTTGTACGCTTATCTACTGTTCCTACTAGCTAGTCTTTGGCTTCTTTGCATCAACTGCTCGTCAAGATGCTTACGTTTCTTACGTCTAAGTAACCTATTCGAAATTCGCCGAAGCTCGTCATATTTGTTTTTTTTTTGCTCTAGTGCGCTTTGGGTCCATTGTCGATATGCTTTATTTTTCGCATCTACCGAAAATTCGCATATAGTTGTCAATTTGGTTAACGGTATGCTGATTTGGAGATCTCCAGGTCTGCTTGTGAATGCGCCGATGCAGGAAGCACGTAGGACTAATGATCATATTTCTGTCGGCCGCGAAGTCTATTAGTCGTTGGCCGTTATCATTGCAGTCTTCATGGAGGCTGTGACCTACAGTAATCCCCCTATACCAACTCTCGTTGCCGACTTTGGCGCTGAAATCGCTCAGCAGCAATTTGTCATCGTTTGATTGAAGTGAATCGAAGAGATTTTCTAGGCGATGGTAGAACTCGTCTTTAACCGCGTCTACTCGATTATGGGTTTGAAGTTGAAAACATGCGGCTTCAATAAACGCCACTCCAAACTCCCTGCGGCCCGAAGGTTTTCCCATTGTGAAAATTGTGTACTAATTCCGGTCGTCAATCTCGTTACTATACCATTTTGTTTCCTGGAGTGCTACTATGCTCAGCTTATATTTTTCGACCTGATACAGGAGGGCTCTTAAGGCCCCCGGCTGAATTTTTTCACCTTACTAATTTTACCATTATTGTGTTGATACACATTGTGATTCTTCGACATGACCGCGGGCCGCACAGAACTGCGAGGTGGGCCTCATGTTTGACATGTCTGACTTAGATCTCTTTTAAAAAAACTGAGATGTATATTATTGGATTGCCAATCCGACTCGAGCCTTGGGGCCTTAGCTCTATTTTCTCCTACACACGACTCAAGTTGTTTTTTTTCTTACCTGCATGTGAGCTGCCAGGACATGATGCAGTAGTCGCAGCGCTCATAGCATCAGTGAAGCGGTTCACTATATCGTCCAGTTGTTGTGTATAGTTGGTTGTAGAATTTATCTTTAATTGCATCTGCTTTGATTTCAGTGGAGGCATGCGCATTTATGAGCCAGAGATTGAAGAACTGGGATTTTATGGTTTGAAAGAGTGTAAAGATCGGTTTCCCTTAAGGTACGTTGTCCTCGACGCGGCCGCACGACAGCGACTCGCTCATTCCATATAAAGACTCGTTTTTAAAATGAGAGAGAAACGAGTTTTTATATGGAATGAGCGAGTCGCTGTCGTGCAGTCGTGTCGATGAAAATGTACCTTTAGCAATGCCGCTTCAGATGCGAATATGTTAGAAGGATGTGCTGCAGACAGTGCAGTCAAGATGAAAGAAGTGAGTCACTAAGCATATTCTGAGCCACTTAAGCTTGGGATTGGGTGAGTTCATGGAGGATTTCTTAATCACTGCTCCGTCAGTGCAGAAATCATCTCACATATTAATAAAATAACAGGCGCGACAGTCGAACATTGGACTAAGGCCGCAGATGTGTTAGTGGAATCCAATTTCCAAGATCTTAACTGCTGTTGAGGTGATGAGATCAACAGCACGCTCAGCATTGTTATTTATCCCCACAAATGGGTACTCATTTAACATCTGAGTGAGATCATAGTCCGTCACATGGTTCGTGAGTTAGAAAAACACCATATACTGAATTGGTTCAGGGTGAGTCTCGAACGCGCACTAACCACTACACCAGCGAGACTACACACAGCAGTAGCACACTAAATATTACTGACTACTACCGCCTTCCTTATTATGAATATGCTAGCATTTTCCAGGGTGAGGCGAAAAAAGTGTCGTGAATGGCTTTATATCGCCGTTAAGCAAACTACGACGGCCAAACAGAAACGATGAAAAGACAAAAATTAACATTGCAAGAAAACCGATTTATTTTCCTTACGACTATATTTGGGCCGACATAAGATTTATTTGCTAGTTGCAATATGCCTTCCCGAGATTCTTCTTGGCAGTACAAAAAAAGATCAGAATAGGAACAGATGTCATAACTTCCAAGCAACTCATCAGGTACTCAAAAGTTTGGTGGCTAAGGGTCCCTGTTAGTTACTACACACATCTTCTTAGTCCGTCGCATGCGTCGTGAGTTCGAAAATCACCATAAACTGATTCGTTCACGGTGAATCTCGAACCCATGACCCTGTGCATCGAAAGTACGCGCACTAACCACTACACCAGCCAGACTACCCTACCTCTGCGTACCGAATAACTTATGATGAGGCTACATAGTAGTCACTGTGATCATCCCCAGACAGTTTAACCAATAAAACAAGCAGTACATACAATAATATCCTGCTCCTGAGCAGACAGTTGCAATGGCGGTGGGACGAATGGATGACTCTCAAGATTGTCTTAGATGATAGACGCGAAGCACATCTTTTTAAACTACTTCAGATTTGAAGTGAGCCGCAACTAATTCAAGGATATTGTGGAAAACAAAGAATGCCCTAAAAATTTTGTAATTCATGATAGTGTTTCTTTGAGTTCACTATTCATAGATATCTTCGAAGCCAGAAAGTTATACGTAGATGTTTCATTCCGAGATTGGATGATTAGTCCTTTGGGGTCCCATCGAAGTAATACGAGTGAATGAGGCTTTGGTTAGTCGCATAGCAACAGACGAAGATTAGAAGCTGATTAGAAGGGTGGGGGTTGACGAGCGTAGCGAGCAGGGGGCGAAGCCCTCTAGTAATTAGTAAATTTACTAGTGGAAAGAATGTTATTCCTGATTTCCAATGTGGCTTCCGCCCCGGGCTTAGTACGCCACATCAACTCAAAAGAATCACTAAAGATATTAAATATGGCTTCACTTCTGAGTTATCGACGGGGGCAATCTTTCTCGATATTGAGAAAGCATTTGATGGGCTACTTCATAAACTAAAACAAATCAAACTACAAATTGCTCAAAATAAGGTTCTCAAATTGATATTCAATCTTCCTCCTTGGTATTCAACAGAACGTCTTCATAAAATCTCAAACATGAAATATGTATATTCAGGAAACAATAGATTACCGCACTGAAAAATTTGTACAATCCTGCCTTCGGCTAAACAATTCTTTGTTCAACTCTTTGTACACCTAGGAATTTTTTATCTCTCCACGAATAACTTTTGCATTATTATTGCCAAATAGTTTGAGTTTAGCTCATAAGATTCTAGTATTTTAAGTTTTTATTAAAGATCATCGAGGTTTTTGTATCTTTTTCCTCTTCAAATTCTTAAATTAGTTATAAAATAGTGTTACGTTTTTGTTTAAATTATGAGCTGTATAGGCTATAAGTAAAGCCTCATCTCCTACCAAAAATGAAATCAAGTATCTCAGCGAACTATTTATTTGATAAAAATAATGAGAAATAAAGAAACTGAAACTGAGAAGCTGTATTTTAATTTACAGTTTCGGCATGAACCGAAGTTTGGCCTTCAATTATAGCAGTACTTCCCAACCGGTGGGGCGCGCCCTCCTAGTGGGGCGTGACAGTTGGCAAAGGGGGGCGTCGGCTCAACTCTAGTGTTTATTTGTTGGATTATATTACAGCGGCCATAATCTGGTAAAACTCCTCAAATCATGAACAAAATTTCTAAATCGTTCACAATATATTAGTGAGGAGCCTCTGTCCAAAGTCTGTTTGATGATGGTCGCTGAAATTGTTTAACCCTTTCCCGGACAGAACGTCTATAGACGTCCAATTTTGAGCATAACTTCTTATAAGTAAAAATCAAACGGTGCCATGGTGAACTCACTGAAGCCTTGTTTTATAGTTTAAGTGTGGAATAAATTCAATACTCAAATGAGCTAAATGTAATTTTGGAACTGCTTAAATTGAAATTGCGAAAATAGAATCCAAGCTGCTCTGATTAGTCCAAAAACTCTATGAGATTTTCCAATAAAATGTTCTCTTATTATTTGTCAACGTGGCGAATTCTTAACAAAAGAAAAGGAATGAGTATAAAAATGCCTTCGTTCGTTTCTGAGCGAAATTATCGTTGGGGGGGGCGCCAGAATCTGCCAAACTTGCAAGGGGGGGCATGTACTGAAAAAGGTTGGGAACCCCTGAATTATAGTATAATACGAGTGGTAATGATGATAAATTAAGCTGATAGCTTGCAATGAATCAACACTCATTTCATCTACTACAGACGTTCAATAACACACCTCCAATAAAGTCAATATACTCTGGCACGCCCTCCCGTCCGTAAACTCGCTAAACCTTAACTCAGCTCTTTTTACATTGGAAATTATTATTTGCCTACAGATTCCCGATACACTAATTTGAGACTTTCCTTGTGTGTGTTTTTTTTTTTTTGAAGTAAAAGCTTTATTCCCCGAAATATAAGATAGACATGATTCAAAACAGGTCTTTTTCACCAACGACTTTTCGCTTGCATTTTAGCAAATGGATTGAAATACTTGCTAATTTTTGGTTGCACCAAATGAAAATTCAAACAAATCTGGATAAGCAAATATTTACTTTTCGATAGTAGCCAATATCTCATAACAACTTTTCAATAGAGTGCAAAGGTTCGCGACACGAAAGTAAACCCTTAAAATGGAACATGTGTAAATTTGTGAATGTAAAACAAACAAACCTAGATTTCATTTGAAATACACCAAATCCGTATCAGAGATAAGAATTGAGACCTACTAATGAACAATATTGTATTAACCTCTTCAAATGTTCAAATGACTCGTCCAAGTAAACAAGTTTCAAAAATATTCTGTTAGTTTTCGCGCGTGCCTGCAGTGAACAACAAGACTAGAAAAGAAGGAAATACACTAAAAACATAATGCCTAGAATCCGAACAAGATAGTAAGGATTTTAATCACTTTTAAGTATACTGCTAGAATTTTCTAATTTATTATTTATATTCCTGAAACAGTACCAACGCTCAGCGATTATCTCTCTCACGATATCTACTGGACAAATGTCATTGCAAATCATCGATTCACGATTGTTCCCAATATCAGCATATATGCGAAGAATTGGCAAAAGACAACGGACACGTTACAGTAGCCCACATGAATTGGACAATTATGCCATCGAAGATCCTACGCACTCTGGGCGATAAAATCACAATGCTGGATTTGAGTTATAATCAATTTCGAAATTTGAATTTTCTTTCGCATTTCACTAGACTTAAAACTCTAGTGTTGGACTATAATACCGAGATGAATGAAGATACATTTCCCGCTATGCCGGAGTTGTCATTTTTATGGTATGCAAAAGGAATACAAAAATATATTAACAAATATCCTCACATTTTCATTATTCATTTTTAAAGGATGAATTGTTGCAACATCACTGATATATACAGTTGGATTCAAATAATTCAGATTCAATGCCCGAATTTGATACATCTTTCGCTATTGCGAAATCCCGGATCACGTACCATGATTGATGGTAGAGGATATGACGAGGAACAACGATATCGTTCCGAGGTCTTTAGTATTTTGACTAATCTCGTGTCTTTGGATGGAATAATAATTCCAATAATGATGCCGAATTATGGGAAAAAGAGAACCAGTTCATCGGTGATACCTGAGCTGGAGTGTTTGTCCAAAGATACGGAAAAGATCAGTTTGTGAAAAGGTGTGGTGTGTTGTGTACAATGAAACTCTGCAAAATTTTCGCCTTTTTATAATAAGTGTTTTTTTTTTGTTATTCCGTGTAGGTTTGAGTAACGAAACTCAATATAAAAAAAATGCTAGCTAACCCACCTGTCATTTTTTATAGATGAAGTTTCGTTACCCAAACCTAAGCAGAATAACCAAAAAAACGCACTTAATGTTCGGCATTTTTATTCCATTTGCTTATATCCTTTAAAGATTAGTGGATATTGTTTTTTTTTTGTACAAAAATCGTAACAATCGTACAGAAATTTGGATACTATTTCATTAGGCTTGAATCAGGAGTGTTGTAAACTACTATTGAATTGAAGATTATTAAATAATAAAAATTATATATAGACGTGGAATTTTCCGTGTTTTATTAATACTGAAAATACTGCACAGTACTGAAAGACATTAATGCTAATATTACACTACACTATTATGTAAATGCACTTGGAGCTGAGTGCTAAGAAGGAACAACCTTTATGTAAAAACAATTAACCTAAATAAAAGAAGGAATAGTTTCGAATGGAAACCATTTTCAAGAAAATTTAGGGTAACTGTCTGCTTGCTGTCTTATTTTAACACTTTATCAATTTTTAGATTTTTAATGCAGTTTTGCAGGGAATAAAGTTAAGTCTCATATAAGGGAGCTCAAAAACAAGCAATGTATATCCTCTTGAAATATTAAATTAAACGTGATAGAAAGCAATAATGTGTAATAAATTTACCAGTCAGATAATTAACATGCACTGTTTTGGTCGGCAAAATGCGGCTCTTTAGTTTCAATGACTCAATTTATATTTGAACGAGGACACCATTTTTCGAAAGGCAGAGATTGACGGTAAAAAAAAAACCTTAGAACCTTGAACGAGCACATAATGGTGTATAACAGACTGCCCAAGTTTAACTATTTATTCAGTTTTTTTTTAATCATAGAAAAATTATTATTCACAAAAATTTAGTATGTATATAGTTTCAAAATATTGAAAAATGAACCCCGTTTTTCGATAATTTTAGAAAATGGAATTATTGTATTATAAAATTTCGAGAAATTGATTTTGTTTTTTTTCTTTTGTTGGGCCGTATTATTGAACGACTGTATCTTCTGAACATCGAAAAAAAAACGAAATTTTCAACAAAATGTGCGCCACAACATACTTTAGAAAAAACTTTATAATGCCTCTTCGTGTATTCCCAAAAGCAACCACAGATCAGTTGACGTATTGAAATGTTGCTGCTAGTCTATAGGATTTATAAACTTTAGGTGTGTTTTTTTGGCTATCCCGTGTAGGTTTGGGTAACGAAACTCCATATAAAAAAAATGCCAGCTGACCCACCTCTCATTTTTTTATATGAAGTTTCGTTACCCAAATCTACACGGGATAACCAAAAAACGCACCTATTGTATTTAGGTTGGTGTAGACGTAGGAGGTTATTCTGGTGATGTATATCCTGACGGTGATTCATTTCCTTATGAGTTTATCCGAGGCCCAACCAATACCACAATTGAGTTCTGCTATGTAAAATGGCAAACAATAGCCAGCTCATCCGCTGCTTTCTTTCCCACGATACCTCAGTGTCCGAATACACAGTAAAGGGTTAGTTTACTACCATTTGCCAGAGGCAGTTTTTGGCCTAACTAAACTAAATAACATAAAAGAGAATTGCCATAATTACAGATTACCTATATCTGTAGATGGCAATAGGAGCGCCCTGAAATTAAAAAAAAAAACAACCCTTGCGCATGTCCCGGCAGCATTGATCTCGGCTTGAAAGATGCTGTGCCAGGAGACCAAGGAGATTGACCTCCGGATTGGATCTGTCACTGGGACACCTCATTCTCTTAAGTTGTTGAATATATGTATAGTTTTATTCAGATACTCAAATATCGATGCAGACTGGCCGAACGACTAAAGACAGTCGAACGGCGAGAACACAGCCTGTTACATTTCTGTCAACACTCCCATTTGTTCTAGCCAAAAGTATTAGAATGAAAATTAACAAAGATTCAACTCAAGGTTTTAGAAAAGAAAAATTACATCAACAAATTGAGAGAGAGACGTCGGCAATAATTGTTCGCATCCGATTTCTTTCAGCAAACGTCGGAGCCATACTACTTCCTTCGAGGCGTCGTGAGCTGCAATATACTCGGATTCTGTTGTTGAAGTGGCAACAATTGTTTGCTTACGTGATGCCCAGACTACGGGACCACAATTCAGAACAATAAGAATACCAGAAATACTCTTTCAGGTATCCGGGCATGACGCATAATCAGCATCACAGTATGCTTCAAGCTTCAACTCGCATTTCGGGCCATATGTTATACCAAATGTAAGTGTCCCAGCCAAATATCTTAATACCCGCTTTGCCGACAGCCAGTGCTCCATAGTTGGTGTTTCTAGGTATTTGCTCAAAACTGAAACTGCATGTGAGATATCAGGTCTAGTCGCGACCGATAAATACATTAAACTACCAATCACCTCACGGTACGGAACATCTGCAGCGTGTCCAGTGTTTTTAATGAGTTGCGTATTGGGTTGCAAAGGAGTCGATATAGGATTCCAGTTATACATACCGAATCTTTGAAGTGAATCTTTAGTGTAGTTCGTTTGCGTTAAGCGGATTGTACTAGTTGTTTGATCCCTGATGATTTCAATTCCCAAATAGCACTTGGCGCTTTCACTTGTGATTTCAAACTCCTTTTGCATCGCGCTGAGCAATTTCTGAACTGCTTCTTCATTGGTCCCTGCGACTAATCCATCATCGACATAGAGTGCGATAACTAGGTCATTATTGGCTGACTTATAAACGCACGGATCAGCAGATACAGGTTGAAGGCCAAAACTCTGAATAAAACCGTTGAATTTCTGATGCCACTGACGTGGAGCTTGTTTAAGTGCGTATAGGCTTTTGCGCAAAAGGCAAACTCGTGTAGTCCCATCCTCAAAACCTTCAGGCTGTTCCATGTATATAGTCTCCATCAAGTCCCCATTCAAGAACGCTGTCTTTGTTGTATGAATAGATTTAAATATTGTACTTGTACTATAACTATTACATAGCAGTGTACTATCAACTAGCCTAACTGTATAATCATCTAGTCTAACTAGTTCTAGCATTATGATCTGTAAACCATTAGCCAGTCTCTTTCAATAAAGCATACAGTATACATCATGGCGCAGCCGGTAGCTTGATAAAAGTTAAAAGGACACGGATCAAGTTATAAGTGCATACATAGTAGTGCATTCATTTAAATTTGCATAAAGTAAAAGAAGACTCGCCATGGATTTTAAAATGCCTCCACCGCTTCAATTAGATGGAAATCTTAAAGATAACTTTAAGAAGTTCAAGGCTTTGTACGATATATACTCCGTCGCCACGAAAACGAACAAAGAGGATCATACGGTACAGGTGGCACGTTTTTTGAGTTGTGCCGGTGAGGAAGCGATTGAGCTCTTCAATACGTTCAATATTCCGGACTCGGAACGAAATCAATTTGATCCTGTTGTAAAGGCGTTTGAAGAGTATTGCGACCCCCGAACCAACGAGGTGTACGAGCGCTTCAAATTTTATTCGCGGTATCAGGCCGAAGGTGAACCGTTCGACCATTTCATGGCCGATATTACGAAGTTGTCGGAAAGCTGTAATTTTGGAGCTGAAAAAGACAAAATGTTGCGTGATCGAATCGTAATTGGCATATCAGACTCGAACATCAAGACGAAATTAATCAAAATCGATGATCTAACTTTGCAAAAGGCGAAGGAATATTGTCGGGTTAGCGAAGTAACGGATTCACAGGCAAGGCAAATACATCAACCCATACATGAAGTGAAGAAGCCTTGGGAATCGGCGAAGCCATTTTCAAAATCATCGTCATCAAAGTCACCTAGAGGTCAGTCAAATCCAAAGAAGACATCTTGTAAAAAATGCAACAGGGTACATGCACCGAACAAATGTCCAGCTTATGGTAAGACATGTTTCAAGTGTAATAAGAAAAACCATTTTTCAAATGCGTGTAATCAAAAGGATTCTGTTAATGTAATTTCAAACGGTGAAAAATTTTATATTGATATGTTAAATGAGGATTTGTCAAAATTTTGGTTTGAGAATTTAGAGATTAATGGTACGGTTTTGAAATTTAAATTGGATAGTGGTGCAGCAGTGAATATAATACCGATAAATTTGTTAAAAAAGTGCATGATTAATCCAAAATTATTGCCGGATTCTGCTCGATTAGAGGCTTATGGAGGCCAAAAGATAAAAGTTTTGGGAAAAATTAATATTTTGAATTGAATTGAATTTATTGTTGTAGCGGAACGAGGTTGTGCACTATTAGGGTTAAAAACGTGTCTTGGGTTAAAATTAATTAAAAGAGAAGCAACTTATCCTGTGAATGAAATGAGGTTGTGCAGTAGCGCTGATGAATTTATAAGTGTCAATTTAGATTTATTTTCGGGATCTGGGAAATATCCGGAAGCTTGTGAGCTTAAACTTAAACCCGATGCCGTACCGGTGCATAAACCACCAAGAAGAGTGCCATTTTCTTTGCGCGAAAGACTTAAAACTACTCTCGAGAGTATGGAAAGTAGAGGTATAATACGAAAGAAGGAAGGGCCTTCGAATTGGGCACATAATATTATTATCGTTGAGAAGAAAGACAAGTCTCTTTCAATAAAGCATACAGTATACATCATCGTTGAGAAGAAAGACAAGTCTCTTAGAATATGTTTGGATCCTAGCGACTTAAACAAAAATATTCAATTTGAGCATCATTTGATACCCACTCTTGATGATTTTAGAACTGCGATGGGGAGAATGCGTATTTTCACGGTGCTAGACCTGAAAGAAGGATTCTGGCAGATTCCACTTACGGAAGAGTCCATGAGTTTGACGGTGTTTAATACTCCATTTGGTATTTATGAGTTCACCGTTCTTCCATTTGGAGTGAGTACCGCACCCGAAAAATTTCAGAAACTCAACATGAAATATTTTGGAAATTTACCAGGAGTTTTTGTATTTTTCGACGACATTATGATTGGAGGTAAGACTATCGAGGAACATGATCAAAATTTGGGTCGTGTTATGGAAAGAGCTAGGTAAATAAACGCAAAGTTCAATAGAGACAAATTGCAATATCGAGTGAAGCAGGTCACTTATTTAGGGCACACTTTTAATGAAGACGGTCTATCACCAGATCCGGCCCGGATTAAAGCTATTGTCAATCTTAAAGATCCAGAAAATCGTAAAGACTTGGAAAAAATCATGGGATCACTAAACTATTTGAGGGAATTTATTCCAGGATTTTCTGAGAAGAACGCACCTTTGAGGGCATTGTTAAAGAAAAATGTCGAATTTAAGTGGTCTTCATACCATTCTGAGGTATTGAAAGACATCAAAGCTGACTTAGCAAAGAAAACTACTTTGCACTCTTTTGATCCCAAAAAAGAAATTAAAATTCAAGCAGATGCTTCGAGGAATGGATTGGGCTGCTTTATTTCTCAAGAGAAAAAGCCTATTGCATTTGCTTCGAAAAGTTTGTCTCAGACAGAACAAAACTATTCACAAATAGAGAAGGAATTGTTAGCGATTGTCTTCGCTACAATGAAATTTCATTATTACATTTATGGACAACATTTTGTGGTCCACACCGATCACAAACCGTTGTTGGCTATACTAAATAAGCCTATCAGTAGTATTCATTCTACAAGACTACAGAGAATGTGTATCAAACTAAAAAAATATGACTTTGAAGTTAAGTACATTCCGGGGAAATCCTTATTAGTTCCTGATCTTTTATCGCGCAATTCGATTGAAGATCAGCAAGCTAGTATGAATGATATACTAACAGATTTAGTTCATTCAGTTGATGTAGAGGATGAAATTAAGAAAAATATTGTAAAGTCTTTAGAAGAAGACTATGTTTCCAAGCAATTAGTTGGCTATTGTGTTAATGGTTGGCCAAACTCTAAAGACAAGGTACCGGATGAAATCAAATACTTTTGGAATTTGAAAGATAAGTTGTATTTCGAAGATCATCTTCTCTTTTATGATGATAGAATTTTCATTCCTGCCAAGTTAGTAAATTGCATTTTAGAACGCTTGCACGAATCACATTTAGGTATCACTAAAACGATCGGTCGTGCTAAGACATTAGTTTATTGGCCTTTCATGTCAAGAGATATTACAAACATGATCAATAAATGTCGCGTATGTGAAAAATTCAGGCCCAAAAACGTGCATCACTCCCTTTTGCCTCACGAGACTCCAGAGTACCCATTTCAAAAATTAGGGGTTGACATTTTAGAGTTTCCAAACTCGGCACGACTCGTCGCGAGTTTATTATTCAGAAGAAGATGATAAGAAATATTCTTATCGTAGAATAATAAACTAACAATGCGACTAGGAAGTGGTATGGCTGACAACCGTATCACACTCCGAATTCAATTGTCTTTGTAACGTTGATGGACTACACACGGTAGTCATCAACGCACCATGCTCCACTAGGAGTTACGGTAATCGAGAGAGATTTTAGAGTATGGAGGTAAACCTTATTTAGTTGCGGTGGACTATTATTCTAGATGGCTCGACATCAAGAAAATGAAAGGGAAGACAGCAACACATGTTTCGAAAGCACTAAAACAAATATTTGCAGGATTGGGCATACCTGAGGTAATCATTGCAGATAACCAGCCATTTAACTCATTTGAGTTAAAAGCGTTTGCCAATAGTTGGAATTTTAAATTTATTTACTCGAGTCCTAGGTATCCCCGTTCCAATGGAATGGCCGAAAAGGGTGTCCATATTGCAAAAATGCTTCTAAGGAAGGTAGATGAAGAAAATACAGATTTGGAAGCTGCTTTATTGGAGCAACGATGTACAGTTATTCCCAGATTAGGGCTTGCTCCTTGTCAATTGCTCATGAGTAGATTACTGAGAACTAAACTTCCTATCAACAGAGTACTTCTTAAGCCTAAGTTGACTTTAGACTTAAATGAGAAGCTAGTGAAATCGAAGACAGAACAAAAAGATTCTCATGACAAACGCAAATTGTTAAAAGATTATTCGTTTAAGGAAGGTGAAAATATAGTTTTTCAAAACGGTAAAATTTGGGAACCGGCAGTCATTTTGGAAAAATGTAACGAACCTAGGTCTTATCTTATTCGCACGGAAAATGAAAATGTACTCAGAAGAAATGCATATCACTTAAGGAAATCGTATAATGCACCAGTATTCAGATCTGATAATGAAATCGAAAGTACAATTACTGAAAGAAAAACTGATGAAAATATGAATTCAAACCAAGATATTGGCGATTCTAACAACGAAAAAGATAATAGTTCTCATGAAATAGGATATCGAACTAGATATGGTCGTTTAGTTAGACAGCCAGATAGACTTAAGTTAAGCTAAGTTAAAATGTATTAAAAAAAAAGAAAGAAAACAAGAGATAACAAATTCTGATAGGGATTGTAATAGTAAGTTATCACAAAATTGAATTTAAATTAATCGAAGTAAAGACAACTACATATGTAAACTATGTGAATTAATTGAAATGAATTAATTTTAAATAATCTTATGTATTCATCCTGAAAAGAGGAAAGGTGTTGTATGAATAGATTTAAATATTGTACTTGTACTATAACTATTACATAGCAGTGTACTATCAACTAGCCTAACTGTATAATCATCTAGTCTAACTAGTTCTAGCATTATGATCTGTAAACCATTAGCCAGTCTCTTTCAATAAAGCATACAGTATACATCAGTCTTCACATCTAACTGATATAGCAAAAAGTTTTTCGCTGCTGCTACTGCTATCAATGTTCGGACCGATTTAAATCTTGTTACTGGCGAGAAAGTTTCAAAATAGGCTGCAGCCTTTGACCACAAGTCGAGCACGATAACGATCTATAGAGCCATCTTCGTTTGTTTTTAATCGAAATATCCATTTATTTTTAATTGGCTTGCGATTAGCTGGGCACTCAACTAAATCCCATGTATGGTTTCTATGCAGTGCGATTAGTTCATCATCCGTTGCTTTCTCCCACTGCTTATGGTCGCTGGCTTCCGTTGCATCATAAAAATTAGTTGGGATTTCAGTATTTGCTAGAAAGGCATTGGCTTCAGCAAAAAGTCCATCGATTGTTTTTAGCCTATTTCGAGTGCGAGATGCAACGGCATCGTTGCTTGAATCAATGCAATGATCAAACTTACCAGCAGTACTTCTGGGTGAGGATTGCTTTACTTCAGGTTCCGCCTTTACTTCGTCGTCAAATTTCAGAATTTCTTCCCGCCCTAGAGGATTCTCAACTACTCCAAACTCTTCGTCTGCTTCAATCACAGGCAGGACCAATCGAGCGAATTGCTTTGGCGCATTTTCAAAAATTTTAGCATCACGGTATACTGTAACATTTGATGTACCTGGCATCCACAATCTGTAGCCTCCTGGAGCATAGCCGACAAGCCGCAGTTCTGCCGTCTTCTTATCAAATTTGCCGCGACGAGAATCATCGATGAGACCATATTCAACACTACCAAATATTCGTAACTTGTTAACATTTGGTTTTTTGTCGAAAAACAATTCTTCAGGTGATTTTCCATCAAGGCGAGGTAGTGGGATGAAATTTCGCAATTTCGCAGCCGTCACAATGGCTTCCGCCCAAAGTCCCAAGGGAAGTCCAGCCGAGTGAATCATCGAACGTGCGCTTTCACCAAGCGTGCGATTTTGGCGCTCGCAGCGTCCCATCTGTTGCGGAGAATAGTTGGCAGAAAATTCGTGTACGATTGAATTTTGGCGTAAAACTTTTGACAAATTTTCACTTTTGTATTCTTTTGCATTATCCGAATGCAATTTACATAGTTTATGTCCATTAGCAGATAGCTCTGCAATTATCTCACAAATTTTATCCACTATTTCGTTTTTTGTTTTCATTGGCTTAGACCACACGAACCCGGAATAGTCATCCACGAAAGTTGCCGCATAAACTGCACCACCGAAAGATTTTCTACGCATTGGACCGACGGTGTCAAAATGAATAACTTCCCCGAAACGTGTTGCGCGAGACGATATCGCCTTAAATGGCTTTCGACAAAATTTGCCAAACACACAACCTTCACAGAAGCAATTTTTAAGTTCAAGTGAATCCGGTTTAATTTTGAGTCCCTCAACAGCACAATTTTGGAACATTTCCTTGACTGTACGATAATTGGCATGGCCAAGCCTTTCATGCCATATCTGAAGTGGAGCTTCACAACTAGCTACACAAGCACCCGCGGTAATGTTTTCAAAGTCCATTAAATATAAATTGTTCGGCATTCGCTGCACGGTTGCAACTAACTTGCCGCTTTTGAAAAGTTTGAGTTCACGGTCGCGCATAACTATGTCAAAACCTTTTTTGGTGACAGCACCAAGCGAAAATAAGTTTTTGCCAATCTTGGGTACATATATCACGTCATTTATTATGTGTTGTCCACCACTTCTCGAAAATACCCGACACTTTCCACGACCGGCTGCCATTATTGATTCGTTATTACCGACTGTAATGCATAGCCTTCCTTCAGGTATCGATTCAAAATCAACCAAGAGCGATTTATTGTTCGTCATGTGGAAAGATGCTCCGCAATCACCGATCCAGTCTCCAGAAATCGAAGTACAGTTGTTGGCAACAAAGCAAGACCCGCTAGCCACATTGACAGAGCCACTACCACTATTACGCCGCGAAGCGATACTCCCGGTTTTCTTGTATGCTTTGAACTCGCGACACTGGCTCTTAAAATGGCCGATCTTATGACAATAGAAACATTCAACATTTTTGGAATTGCGCCGGCTATTATTACTTTTACCCCTGGGTTTTTCTGCTTTGTCATGTTTCACCACTAATGCATCGCCACAATCGGATTCAGTTTTGATACTCGTTTTCTCAAGTAGCAACAGCTGTTCTTGCATTTTCTCAAATGTGAGAGACATCCCGTTTGCCGATTGGATTAAATACGAGTTCCGAAATGAAGCGAACTTCGGTGACAATTTCGTTAATAGCTTTCCAACCATTGCGGAGTCCGTTACGTCTTCTCCCGCAAATTTCAAGCGTTGTCTGATGACAACCATTTCAGAGCAGAATTTGCTTACTGATAACGACTCGTCAAACTTGAGACTGTGGAAAGCTTGACTAAGAATATACTTATTTGACTCCGTTTTTTGTTCGTATAATGATTTGAGTTTAACCCATACTTGATTCGAAGTGATGCAGTCTCGTACCGCTGCATGGTCCTCAACACTCAAGAGAGTTGCTGACCTTGTGACTGAAGGTCGGAGGTTCGAATCCCGATTGGAACGAAACTTTTTTCCCTCAATTTCCTCAATTTTTAGTACTCTGGTATTTTTGGAACTCTACCTACTTAGCTATAGACGCTTAGAGGTCTCAGTGCAAAGATTCCAATGTGACATTTCCGAAATTGAATAACTCGATATTTCTCCCGCTGGGGCTCTTCTTCTCCAAACAGACAAAGTTCCGCGTAGTTCCCATAGAGCTGGTAAGTTGCCATGCCATAATTACTACAGACATGCACCGCAGTTGGTGTATAGAATGGAACGATAAGTCACAATTAGTTATCGTATTCTTTTTAGACTATAATCGGACTTACTTCGGCCGTCCGTTAGTAGTGGGGATATGACGGTTCTGGACCAAACGATAACCAATCAATAAATTGGTCCATGATCGGACTGAACTGATACTGAGCTGGAACTGTTCAGTTAAGTACCTGGTTAAACCTGTTTGCAGCAGTTCAGTTCCAGCTCAGTATCAGTTCAGTCCGATCATGGACCAATTTATTGATTGGTTATCGATTGGTCCAGAACCGCCATATCCCCACTACTTCCGTTGTATCTTTACGGTGCATGAAAAAAAAGATGCGCGACGAAATTATACATAGCACACCTACCGCACCTCTTTAAATTTCAAATTTTTGCATACACAGTGAGGAAAGGTTGAAACTATTTCAGAGCGAAACGACATTTGGAAAGTGTGCCTCACCGGGAGTATAAACAAAGACATTCTGTTTGTGTGTACAGTGTTCACGATAGATGGATTGGACGTTCCACTTCTTGTTTCTGATTGGGCTGTTATACGGTACTCGCCTACACTTACTCGTATAAAGACAAAGTTCAGTAAAAAAAATATGGTGAGGAAAGAAACATCGATGGTTCAGATCCATCGATGGTGAAAACCATCGACCATCGAAACGCAAAACATTGATGGTGAAAAACATCAACACAAAACCATCGATGGTAAAAACATCGACCATCGGACCAAAAACATCGATGTTTTCGAAACATTGATGTTCGATGCTCATCCCTACCTTGAATGCAATTTATCGGAGATATCGACGGACTTCCGACCACCCTGAGCTCTAATTGGGGAAGAGGTTCCAATGACCCTTTAGGCAACTTTGTGGCGAGTCCGGCAACACGTCAATCGTGTCACTCCGCCAAAGGATTGCGGAGATATCCACGGATTTATTATGGCTCCATTACACTACGTCATATCATCATATTTATCCTTATAATATCCTTAAGCCGGTTCGATTTCATTTAGTACACGTATAAAAATTTAAAGCGTATGAATCGAGTAGGTTTGTAGCGGTTATTACCTATTTATGTAATATTCTTCTACATAAATTTTTGAGTTAATTGTTTATGTTATTTATGTTTATATATTAAAACTTTTAATATTTGAGTTTTTATATACATAAATATATTTATTTTAACAATTGAGGATTATTTATTTTTAGAGAAATGATGTATATTTTATAATTTTTATTTTGAAACTTAATTTTTTTTACGTTAAAAAAAATTAACTAGATTAATATTTTTTTTATTAAAAATCGGCTAAGTGGATTTTTAATTTCAAACAAGTAATTCCAATTGTTTCCGAATAAAAATCCACGACAGGTTTAATCACTTACTCTCACACGATATTTACCACCACTTTCTTTGCGATTTTCAAAAAAAAAATTGTCCATAAACCTTCTCCAACGTAAGACGGATAAAACAAAAAAAGAATCATCCAAATCAGTGGTTTAGACGTTTACTGGCAACAGCCACAAATACACAGCCATTTTTTATAGATAGATTAAATTATCTAGCGGTACCCAAATCGTTGCTATCTAGATCTAGATCAATCGGGTCAATGATAGTGACTGGTCAAAGATTGAAAATTATGGATAGTTTTGTATTAGCCGTGAAATTGTCAAAGTGTTAGGTTGTTTTTCGCTAATTATCTACAAATTAATGAAATACACAAAAAAAAACGTTTATAATAAATGTGTACTCAGACACGTTTCTAAAATAAGTAGTTTTTCGGCAATCAAAAATAAAAATCTGACTTTTGACGGGCGGCTGCAATTTACCAGTTTGACCTATGACCTTCATCTATGTACCATTGCATAGATAATTTAATTAGCAACGAAACTAGTATGCAGCACTTCTTTCTAGGATGACTAACTATAAAGAAATTGATAAAAAAAACACTTAATTCGCCTATAAATTTTCTAGAATCCCCCGCGCGCCGCGCCGCGACAAATACGAAAAATCAGTTTTAAAACAAGGGTATGCCTCGAACATCTCTAACAAATTTCAGTCATTAGACACACAGCATTTTAAATTGTTTAAGGGCCCTCTACAGGCGTTCCCAACACACCAGCCACTACCTTCGGATTTTCAAGTACACTTTGTGGCGGCTCACCGCTCGCTACGCTCGCACCTCGCCTTTTTACGATATTCCGCAGAAACTTATTAAAGGTGAGGTGCGAGCGTAGCGAGCGGTGATCCGACATAAAGCGTTTCAAATTTCTAAAAGTTCGTGTCTCGCGTATGGTGAGGCAGATCCTAGCCATTTCAAAACGCTCAAAATATACCCAACAATTCTTGGCAAGAGCCCTGAAAAATGCCTTGAATGTTCGATGCAGCAAAAGTTGTATCAGTTAGAACCAGTCATTTGAAAACTTTTCCAACAATGTGGCATTAGTCTCAACAACGTCACGATCCTAGAGGTTCTATAGAAATCGATCCAGGCTAGCGGTTCTATCAGAAACCAAGTATCAAGGGCATCGGGTCTATGTTACCTATGTCAACGAGTTCCAGATTTGAAAGGAATAAGCGCACGGTAACCCGACCAGAGGATTACGCTTGTTTCTGCTTTTCATTTTATTTTGAGTTTAAAGCTGATCACAGCTTCACAAACACGAACGAATTCAACGCAGGAAGAAGTTTAGACAATATTCCCTTGGAAGAGCTCGCTACTACTAAACTATCGTAAACTTCCAACTCAACTCACCTTGCAACGTCATCAGCACATAAGCCTTAATATTTCCCGGTGTCAGCACAATCTTCGGATCCTTTATGATAATCTCCAAGTCTGTGTCCATAAAATCAAACACTAAAGAAACGTTCGACTTGTGACCAAACACATCCAACAGTCCAATCACGTTCTCATGCTGCAACTCGTGCAACAATTTGATTTCCCTCAACGCTGTTCTGTTGATACCATCCTGTGCCTCTTCGCGACTTCCAATCTTAATCTTCTTCACAGCCACTATTCGATCCGTTTCTGTATCTCGAGCCTTGTATACAGTGGCAAACTGAAATATTACAAAAAAAAACAGGGAAAATTGGCGGGTCACCATCAAGGATCCAAAGTGGTTGAATTTGTAGTAACAGAAAATTTATTACGTACTTGACCTTCTCCCAAAAAGTCTATTTTCTCGTATCGCGTCAATTTTGATTCCATTTTAATTGACGCTGTGTACAAGAAATGTTGCGTTATCAAAATTAAAAGAATATTCGCAAAAACGCAATCAGTGGCAAAAACCGTGCAAAAAATTTAAAAACAAAACCGGCATCGATGATGATGCTGTCAAAGGCAGCTGTTAAATCTGGTTAAATAAACATGACAACTTAACATTTTGATAACAGAACTAAATGGATGATTAGTAACTGAAAACTGAATCATAGATGGCGCAAAACTGGGTCGAAAAAGAAATTTTTCATCAAAAAGCAAGAAAAGTACAGGGGTACCTCTAAAATAGTATTTTTTCTGTAAATTTCATATGTAGCTCTGACATCATACAGGTATATAAAAACATTTCATCATTCGAATTTCACGATTATTCATCTGACAACCGTTTGAGTTCCACTTCCTAGAATCCACATTTATCATCACCCTGCTGTTTCCAATACCGACCGCCGTATCGACAAATGGCGCTGCCGGGATGTGTTCTTTTTCAGGCGAACGCCATTAACATTCGCATCGGTGTGTTAATTTTTAGGTGAAAAGTAAGTGAATTTCGTGTCTATACACTCTCCAAAATTATCCCAAAACGATCAGAAAGCAATGGCGATTCAAGGAAATGTGAAATTGTCTCAAGATCGTGGCAATCTTTTCTGTAAATCAAAAAAATTAATCGGGTGTTAGGTTATGACCGCGCGGAATGTCGGAATGTGTCACACGTGGTGTTTTGTGTTGCGCCCCGTCCGATTTGTGTCCTTCACGAAACTTCTTTCGGGGATCACATCCTCCTAATGGTGTTTCAAAGGACTAGTTATCGTTGGCTTCTTTACTCATGGCGGCATCGTGCTTCTGTAGATGTGCCCCTATATGCGGGAAGCTACACGAGAAAGAAACTCTTGCTACTCCCTATGTCAAAAATGTCCTATCGGCGGGATCTTTGTCCATCCAGTTAAATGATTTTTGGTATTCGCGAGAAGATATTCGATTTTCTCCATCCGGAACTGTGTTTGCACAATGACCTGCCAAGTAGGTCCAAATTTTCGAAAAAATCGTCAGTTGCTCTGTAGCCACCACCCTCTTAGCCAATATTGTTTGTCATTTATCTAATTTTCCGTTTCTTACATTTGCAGCAAAATGAGCGAAGTCGAGACTATGGAGACGTTCGAGGAACAGCCAGAGGCTGAGCCAGCCGTCACTGTCTTGGACACCATGTCCGTTCCTCAGCCCGCTGAGTTGCCCGATATCAAATTGTTCGGACGCTGGAGCTGCGATGATGTTCAAGTTAGCGATATGTCGCTTCAGGATTACATTGCCGTCAAGGAGAAGTATGCTCGCTACTTGCCCCATTCGGCCGGTCGTTATGCTGCCAAACGTTTCCGCAAGGCCCAGTGCCCCATTGTGGAGCGTTTGACCAACTCATTGATGATGAAGGGACGTAACAACGGCAAGAAATTGATGGCCGTCCGTATCGTCAAGCACTCCTTTGAAATCATTCACTTGTTGACTGGTGATAATCCACTCCAGGTAATTTGAGCGATGAATTTCGGATTTTGTCCCTTGCTAAACCGTCAGTTTCGTTAAATGGATCTGACGGGTAGAAAGTGGACTAGAGAAATTTTGTGTTGGGTTGTTGTCGATTAAATTGGATTCAGCTCTTATGTGGGATGGAGCCAGGGCAATGACTTACGTACAATTTGAAGCAAGCTAATTTTACTTTAGATTGAAGGTTTAACCTCATTCCTTCTGTGAATAATTCCAGATCCTCGTCACCGCCATCATCAACTCTGGACCACGTGAAGATTCCACACGTATTGGTCGTGCTGGTACCGTCAGACGTCAAGCTGTCGACGTTTCGCCACTCCGACGTGTCAACCAAGTAAGTAACTGATTTCGTCCTCTGTTATCCTTGTGTAGATTTTTGGTTTTGTGTTGTTTGTCGTAGTCCAGTTATACACTGGCTAACGTCAGAAACAAGGGCGTAGCCGCCTTCAGGTTGGACAAAAGTAAGTGTAGTGTGAAGGGCTCGAAAATGGGGACAATTTCAACACGTTGTTTTCAATGACTAACTTTCACACAAGCGTTTTACTTACTGTGTACTAGTTTAGTGTAGGAATTTGTTGTGTTGCTTTTAAATAAACTAATGACTGCCGAGACAGTCCAACAAATTGGACCTGGGCCGCACATGTGTTGCCATCCAATTTTCAAGATCTGATCTGCCTTTTGTAGTACGCTCTGCTGAGTTTCTGATCCTAAATGGGTACTCGTTTTATCTGAGTGCGATCATAGTCTGTCGCGGAGAGTCGGGTGACTCGACATCACATTCTAACTCAATTCAACAATTTGAATTAACCGGAGCAATATTGTGGTGGACAATTATTTCCATACCTTAAGGCCCGTATTTATGAACATTCCTTAACTCAAGGAGACCTTGAGTCAAGGATGCCGAAATTCAATAAATTAAATGTAATTTCCCATACCTTTTCATAGAAATCATTTATATTCAGGAGTCAATGCATCCTTGATTTAAGGCGAAACTCAAGGAGACCTTAAGTTTTCAATAGACTTGAAATATTATATTTAGACCAATCCAAAATTTGATTTACTATGAACATGGCTACACATATTATTAAATGCAATTACCGTTTCTCCGAATCAAGAAAAAAGAACTTATATGAAATGGCCCGTTGCCCACACAAAGCTTTCTTCTAAGTTCGGAAAGTGAACTTTTGAAGCTATTCAGGGACACTGTTACTTTGGTACTACAAACTTCATAGGTGTTTGCGACAAACACTATTCTATGTATTCAAACACTATTCTATGTATTGCCACCAAATTTCATGTTCATTGTTTGGTTTAGTCACAAGATATGCAGTAAACAAATGCGTAAGTCGCTGCCCTGGTATTGTGAAACGCCTTTGCTGAATATTTGATTCGCTATATTTCCGGTTAAGATAAAGTTATTCGAATTAAAATTTTCAGGCATATTCGTAATTTTCTAAAAACAGTCATCATAATGTTCAAATCTGCAGACCTGGGCTACACACGCACAAATATAAATTTTGCAAATTTACTGCTATTCACTTTTTCTTAACAAATATCAACAGTCTTAGTATTTAGCGCATATAAGCTCATGCTAACCTATTTTTGTGTAAATTTTCATATCGGAACCTATAACGGTTTAGAAAAAGGAACTGAAAAAGAAATATTAGCTTCAAACTAATTTTCTAATCTCCGGGACACCCTGTTATCCTTGTCCTACCAACTTCTAAGTATTTCGTGCCAAAGGCTGTTACCATTCTACATTCCTACCAAATTTCATGACGATCGGTATGCGTATGTGATGAATATCAAAAGCCAGCCACACACAAGGAACTTTGTACGAGTAGAAAATTGCATAAATGTCCAACCACGGCAATTGCATTAGCCAACCCCACGAAGTCGATCCTATTCATATCCTCAATAACATCAACCACACCTCATAATTCAATGCAACAAACAACTTAAAACACCCCTAAATTCATTTTATTTTAATTCACACACAAGGATTTTTCATTTGGGATAAGGATTTTTTCAATTGGGAAATACTATAGATGGTAGGATACGTGGTAGGATACTAATTCCTGAATCACGTTGCCCCAATTCGATGACTATGTCTCGCATCGAACAATGTTGTGATCGACAGTGTTGCCCAAAAGTGTGGTGTGAATTCAATAAGATTGCCAGGATGACATTGTTTAAAACAACTGATTATTAAATGTATGAGCAAGGGGGTGGCTCTCAGTAAATTATTTTTTTAGAATGGGATGCATGATTCACAGAGTAGGACGAGACAATTTCAGCTGCTTAGCCCATCTTTAGGTATGTATCGGTAGCATAGCTCGCTTTTATAATGTAATGGTTTGACGTTTGCTAAATTTGGGGTTGCTCACATCACGAAACAGAAGAATTTTCGGGTTGCCAAACGCAACGGTTCAGTTGTTCTTCTCTTTCAAATTTAAATGGTCATTGTCACTTATAAAGAGTACCAGATTTGAGTTGGTGGTATCATAACGGAGCTCTGTTCTAGTCGGCTTAGTGTAACTCCTTGGCCCTTTTACTACTCTGGCTGGTATATTATGATATCAAAATTAGAAGAAAGATGCAAATCAGCTTTATCTCAGCTATTTTGGCACGATTTATTTATAGTATATCTGGCCCCAAATTTCGATGATGCCATTTCATTAATATTGGTCTGAAACGATCGAATATGCACAACTTTTTTGCGAAATAGTAACGGTTCCCCAGTTCTTCTTCCTTGCCTCGTTTTTTATACCGCTCCATGGTTTCGCGTTGCTCGACCTGCGGTGTAGGCACATCGCCCGTTTTGGCGGTAATATCTCAGCATTTTTCTACAGGCAGCCCTATCTTGGATCGTGTCATCGCCGCACAGTGGGGCGAAAAACCCGAATTTTGGAAACAATTATAAAAACAGGTCAATTTTAATGTATTTGGCCATTCTAAATCGAATGAAATTGGTTTCACGCAGATAGGATAGGATCAGCCGTTTGAAGTTATTTCGATTTTAAGGGGGGAGAGGGGATCATTTTTTCAGTTTTTCTTAATTATTTGAAAAACTGTAAAAGTTACAGCAAAATGGTTCAAGGGCACATGAAACTACTCAAAATTACCTTTGCAATGACATGTAACGCAATTGACTTGTTTTGATACATTATACCCTAGACCAAAAAATAAAATGGGATATTATCATTTTTTGACATTTACATTCTTTACTGTCTGCAAGAAATGCTAGTTGAGCCAGCATAATTTAGGGAAATATTCTTAACAAAATGAAGTTGATGTTTGCCAAAAATTGAGTTGCTCCGACCAAGGACACGCCTGATTTGCCTACTAGAACTTGTTCAAGTCGGCACGTCCATAGCTCCTCCCCGGGGGGAAAGGAGGGGGCAAATTTTGGCTGAACGTCAAGACAGAGTCCCTTTATACTCACCACCAAAAAACTAGTTCAATAGGATGAAAACTACGGCTATCTCCGGTTCAAAGGGTCCCAACAACAGTAGATATTCAAAAATCTTGTCTAAAACAGCAAACATGACATAACAAAATCGGCTATAAAAGTAGCCTGGGGTTCTATGGGGTTATGATTCTTACATATTAGTAATCTTGAAACTTTCTGGAATAGTGTAGCATAAACAGACCCTTGGAGGCACGTGGAGGTAGTTGTTAAAACTCAATGTGAAAACTCCAGTTAGGGTCAATTTGACCTTCAATGATTAAAATTAAATTTAAATTTTTTTTCCAAAAAAATTTTTCGACTTTTTTTATGCTGACATTTTTATTATAACCTAAAAATTGAAAATAAAATCATAAAACAAAGTTTTATGCGAATATATAGTCAGGGTTTTCATTGAAACTTGATTATGGAAAAATGTGCAAAAACTGCAATATCAATTCTCTACACTTTGAGAGCCGCTGATTTCTTACAGACAGATATCGGTCCGAAATTTTTTGTAGAAAGAAACTTCAAAATGTTTACTATATTCGATAAATCATTCACAAAAGCTCTCCAATACTATACATTTTTTCAATTTTTGCCTCTACCGCCCCACTGTGCGCCGGTACCAATACGTTGTTGTGCTTTTTTATTTGACATATCCAGGTGCTCTTCGGTCTGCCTCTGGCCTTGGGTCCATAAGTGGAACTTCCATTGATATCGGTTCTCCAGTTATTCATTGTCAAAGTTTGACATTTTAATGGGGTAGTTCACACAATAGGAAATTGGGAGTATTTTTACCACAGTTTGATGTGAATCAATAGCATTGCACCGAAAATAACATTTTAAATTTAATTGGCCTCTGTACGACTATATTCGAACTAGCTAATCTAAAAAGCAATACATGGTATCCGAAAACTACTGCATAAACGCACCGGAAAATGGCTTCTCATATGATTTCCAGCGAAAAACGTGTACCAGACAGATGTAAGATTTTTGAACAAATATGTTTTTAGACTCAACTCTAAAAATACACAAAATCGTATAATTGGTTTAGTTTTTCCACACAGCTTCAAAATCGATTTTTATGATTTCATCGTGAAACAAGTCTTTTTTTTTCATCTGGATTTTCTTAAATGTATTCCAATGTCAGGTGCTTTCACAATTCCTTTAAAAGTTGGCGCAATATCCCTTCTAATCATCATATTCGCGGGTCACAATCCACAATTGTCCACACTTGCGTGCCACATCTAAACGGTCCCTTGAAAAATGAATTTCATGATTGACAGTGTTTAATTCGAGAAGATTTTTAAACCTGGATGAAGTGCAGTTTAAATAGTTAACCTAAAAATGCTGCCGCCCCAAGTACTTTTTGTGGCTGAGTCATTGACTTCGCGTCATTCGGTCGTATTTCGTGTAGATATTAAAAAATGTTTTTCCAACTGCGAAAGTGCAACGTCTAAGTTATGTAGGTATGTTACGTTTGCTTAGTTTGGTGCCCATTCCGAGTGCATAGTGGAACCTTTTACAATTTTGTTTAAGTATCGACCACAGGTGAAGATAGACTGCTTACTGGGGGTTAGAAGGACGAGGGGAATTCATGCTAGCCGTCTGAGCAAGTCAGACCTGAGGCTCCTTATCAGGCATCTCCTATGAAACGGAATGTCGATTGAGCCTGGAGGACAATCAAACCACCCACCAAATATCTTTTATGTGAATTTCCGACATAAGCTCGGTCTAGGCTAAAGCGACCAGGCTCCCGAAGGCCCAATGCTGTACACATTGTGGAGTTCGGGTTTCAGACAAACTTTAAATCATACTAATACTAACATAGAAAAAAACAAAAATGCAATTTAGCTGTAGCTGTCGAACGCTGATATGTAGGACCTTAAAGTATTGAGGGAATGTGAGCGGCAAGTAGCTCCACAAGTGTGTTAAATTTTAGAACGATCAATCAAAGAGTTCCCGAGTTATCGAAAATGAACACTTGCCAGATGAAAGTGCGATTTTCTTGCTAAAAACACTTTTAAAACAGACACTACTGATCAGAGGCCCCACCGAGGAGTTTATGTAGTGATTTAGATTTCTTGTGCGGCATTGGGAATGAATACTGTACTTTTACAAATGCTGTACGTCTGGTCAGCTTAGTCTAGGCTGTTGCATCTTGGTGACATTATTGTGGGCTCGGGTGTCGTATCGTAATGAGCATTCCTACAAATGGCTGATTGTCCTTTATCAGGCTGGCCGACGGTTTTGTTTTATGTTTAATATTGTTTAATTCAAACACTAAGACTTCATAAAATCATAACAATATATTAAGTAAATTATACTAGTTATGTTATAAATATTGTCGATCGAATGAGAGAATTTCATACACATATAACAGGTTTTTTTAATTTAGTTGAGGCTATGCCATCGTATAACATTCATGGTTGCAGTGCCCACCTGTGTGGGTATTCTAGCCTGTCCCTTTAATAATAGAAGTGCCTTTCGACTTACACGGTCAATGATCCTGTCCAAGAAAAATGCAAACGGATCAAAATTTCCCTTTTCAGTAACAGCTGACTATTGTGTTATCAGTCCCCAACGCGATATTCTGACTATGAAATTGCTTTTGATATTATGCACCGTGCGCGATACAATTTAAAGGAAAAGTCTCAAGAAATATTAAGATAATTAACTTTAATAAAGATTATAAACAAAAAAAAAAACTGAAAAACAAAATCACATACGGGGAATTTCAGGGAAATTGTTCGCGGAGCCCTCTGGGGGACGGTATTGGCAGATGATCCATGTCATAGTCTGGATCAATTTCCAAGATTGTCATTTTGTATGAGATTTCCAGGAAATAGGGAAATGATCCAGTAAGTCGAAAGGCACTAAATAAATACTTATTTTAACTTACTTGCTTGTTTGAATATTTTTTATCTTTGTATTCACTGCTCAAAAATATATTTTGTCCATAACTAAAACCGTTTTGTGAGATACTTCTTCTGAATGGTATTCAATTGGACTAGAGAAAATTATGGATTCTCTTTCCTCTGGGTGTCTTACTATTTTCAATAGTTTTTTACCCATAAATGAGAAATCACATAGATAAAAACAAATATGTCTGATATTATGTTATCTTGCTGAAAGCAGAGACTGGCAAACCAGGTTTTGGTAGTACCAGCACAAACTGCATGGAAAGGGAAGCTGAACGACGGCTAAAGAATGGCCAAATACTTTCTGGACTTGATCATGCGAGATCCACTCCCGTACTCACATGAAGAGATGCAAAGAATTTGGTCGAAACCAATGAATAATAGGGTCTTAAACGTGATTCTATTTTGAGTTTATAAAATCGTATTCTGAACAAAAATACGGTACCATACCATGCTTCATGTAAATTGCGTGAGTTGTTGTAGCTACTCAAGAGATATTTTTTCTCTCTTGAATAGAAGCTAGTTTTGGCAGCTCTTGGCCGTTGTGACAACGGGTAGCTCCGGGACGATTTACATCGAAGAACCGATTTTTGATAGACAACACAAGCATCCATGTTAACAGTGGGATTCGAGTCCACCCTCTGGCAATGCAGAGATAGAGTGTCATTTCTACCACGGTGGCTAGTGTCCGCTTTCGGCATTCACCAGAAATCGGTTTAGAAATGTTTTTGCGCACACGAATCAAACCTCACTCCTCCTTACTTGGAAAATATATATTCTGTTATTTCTATTGCATTGTGACTGTGCAGTTTAATGCATTTCCAAATGTTCCTAGGCGTTAAAAAATATTTTTCGCAAATTTCACTGCTAAGATGATTTTTTTTTGCAAGGAGAATGTATGAATTAAAAAGCCAGTCTTTAAGAGAACTCCATCAAAAGGTTGTCAAGATCGCAAAGTGTTTCGTTTCGCGTCGGTTTGATCTCAACAGTGTGTCGATAAGTTGTCTGAAAAAATGCTTTCAGGGTTGGATACGATATCAGTCACAAAATCCCCAAACCAAAATCCCCATAATCAAAATCCCCGAAATAAAATCCCCGAAATCAAAATACCCAAAACCAAAATCCCCAAACGAAATTCCCCATTCCCCATTTGAGGTGTGATCTTAGAACGCGCAATGGAGACTTTCTTTAGGCTCTTGTAGATGGTAGCTTGTAAATGGTTGATGACAGATGGTAAATGGTAGATTGTAAATTGCAAATGGTGGGTGGTAAATAGCAAATAGTAGATGGTACATCGTAGATAATAAATGGTAGGTGCTTTAGACTATTGTAATTGAATAGTCCTACTATGCAATAAAAAAATCACAGTCGTGGACTGACATATGTATATGCTAATCAACGGCAAACTCTTTGAAGTAACACAGAACAACAGCAGATAATGTGCAGGCGATTAAATATGCAATCGGTTCCAACAATAAGCCAACCAAGTTTTCCCCGAATATTCGTTCGGATGAGGACTTGTCTCGACGATGTTAAAGAAAACCTAATATTTTTAGAACGATATATCCAATGGACTCGAATATTTTGTTTGTGCTAATCAAAAAATAAGTTAGTATCGATTTACGTCCCTCCTAGTGCCATTTACCATCTACCATTTAACACCTTCCATCTACCATCAACAATTTACAGTCTTTCATCATCCATCATCAACCATTTACCATCTACCATTTTTTACTACCATCCATCTACCATTTACCATCATATTTCGGGTGTTTGGGGAGTTTATGATTGGGGATTTTGTATATGGGTATTATGATTATGGGGATTTTGTATATGGGTATTACGATTATGGGGATTTTGATTTTGGGGATTTTTCTACGTTTGGGGATTTTGTGATTGGGGATTTCGTATGGTTCCCATGCTTTCAACCACAGTGCACAGTGCATCTCATCAGATACCCTCTCAGTAGCGCGGTATACTCTTGCGAAAGGAAACTGCGTGATGCACATACTCAAAAAACAGCGGGCATGCACACTATTGAGAAGTATGGATGCCAATGATATGCAGCTTACATTTAAATGAAAATTTAAAAAAAAATTAATTTTATCCAAAATGTTTTTTTTTATTATTTGCTGCTCTAAATAAATAAATAGCATATTTTGTCCATAACTAAAACCGTTTTATGAGATGTTTCTCTTTAATGGTATTCAATTGGACTAGATAAAAGAGATTCTCTTTCCTCTGGGTGTCTGGCTGATTTCAATAGCTTTTCGCCCATAAATGAGAAGCTACAAAACAAAAAAAAAAACATTTTTGCAAATATTTTGTATAATGTCGCTTACATGCAAAGATCCTTACTGTTTGTTTTTGTTGGAAGCAACACAATATAGTATTCCATTGATGCTTGTTCGGAGTCACCCGTCTTCATATCTTTTCATCTCTCATCTAAATAATGAGGATACAATCATCAAGTTTTTTGTTGCATATGTATATATATAGGTCGTTCTGAAACAAGTGGAGTAGTGAAGCTTACGTTCTTCAACACATAACCAAAATATGTATAATATTTGTTTTTCTGTCCAGCCATTACTGCTCTCCTGGTTTTAAATGGCTAACAGTTATGCTCTGGACAAATATAAAATTTGAAATTATTTCAAAAATGTGAAATTTCTTTGTATGTAAGATTTTCACAGGAATCTTACAGAACAGTTATTGTTTTCAATATTTATGAAAAAAGTGGCGAAAAGCCACCCTGAATTGTACGTCTAATAAGTAATATTTCCAATACTGAGGAACTGAGGTATACTACACGTATATCATGTTGTCCTGGGCTAATAGCTGATGAATATTAATTGACAGAATGTATCTATCGGTTCGTAATGCTGGACTAAAGTAAAAGTAGTCCAGTCTAACCACTGATAATTAAATTTACTCTAGAAATTATCATGATTTAATCTTGACAACATTTCGCTTGCCCCAGTTATTCGACTCACCTTAGGCCGACATCACACTGATCGGGGTTCGCCCAACTGCGCGGTACAAAAGATCAGAAGTTGTGGACGACACACGCCTGGGAGGAGGGACAGATTCTATGGGGAGAATTCTTCCGATCAGTGTGGTTGTGGATTTAGGTACACTCGGTTCGGTAAAAATTCGTAGCATTAATCAGCGAAAAATTGAAATCACGATAAGGAAATTAAAAATACGCTATGCGTGGATTACACAAAAAAATTTTGGTTACATATCTGGAACTATCTATTCTGTCCATAACTAAAACCGTTTTGTGAGATATCTCTCTTGAATGGTATTCAATTGGACTAGAGGAAACTGCAGATTCTCTATCCTCTGGGTGTCCTACTAACTACAATAGTGTTTTGCCCATATATGAGGAGCTACATAAGTAAAATTAAAAAGGAACATTAAAATAAGAATTCCATATTAATCAGTTAACTTCAAGATGAATATTCCATCATATCTAAACTAGGAATTGCTGTAATTGCTTTGATAAATATTACGTCCCGAAACGTAGCTCATGTTATCTAACCATAAAACATCGAGTCTCAAGACGGACAAGAGTGAAGTCTGGAGATTATACCATTGGGATATTTTTACGTATAAAATATTCAATATTCGATCTCTAACAAATTTAAAATAAATGGCTTTGAATTCATTGATGTTCGATCTTAATTTATGTTTATATAAATATGCTTCAGATTACTAAAGCGATAGATACAGCTAACTTCCACTAAATTTTGTCAAGATATGAAGAGACGAATCATTTTTCTAACCTTTTAAAATTGCCACCTCTGTAATGAATTAAACTGAAATGCAAAAACGTATATATCGGTTCATCATAACGGCATTGCATTTAATTTTGGCAGTCCCTAACGCAACGTTGGCTCTCATTAAATCTACTGACTGTTAGGTCAATATCAGGATACATTGTTCAAAGTTGTTAATTGTTCTGATTCGATCGCAATCCTGGTAATCCTAAACGTTAAATTGTCGGCGTAATCATTTTCCGTACTCGCAAATTTGATAGGAATAATAGTTCTATCAAAATCAAGTTCCGATAATGTAACGTTGACTCGAAACCGTCTCATGACTGAGTCAACGCGCTATGTTTGACAATTAGTTGTGGCATAAAAACAAATTGACATGAATGAAATCAAAATCAAATCAATACGTCCTGAAACGTAGCTCATGTTTTACTACCATAAAACATCGAGTCTCAAGATGGACAAGAGAAAAGCATCTAGGGATTATACCATTGGAATATTTTTTCTTATAGAATATTCAATATAAATCTCTAACATTTCAAAATTGTCTTGTGAAAAAAAAATATGAGTTCATTTTGTTTGTTCGTTTTGTATTATAAAACTAAGTCTAGCTTTTTTCAAATGAAGCATATTCTACATTGTAACTTTCTTTCTTATCTTTTCAGGCTATCTGGCTCTTGTGCACCGGTGCACGCGAAGCAGCTTTCCGTAACATTAAGACCATTGCTGAATGTTTGGCTGATGAACTTATCAACGCTGCTAAGGTATGTGTAACATTTTTTCCTTGATGATTTAATGTAAGGAAACTTTAGATTTTGTTCGGATTTGTCCATTATAATACTGCATAATGTATTTTAATTTAATTATAGTCAGTTTCGCTTATGGACTAAAGTAAAATAATGGATTGTATCTATCCTAGTGTATAATTTTTAGTAATTATCAAGTTATGCACATGCGAAATGCAATCTACAGTTGTTAAGTAAAATTAGAAGGGTGATTCGATGAAAACTAGTAATTTATCGATCGAAAATAGATGGTGACAATTTTTTTATGAGTTTCAAATTTGCTTCAAAAAAGATCTTGAGTTCTATGTTTAGTGCTTGGCTAAAGAGGCCCATTTTACCTTTTAACAGACCGGTTGCTTGGCTACATTAAACATAGCATTTTTTACACATGTCTCACTGTTGCATATTCACGACTTCTATTGAACGACAACGTAAATGTTTTCATAGCTATCAATATGAAAACATTTAGGCAAATCTCACCCAGAGATACTCTAGTTCCCGCATCACACAGACTAGCCGACTCGTTGAATCGAGTTTCAAATAAAGTACCAGAAATATTACTGAGAATTACGTTGTCTTCTTTTGGGGACAATCCATCAACTGCCTTTTTCGCTCGCCCCATCATGATTCGATGGGGTGGGCGACTGAGCGGGTGAGGAAAGCCTTAAATATAACTAATCTTTTAACTGATTTAAATATTTCGTCCATTATAATACTGCATAATGTTTACAATCTAATTATGATCAGTTTCGCTTTTGGACTAAAGTAAAGTATTGTATCTATCCTAGTGTATATTTTCTAATCATTTTAAGATATGCACATGCGAAATACAAGCGACATTTACTAGAAAAATAACCACGCCGCTTTGTGGTTGTATAGAAGCTTTGCATAAGGAATTTCTGAATGCGTTAAGGCCATTCTCCTCAACAACATATGCACTTGCCGGTGTTGGTTGAACTGGGGCCAGCAAGCTCTGTTTGCAGCACACCAGGAATTGTTGAAATATGATGAGTACAGGCATACCTCGACTTAGGACGCTAATTGGTTCCAGGAAAATGCGTCCTAAGTCGAAAACGTTGTAAGTCGAATAACCATTTTGCACGTAGGTAAGAAGACGGTCATAACTTAAAACTCGACATTTTTTAGTTAATGATACAGTTTTAAAAGAAAAAGGAGCATACAAAATAAATATGCATGTAACATCAACATTAACTAATTTGCGTAATATTTTTCATATACCTTGGAGTCGCCCAACGACACTGCTTGCACTGCTGCTGCAAAATTTTTCGTATCAATCTTTTGTGCGGTGTTTGCCACACTCCGGTCGGTCTGGGGCCGCCTTAACAATAACAATTTAATTTAGAAAACAGTGGTACTTCTTTTTAGTTGTTAAGGTGATCGTTCTATGTACGAGTATATCTCAAGAAAAAATGCTCATCCTCACATCATCAATATGGCTTAAAATATGAAGTGTGTTTTTTTTGTTATTCCGTGTAGGTTTGGGTAACGAAACTTAAAAAAAATTACAGGTGGGTCAGCTGGCAATCTTTTTTATATGGAGTTCGCTACCCGAAACTACACGGGATGACAAAAAAAAAGTAATTATGGAAGCAAAATTGTGCTGTTAGCCGTATAGTTGGAGCTCAAGGTAATAGTTGAAACAGGTTACGCGCGTCAGCAGCAGCATCGGCAGAATTTCATAGCTGACAAATATGCTGAATGCCAAGTCTTCTGCTCAACATTTTTGTCAGCAATGTAAAATGCATTGGGCTTGACGTTTCGCGATGCCGATGCTTCTACGGACGCGTCTAATCTATTTCAAGCATAAAAGTCAACACCATTGTAAAAGATTAAGCACCAGCTAGTGAAAAGAAATTCAGGTAGCATAAAGTCACTTATCAATCTCGAAAATATAAGAGCTTCAAATAAAAATGCTGTAGGTATGGCAAATGGAGGTCAATTCCAAAGACGACTCTTTTGCAGAAGGTCAGTACAAACGTTCAGTTAAATCTAAAGGTGATACGGATGAGCAAAATACAACTTCATACTACAATTCTACAGAAACTTAATTTTTGAAGAACTTATTCAAATTTCTATAGACATTGTAGACAATTTGCTGAGGGTATTAGATTTCTAGATTTCTTGCGTTTAAAAAAACTGTTCCTGTTCCTCATTCTTTCCATAAGTTGGGAAATTCTGTGTACAAATTATATTTATTTATAAATATAATTCAAGGGAGTCTAATGAGTAAAAAAGGTTATTTCAAAGTTACTACACATCAGCTAGACTTCTAGCAAGTCGTGCAAACGCTAAAAAGGTTGAAATATTTCTATTTCGTATCCTAGGATATCGTGAATGATGTGTTCGGCTTAATTTAAGGCAGAGAAATTACATTCAATGACAATTCATAATTTTATCGCTACCAGTTTAAAGCCGTACTCTGCCAAGTCGTACCACCACGGTTTTTACGAATTGCTAAAACTTTTTATTGTGTGCATGTTCCTTGGTACAAATAAAAGATTTTGCTGACTTCTTCTATTTTCAGTATCAATTAAGTTTTAGGTCACATCCGAAAGGCTCAAGCACCTTATACATGCTTACGAGGTCTTATTTTGCCTAATTAATATTTTTTGGTTGTTATATGGGATATTGTTTACTTTAGACTGTAATCACACTGTCCGGGGTTTACCAAACCCGCGCGGTACAAAAGATCAAAGTTGTGGACAACACACTCTTGGAAGAGACAGAGACGATGTGGAAATTTAACAAACAAATAACCTTTGTTGAATTCCCCCATCGCCTCGGTCTCTGCCAGGCGTATTTTGTCTACAACGTTAATCTCTTGGACAGTGTGGGGCCGGCATTAGATATATGCTCCATTTTCCGGCAAACGGTGCGTTTCAAAAGTGTTTAATGATTGATCAGGAACTGTTTCCTGCCGCCGCAGAATTTTTTGATATACTTATGCTGGCCTAATCCTTTACTAGCGTTGTAACTTACTTCTTTAAAAGATCCTTAACGAAACAGCTATTACCTTTACCAAAACAAAATTCCATCTTCAAATATCGCTCAACAAATAAATTAAAAGCTGTATGCACCAGGAAGGAAACGGTAAAAAACAGAAAAGAAAATTCTGCCCTAAACTTGCACGTGTGTTTTTATGCGTCTTCAAATCGCGTTGTAAGTCGAAACAAAAATTGTTGTAAATCGAGTCGTGGTGTAAATTTTTCACGCGTTGTAAGTCAAAATGTCCTAAGTCGAAGCGACCTAAGTCGAGGGATACCTGTATCGTCATAGTTATGGATAGTTGGAACACTGTCTAGGTTAGGTAACGGGGCCGCTAAGTTTATACCTAGCGCACTTAGACCAGACTTGGTCCGTTGTGATACCTCTGTAGAGTTCGAATCTATAATAACCTATTAAGCTGAGAAGCACCTCGTGCTAACAATAAATTTGTTGAGCAGTATTGGGCTCACATCACGAAGATCGTCCGTATCATAAAAATACCTGGAACCAAAATAACGGCTTCGTTTCTCGGCCAACGCAGGACAGTGACAAAGTAAGTGGTGTACGCTCTCGGAGCCTTTTAGCAAGATTTCCAATAGGACAATGCCCCGTTATAATGTAGTAATTACGAATATGCTTTCTGTCCAAAGACAGTAATATGGTTGATCGACCAAAATCTAGCTTTGGCCATATCATCCTCGTCGTATTGCAAGTACAACCATAGGTCCATCTTGCATTGAAAGCCACTATGACCCGGTATCCAGCATAGCGTAATATCGAAGAATCGACCAATCGCTCTATGTACTAAGCGGCACTTTTCGATGATCTTTGATGTGGTTAGCACTGATTCTAGTGATCTAATAGCAGCCTGACTATCACAATATCACAAACACTACAGAAGTTAGGGAGACTGAGAGACAAGTTAACGTTCAGTTCCTTAAAGTACGTAGTAGAATCCAAAATTGTTGAGAAAAATACACTTACAGTTATCCGATTGAATTCATTTTACCACTATTCGATAGAACAACTCTTCGGTCATAACAGGACTAAACATGAGTTCAATTGTGCAATCAAGGGCCCGGCTAGGTAATTATTTGTGTCGCATTCTGATTTCATATTTGAAATGGAGCACATCAAGTACCGCGCGGTCATTGAATTCCTTTTTTTGAAAGGATACACGGCGTCCCAGATTCGAGATGAACTCATATCCGTGTACGGCAACTCTTCGCCATCCCAGGCGACTATTTACCGGTGGATTTTGGAATTCAAGCGAGGAAGGACGAATGTTTTTGATGAACCCCGCACCGGACGCCCAATAACTGAGACCACCGAAGAAAACGTCCAATTAGTCGAGGAAGTTGTATTGAATGATCGGCGGCTAAAGTTATCAGAGATTGCAGAAAGGACAAGTCTATCAAAAACCACCGTCGAAAGAATTATTACCGACCATTTGGGGATGAGGAAGATCTCGGCAAGATGGATCCCGAAACCCCTCTCAGCAGATCAAATGAAGCAGCGGATGAAATGTTCGAAAGACTTTTTGGAGCTGTGTCGCGCCGACTCGGATGCAATTAAACAGAATTGTGACAGGAGACGAAACCATGGTCCTTTACAATGATCCCACGACCAAAAGGGAGTCCATGGAATGGAGGAGGCCTTATGAGGAGCGCCCGAAGAAGGCGAAGGTGCAGCAGAGCCGGAAAAAGATTATGGCCACCATTTTCTGGGATTCTGGGAATTATAATGATTGACTTCAAGGAAGAGGGCACATCAGTAACAGGGAAATATTATGCAGATCTTTTAACCCAATTGAGGGCCAACATCGTGGAGAAACGGTATGGAAAACTGGCGAAAGGGGTGCTGCTTCTTCACGACAATGCACCAGTTCACACCGCCGCGGTGGCCAAGGCTGCTGTGGTCAAATGCGGCTTTGAAGAAATTGAACACCCCCCGTACAGCCCAGACCTGGCCCCAAGTGACTACTTCCTGTTCCCAAAATTAAAAAAGGACCTCCGAGGACGAAAATTTGAGACTGAGAAGGAACTGAAAGATGCTGTTTTGGACCATTTTCAAGACAAACCCGCGGACTACTTTTTGAAAGGGATGCAGGATCTTATTAAACAATCTCATCGTTGTATTGAAGTAAAGGGGAGTTACATTGAAAAATAAAACTTAAATGAATTCAATCGGATAACTGGAAGTGTGTTTTTCTCAACAATTTTGGATTCTACTACGTAGGTCCATCTTGCATTGAAAGCCACTATGACCCGCTATCCAGCATAGCGTAATATCGAAGAAACGACCCATCGCTCTAAGTATTAAGCGGCACTTCTCGATGATCTTTGATGTGGTTTAGCACTGATTACTATCACAATATCACAAACACTACAGAAGTTAGGGAGACTGAGAGACAAGTTAACGTTCAGATCCTCAAAGTATACGTATATTCCGGTACCTACTCTTGCGTCCGTCTTCGAACCATTAGTATAAATTGCAATTGATGCACTAGGGAGGGATATGCTATTATCCCACGCTTCCCTTGACGGGATCAGGCTACAATGGTTTCTTCCAAATAGGTATTTGGGAACAGTGTAGTCAGTTATTGGGGGCAGGTTGAAGTTGCGAAGAATCGTTGAGTGCCCATAGTCCAGCGCTCGCCACATGTCAGTTTCACGAAGACACAACGCCGTGTATGCCGCCATCCGTTGACCGAAGACGTCCAGTGGCAGTAGTCCCAGGACTATCTCTAATCCCAATGAAGGTGTTGTATGAAAAGCTCCTGTTATGAGAAGAGAAGCCAGCCTTTGAACTTTGACGAGCATGTTATAATAGGTGGCGGTGCTTAGTGCCGTCAACCACACGCTAACTCCATAAAGTAAAATGGGCCGCACAATAGCTGTGTACATCCAATACACAACTTTTGGCTGCAGGCCCCACGTTTTCCCGATTGTTTTTTTGCATGAGTAAAGTGGGTTTCTATTTTAGTTTCTTGTCTAAAATCAGACCAAAAAATTTGGCCGTGTGGGACAACTCCAGTTGTGTGCCCCCTAGTCTAGGCAAGGTAATAGTAGGAATCGTACGCCTCCTAGTAAAGAGGACTAAGTCCGTTTTTGCTGGGTTAATTCCCACACCACTGAGGTTAGCCCAGTCAAGATAGTCAAGGAATTCTCTAATAACCCGCTAAGAGTGTCAGGAAACTTGCCCCTAACAGCTATAGCAACGTCATCAGCATAAACTGTGACTTTGCATCCGATACTTTCCAGGTTAAGAAGCAATTGGTTAATCGCTATATTCCAGAGTAAAGGAGATAGGATACCTCCTTGAGGAGTGCCCCTACAAACATATCTGCAAACAGAGGAGGTACCCAGACTACTCTGAATGCGTCTCGTGGTAAGTAGCATATTCAAGAGGGTACATATAGAATCGTGAACATGTAGATTTCGAAGAGCATCCGTAATCGCCGTGGGCTTGATATTGTTAAAAGCACCCTCAATATCCATGAATACCACCATCGTATATTCTTTGTGATGAATAGATGTTTCTATAAAACTGACTAACGAATGTAGAGCTGTATCGACATATCTCCCTTTCCAATATGCATGTTGTGACATGGATAATAGGTTTTGTGGGATCGTCGCTCTAATATGAATGTCGATTAGCCGTTCTAGTGTTTTCAACATGGTGGATGAAAGGCTAATGGGCCGGAGATCCTTTGGCCTTGCATGCGAACTTCTACCCGTTTTGGGAATAAAGGTGATTTTTATTTCTCTCTACAAGCGAGGTATGTATACTAAGTTCAGGCATGCAGTAAATATGCGTTCTTTCCAAGGGTACGTGATGTCTATACACTTTTGCAAATCCGCAGGGATAAATACCATCAGACCCGGCTGATTTAAAGGGATCGAACACTGTCCAACGAACCAATCAATCAATCGGCAAACGATCGAATCACACAAATTTGTCCATTATAATACTGCATAATGTATTTTAATTTAATTATAGTCAGTTTCGCTTATGGACTAAAGTAAAATAATGGATTGTATCTATCCTAGTGTATAGTTTTTAGTAATTATCAATTTATGCACATGCGAAATGCAATCTACAGTTGTTAAGTAAAATTAGAACAGTGATTCGATTTAAGCTATTAATTTATTAACCTAGATCGAAATTGGATGGTAACATATTTCTTTGGATAATTCAAATTTGCGTCAAATAGGATTCTGAAATATTAGTGAGAACACGTTGTCTTCCTTCGGTGGCGCAAAATGTCATCCGTACGTTTCCAGCTGCAGTACGCAGAACGTTTCATCAGATGTCGGTTTCGCCACATTGAATCGAGTCGATCAGCTCTTGCGTGCAAAGGGGGAACTGATTTAAATATTTCGTCCATTATAATACTGCATAATGTTTACTGCCTAATTATGATAAGTTTCGCTTATGGACTCAATTAAAGTTTTTTGTATCTATCCTAGTGTATACTTTTTTATCTTTCAAGATATGCACATGCGAAATACAATCGACATTTATTAGAAAAAAAACCAAGAATTGCCTGAATCCTAAACAACGATCGGCTGTATTTCCAGCCATAGGCACTTGTAGGTTTTAATTGAACTGTAGCCAGTAAGCTCTGCTTGCAGGAATTGAAGCAATAGATTAATGGTGGAAATGCATAGTTTGAACAATGTCTAAAACATAAACATATTCATCCTTGCCTCATTCTTTATACCGCTCCATGACTTGGCGTCGCTCGACCTGCGGTGGAGGCACATCGCCCGTTGTGGCGGTAATGTCCCAGTCATTATAAATAACGAAAATAAAATGTCAAATCAATCAGCATCGAATCACACAAATTTGTCCATTATAATGCTGCATAATGTATTTACCGAATTATGTTCAGTTTCGCTTTTGGACTAAATTAAATTTATGGTTACATCTATCCTAGTGTATATTTTGCTAATCATTTTAGAATATGCACATGCGAAACGTAATCAACAATATTTGGGTAAAATTAAGACTAGAAATATAATAAGGGATGCTCATCATTAACTTCATTTTTTTTTGTGTTTTTGTATGTCATAATTTAATTTTCCTATTTATTTCAGGGCTCATCAAACTCTTATGCTATCAAGAAGAAGGACGAATTGGAACGTGTCGCTAAATCTAACCGATAAACGTTTTTTAAAAACATTCTTTATGTTTATATAAACATAAAAATATATTAATTAAAAAAAAGTGAAACTTGGTGTTTTATTATGTTTCAAGATTCTAGAACAGGACAAGTAGAAAATTAAGTTCGAAATTGGATAGTTCTGTAATTTCAAAAAGAAGCGTGTTTCATGGTGTAATTTTCTGATGCTATAACCAGCAATCCCTAATCGACTCGATACCTTTTTTCGATCGTTTCAGCCAGAATCAAATCCAGAGTAGGCAACATCACGATTATTCAGTGCTACTCATCGATTGAACCTGCAAATCAATCTGCGAAGGACCCATTTTATCGACGACTTGGCGATAACTTTGATAGGGCTCCCAGAGGTGACATCAAAATTATTATGGGGGATCTCAACGCCAAAGTCGGTACTGATAATTTAGGCTTGTAACATAATGGCGAAATGTTCATGGAGTTCTGTAACTCTCGACAACAGGTCATTGTCGGCCCCTTGTTCAAGCATAAACCTTGCCACCTAACAACTTGGATTTCTCCTGATGGCAGAACAGAAAACCAAATTGGCTATATATATTGCTGTTTCAAAGACATGGAGAAACTGCCTCTTAGACGTCAGGTCGAAGCGTGGGGCTGATGTCGGCAGCGACCACCATCTTGTTATCGGGAATTTACGCTTACGAATGGCGGCGATGCAACGCACGAATCTTGCCACGTTTTAACTATCATCATCAATGTGACACGGTAGCCCGACGTCGGGCCTTGGCCGCCTGAATCGTTGACCTCCAATTGTCGCGGTTACGTGACCTTGTCCTCCGGTTTCGAAAGCCCAGCAGCTGGTGGGCGTCTTCACCTACGGAGCTCTCCCAGCAAGCTCTCGGTCGTCCACGCAACCTCACTCCGTCAATTCATTGTGCGTTCATCACTTTGTTTGGCATGCGATTATGGTCCATCCGTTGTACATGCCCCGCCCATTGCAAACGTTGAAGCTTCACGATTTTCGTTACTTCCAGCTCATCGTACAATTGATACAACTCATGCTTGTATCGAATAAGCCATTGATTTCGCTCGCGAACGGCCCCGAAAATTCACCGAAGGACCTTTCGTTCGAATCGGTCTAGCAAAATTTCGGAGGCTTGGGTGAGGGTCCATGTTTCGCAGGCATAACATAGCACGGGTCGGATGATCGTTTTGTACACGCGGAGCTTCGTGTTCCTGTGCGCAAGTTTCGAATTAATTGTAGGGAGGACCGAGAAATATGTCTTATTGGCTAGTTGTATCCGTCGCTTAATTTCGTCGGTTTCGTTGGCGTCCTTTGATAAGTTACAACCCAGATAGTTCAAGTTGTCTACATACTCGATATTGAGGTCCCCCACTGTGATGCTTGAATTTGCTGGCGTCCTTGTTTTCGATTGCATCAAGGCCTTTGCTTTCGTTGATATGTAGTCCAACTTCCTTTGCGGCGTTATTGAGGTTATGCAGAAGGCTTTCTGCATCACCCAATCTTCGAGACATGATGTTGATATCGTCGGCGTACGCTACTAATTGAGTCGACTTTGATTTCAAATAAATCAATGAGTCGGTTCTGCACTCTGACCTGCGAGACGGTATTAGTCATCGTCATCCTTGTGAGTCGCACTAACTTTGCCGGTAAACCAAAATTCAGCATAATGTTGTACAGTACACTTCGGTCGATACTGTCGTATGCCTGCTTGAAGTCGACAAAGATTTATTTCGTTGAACGACCAGGTCTGAAGCCATATTGAAGTCGACAAAGATTTGGTATACATCGATGTTGTATTCCCAGCACTTTTGGAGAAGTAGCTTCACTGTGAAAAGCTGATCGGTCGTTGAACGACCAGGTCTGAAGCCATATTTTCAGCAGTAGCACATGTACAGCGTTGGTCAGGCACGTTCCACCATGCTTCAGCAGTTCTGCTGGGATCTCGTCAGCGCCGGGCGCTTTATTATTTTGAAGCGACTGTATGGCAATACTCACCTCCTCTACTGTTGGGGGTAGAACGGGAGGGCCTGGTTCGGCTAACTGCTCAAGAGCTGGCTCCGCGGGGGATGTTGGTGGTGCATTGAGGAGCTCTTCAAAATGTGAGGCCCATCGTTTGTTGACGCTTTCGATGTCGCTGATGATGTTACCATCCTTGTCCTTACATAGGCTTGTCCTGGGTTGATATCCGTTCTTGATATTATTTATAAGTTTGTACGCCTGTCTAATGTTCTTACTGGCTAATCTTTGGTTTATTTGCTGTAACTGCTCGTCAAAATGTTTGCGTTTCTTACGTCTAATTAACCTATTAGATACTCGCCGAAGTTCGTTGTATCTTTCTTTCTTGGCTCGGGATGCGCGATGTGTGTATTGGCGATAGGCTTCGTTTTTCGCCTCAATCGAGGCCCTGCATTCGTCGTCGAACCAGTCTGCTCGTCTGCGCCGGCCTTTATAGCCCACGACCTCTTCTGCGTCTCCTTTGATGCTGTCTTTGAGCTCCTCACAGGACTCATGGATGCCTAAATTATTGATGTTATCAAGCAAGGGCGACCGTTTTTCTTGAAGTGTTGTAGTATACGCAGCCGCCGTGGCATCATCAATCAAATTGTCAACCTCGAAGATCTTGGCAGGGTTGATTCTCGTTAGGTGCACCGAAGAGAATCTGCACCTGAAGGTCGTCTTCACCAAATAGTGATCGGAGTCGCAGTTGGCTCCTCGATAGGATCGAACATCTAAGACATTAGAAGCCCATCTCTTGCTGATCAGTACGTGGTCGATCTGGTTCATGGTGTATTCATCTGGAGACTACCAGGTCTGCTTATGGATTCGTCGATGAGGGAAGCATGTAGAGATTATGACCAGGTTTCTGCCGCTCGCGAAGTCGATAAGTCGCTGACCGTTGTTATTATTTTCGTCGTGGAGGCTATGACCTCCAGTAGTTTCCCAATGCCAGCTTTCGTTTCCGACTTTGGCGTTAAAATCTCCTAGCAGCAGCTTGACGTCGTTTGATGGAAGTGAGTCGAAGAGTGTTTCTAGGTCGTTGTAGAACTCGTCTTTAATCGCGTCTTCTTTTACTTCTGTAGGGGCATGCGCATTAATGAGCCAGAGATTAGCGAAACGGGTCTTAATGCGGATCGCACATATCCGCTCGTTGATGGGTTTGAAGCCGATAACGTGGTTCCTCGAGCTGCTTATTCACGATGAAAGCTACTCCAAACTCCTTGTTGTCCTCCACTTTACCACTCGTAAAAATAGTGTGCGAATTGAGGTCGTTAATCTCGCTTTTGAGCCATTTAGTTTCCTGGATTGCAACTATGCTCAGCATGTATTGTTCTACCTGATCCAGGAGCGCCCTTAAGGCCCCCGGTCTATTCAGGGAGCGTACATTCCAGGACCCGAAAGAGTAATCAGTTGTTCGTTTGCGGGGTCGTCGTTGTTTTGTATCCGTCCAATCCGAGGATTTTGTTTCAGGTTTCTTGATTTAAATTTTTTCTTAGGATGAGTTGTCGGCACATCGCTAAACCATGATAGGGTTTAATCGTTGAGTAAAGGCCATCATGGGCATGCCTCGAAGATGCTGCTTTAGTGGCTGAATTAAATGTTTTCTGACAACTATCACGTTAAGTAACCTGAGACGCTACAGATGTTAATACAGCACTCAGGCGCAGCGCAGCGGTTACTCGGATAATGCGGGAAAGCAACGCCCCGTAGAGAGACATAGGAATTGGCCGAAGCCGATCACCCTATGTAACTCCTCCTGCATAGCTAAGGGTCCGCAGTTATGCCACAACTGAAGAAGATATAGGAATTAGCCGGAGCCTTTCAACCTTTATCTTGCTTAGCTTGTGGAACAACAACTCTTCAGAATCCTACAATTGAAGATAGATGAAATTTTGGGCCCCGGGGATTGATGGAACACCGGTTGAATTATTTAGAGGGGGTTCAAATGTTACAACAGATATTCTGCTTCCCCTCATCAGAGAGTGGTGGGAAACCGAAACTCTTCCAGGTGAATGGAAAAAGGACGTGATTATTAAAATTCCAAAAAAGGGTAACCTTAAGGATTATAATAATAATTGGCGTGGGATTTACCAACTTCCACTGTCTCCAAGCTGATGGCTAAAATTGTTTTGAACCGGATCAAGGATGCAGTTGATCGCACTTTGGTTGATGAATAGGCTGGATTTTGCGAGGGTTTTTCATGTAGTGACCGTATAAACACTTTTCGAATCCGAATTATAATTGAACAATCAGCCGAGTGGAGATCCCCATTAAAGAAAGAGATAAACAGCTAAGTTGCAAACTTTTGTACCACCAGTGTCTACGGCGCATCCTACATCCGCTGGCCGGAAATAATTTCGAATGATGATCTCTTTAATGTCACAGACCTGGATTGGAGAGGCAGTACTGTCAAATGACGAAAGTAGCAATGGATAGGCCATACCCTCCGAAGAGGGCCAACAAATATTGCTAAGCCGATGCTAGCCGCGGTCGTCTTGGACGACCTAGAAACACGTGGAGAAGTTCGGTTGATAGCGAGGCTGCTTCAATAAACAAGAGTTGGTCAGACCTGAAGTCGATGGCATAAAATAGAACGAGGTGGAATGTTGGCGTAGTTGATGTCCTATGCCCCACAAGGGGTTGACAGGAACCAGAGATAAACAGCAAATATACTATGAGTTTCAGAAATGAAAAAGAAAAAACAAATTATGTACCTTTGAAAAAATTAACATCGAATCTAATAATACAGTCGGAGCTATCAAACAGAAGAAGTAAACTTTTCAGGGAAAGTGAGCAAGTTATAGTGAATTTCCTATTTTTATAAGCAGATTTTGTAACTGAAAAAGTAGTGCTACCATAAATTCAACCACTAAAGCGAAAATCGTCTTTGTCAAAAGTTCTGAATATGTAGTTACAAAATTTTGCTGTATACAAAATTTTAGTTAGAATATATTTATTTGTATTGAATAAAAAAAGCTAGGGACAAGATCTGTACGGAAAGTTAGGTTATTCGATCCAAAGAAATAATTTGGAACGAACAAACAAAAATTTGTTCAGATAACGGCACTTAACAGGAAGGCCTTTTTAAACCTTAAGTGTAGGCGTTGCGGATTTTAATTGAACATTAGTTTTTCCCCTCTCTAAAAAAAATTGTTGGCTACTCCCATGCCCATAGTGACCGCTAATTCTGTTGATAATGGGTGAGGTTATAAAACACAACGTTCGCGCAACGTTACCTTTAATTTCAAATCAACCGGCCGTTACGGATCAGAAACTTCTCCCTACAAACAGATCCCCTAAGTTTCTGATCCGTAACGGCCGGTTAATTACGATAAAAACTCAAACTACCGGTAGTCAACAAGAAGCTTCAATGAAATAGCATTCTAAGGATCCATCTTTCATGGAAGTTATCAGCCGACCAGAAGCTTCTCTCATTGGGTGAGGTTATAAAACACAACGTTCGCGCAACGTTACCTTTAATTTCAAATCAACCGGCCGGTTGATTTGAAATTAAAGGTAGCGTTGCGCGAACGTTGTGTTTTATAACCTCACCCAATAACTCGCTGTTCAAATGACAATAGCATGTGATACCTCCCTCTATATCAAGAAAGATATCGCACTTATGATTTCAATGTGTCTTTCAATGAAACAAAGGAAGACATGTTCGGTAATTTTGCCGAAAATGAATGTACGGATTTTAATTTAAACCCATCAAACAACGATCTAAACCAGTGGTTCCCAACCCACAAATGTCGACGGACCACAAAGCCTGAAACTAAATTGCGGCGGACCACCATTAGAGGAAACTCTTTCTCTAGGATTTTTAATTCTAAAATATTACATTTCTAGGAAAAATGTAAAATACATACAAATTTTTGGCCGCGTTATCGAGTGTAATATAAACAGTTTGGCAAAGTGTCATCAATTTTCTAGCACAAAGGCGACGATTTAAAACGACGATGCCGTATAGTATACAGTAAAGGACAGGATTGTCTTTCAATTTTGGGTTAATACAAAAAATTTTAACATTGATAACCAAAATTGTTTGGTAAAATGTAGGCAAGTACGCGGTCAAAGTTGCTGGTGCATTGCTTCCCCCTTTGTAGCTACAAGTGACGGGGAAAAATTGCACTGCTGACTGAGTCTTTATATTTTCTGTTAGCAGCCTCGGATCCAAGGTTCTCGATGATGTATATAGCCATTCCCATTCTATGCATTCATAAGTATATAACTATAGGTACTAGAATATAATCTAGTATGATAACTAGAATAAGTCACAGTAAGCAATTGCCATTAGCTATTAGCAAGTAAGCAGCATCCCAATCAAGAAATACCTGGATACATACATATACTACCTGAAACCGTCTTATCAGGTCTTCCGCTAGTTGACTGCGCGGGTATCTCCAAATCTGGGATAATCAAATAAGGTACATAGGTATGTCTCGTATCCTCCGCAACTCCCTCGCAACACTGGGCTTTCTGGCGTGTCGTCCAGCTTAAACCGATATGCAAATATTGTCGCTTGCCTTCGTGGTCCGGTAAGAACTATCCCCATGATCATTCCTGCTACCACATTGCCGGCTTATGTGATGTAGTTGGTACGCACATCATTCTTTCTAAGGATACCCATATATCATTATCGGCAAAACCGACTACAGTCACTCCTTTCGCCATATAGCAAGCTCCAGAATAGCAAAACAGATCCCTCTGCGCTGCTGCGCTACTCCTGCATAGTCACCATGTATTCCTTGTGTCTCTCCACAGTGTCGTTCGCGGTGTGAGAGGTGTAGCTCCTAATTATCAATGCGAAGTATTTGGACAAATTAATCTTTTCTAGAGCGGCTTGTATGCACTCCCAGGTCCCTTGTGCCCTTCTGTAAAGGTCCATCTAGATTAGTTGCCAAATGGCTGCGCGTCCAAAAACTGGCATCGCGTACAGCCATTTGGCTGCTACTTAGCATCCACATTAGCAGCCAAATGGAGACAGAAAATGACATAATCAAAATTTCATTTTGATGATTTTTTTAAATTTAATTATCAAAATCGGACTGTGAGCGTTTGATTTATTACACGGCCATTCAAGAATTATTCAATTTCACACAGAAGATCGAACAAAAGCTGCAAAAAATCCAAAGCAAAGTGATTTCATAATCACAATCCTTTTTTGCAGCGATTTTCGGCATGACTGGATTGATGATTTCAAGGAAAAATCCCAGCAGCTTCTTTGAAATATGTTGAAACAATCGCCTCCAATAGTTTTCCTATTATACGTGTTAACTATTTTCAATAAAATGAAAAATATATTCAAAAGCAATGTCGTTATCTCTCTATCAACTGACTTCCGCCTAACCGATTACAACGAACCGTTTCGGGTGTACACTCTCTAATCATAGTACGCTTATCTGGCAAGTCCGCTCATCACAAATCCAATTGAAGCTGTCAAACGCAAATTGGATTTGTTTGTTTTTTTTTCCGGTACAGTACAGCACAGAAAGAGTTCGTGTCGTGGCTTCAGCGATTGAAACACTCGTCGCGTTGTGCAATAACCTTCTCCTCACCATCGCATTGCGCTACGGTGCGTGACTAAGGCGAAGACCCAACAAAAACACGAAAAAATCATTCGTGACGGATGAGCGCGCATTTGAGCGGATCTCTTCATTTGCAATCGTCTCCGTTGCAACACGCGAAATTCGATAAAGCACTGCTGAGCACTGCAGAAGTGAGACAGGAACGCGACGTATCGCCGACGCTGTATCGTGTTGCAGAATAGCGCGGATTCGATTCGCGACTTCGATCAAAACGGCGCCGATTGTGTACATACAGCAAGTGACGTTTCGCGAACCGTTTTATTCGTTTCATTTTCCAATTTGTGAGGAATGAAATGTCAATGTGTGTAGTGTGAACAATATCGGTTGACTGGCCGGGCGTGTTGTTAACTGCTGTGCGTGATTATTTCTAAGCTTTTTTCTTTTTGTGTGTAATGTGAATGTTCTGTCTACTGGTCGATTGCTGAAAGCGCGTTTGATAAAAATTGAAACCTGTGCGTGATAGGCAAGGCGGAGAGATTTCGTCGTTTGGCAGTTGTTGTGAAGTGTGCGTGGTTTGCTCTCAAGTGTTACGATTGAAAATTGTTTTTATCGGTATTTCGCGGACTCAGTTGACTGGCCTCGCGTAGGCTTTTTGTTACTCGCGCTTGACTAACCACCATCGATCGACTCGACAGTGGTGTTTCGTCAATACGCCAGCCATCGAGATTTCCGATTTCAGAACGTCTTTGCCTGCTGTCGATGTGAAACAGGTGCAGGCGCGGTGCTATCATCGTGTGGTTTGAAAAGTAAAAGTGAAATGATAAAAACATAAACAAAGCGCGACCGCGAGCATAGCATAGCAACTGCACTGCCTGCTGCAACAGCCTATGTCGCCAGACAGCATCAGCACACACCCGTCCCATACGTACGTGGACCGCGAAAACGAGCGAAACCTGTTCCGCCTTTTGCCCAGTGCGCACGACCGTTAAAGTAACAGGGAAAAGGCAAAGCACAGCATGCAAAAGGAATAGTGAAAACGCCTAGAGCCTAGCGCCCCCGTCTCAAAGTCATTGCTCCCCGCGTGTTCGCGTGTTCGCGTGTTCGGTTTGTTTGTCATCATAATCATCCGCGCGTCCATCGCGTGTCTGTCTCGTCTCCTGTCGCGGGAAAGAAGGGCATCCTGTCTGGCTGCCTGCATCCAGGACTATACTTGCTGCCAAACTTCGAGACAATCTTCCTCCAGCCTCCTCCAGTGTGTGTTCAGTGTCAGTGGTGCTCGCGCGTTCAAAACAGACAACTCGTGCCGTTCGATTCCAATTATGCCTACTTGGGGATGGTGGTGGCTTCGAAAGTGCGCCCCTTGAGGTGATTCTACAGTCAGTGTTTTGTTGTGCAGACCGACCAGTGGGTGGCCAGGAGGCTGTCGACGAGACGAAGCAACATTTTCTATTTCTGCACCCGTAGGCCGTGTGTTCTGTGTGCAAGAGGTGAAAAGAACGACCGACCCCAACCCCATCGCCGTGCCACATCAGTTGCCCGGCTCTTGGAAGTTTGTGTCATTTTCAGTTGCCGTCTAGCCGGGCGTTGTTTTGTGTCGTCTCGGGATCTCTGTCTTTCTTAAGTTTGTGTATCTTTCCTGTCGAATTGTTGCGTATCCTCTACCCCCTGTGAAACACTCCCAGTGGTCGATAAAAGTGTCCATGCTGGCCAAGCCAGAATCGTGCTAATCAGTGACCATACGGAACGATCGTCCGTCCAATCGATCGATTAAGGACTCTCAATGCGTACAAGTGCCATTGCATCCATAATTAACGAGATTGTGCCCAAGTGGAGTGACCTAAAGGCAGTCAGTATCCAGTGTTGGAGCAAAAACCCGACGAACGGGTAGTCCAACGGACCATCGGCGCGGTGCGAATTCACCTCTCGGCGGGAGGCATAATCGCATAGGGAACGAAAATCCAATTAGACGAAAACGAGCGGGTTGAATTGAGGAGCGTACGCGCTTATCCTCTTTTGTGTTGTTGTGCAATTCGAAATGGCGTCTCCCGCAATCGAATCCATGGCAGACGACAATAGTCACGAACTACAAATGACCAAAGAAAAGGATCCAGCCCGGGCACAGCCTGCAGCCGGAGATGACGACGATGATGCAACAACCATGCACACTCCCATGACGTCGCCAGCTCAGTCTTTCGATGAGCCTGCTACTCCCCAAAAATTATCTATTGCACCAGCCGGTAAAGGCTCTGGATCCGGGTCCTCGACCACAGGTCTCAGTCCCAACACGAGTAACAGCAGCGGTGGCAGTAGTTCCACAGACCCGGATCCAAACGCCACGATACCACAGTGGAAAAAGGAACTAATCCAACGCCGAAAGGCCAACATTGCTCGGACTATTGGAGCTAATCAGATAAAAGGTAAGTCCATTCCACTTGTAACCGATTTGACCACCCACCTCCCAACGTGCTGAGTCACATTCTCTTGCAGCCAATATAAAAGTTTTCCTCTTCTATTCTATTTCTATAGCCAACAGCATAACAATTGCCAATTGTCCAGTGGTCATACCTTTCACGTGTGGCGGGCCTTATCTGCCTCCCCTATACTCCACTCGGACTCGATTGTCACACATTCGTAACTTCATTTATAGCTTCCTAACACGAATTAGCCCATTTAAATGTCGCCTGACCGGGCTCTAGTGGCCACCACACTACACACACCTTCCATTTACGTGGAATATGGTGTCGTTTCAGCCTAACTCGTGTATGCTGTGCTTGTTGTGCTGCATTTGGCTGAAATGAATGGGAAATATGGAAATTGTGGAAAATGCTTGCTCATTTGCACTTGCACAATAATACTGAGTAGCTCTCGAGCTCGAGCGTATATTTAGCAGACCGGCGACGACAACCACGACGCTGGCTAACGTTCTGAAAGTTGTTCTAACAACACAAGCGACATTAATCGCGAGACGTAACGTAATTTGATGACGGAAGCGAAAATTCTATTGAAATGCGATGAAAGTTGAATTTCATGTGAAGGTCTCTTCTGTTTGTACGGTGGCGAGGCGATGTCGTTGCTGTGGGTAGTTGGAATTTTTTTCCTAGAATCTAAACAAAATGGGTTCTGAAAACTTTTTTTTTAAAGGCATTTAGGACAAAAATTAGAAACTTTTCATTCACAACAAAATTCACCCGCCCAGAATGAATATGTTTGCCATTCTGATCCGCAGGGCTGGTGCGTCGATAGGTGAAAGTAGGCGGCCGCCTAGGGAGCAACGCTCAGTGGTGTAAATTTGGCCGATTAAGGGCGCGTACAAAACGCATCGTCATTTATGCGATGAAAAGATTTTAAAACGAAAATGTGTGTTTTCAACGAATCTTTTTTTTTATAATTTTAAAGGTGGGTACTTCATCCTATTTACCCACCCCTAAAATTAGACTACCAAAGCTCCATCCCCTTCGGAATCACGGTATTGCTTCGCATCAGTAGCTTCGGCTTTTAATTCCTTTGTCAACCATCCCTACAGCAATTGAACGCGCTGCATTTAAATTTTGTTGAAACATCGAGTAAACCGAATTTTGAGGGCTTTATGTATGTTCCAAGCTTGTGTCAAGCAGATTTCGCCACACTGTAAATCTGAGGCCAGTGGTGGATTTATCAGTAGGCTGGAGCCTAGGGCGACTGTTTTTATAGGGTGCGTCAAATTTAGGGCAAATATTTTGTGAAAGTAATACATTCAGAGTGCCACTGAAGAACTCAATTAAGAATTCATATTTTCTACAGGTATAACAGCATCCACCACCTTATCCTCGTCTTTTGATACATTTTCGAAGCTGGTAAGGCTTGTTTAGCCCTCAGAGCCATGAAACTGGAAAAGTGTTTCTTGTCATTACTTCAGAAATTCAAATACGGCAAATCAAAATTTTTGCATCTACGTATGTATATAGACAAGGAATTTTAGATCTTTTTTCAGCTCGACACAATACGGCGGAAAATCATATTTCAAATCCGAAAAGTTAAAACGTTAAAAAAAAAGTAATCTGAAATATTGGGCGAGGTTTCGAAATCAAACAGTTATGTTCCGCAAACATGTTCCCTTCCCCTTCAATTCTTTCACTTTACAAACAGATACCGTAAGCGCCACCTTGCGGATTATCACTTGCCCGATTGAAAGAAACTTACCGTCTGACTGTTGAGCCGTGCATCTCCGGCCTCATTTATTAGTGGTATTCGACTGAAACGGACATTGATCCTGTCCAAGTCGAATGAAATCGGATCAAAATTTCCCAAATCGGTAACAGCTGACTATCGTGTCATCTGTCCCCAATGCGATATTCTGAATTACAAATTGCATTTGTAATTATGCACCGTTCGAGATACAATTAAAAGGAACAGTCTCAAGAAATATTAAAATGATTAACTCTGAATAAAGTTTACAAACCAAAAATACTGAATAACAAAATTACATACGGGAAATTTTAGGGAAATTGTTCGCGGAGACATCTGGGGGATTAGTTTGGCATATGATCCAAGTCATACCCTGGATAAATTTCCACGATCATCATTTTGTATGGGATTTCCAATAAATCTGGAAATGATCCAGTAAGTCGAACAGAGCTATAAACTATTTAAACTCGAAATAAAATGCGTATCAGCTCTGAAGTGTCAATCGTCACATTTTTCAGTTTCCGCAAGATGGCGGTAGGAAGAGCAAATCTGATCCGATCGTAATGCCGTTTACAGAGCAAAATAGAAAACAGTTTGCAAAATGCGGCACATTTTGCCAACTGTTTTGTATCGTAACCTCACCCAACAATATTTGGAAATATGACGAGGCGATGTCGTCGCTGTGGGTAGTTGGAATTTTTTTCCTCTTTTCCACCTAATCAAAATCAATCAGCCCATTTCAAAGTAAACTATTAGAAAGTGAAAAGGATTTTGATTGGTAAATTTCGTCAACATTTCATTGGAGTCTGGTAACAAATTCACTCGCCCGAAATCGGAACTGGTATACGAAATGTGCTTAGTCCAAATTTTTTTACAAACATTGATTCCGATCCAGTTGTTTACTGAATCCCTAAAATTGATACTGACTTGCAATATAATAGTCTATGGCTGCGTTGAGAGGGGACCGATTGGACTCTGATGTGTAAATTGTTGGAACGCACACTAATCGATATGCAGTTTGTATGCTTGTATTTAAATTTCGCTCGTAGTTTACGGATAGACGTATTAATGCATTTGACACACATAATAGGCAAATCCTGATTTGTCAAATTGGAATTGGATGGATTGGTTTGGAAATGTAATTCATTCGTCGCCTAAAGCTATGCAATTTAATACATTTCCAATAGTTTCGAGGCAATTAAAACCGTTGAATGAAGAAAGACCACCAAGAACGGCCCACCCCACGTAAATGAGCGTAAATGTGTGACTAGAAGATGCATTCGCCCCTCCTTACTTACCCGTCTGAGGCAACGCACAAGTTGGCTTTTTGAGCTGTTAGCTTGACAAGCGAATGACCATTATTTTCCCCTCTTTCTTAGCCGTTTCCATGGGCGTAGCATTTTTGTTTATTCTGGGGGCAGACAAATTTTGGTATCGATATATCATTCCACTTTTATAATTTCTTAGTATTTAGATGGTCTCAGCAATATTTTAACCCACATATTTCGTAAGAAAATTCCATTAAAGTATATCTACACAATTTATGTTCCCTTCGTATAAGAAAGTGTTGGTGTGGTTGATGGTATATGTGTGAACTTGAGAATGTGTTATAAAAAACCATCAATTGCCTGCGCGTAACATGATTTGTCACTCTGGAGCAGAATAAATTTCTGTATCGATAAGAAACAATCATGACTTTTTTACTTAAAAAAAAACTTTATTTCTTAGTATTTAGAAGGATTCATCAATATTTTAACAGACATATGTATTTGATACTGAATTTCGATTCAAATTTTCGCATAGAATTCATGCCCCCTCTTATAAAAAATTGCTGACGCCTTTGGTGTGTTTGATATATAGGTATGTGTATATTTTGTCCCTTCATCTGATTTAATAATCCCCTTGATGGCTCCGCGATCAATTTCACTTGATTTATTGTTGCTAATTGGTGTTAATCAGTTTTAATATTTCCTGAGACATTTTCCTTTAAATTGTAACGGCGCATAATATCAAATGAAATTGAAATTGTTACCGAAGAGGGAAGTTTTTATTCGATTAAATTTTTCATGAAATGAACGAATTGACGAATCATTGGGCCTGTCCAGACTCTTTTTTCGTCAATTTAACAATTGAAACTTGGGATGTCTGCGCTATTGAAGAAAGGCATTCATTTTTGAATATGATTTACCAATGTTGAATATGTCTAAGTCGAAGAGGAATGGATGGAAAATTGCAACCCACACAAGTCGGGTCTTCTATCGTTTTCCCTTTTAACATTTTTATAATTTGCTGTTTGTGAAGTAAAATTTATCGGTGTTTATGTGTGTACGACTTGATAAAAGGGTGTGTGGGTTGGATAAGTGCTAAAATGTATTGATATTTATTAAAAAAAAAAAATAAAAACGAGACCGCGTTCTAATCGTGCGAATAGCACGATGAATGTATACCCTATACCCATGTACAGACCTAGAAGTCACGCAAAACCCAAAATATTAAATTTCAGTTTTTTTTAGGAGAGATGGTTCAAACCTGACATATCTTATCAAGGTAACCCACAGCTACCATTTGATACTAATTTGAAGTTTAACGCGACATTCTATCAAAAGATATGGCTGAATATAACTTTAAAGGGGAGGTAGGGGTAGGGGTAGTCGAACCTACTCCACTTTCCATCAACTCAAAGTATATGACAGAATGAGGCATTGGTACGGGAACCCTTGATCCGATTTCGCCCATTTTCAATACCGTCCAAAGCAAACATCTGACCAAAATTTCAAGCCGCTAGCTTCATTATTTCAGGAGTTATCGTGCGAACAGACAGACATGGCTTATTCGAATCAGTGACCAACCCTGATCATTTATATATATATTTGTAACGAAAGGACTTGGCCATCCGAAGATGCCCAGGGGACGGAGCCAATGCCTCTACAACCGTGCAGGTTAAGCAATGACGATAGGGCTCCTCAACAAGCGAGCAGCGGCATGCGCTTGCTGTAGCTCAGTTCGGGAGATACGGGCGGGGTTTGCGCCACTCGTTGCCCCTGTCCTTTTACAAAAAAAAAGGTACATATGTCGCATGCCTATGGGTGCACTTCACGAACATAGGGATTAAAATGGGGGAGAAACCGTTTAAATAAGAGCCGACGCGCACAGGTACCATCTTATTGCTGCTCCGTAGACCCGGATGGCGACAGGTCCCGGCCAAACTAAACCCACTAAATATGTTTAACAAATAAACCCGACCTGAGGCGCCCGCGGCCGAATTGAAAATTGTAGGGCGCCTCCCTTAAAATCAAAATTCACCCCTGGAATGGGGGGGGGGGGGGAACTCTACGCGGTAGCAACCATCACGGTAATACAAAAAAAAGTGGGTGGTGACTTCGTCGCGGATGATCTCTATTCATCAATTCATCGGGGAGCTTAAGAAAATTACGCGGCGACAAGACCGAAATCAATTTTTAAACAACACAGCAACAAAACTAAGAAGACTCAACACAACAGACACTGACACCGGCATTTATCTGTCCACAAGTCGGTTTCCGCCTTCTGGCCGGATGTTTTGGAAGGTATCCACAGCGTTCTTCTTCTGCCGTCCTTCTTCTCCAGCAATCCTGACCCCTTATTTTTTCTCTAGCCGTCACTCCGTTATTTCTTAACCGCCATCCTCACCCGCGTGTCACCTCCATGACATCTCGCACCCAACTCCTCGAAGTTGATCGCGTCTCCGGCCACCATTTTTCGGACCAGCTGTTCCGACCGCTCAGTGATTCCGACACATAGATGTCCATTTTTGGATCTGGCGGGATTTGCAAAAATATTAATGATTTTAAATTAATTAAATCATCAATATTTGTGAAAATGCTCATTTTCCAAAAATAGACACTTATGTGTCGAAAACGGTTCGTTACAACTTTGCCATATCTCCGGTGGCTCCTTTGAGGTGTTACATAATATCGGCGTAACAAAAACAATATACCCTATACCCTCTTCCAGGTATAGGGTATAATAAACTGCTGCTCATACAAAAAACACCATCTATTCATATGAAAAAAGGTATTATTTTTGTGTCATGAACCGAGTCGCGAGAAATATCTTAACGATAAATTATGAAGAATAGTGGACAGAATTAGGCATTCATCTCTTCTGGTCACATATTGCAATAAATGACAAGTTCAATGTTGGAAGAGCAAACAAACGAAACTTGAAGACGATAGGGAAGAGGAAGGCGCACAGGTGTGGACATAGCTAATTAATGCATTTGGCACACATATGTAATTCTGATTCGTCAAATTGGAAATGGTTGGATTGGATTGGAAATGTTATTCATTCGTCCCCTAAAGCTGTGGATTATGATGTACATATTGCCAATAGTTCCTAGGCAATCAGAGACAAAGGACAAGTTTGATCATTAGGTTGTCAACTTGACAACCGAATGACCATTATATTTCCCTACGATCATGAAAATACAAGGATCGATACATAGACATCTTTCACTCTACGAGCGAAGGGTATATGAACGACAGCTGGTAGGTCAATGCTCCCGACGTTTAATACTTTCTGAGACATTTCCCGTTAAGGTCGATCGACACTTTTCAGTCATCAGTCACAGTCATTTTCCATACAAGTTGACAGGCTTTCAATTAACTGACAATCTGCCAACTTGTATGGAAAATGACTTTGACTGATGACTGAAAAGTGTCGATCGAACTTTAAATTGTACCTTCCACGGCGCATAGTAACAAATGAAATTTCCAATTAAAAATATCGCGTTGGGGATTGATGACACAACATTCAGCTGTTATAGAAGAGAGAAGTTTAGATCCAAATGCATTTTCTTGACTGTGACAACATTTATATAAGTGTGTCGCTACGTGTGAAATTATATGTTCAGTCTTGCTCTCTTCTGGGTGACTGGACACTCGGAGGACATCGCAGGTAACGAGCAAGCAGACGAGTCAGCGAGACAGCGTCGCACATTGTGTTGATATCTGCTATAAGTTGATATCTTAAAAAACATACTCTGTTCTTCACATCTAATTCTTTAATTTAAATAAATCCGAATATTATCCAATTTTTTTTATTAAAATTTCATTTCAAAATCATAAAATCTGAATGCAATATTGCTAGCAGAAACAGTTATTTATAATTCAGCCTTGGTACACATACTGTGCAAACCACAGAGGAAATCAATTCGCCACGATTACCCAAATCGAATTTAGTGGTCAAAATAAAAATTGAATCAATTTTCCATAAATGGAAGGCTTCTAAATTGGCATTCATCCGGAAATGTGAAATTATATTCGTACTTGAATAGTATAGTAGTAACCCATATAATCGATTGTCCATACTTGTACAATACATTATGTATGGCAACCAGCAGTGGAGTAAACCAGTTGAAATATTCAATCATCCTGAGGTGGACAAGTTCTGCAAACTGGAGGAGGTGTTTCAATAATTCCGAATCCATAATCAATATTTTAACCCTACATGATTTCGAAAATATTAAAATGCGTACATCAATTTATATACATATACGATAAAAGAAAATTTAATGGTTTTAGCCATACTTCCGAATAACTGCTATCAAAGGTTAACATGTTTCCTATTCAAGTAGCCGTGACAACCGGCTGTTGTTGGTACCGATATGAAATTTCCATTTATCTTTTCGTACACATATTTACAATATTAAAATTAATTGTGGCGTCAAGAGCATTGGACACAACCTTGTCAGCATATATACGAGTACAGTGCCACTTTTGATAACATGGTGGGTGTGTTGATAACAATTCTTTATATTTTATATGTGTATACATATTTTCTTTTTCCATTAGAACAATTGCTAAGATTCAATTGGAAGTATAGAAGATGAAAATATTAAACATGTATAAGGGAATATTAATGGGAGTAAAACTATATTATATCGTTGGGTTTCCCACTTTGATTGTCTCGTTAAAGGTTTGTGTTCGCAGAGACGACTCGGCGATCTTAGTGTAGCATCTAATTCCGAGCCCTATTTGGAATGTGGCAATCTTCCTTGTCTCGACTAAGACCTCAAGGAACATGTCTGTATAGAAAATAAACGCATATAGTGCTCAGAACCAGTGGTTTAACTGCAGTCGCTGAGCGTTCATCACATGAGTTGTCTCTACGAACACAAAATAAGATATCTCAGTATTGTCAAAGATTTTAAATAAAGTTTCACCTAAGTTTTGCGTCTTTTAACGTCGAAATGGTTTTTTCAATACAATTTTGTTGAATAATTATATTTATGTATGAACATTTGTGCAAAATATGCATGTCAGTTGTAAGCAAGAAAAAATCAGTTCTGTATTTTATTTTCTTCAACATTATAATTGAATTTATTAAAAAAAAAGTGTGTTGCGATACCCCATATCGATTTTCACTTATTTCCCGGTAAGAATCGTGCATGCAAACATACCACTTCAGCAACTCGACATTTTTAAATATGCCATCGATAAGACACAAAAAACACGAGCGTCGTACATATTAAAACAATGAAACAAAATGCGTTTTTTATTGGTTTTCAGGCATCGATTCATCTAGCAGATTTACGCAAATATAACACAACATAACACCAGAACCCTTGTGGTGCTTAAAAGTAAATTTTATATACTACATACATATGTACATATATATAAAATCGTATACGATCCAATATTAGAGAGATTTAGGAAGTCATAAAACGGTTGTGGTGTACGATTCGGCATTATAGTGCAGTCATATTAGCATTTCAAATAGAAAAAAATAGAGTAAGGCTAATTTTTGTTGTTTTTGAATCAGTGGGCTCCCAGGAATCTAAAGCTCATTTTGCTAAAAAAAAATTTGATCGAAAAGGCCCCAAAAAGGATACTTTTTAATCCTTGACCGGGGGTCGGCATGTGGGGCATCAAATCAAAGGAGACGTCGAGTACATTACTTATCCGGTATTTGTTTTTTGTTTCAAGGACCCTCAACTGAATAAATCGAGATTAAATGGAAAATTATTGTGTTTCCCGTGTATCTTTCCAAAGCCATAATTACGAGAATAATTCAAGTTGTCACTACGTTTCTCACTTTTCCGAATCTATAATAGCTTTAAGCTTCTACCATTAAATTTGCTAAGAAAAAAATTATCGGAAAGCTTTGAGAAAGGACATAAAAGGACACTAATTACAAACCTTGATATCAAAGAGAACGTCGAGTACATTCCATATCGGGTGTTTGTTACTTGTTTCAAGGACCCTCACATGAGAAAATTGGGATCAAATGGAAAATTTTCGTGTTTCCCGTATCTGTATCTTTCCAAAGCCCTAATTTTTCTTTTAAGCGCGACTTATTCCATTTAGTGTCCTTGAAACAGGAAACAAACACCGGATATGCAGTGCACTCGACGTCCTCTTTGATAGGACACCCCGCATGCTCACGTACGATCAAGGTTTGTAATTAGTATCCTTTTATGTCCTATTTCAGAGCTTCCCGATATTTTTTTTCTTAGTAAATTTAATGGTACAATCTTCAGTTATTATATATTCGGAAAAGTGAGAAACGTAGTGACAGCTTGAATTACTCGTAGTTATGGCTTGGGGAAGATACACGGGAAACACAATAATTTTCCATTTAATCACGATTTATTCCGTTGAGGGTCCTTGAAACAGGACAAAAACACTGGTTTTTACAGAGCTTCAAAGCGGTACCCTTAGTTTTTATCCGAATGAGCTGATTTTTGGTAGGTGGGGTGACTATGACCTCCAATCGCAACAAACGAAAATTTAGCACTCTGCTCCAATTTTGGGGAGTTATGAACATGCAGTTTTGACAAATTCAAAGGGGGGGGGGATAATGGGGGTCCTTGACCGGAGCGACTCAATGTTTACCTTAAAATGATCTTGAACTTATTGTGAATACTTACACAAAATCTTACGGCTGAACTAGTATTATTTCAAAAATTATGGAGCTTTTAAAAAAGGTCTAAAATGAAAATATTCTAATTTTTGTTCTATTCTAACGCTGAAATATTCAATTTAACTATAATTTGTTATATATCATTACCTTAGAGAAAGCATAGTAACCCATGCCATGCGTTAGTCCAGAGTGGCCATCAGAAAATAAAAATGGCACCGTTTTCACACTATTGCATTTCATAGTATGCGTGAAAATTTTATTCAAACGTCAATTTTTTGTTTACAATTGAGAATATAAAATCCGCGTAATATTTATTACTCTCTTAAAATGCCAACGTGATATTTAACCCTTCTGTTGGCGTATAGATCCAGACCGACCATTGGTACTATATCTTGATGATAAATATCGTTCAACAATATTTTCCACTCCTTTCCATATATATCTCAAAGGAACCGACGACAAATGCGATCAGACGTTCGGCGAAATGTAAACTATATCTAAAGAAACAAAAAAATGGCGCATCAACGTATAGTATAGTGACTTTAGCTCTAGACCCAAACATAAAAAAAAGAGCTGACTTTTGATGCCAAATTATTCTATGGCCTGACCGCAATACACAGTAAAAAGTGAGACTTTTTTGCGCGTCACGTTTGGGGGGGGGGGGGGGGGGGGAGGGGGTGGCAAAGGGGTGAAATTATGGTTTTTCGTCAATATCTTGTTAACTGTAATATTTACAGCAAAATGTTCTGAGGACGACTTAAACTACACAAAATTTCCTTTCTAATGATATATTATATCATATACCTTCTCTTGGCAGATTATATACTAGACCTTAAAACTTTTGGTGTAATTTAGATTTTTTGATAATTACATTTGGAGCTCTAGCTCCTGAAGTAATTTAATTGGAGCCATGGTAATTGAGATAACTATTCCTAACAATATATAGCTGTCCCACACGGAGAGTCAGGCTGCCCTGACAAAGCATTCCCCTATACCCCCTATTAACATTTAAAAAAAAGACATGCCTGTAACTTTTCGCCGAATCACAGCAGGCGGGAAAAATTTTGGTAAACGTTAAGGCTAAGTCCCATTAGACCCTCCACCAAATATTACTTCGATCGGATTAAAACAAAGGATACCTCCCATACAAATTATTCAAATTCAATGCCACTAGTTTATTAAGAAATAAGGGAACAAGTCAACCAAAATTAAAGTTTTGCTCGTAGGCAATTTTCCGGTCATTTTGTATGGAAGGTACCCTTTGTTTTAATCAAATCGAAGTAATATTTGGTGGAGGGTCTAATGGGACTTAGCCTTAACGTTTACCAAAATTTGTCCCGCCTGCTGTGATTCGGCGAAAAGTTACAGGCATGTCTTTTTTTTAAATCTTAATAGGGAGTATAGGGGAATGCTTTGTCGGGGCAGCCTGAGTCTCCGTGTGGGATAGCTATATATTGTTAGGAATAGTTATCCCAATTACCATGGCTCCAATTAAATTACTTCAGGAGCTAGAGCGCCAAATGTAACTATCAAAAAATCGAAATTACACCGAATGTTTTTAGGTCTAGTATATAATCTGCCAAGAGAAGGTTTATGATATAATATCTCATTAGAAAGGAAATTTTGTGTAGTTTAAATCGTCCTCAGAACATTTTGCTGTAAATATTACAGTTAACAAGATATTGGCGAAAAATCATAATTTCACCCCTTTGTCACCCCCTCCCCGCCAAACGTGACGCGCAAAAAAGTCTAACTTTTTACTGCGTAATGCGGTCAGGCCATAGAACAATTTGGCATCAAAAGTCAGCTCTTTTTTTGGATGTTTGGGTTTCATCATTTTTTCATCTAAAATCACTATACTAGTAAGAGTGTGTATACTGTTTCAAGATCCAAAATTAAACCTCTTCAAAAATTAAGATTGATTTCACAGAAAATTCAGCTACACCTTAGGCATAATAGCTCGTAGGCGACGACAGAAGGGTTAATAATTGCATCGACAATATTTTGATGTTTGAATTATTTCGTGGAGTGTAATGTAATAAATTTGGAGTCAAACACATATGGGTTGTGTGATCACATAGCCATTCTGGACTAACGCATCGCATGGGTTACTATGCTTTTTCTAAGATCATTACAAAGGTAATTTTATGTAGTTTATGTCGTCCTCAGACCATTTTTCTGTATCTCTTACCGTTATTGAAATAATCGCAAAAAAAAAAACGAAAAAATGCCCCTTTCCCGCCTTTTTTAAGGTTGCGGACCCCCAATCGGTTGGGACTTTTAATGCCGTAATGTGGGGACCATCCCCAACCATAATCCAAAAAAATTTCCGATGTAGGATTTTTGCCGACCAAATATTATGCCATTTTTCTTAGACTAACAAATTTGTCAATTGATTTTTTTAAATTTTCGATTTTTTATTACGTTTTTAAAATCTTCAAGGTCCCGTGTGCTACCCTGTAGTAGTAGTTAAGTACTGCGTTTTTCACCTGGTTATTAAACTATGAGCAAAATTTCAAATATGTAGAGATACAGTGCTACAGATACGTATGGGCGCACTTCTTTTTAACTACTCGTATATTGCAACTGATAAAGTTGAAAACTCTATGGCCGAGTTTCTGATAGCTCTTATTCAGTACCTGTCGGCTGATTAGTCTTATCGCGTAGAGAAGACACAAACCATATTCAGAAAGCTTTTCCATTTTATTGAATGGATTTTTTGTTTATTTTGCATAGCTACGCCATATTTTGCTTGGTTAAGCCATCATCTTAGATTGAGAAAATCATTGCGCACTTTGATCCAACAGCGTAAATAAGCAAAAGATAACATAACTATGCAAAATTAACAAAAAATCAATTCAATATAATGGAGAAGCTTTTTGAATATTGGGTGTGTCTTCTCTAGGCGATAAGGCTAACCATTCTATAAGATCTACGAGAGAATGGGCCTATTTCTATTAAATTTCTGTTATGTACAACTACATTTTTCCTAAAGCTTTATTTGCTGTTATTTTTTTATTTGCCATTTTATTGGTATCACAGCCGTTAGCAAATGGGATGTTCAATACTCGACCCGATTCCTAACAAATCCACAATGACGTAGCGTGGATGGTTAATAATATGCGACTTATAAATAAATATACATAGTTCGATCAAATTAGGAGTTAAACGTTTTTTTTTTTATTATATAGAATCGATCCTGTTAATTCGACATTTTTCTGAGTGATGTATCACTGTAAAATGACATAGCTGATAGTGGTGAAATGGGAGAAAAATATTTCGTCATTTTTTAACACAAATTAACTTCGATACATCAAATTAAATTAACGATTTCGCAATCGAAATTGTCGCTTTGATAACTCAAATCAAGTGATTTTCAGAAGCATTAACTTGACTGGGTAAAATATAAATTTCATTTGCGAAATTGTTGATTTCATTGGATGTATAGAAAATTTGCGTTGAGAAAAAAGTCAATTTGGCTTAAAAATGGTTTCGTTCAGAATTCTCACATTATTCCAATATGATCGGTAAAACTGATTAGTATTGATGTGATCAATTATAATTATGTATACATTTATAGCGATTCATTCGCCCAGCTGTAGGACAATGCAGATTCCCTCATTCTAATAGTAAATGCAAATTAGAGACATAAAAGTGTCTACAGGCCGCAATGCAATTTAGAGTGCCAACGTAAAGTTGTACATTCATTCAATCAGAGTCTGACTGAAAGCATCTTATCTTTGTTTCTTGAAATTAATCAATAAGATTTTATTAGATATGGCATCTGTGTTCTTGATTTGCATTTTCAATTTCAAAGCATTTGCTCTGAGACTTACAGTTTAGGCCAGGGAATGGCTGGGAAAGATTCTCAGTAAAAAACACACTTGGTTGGGATATGGAAATGCTTGTCTATATGTATATGGAAACTTTATGAATGACTATATGACTAAGATTTTGCAATTGATCAATTATAATTGTCTGGAATTCTTAAAAGTAGAAGAAAGTTAAAATAACGTTGTATGTGTCATACTCGATGCAATCTGTAACAACGAGTATTTTTAATTGATTGGGCACATGTTTTTACGAAATGGGAAAGTCACTCTGAATCATCACAATAAAGACTATATAAATATAAGAATATTGTTTTTATAATTTAAAAAAAAAGGTAATTTTTTCTATTAAAATACTAAATCTATGTCGAGCCGCCTTTCACTATTCAGGCCACCAAAAACCAATATGTATATACATAATAGTTAAACTTAAGGCTGATAACAACAAGAACGTGACAATGAATTAGCTAAATACAATTGTCAATAAAATACTAGACACGATGTTATCTATGCTTATCAAAGCGAGAATCACAGACTTGTGAAAGTGTCTTATACAATAGATTTACGTACTTATTTCATTTTATTCTTTTCGGATGCTCTTAAGTCAAGAGCACACATATTCAATGATAATAATATGAGTACGCCTTATTAGTACCAAGCCGCCTTAACCAAATTGATGAGTATGTATTTCTTATTTGGTTTCACAGAATCGGGGTCATTTAGCAGCAGTATGCGAAAATAGATTCTTACATAGAAATGAGTTAGCATTATAACTATGGGCGGTAATTGTCGTCGTATTTATATATCTGTAAAAAATGTTGAAAAACAGTGTCGTTTTCCCAAATCAATGCTTGGAAGTTTTGGGAATATTTCCAGAGAATGCCGCGCTTTTACTTTTCAATACGAAACCCGATAAAATTACTAAATTTCTACCACAAGTAAAATGGAGCGCGGGACTCCGCGTTCGAATTTTTAATTTTCCTATGAGCCTTTAAAAAAAAATGGGCCTCTGTTTCTAAAATATATTTTTTTGGTAATTACATATACATATGTACATCTAGATAAAAGATAATTGTTGTTGCTTGGAAAAATTTCCGCAGTGGTCGGCAAGCTTTGATAATAAGCTAAATAGCCAAATTCAATAATCCCCCAGAAAGATATAATATATGTATGTGACCGGGATAGTTAAAATGGGACTATGTATCTGGTAAAGACAAACCGAGTAAACGATCGATAAAGAAATCAAGTCGGAGCATAGTGCTTAGTTGTTTTTTCTTGTGATCTGATTTGAACCTGGACTGTATATACTTTCGATGATCCTGACTTGGATGCTGTGATCGGAAACCATTGAATTTCTAGTACATGGAATGCGCATACAATATGAAAATGTCTTCAAAAAGTGGCTCCAACATCTGGGTAAACTTTTTGAATATTTAGACCAGATTTTCAAATGTATACTAGTCGACGAGGTGTTTAATGTCAGTTCTCGAACTGTCACCGTCAAAAATTAATATGTACACAGAGAAAAAAATCGTTATAAAATCAAAAATAATAGCTATGATTCAAAAATTTTCAAATATGATTTGGCTCCATATACGTTTACGTTTAATTCAAAAATGTTTCATTTTGAATCAATAGTGGAAATTTTAAAGTGATTGTTGTATGTACTTTTAAAATTGCTGCATGTCAAATCAAAATTGAATATCACTTTATTTTCAAAGTGATTTCACTTTATTTTAAAAGTGTTTCACTTTAAATTTAAAATGTTTTGATTGTAAGATTAAAAAAGTGAAAAAATATTTTTTTCTTTATTTTTTTTTTAATTATTTTTTTCATTTTTTTTATTTTTTTTTTATTTATTTTTTTATATTTTTCTATTTTTTTTATTTATGTTTATTTTGACAATATTTTAAAAACTTTATTTTCTCACTTTGCTTCTACTGGGAATCGAACCGGGTACCTATCGTTTCGTAGTCCTACTTCCTACACCTAAGCTATCGGAGATTACTAGCACTGAACAAAAAAGCGGCGGGCTTACACTGCTCGTCATCAGATTAGCACACCCCTTCGCATGAACAGTTTTGGCTGATTTCCAACCAAACTAATAGAGCTAAAATTTGGAAATTATAACTGTTAATAGTATATTCAATTCTAAATTAATTAAAACAAAAAGTATTGGGTTTTAATTTTTTAACATTGTTTTATAATCGTTTTTCGAAAAAGAACACACAAAATAGCCATTTAAAATTTGTCATCAGGATAGCACATGTACTTAATTTCTTTTTCGTCTATCTTCCACAATTAAAGACGTAGGACCCCTATTTTTTTGTGGTTGTTTGAGTAAGATATTAACTTTAATATGAATAAGAGAAAATTATTATCTGCGGATGAGGGATCAAAATTTAAGGCTTACAAGGAGTCAAGGCGGTCAAAAAGTGAAATTTCGAGAAAAAATTAATAAAAGTCGATAAGTTGAATCCGAATTCGTGTGTAATAAGTAGCATTAAGATAAAAATAACAGAGGCGGTAAGAATTGAGTATTTGTCAATCTCTATGGGAGAGTAATTTTGAGAGAAGCATCCAGTCCTCATGACTCGGTCGCAAGGATTATGGTAAATTTTGACAGTAAGGTGAGCCTATTGTTCAAATAGTGGTACAAAAATGCTCCACATCTAAAGAAACTAAAACTAAAGGAAAATGCGCTTAAATTAAACTCGAGAGCACTTGACATGTAATAAAGAATGGCGCTATGTTGTCTTTTCGAATAAAAAGAAGTATCATCTCAGAGTATCACTTGGCCCTCGAGACCATTACACAATCTGTCCGACAATGAATGCGATCCTAATGGTGTCCTTCCTATCAAAGATCCTGGAAGTAGACATTATAACTTTGTTACTCTTCTAAAGTGAACTTCTTTTTATCCGAAAAGATAACATACCGCCATTCTTTGTTCCATATCAAGTGTTCTCATGATTAATTTTAACGTATTTTCCTTCGGGGAAAGTTAAGTTGGAGTTTATTCTTTAGTTTTAGTTTCTTGAAATGTTGAGTTTTATTATCACTGTTTGAACAAAAGATAGGCTCGCCTTAATGTCAAAATTTACCCTAATCCTTGCGACCGAGTCATAAGACCGGATGTTTCTCTCAAAATTACTCTCTCATAAGGATTGACATGTACTCAATTCTTATCGCCTCTATTATTTTTACCTTAACGCTACTTATTACACATGAATTCGGATTCAACTTATCAACTTTTATTAATTTTTTCTCGAAATTTCACTTTTTGACCGCCTTGACTCCTTGTATGCCTTAAATTTTGGTCCCTCTTCGGCAGATAATGATTTTTCCTTATTCATATTAAAGTCAATATCTTACTGAAACAACCACAAAAAATTGGGGGTCCTACGTCTTTAATTGTGGAAGATAGACAAAAAAGAAATTGCATGTGCTATCCTGATGACAAATTTTAAATGGCTATTTTGTGTGTTCTTTTTCGAAAAACAATTATAAATCAATATTAAAAAATGTGAACACAATTCTTTTTGTATTAATTAACTCAGAATTGAATAGACTATTAACAGTTATAATTTTGAAATTTTAGCTCTTTTAGTTTGGTTGGAATTCAGCCGAAACTATTCATGCGAAGGGGTGTGCTAATCTGATGACAAGCACTGTATGTACATGTGACGGACACAGCCTTCAAAATGAAACAACTTTAAAACAAAGTTGAACATATTTAAATCGATGTTTCAGTCATTTTTGAACAGATCATTAAAGTGAATCATATTAAATTTAATATAAAACTATTTGTTTTTAAAATGATTTATTGATGTGATCCAATTTTGTTTTCAATATGTTTCACTTCAAATTTAAGTGATGATTTTTTTCTCTGTGATTGGCACTACCCAGCAAACAATTTTATCGTTTTGTTCGAAAAATCACAAAAATTATACGAAAACCATATCATTCAAATGAAAAATTTATCGTAAACTTGTCTCCCGGACGAAAAATCGCTTTATCGTCATCAATATGTCAGGAATGTGACTCCTTATAACGAAATATCTTCTTATTATTGCAAGGATGATACAATTCCTTACAACGAGCAAATAAAACGACTAATTTATACCCATAATTCGTTATCTTAGGCCGTGTTTTTTTTACATTGGGGGCAGGTTTTCTAACCCAGACGCGCAAAAAAAAGCGAGGGTAGCATCCAGGTTAAATTTCAAATTGTCACGTAGGCATTGTCATTAATTTCAAAACATTGCTCAAAAATATTAAAGGCCCCTTTTCACTTTCCAAACGCAAAAGTTAACATGTAATTTTTATTAATGAAAACATATTTTTATGTAGGAATCATAATTTTGTTAGAATAAGAATTCGACGAACAACATTTTTAACATGAATTTACAAACAAAAACTATATTTTTTGCACACACTTGTATGTTGCATGTGAACTATACCTTAGAGCAGTACTTCCCAACCGGTGGGGCGCGCCCCCTAGTGGGGCGTGACGGTTGGCAAAGGGGGGCGTGGGCTCAAGTCGAGTGTTTATGTGATGGATTATATTACAACGGCCATGAGCTGGTAAAATTCTTCAAATCATGAACGAAATTTCGAAATCGCTGCAACCACAATATATTAGTGAGAAGCCTCTGACCAAAGTCCGTTTGATGATGATCGCTGATATTGTTTTAAGAATAAAGACCGAGGGAAAAACCTGGAGTGCCATACCTGTTAAACTTGAATGAAATTGAAATGATGCTTCATAAAATACATGTAGTCACTCATTGATTTCAATTTTGCTTGTTGACGCACCGCTGAGCCAAAAAAATGGACCTCGCCAAGGAAAATGAGTTTTTGGTCTAAAACCGGATCTTCAGGCAACATTTTCAGCGCGCAATAATCGTCTTATCAATTCTTGACCCAATGTAGGGCCAAATCTAGCTCTCCGGCAATATCCAATTCAGCTGTGGCCGCTACGGTTGCTACGTTTTCTTCACTTCGTATCAGTAAAACTCAAACGTTGCCATGGTGTGACAAATCGCCCGCTTGATCGTCTTGATATATATAACCATTTTCAGGACAAAAACACCATTTTCTTAACACACAACACAAATTAACTATATGTACATACATCAAATAAAATTTACGATTTCGCAAATGAAAATAACGTTTTTACAAGTCAAATTCATCATTCAGCAAATCACTTGTCATTATCAAATCGTTAATTTGTCTTGTTAAAGCGTGAATTTCATTTGAGAGATCGTTAATTTGACTTGTTAAAGCGTTAATTTAATTTGTGAATCGGTAATTTCTTTTGATGTATAGTTAATTTGTTTTGAGAAAATGGTGAATTTGTCATGAAAATGGTATAGTTTAATTGTGGAATCAATTCAATATTCAAATGAGCTAAATGTAAGCTTTGGAACTGCTAATAAATTTAAATTGCGAAAATAGTATCCAAGCTGATCTGGTTAGTCCAAAGTCTGTATGAGATTTTTCCAATGATACAAAATGTCTCTTATTATTTGTCAACGTGGCGAATTCTTAACAAAAGAAATAGAATGAGCTGGAAATGCCTTCTTCCGTTTTTGAGCGAAATTTTCGTTGGGGGCGCCAGATTCTGCTAACCTTGCAAGGGGGGCATGTACTGAAAAAGGTTGGGAACCCCTGCCTTAGAGCTTTTCATTTCAAAATTGAATTTTTGCTAGTCATTGAAAACGTATTAGAAAATAATTGGGATTGCATACATTTAGGCGAGTTTTGGAAAGCTCATTAAATCTGGATAGCAATATAATTTCTAACCTGAATAAAGCGTTTGTATGAAAATTTAGTGTTTGTATGAAAATTACCCCGGATAGTGTAGGTTAACTAATTAAAAAACACGGCCTTAGATAGCTCAGGTGTAGGACGTAGGACTACGAAACGATAGGTGCCCGGTTCAATTCCCAGTAGAAGCAAAGTGTTAAAAGTTAGCTAAAACGGTAAAGTCTAAAAAAAGAATAAAATAGAAGAAAAAAATGGAAAAAATCATATTTTTTTTTCACTTTTCTAGGCATTAGTCGAGTATTGCCAAATTATCTTCCTGGCGAATTAATATCGGTCACTATTCCTTCCCGAAGGGAGTGACGCCTTTAATCCGAATTCGACATGAAATTTGAGAAATGTTTTCGAGCAGAAGAATTGAATTCGTATCGCGGATGATAGAAATTGTTTGCTGGGTAGTGTCATTTCAAGGCTTGTTTTATTTTCAGCGCTTAAGTCCTCCGGCACCCATTTCACCATACCTAATCAGGACTATAACAGGCAGGCGTTTTACGAGATTAGGTACGGATAGAGTCCTCTTAGCGCCCCACCACCCCTATCGCCTGAAGAGACTAGGCTCCCGAGAGCCACAAGACCGATACTAGCCCGCAGCGTAGGTCGAAATTTTGTTCGTGCCTCAATTTTTACCTATCTCTACCCGGAAATTGAGAACATTTGTCCGGGCTGCGGTGGTGCACCTCGCGATGTGGACCACCTGTTCCGATGCGCCGCTACACTCACTATCCACACTCCGAGGGCGTTATGGGACTCTTGCAGCTGCTACGTTCTTGTCGCTTGAGACTATAGGGATGAATAGACCTCGTGAGTGAAATTTTTGTCCACTGCGATTTTCTCAATGAAAATGTATACTTACTGTCGTGGAATATGGGGCAAATGCTGGGGAATCGGAGTTTCAGAAGCTACCATCCGAAAACGTTTCACTTCATCGTTGAAAATATCTTATGATAGAAAACTAATACATAAAATGGCCGTGAAAAAATACGGAACCATTTTCGAATTGATGCTTATAGAGTTTCCCAGCAATTGATACATACATATTCCACGACACTAAGTATACAATTTCATTGCGAAAATCGCAGCGGACAAAAATTTCACTCGCCAGGTCTATACATCCCTTATAGGCGAGAACAACGACGAAACGTGAGCCGCGACTACGTCCAAAACCAAAAACATTTAGAATTTAGACCAAAAAAGTTTATCCAGATGTTGGGACACTTTTTAATTGGTCTGAGCGTATTCCGTGTTCTATAAATCCAATGCCGGAAACCTACTAAGGCATTAAGATAACAGTAAATCCAAATATGTATACCAATTTAAATTGCAATTCCGATGCAATTCCTTTCAATTGCTTGACTTGATTCTCTTCGGGGGCCAATTTCAATGAAACATAAATTCATAGTTGTTTATCAGAAGGACACTTTATATCTAAAAGCTTATACTGATCCTATGGTTGAATGCCCGTAAGGACAAAAGGTCCTTTTTGGCTATAGAATTCCAATATGGGCAATATGGATATCAAAGTACTGGACTTGGTGAGACGAATGCCCCAGAATACGAATAATATATTTTTGAATTCTCCGGAAAGGATCTTTTCTCCTGAGAAGGACATTTTTCGAAAATAAAGGCAAGATGGGTTAGAAAAAATCATTGGATCACTATGAGGACACTTGGATGAAGTTTGGTTAAGATTCATTCCTAAAGAAAAAAAGATTTTTTCAAAGAACCTAACTTTCTTTGTATGACATGGGGATGCCGTAGTATTCCGATTTCATTCGTTCCTAAATATGTTTTGAGGCTTTACTGGGAACACATTTGGGTAAAGTTTGGTTAAGGTCGAATTAAAAAGAAAAACTTTTTTCTTAGACGAACCTAATTTTCAGGGGTTTTTCATGACGCCATGGTCCGATTCCATTCGTTCCAACATATATACAGCGTACACTAAAAATAACCTTGTATAAAAAATGTCAGCCCGATAGCTTCAACACTGAGGGATTAGCTTGTATTGCAACAGGCAAATAGACAGACAGACGGACATCGCTCAATCGGTTTCCGTCATCACACTGACCAATAATAATACAGTAGACTCGCGAAAACTTGAACTAATAAAAACAAGACAAGTTCAAGTTAAAGATTTGTTCAAGTTATTGGATAGGAATTTTTTATTTAAGTTTAGTGTTAACACAGTGCACAAATGCTTACATTAAGTAAATAGAATTGAAAGTTGTCATGGGTCACTTTGTATGGGAGATACCCTTAGTTTTTATCGGAATGAGCTGATGTTTGGTGGGTGGGGTGACTATGACCTCCGATCGCAACGAACCAAAATTTAGCACTCTGCTCCAATTTTGGGGGGAGTTATGGACATGCCGCTTTGATCAATTTAAATGGGGGGATAATGGGGGTCCTTGACCGGAGTGACTCAGCGTTTACGTTAAAATTATCTTAAACTTGCTGTTAATACTTGTACAAAATTTTACGGCTGAACTAACATTATTTGAAAAGTTATGGAGCTTTTAAAAAAGCTCTAAAATGAAAATATTCTAATTTATGTTCTATTCTAACGCCGAAATATGCGATTAAACTCTAATGTGTTATATATCATTGCAAAGATAATTTTATGTAGTTTTTTTCGTCCTCAGACCATTTTTCTGTATCTCTTACCGTTTTTGAAATAATCGCAAAAAACCGAAAAAATTCCCCCTTTCCCCCCTTTTTTTAAAGGTTGCGGCACTTTTTTTAGGGTGCAAAGTTCATAATCGGAATCAGCGCCCCATAATACATAAAGAAAGAGTGAGAAAAAAACTTCTGTATTTTTTTCACGGATTGGTACTAAATCGACACGATATTACTGAACTACTATCACAATGAAAAATTTGATGCATACCTGATGTACAAATGATCGGTGAAACCATTGATGAAAAATGACGGCTGTCATCCAGGCTGAAGCAGAATGTTTGTACTCTACAGGGAGTGTACAATTTTTAAAACAGCGCGGATTTTTTGATTTTCCTATTCCAAGCGGTTTAACTTTGTGCGTTCCTGAAGCGTTCGTACACAAGAATACGGTTATTCTCTGCTTGTCTACTTTTCGACCTGGTGAACTTTTTTCTTCTGCACCAACGTACGTTTTATCGGGCAACATCTTTCAATAAAGAGCTGTTTCGTCCGCATTGTATAGCTGGTTCATCTCCAATTTCAATTCTTTAATTTTTTCAGACAAATGGTTTGACTAATTCTGGCTTTGATGACAGTGCTTCGCCTGCTATTTTAAGAAATCGGATTCCGTAACGGTTTTTAAATTTTTGCAACCAGCCATCACTGGCATTGAAATTTCCATGATCTTTGTCTTCACATCTTTGGTGGAAATGTTTCACTTTTTCTTTTAAGATGGTCCCAGTTACCGGAATATGCCGACGCCTTTGATCCAGGAACCAGTTGTACAGCAAACGTTCGGTGTTTGGAAACTTTGCTTTTCGCAGGGTTTTTCTTTTCCCAGGTCCAGTATAAGTTGATAATATTGCCAAAATAATCGAACTGGATTGTTTTTTGATATGGCAAATTGTTGACTTGGCCACTTCATATTTTTTAGCCAAGGATGTTACAGTAGCTCCGTTTTTCAAGGAGTCAATAATTTCACTCTTCTAAGCAAGGCTTGGACAATTTAATTTGTGTCCTTTATGAAGCGCCATCACGTATATAAAATGCACACACAAACTATGAATCAACTTCAACTTCCGAACACACTAAGGATAGCTTTGAAATGAAATCCTAACAGAACCAATTAACCGTAAATAAACCGGTTTTATCTATAACGTGTACGTACAATCATCAGACATGAAAGGCCTAGACTCTAAGACTTGAACAAATCATAAAAATTTCCAGAATGTTCAAGTTTTAGAGTCTTGTTCTATAACTGATTCTGAAACTTGAACATCGTGCAAAACTGTTCAAGTCTTAGAGTTTCATTTTATTACTCATTCTAAAACTTGAACACATACGAAAAAATGTTCAAGTTTTAGAATATGTAATGTAAAAAATCACATGTTCAAATTACTGGATAGTTCAAGTTTTCGATGTACAAGTTTTCGCGAGTCTACTGTATATATACTTTATATAGTAGGAAGTGCTTCCTTCTGTGCGTTGCTTCATGAAAAAGTTAATACACTGTTAGAGACGTCGAATCACAGTAAACTGTGTATTCGTGTGCATGCATGATGTTTATTTATGATTCGCACTCTCCCATTAAATTTCCTTGTTAATCGTTAGAGACGTCGAATCACAGTAAACGGTGAATTCGTGTGTTTAAATGATGTATGCATTTGTGATTCGCACTCTCATTGAATTTCCTCGAGTATATAAGGAAGACAGAAAACGACCAGGAAGCGAAGGGAAGTTTAGCTTTGAGCACCTGGAGGCGAGAACTGGAGAACGAGCAAAGCAAGAAGCAAGTGGAGAAGAACCCCCCGAGCCTACAACAATACCCTTTCACATAGTGGTGGATATAAAAACAAGAAAAAATGTGTGGTTGTCCGCCCCAGAATGGGATCCTTGTTTTGTCGGGAAAACACACGTCCAACCGGCGTGGCAAAGGCACTAAAAGAATAATTTTGGTTCGATGATTCCAACTTTTTTTACGCCAATTTCACAAAACCTTGAATTACTGTGTGTTTATTAAAACAACCAAAAAATGGAATCGTACTATGGGGTCATGCTCCCTCATCCCTCCAATAAAGGTTTCAGGTTTCATGACATTGATATTTTAGGCTGATTTATTCCACTTTTAATTACATATACTATTTGACCAATTCAAACATTTGCGTTAAATTTCAAATAGTTAGCCATAATCTTTATTCATATCGTACAAAAGGATATTGTCAGAAGACATATATCTGTAGCGAAGCGATAAAATTTGACGGCTCCGGATCCCTGATTATTGCTCCCAAGAGCTCTTCAAGGCTTCCTATAAAAATAGATAATGAAGTATCCATTGTTGTATGTTTAAGTTTAAGCCAATGCGTTACGAAGATACTTTCCACTCCTAGACACACTGAACTACGCGCCACCAGTATGCCACTCGGAGTGAATGCTGGCAGAATTTTGAGAAATGGATAAGTTCAAACTTTTGGGGTTGGAGATTCACATTTCAATTTCAGTTGAGTCTGCGATTCGGCGCCCTGGGCTTTCCTAACTGGGATAAATTAGAAAGATGAAATTGAAGTTTTTGTTTAATTAAGTCAATTGCTCTTCGAGTTTCCAAATGCATCTTTCACAAAATTAATGGAAATTTGGAAAAACTGCCGCCCCTAAAAATCTGTCTCCCCGGGCAGTTGCCCAGGTTGTCCATATGGAAAATCCGGTCTTGCAAGTAACTCTAGCTTTATAATTGACACTTTATAATGCAATAAACGTCGTTGAAATTTTCAACTCTTTTTCCTCGATATTATATCACTTCAAATGTGACCTGCATGCAGACTTAACGTCGTTTACCCAACACATATTGTCCTATCAGCTATCACCCACCTGTTACGCGAGTAGGCAGTTGATTAAGTCATTGCGAATTTGTTTACTTGATATTCATAGATAATATCTTATTTTATTGTCTGATCTTGTACTATCTCTTTGTCAAGGTGCGTTTGCTATTGTCTTGTTATCTACGGAATGTATGATAAGTAAATTAACAAAAACTTAGTTTGCCCCAAACGTTGTGGTATGTGGGAACTATTAAGGCTATTAAAAAGGCTTTCTTTCCGTAAATATACATATTTTACTGAATTAACCATCTATGTCATATCTATTGAACACACTACTACTGCTTACACATTCAGTTTCACGATGTGCTAGATTCTTAACGTTGCATCGGAAATAGTCTTTTTTGAAACTTGTGCAAATTCTTTTGCACAAAATCAATAAATAAGTATGCAAATGCAGAAATGTGCACATTTCTGATAAATTTCTTCTTAGTCATGTAGTGCAGTCATATTAGCATTTCAAATAGAAAAAAATAGAGTAAGGCTAATTTTTGTTGTTTTTGAATCAGTGGGCTCCCAAGAATCTGCAACTGATTTTGCTAAAAAAAATTTTGATCGGAAAGGTCCCAAAAAGGACAAAAAAGGATACTCTTTAATCCTTGACCGGAAGTCGGCATTCGGGGTATCATATCAAAGGGGACGTCGAGTACATTACATATCCGGTGTTTGTTTCCTGTTTCAAGGACCCTCGACGGAATAAATCGAGCTTAAATGGAAAATTTTCGCGTTTCCCGTATATCTTTCCAAAGCCATAACTACGAGAATAATTCAAGTTGGCACTACTTTTATCACTTTCCAGAATCTATAATAGCTGAAGATTCTACCAATAAATTTGCTAACAAAAAAGTTGATCGGAAGGCTCTGAAAAAGGACATAAAAGGACACTAATTGCACACCTTAGTCGAACGTGGGCATGTGGGGTGTCACATCAAAGAGGATGTCAAGTACATTCCATATCCGGCGTTTGTTACTTGTTCCAAGGACCCTCAAAGGAGAAAATTGGGCTCAACTTAAAAAATTTTGTGTTTCCTGTATCTGTATCTTTCTAAAGCCGTAATTTTCCATTTAAGCCCGACTTATTCCATTTAGTGTCCTTGAGACAGGAAACAAGCACCAGATATGCAATCCACTCGACGTCCTCTTTGATATGACACCCCACATGCCCACACTCGATGAAGGTGTGAAATTAGTGTCCTTTTATGTCCTTTTTCAGAGCTTTCCGATCAACTTTTTTCTTAGCAAATTTAATGGTAGAATCTCCAGCTATTATAGATTCTGAAAAGTGATAAAAGTAGGGACAACTTGAATTATTCTCGTAGTTATGGCTTTGGAAAGATACACGGGAAACTCGAAAATTTTTCATTTAAGCTCGATTTATTCCTTTGAGGGTCCTTAAAACAGGAAACAAACACCGAATATGTAATGTACTCGACGTCCTCTTTGATACGATACCCCGCATGCCGACCTCCGGTCAAGGATTAAAGAGTATCCTTTTTTGTCCTTTTTGGGACCTTTCCGATCAAAATTTTTTTTAGCAAAACCAATTGTAGATTCCTGGGAGCCCACTGATTCAAAAACAACAAAAATTAACCTTACTCTATTTTTTTCTATTTGGAGGCCTGAATTGGGATATTTTGACTGCACTAATGCTGGGAAATTAGAGGCTTCACATTCACACACACAATACCTCGTTTGTTGGTGCAATTCCACGAGAATGACGAGTATGCAAAGCCAATAGACAGATACTGAGTCGTCGGGAGTCGTCTATTTATGGTTAAATCGAATTGAATTCGTTTGCACGCTATTCATTATAAAATTCGTTTTATTCGATTAAAGCGCACAAAGAATAGGCTTTTATTTGATGACTTTTGTCAATATTGTTACGTGTTTAACTCGTTTTTACTTATGAAGGTCGTTTCAATTGGAATATGTATAGAACCATATGTTTAGAGTCAATAAAGGTCACCATAAAGAAGGTGATTTATCTTGAGAAAAAAATTCAGTCTATACGAGGCGAAAAACAAAAATTTGGTATGCTCCTTCTCCTTTTATTTAAAGCTACTGCAATTGGGTCATGTGTGCGAAACAGACCGTATCGATATGATTCAGTGTAAAATTTTTCCAAAAGTAAGTACTCTCAAGATTTGGCAATAAAATCAGTCAACGTGTACGACCAAAATTATGCGAGTTGCACGCAATTCAAGTCTCATAACAATCGTTGACCACCCATCGTCTCCGAAAAAAATGATTTTTCCATAAAGCAATCATCGTTCAGAGTTGTACAATAATTGCGAAAAAATTTAATTTGGATCTCGCCCATTAAAATGTGGCAACGTTTCTTCATCCTTTCTTCAGTACATGAGTCCACTATAAGCTGGAAATTTCTATATCATCCGCCTGTCAGTCAGTTAGTTCCATTCAATCATCAGGGTCCATTCACACCAGAAGACATAAGTAAAACAGCCGCCGGCGGCTGTGTCCGCCGTTTAAGAAATACATACGAGTACATCTGGTCAACGTGGGTGCACAACTGTTACACATTCTAAATCCGTAGATAATTGAGCGGAAGTTAGTTTGTGTGGTGCAGAGCAGATGATGAAAAAAGAAGAAGTCCAAAGTTGTCCCGAGCATGGGGGGCTAACATACATACGTCGCGTATTATGTGCCAACCAACGTTAGCGCAATTACATGCGCGGCATGATGTTGATGTCGTTTGTCTAATAATATGTAATAGTCGCGAAAAGTACTATATGGGCACCCATGTTAGAGCGTTTGATTTTGTCATTCTAATCGAGATCCATTGTATCTTTCCTGTGTATCTTTCTCCGGTCTGTAGGCGGACCGAAACAACGGCTTCAGTATATTTCGTCTCTAAAGGTTCAGTCACACTATGCGAGTTTGATGCGAGTAAATTCGTGTAAAGTATATCTCAATTTCGAAACATTAAACGAGCCACGGATATCACGGACTGATTTACCACCAACGACCCTTGGCTACAAGCAAGAGACTCCGGATTGGTTTTTAGAACGCTCGAATGATGTGGCAGTAGAACGAGACTTACGGAAGTCGAACGGGAAATTTTCACGAAACAAGATTGACTGGTTCGGGAACGACCAATTACCCATTTCCCAAACTGTGCTGCGGTTTATTCTGGTAGTGATCTTGAAATCACACCCAGAATAGCAGAAGTCAGCATCCTCTTTAACAAGGAAACGCGCCGGTCTCTTATAGATTGGAAACCTATTTCCAACCGAGTAAAAACTGCCAGATTCAAGTACCGGCTAAGAAACCTCACTATAGTGTAGTGCTACACCCGCTTAAGTCAGCCGACCACCATGCTATAAGGACGCCTTTTAGCACCTGCTTATCGACGCCTTTGATAAGGCTCCCAAGATGACATAAAATTTATTATGCGGATTATGGGTCTGACAATGTTGGTTTGGGCAATCCTGTTCTTGGTGTCAGGAACGACAATAGAGAGTTGTTTGTCGAGTTCTGTAATTCACGTCAACTTTTCGGCACCTTGTTCAACCACAAACCTTGTCATTTAGCAACCGGGTTTCCCCGGTGTCGAACAGAAAACCAGACTAATCATATAGCCGTCTCCAAAACATGGCGAAATTGCCTCATGGACGTCAGGGCAAAGCGTGGTGCTGCTATATGCAGCGAGCGCCAACTTGTCATCGCGAAAATTCGCTTGCGAACCGCTGCGATTCGTCCAGACAAAACGAACGGGTATTGCCACGATTCAATGTGCAAAAGCTTAAAGAACCATGAACAATTCCTTTCTTGCGCATTGCATGAGATAGCAAATGCACAAACACAAAGAGGGATCTGCCTCCTTTAATAAATGATAGATGACAAATCGTGAAGCACGCTCTTGTATCGTGTGGCGAAACATTTGTGAGCAGACTCCAGCGAAATAGGAGACCATTCATTAGTGACGATACAACAAAGGAGGACCGAGGACAGTTCTTTTAAAAAAAGCATGCAGAGAAGCGAAAGACGTGTGAATCGTAAATGCAACAGTATCAACTCGTAAGCGGTGGCGGCAGGAGAGGCAGTGGGATCCTTCATAGGCTCATAATGGTAAAGACGGGTCTCTGCTAGTCACAGTCGAACAGCAACTGCGCCGATGCTAAGAACATTTCATGGAAGTCCTCAACAACTATGTCCCTTCAAGCCTACCTCAACTTGAAAAAGTAAGACTTCCGCAAATGGCCAGAACTAATACCGGTGTATCATCCAAGCTGGAAATAACCAAGGCACTTAAATCATTGGAGTCTGGTACAGTGGCGGCTCGTGAAGTACAGAGCCGGGTGGGCAGATTTACCATCAGGAAGAATACTATACATGAATATCCACACTGTTTTTTAATGCGTTAAAATTGTGCTCTTTGTTAGTCAGTCCATTTTTATGTTTTTAAGCTGAATAGAGGTGAATAGAGGTTTTTTTTACAAATCAGTTATGCTCAATCGCACTATGAAAATGCATACAGATAGCTACAGTTCGGAATCCTACATTACATAAATTTTTTTTTGGTAGAGAACGGTCGCAATGTGGAAAAATAATCCAGTATTTACCTTTCAAAGGGACCAGCAATAGTCGCGAAAATATTTCAATAACATTATATTCAATAAGTAAATATTAAGCACTGCTCATTTTGATGGTAATTCAAATTTGGATACCTCTTTCTTTTTTTCATTTGAGGCTAGAAAAGGCAACCCAAACGGATCACCTAATGATTAATTGTAATGATATATTAAATTATGATGAGACATTATGTCCGAAAGTTTGTTTACTTAAAATAATTTTTTTAAAAGCAATGCCAACATTCTTTCGCACAATAACAGGACATACCTACAAATCTTCCTGAATAAATAATTTATCAAAGACAATTCCTGTAAATTTATATGGACTTTCAAGCTGCTATGTATTTCTACAATTATGCAAATAAAATGCACTGCCCAGCAAGAGCTAGCGGGGGGGGTTTAGATTCCTCTTGCCATGGGAGGAAAAAGGTGTGACGAATAAAAGTGGGATTTTTTTCTATATCATGCACATGCAATAACATAACAACAAAAAAATCATTTTTTTAAGTACATACAAACTAAATTTAAAACTTCCAGATCATATAGAGGAGAAAATATAAATAGGTACATATCTATATCAAGCAAAATACATATTAGATCAAATAAATAAGATTTTAATATTAATCCCATCACCAAAATAAATATTTTATAATAGTAATTAATAACACTAAAATGTAGGGAATCAGAGAAAACGAATTAGGGTTTTCTAAAAACATACGTAACAAATAATAAATAAAAAACGGCCGTTGATAACGTTATCATGCACTACTGCTACAAGTACGAGTATAACGCCTCCAAACCACTTCAAAAAAGGAAGAAAATCTGACAAACATACACGCACAAATTAAATACTCTACAATGCACCATGCACAATTTTTAAATTGTGCGAAACGGCCTAATTGTTGTATCCATGCACTACGCGTACGCGCTATGCTACGAGTATCTAACTACTAGAACAGCTCCACGGGCCACGCGCTCGCGAACGTTGCACAAGTTCATGGATACCTACTAGCAAAAACTATAGACTACTAGATCACGCGGATAGCTGTACGAAAATTTTTCGTTCTGCGCATCTACGTCACAATAGACCTATAGTATATGGGTAGTATACGAGAATTGTTAAGTTCACGAACAAATTTGTAAAGAAAAATGTAATTGCTGCTTAGACGGCCGCAAATTTTCTATATTCTGGAGGTGAGGAGTTGTTAAGTTAAATGCCGAAGGGAAACCCCGGAAAAATGATTGTTCAGCCGTAATACAAATGATTTTGTCGCATGGAATTTTTTCGATTTTGTAGAAAAAAAAAACAAATTCATCTATAAATTAAACAAAAAGAGACCTTGCTATACATTGTGTCGAGAAAGTATTGGATAAACACAGTAGAAATTTTTCCTCATGTTTTCTGGTAACATTATGCAAATATTGCCAAAAAAAATCCTTAGTTTTGCTAAGATATGATCCTAACGATGTGCACCATTTTTTAAAATAATCTTACAAGCCCCTACCTCACTTTGGTGTACACCTTTTATTGGAAACAACATGGGAAATAAATTTCTTATGCGTTTTTTCGGCTGTTTGCGGACATTTTAAAGAAAAAAACATTCTTATATGTATCTGTTATGCAGGGTGTCCGGAAACTTCCGCCTACACGCACCGGATTGTAATTCCTCATGTAATTTCCAGCAAAAAAGTTGTGAGGAATATACCCCCAAATCTTAACCCTTTAGCAGCTTTTACATATTTCTTTGTTATTGCTTTTGAATCATTTAACGGGGACAGAGTGCTCTATACAAAAAAAAACCTATTGGTCACCCCTCTTAAATGAATTGCTATTTTAAATTTATAATCTAAAACAATCGATTATGACGTAATTTTATGCAGTTTTCATATATTTTTGTAGGTGCTTTCTTCTATTTCTTATTTAGCTTCCTGATTTTAAAAAAACATTGTCGCTCGAAAAAAACAATTTTTTAACCTTAATATTTCAATGAATATGGGTAGATTGTTCAATATCCTTTTATAGTAGTACAGTACGATTGGCTGAAAAAAGACCCAAACCCAAACATTCAAAACAAAAAGAAATTTTTGATGCCAAATTGTTCAATACACTGCCAAGTATACACAGTAAAAAGTTACACTAAATTGCGTCATGGGTTAAGGGGGTGGCAAAGGGGGAAAAATTCAGGTTTTTGCAAATATCTGGAAAACGTCTTGAGCACGAAATTAAGTACATATAATTAAAGCACTATGAGTGTATACCCCACCCTATGCCTCACGGCATACGCCATTTTTAACCCTTCTGTCGGCACATAGGTCTGGCCAGACCTTTGGCACTATATATTGGTCAAAAAAGTATAGAAGATGAAATCGCAGCGACTTCATATTTCATGATATCCTAGAATAATATGTTTAGAAGCATTTTGCAAAAATTTAAAAAAATCGGTTGAAGTTTTGAGCATGTTTTTCATGATTTTCAATTTATAGTGCTTTTTGATACCCAATAGGTCTGGCCAGACCTATAGTTTTTCCCCCCATTCTTCTTTTGAGGTAAAAAATGAAAATATTAAATTCTCTTAAAAATCTCCTATTTATAATGTAATAAAGTCATTAAAATTAAATTTGTACGATAAACGATAAAATTTTCTGAGATTTTGCTTTAAAAAGCCGTGAAGTTCGCAAATTGGGTACGCCTAATTTTATCCCGTCTTATAACATCACCTAATCAACTAAGATTTGATTCTAGGAAAATCAAAAGAGTTTTATTTCCTTTGTAATAGTATGAACTAAGTATTAGTGACTTACGATGGTGTTTCTTAGTAGATTTAATTGAGATATTTACGGAAAATTTAGAATGAAATGATTTTTGCGGTTGAAAATTCCCTATTTCTATCTATCGATTTTCCCAAATCTGCAGACTAATATCGCGATAAAATCTACCAACAGAGTGCCAAATATTTTCCCAAAGATATTGGACTTGGAAAATTTGATCAAACTTTCTGTACGGATACGCAATGAAAACAGAGAAACAAAAATAGAAGAAAAAAAGGGAGAAACATGTTTGTAAAAATACCACCTCAAAATATGTCTTCTTAAAAACGCTTCTAGTATATCTACAAAAAAGATTTTAATGCTTTTATTGTTTATAAATGGCTGTAAAGAATGGGTAGAATGATTATAACGATAAAAATTTAACTTTTTATAAAAAATAAAAAAAATTTCTCAGTAGGTCCAGCCAGACCTATTGGGTATAGAATATGCATATTGTAGTAGGTGCCGACAGAAGGGTTAAGCATGCTTCACAATAAAGTAAAAGAACTCGGTTTATAATTTCAAACTTAAGCTTTTTCATAAATTTTGCTTTTCTTCTCTGCTTCGATTATTGCAACAACTCAGTTATTGCAACTGCCCCAGTTTTTATTAGTTACAATAATCGAGGTCGTACTGTACTTTGTCATATCTCCGGAGGCTCCTTTGAGGTGTTACATAAATCGTCGTAACATATACATATACATAATTGTAGTCTTCTTCACGTATGTTCAAAAGTTTGTACGAAAGTGTACTCTACAAGTGTCAAAAAATTGACTTGGAAGCTTCATGGTGCCAGTTCTAAGGCTATTTCCAAATATTTATATTGAGTAACGTGTACTAACAACCTTTAAACCTCATTTTTCGTACTTGTAAGACACGCTCTGGTACAAAATTTTAGATATACATTCACATAACTGCAATTAACTGTTATAAGTACGTTTTAAGAGATAAATAGATTTTTTCTATTTTCGATAGAATTTAGAAGTGAAAAAATGTAAAGCTTGTTCGATTTTTGGTTCACTTTGAATGGGGGGTACCCTTCGTTTTGTTCGAATGGTAATAGTTTTTTGGTGTTGAGCATAATTGGGCTTGGACTAGGCACCACACCAAATTTGATCTGCCTGGCTCAATTTAAAAAGAAGCTACAGGCATGCCTTTTAGCAAAATGGTAGGAGGAGTGAGGGGGATGTCAATGGTCGGAGCCATTCAACTTTTGGTTCAAATCATATGCATTTTGTTAGCAATATGTGGACAAAATTTTATGACTCTAGGTCCATTCTATCAAGAGTTACAGTGCGAAATGTAACACTCAAATGTAAATTCACTATTATACTTTTGGGTCTAGCGTATAATTTTCTGAGGAAATGTATAGAGTATTCTATATCATTACAAAGGTAATATCATGTATTTAATTTCGTACTCAAGACGTTTTGCGGCCAGACACACAGTTTTCGAGATATTTACAAAAAACTGAATGTTCACCCCTTTGCGAATGAATCTGAATTTTGTATCTTTGGTCTAGTGTGACGTCACAGCACGATAGCCGACTGTCAAATTCGTATCGGATGAAATAACATTCCTGCGCAATGCATGATCTAGTAGTCTATAGTTTTTGCCTACTAGTGTGTAGTAAAGGGCATGCCCTTAAGTGAAGTTCAGATACTTTCAATGCGCATGCGTTGAACGTATAAGAACATTCATTGTGTCTCTATGTGCTATGGAATAGCTATAGAATAGATTGATGGTACATGTGGGCAGAAAGGCATTCTGCCCCAGGTTGAGATGATGATGTTGATATGATGAGCAGATACATGACGGAAGTATGAATGGGCGCAATGCAAAGTACATACTGGTTGGTGATTCACGCGTGCGCTTCTTATAATTATTCAACTGATATCAATATGAGCTTTTGCTTATGTAGAGGAGAGGAGTTTTTTATATTGGCAATTTAATAGTGATTAAGTACTAATGAATGGCTATTGTCATTTTAAGGAAAGTTACGTTACGTTAAGTTAGATATGAATGTAGGTACCGAATTGAATTAATTATGTTCTAAGAAATAATTTTTATTTTATTTTTATTTTTAGCTAGCATTTTGTAGGGTGGGCAGTGCCCTACCTGCCCACTTAGACCGGCCGCCCCTGGTCTGGTAAAGCCCCGGGGTCATTTGGAATTCCTATAGAACTTTTAAAAGCACATCAACACCATCCGAATTATAATTGAACAATCCGCAGAATGGCGATCCCCGTTATATCTTATGCTCATTGACTTCTAGAAGCCGTTTGACACCGTTTACCGGACTGATATCTGGACAGCCTTGCGTATTAGGTCAGGCATTCCAGATAATCTTATTTCCATCAAAAAGAAGTCCTGTAATGGAACCGAATTGCATGTCTTGTTCAAGGGTGAATTTTCTAGCTTGTCCAAAATACGGCCTGCGAAGGTTCTTCATCCAGTCCGCTAGATATTATAATCAGAATCTCCCAACTTTAACAAAATTTTATTATAAAAAGGATTTTCTTGAGAAAAAATCGACAAATTCTTGTACACAAATTTGCAAGTCAAATCCAACAGGGCTCGATTCCAATTTGTCGGTCCAACAAAAACCCCCTTGGCTCGTATTGTCAAGCAACTTCTCAAAATCACTAAATGAGAGGATTGAAAATAAAGAGAATAGTGCGGCCTTCAGCAGCGGTACACGGTTCAACCTCGCTAAAAGCACAAAAACTGGACAGATGTTGCGGTTTCGCAATCTGTCTTCCCATTATACTCGCACCCTTCAGAGGGACACACCGATCAGGGCGTTATGATTTCCCAGAAGTTCCAGTCAGCTAGGCCACCCGACCTCGGTCGACAACTCTCAAGCCCACGCAATTCGACCACGACGGAAGACGCTTTTGATTTTCGATAAATTTACAAGGGCGCAAATTGTCATTTTGTGATTTATTTATTTTGTTTATTATTTGGTTCAGGCATCTTCTTCACTGTGAACACTAACGCAATGTTACGGTACGGAAAATCACATAATTTGGAGCACGGGGTCCCCTGGAACTTCTCTGGGTTCAATAAAGAGAGAAACGACAAAAGAGGCTGTCCTGTAACAACAAAACTTTCAATTCGAAGAGAGTATCCTTCGTCTTCCGAAACCGATAAATCTGACCCGTTCCCAATTCCGCATGACACTTCCCCGAAAAGCAAACGCCTACGCGTAACCATCTTCGACAGCTATCATCTGACTCCCTCTGAAAACGCCGGTCAGCAACAATGGAAGCCACTCGGGAGATCACAATGATCTCCCATAAGGGGCATTTCGTAGCTCAGTGGATAGAGCTACCTCTGATGGGCCGGAGCGTGGGTTTGTATCTCACTGTGACTATGAATATTTGTGTTTCAAATTTTTGAATTTGGGCAGGACTTTTACAAATAATTTAAATGAATCAAATCAATTTGAGAAACTGAGTGAATTCGGAAATTGGCACTTATGTGGTAGGTATACTCGTATGTGCCTAAATCGGCATTACATTTTGTTCAAATTGGGAAGAATCGTTAGGAATATTTCTGATTTGCGCTACAAATAATAAACAAATGCCTGAAGGAATTTCTCTATGATAAATATTTTTGGACCGTCATCGTCTCTCAAATCAGCAATGTGACTTCCGTAAGAATGATATTTGAATCCCTATGAGGCTAAAAATATGGAGTTGGGCAAGGTTGTATTCTATCACAAATGCTTTTCCTGGTTACCATCAACGATATAGTTTTTGACGCTCTACGCGACCATACCTTCAACAACTGACCTACTCCGACGCTATCTCCAGAAAAACCAAACTCAGGATCTCCGAAAGCAATGGGTGTTCCACGTGGAAGGTGACCAGTAAGATAACAACTAAACTGCAAACTTCGTGTGGAAGTGGCAATAAATGCCATGAAGAGGGTTTAACGTATGTTCCAACCGTAAAGGTCTACCAGACGGCCTCGAATAAACAAACGGATTGATTTGATTTTCGCTAAAGGCTGTCACCTTATGTCGTCTCAGGATCATCTTCATCAAGACACCAGCATGTTACCGTGATCACAATCTCCTCCTGTCTTTACAATATCTTGTCGGTTGCTATCGAGAGGACCACCCAAACCATCATCTCATGGACAATACTCCCCCTCCACGACATGTCAGGAGTGGAATCAGAGATCTCAAGAGCGACGTCCAGAGATACAAACGAGTACCGTTTGAATAGCTGTTCCCATATAAACTACAAATTTTGTTTTTGAGTGGATATATATTTCGAGGGAAACTTACCCTCTTCCTCAGCACACAAGCTACTAAATCTAATTGCACAATGCGATTTAATTTATACATATTCAATTACAATTATTACAGGTAACACAATGAACAAACTAAAAGGTAAATTAAGAAACTACGATTACTCGGCTACCTGGTTAATGGGTGTTTTATGGCTAATTTTATTATTTTCGACGGGCAGTTTCCACTATCGGTGTTAAGGAGTCGGTTCGGGTTCTCGCGTAGGATCTCCATACTCTCCCATGGGTCCAGGGTACTGGGTCGGCTTGTGTGGCGCAAGATTTCCAAATTTCCAAGGTTGATGGTATGGCCTTCCTCGATGATATGCGGTGCTACTGATGAACGAATCGTGGCTCTCGGGTTTCTCGTCCCACTTGCTGCCTCCCTCATGTGTTCAGCGAACCTCGTTGTTGCTAGCCTCCTTGTTTGTCCGATGTAAACTTTGTCGCAGTCGCCACAGGTGATCCGATATACTCCGCTCTTCTCGAGTAATCGTAGTTTCTTAATTTACCTTTTAGTTTGTTCATTGTAGTTTATATGGGAACAGCTATTCAAACATTAATTCAAGACTACAACATCGGACGAAAATCTCTAATTTGTTAAACGAGTACCTCCTGATATATTTGATGACACAGCGTTTCATGCGGCCATCGCAGATATTCACCGTGGTGAATCGATCAATAGGGAGATTAGGTACATACGAATAGAGTCCTCCCAGCGCCCCCACCACCTATATCGCCTGAGGAGACTTGGCTCCCGAGAGCCACAAAAGCGAAACTAGCCCAGCTTAGGTCGGGTTTTTCTTCGCGCCTAAATTCCTACCTATCTCGAATCGACCCGGACATTCAGAACATTTGTCCGAGCTGCGGTGGGGCGCTTCACGATTGAGACCACCTGCTCCGATGCCCCGCTGCACTCACTAACTTCACTCCGAGGGCGTTATGGACCAACCCTATTGCATTTGCTACGTTCTTATCGCTTGAGACAATAGGGGAGAACGACGACGAAACTTAGAACTCATCTACAGACATGCACAGCGGCTCACGCCTGTCTGCACCGCTACTACAACAACATTTTGTGACGTCAATCAGCGCCCCTAAAATGTCACAGTTTTTCTTACCAAGTGTTAAGGCTTGGCGTTTACATACTGTTAGGTTCCTCTGCAAATAAACTATTTAAAAAAATGTTGTTGATAGTACCTTTTCTAAACTTTCGGACTAAATTCCAATTCACATTGTCATGAACTGTCGAACACGAACAAAATAGTTTAGAGTGGTATATGTCGTTGAAGACTAAAATATTTGATCTTGCTTGCGGTATATACACGGTCATTAGGGTGGTGGTGCAGAAGCCACATTTGGTTTGAAAGGAGTCTTGCCAAGATTGCTGTATTAATTGAACTTAATAGTAAGTATAGGGTGGCTGATGAAAGCTGCTACCAAAATAAATCATATTAAATTTATTTCTGTTTGAGTAATCTGGTTCATTTCTTTCTTTTGTTATAAATTGATGTTTAAAATTTAAGATTATGGAGGATTGGGACATCGAAAAAAGAATTTGGATAGTGCGCCGCTTTCACGCGTTGGAGTCCGTAATACGCGTCCAAAGGGAATATAGGCGCACATTCGGTGACACACCTAGCAGATGGACAATAATGAGGCTCGTGAATAGCTTTGCCGAACGTGGGACAGTCGAAAGAAGGCCTTATCATTGGGATCCTTCAGTTAAAACGCAGCAAACTATCGCTGCTGCCATACAAACCAATCCTCGATTTTCGACAAGGAGTTTATCTGCTCAAATGAATATCAGCAAACAGTCGCTGCAGACAATTATGCGTAGAGATTTGAACTTAATAAAAATGTTTAACTTTTGAAATGAATAAAGAAAAAATGAATTACATGGATTTAATAAAAAGTTATTTGAGTTTCTTAATGTAGCAATATTCATCAGCCACCCAACCTTCTTAAAATGGAAAGATTTAAATTAGAGCACATTCAAATTTAAAACTGAAACAAGGGATAGAGTTCAATTAATGACATGTCGTTTTTTTCAATTGTCTAGCAAGTTACAAACTTAGGCCGCCCACACACGAAGCGTCCGAATCAATTTTTTTGATTCTTCGTTCTGGAAAATTCATAGATGTTCTTCGATTTTGATAGAACGAATATAAAAAAAAACGAGACCGAGGCTAATTTCGGGCGCGGCCGAAATTTGAATACCTTTCACTCCCCACGGGCTTCAAGTTTTTTTCGGGCGTACCTATAACTAGTGCTTAATCCTCCCCCTGCGTTCTTTTCCTTCCTATTTGTGTGGGGTTTGGTTGGAATAAGTGAGCAAATAAATATATTTAATCAGAAAATTTTATTGGACGATGCGGGAGCATAGTCGTCAATAGAAACACATTAGTGTGGATTTTGGTTGAAATTGGTGCACAAATAAAAAAGTTTTTCTAAGAAATTTCTAATTTGGGGAGTTAGGTTTGTATGGCAGCCCCATGATCCCATGGTCCGATTGGATCCATTCTTACATATCTTTTGTATTATCAACAGAAACACGTTTGTGTGAAATTTGGTTGAAATTTGTGCACAAATAAAAAAGTTTTTCTCAGAAGAACTTAATTTGGGGGGTTAGGTTTGTATGGCAGCCCCAGGACCCCATGGTCCGATTTGATCCTTTCTTACATATCCTTTGTGTCATCAACAGGAACACATTTGTGTGAAATTTGTGCACAAATAAAAAAGTTTTTCTTAGAAGAACTTAATTTGTGGGATTAGGTTTGTATGGCAGCCCCATGACCCCATGGTCCGATTTGATCCATTCTTACATATCTTTTGTGTTATCAATAGAAACGCATTTGTGTAAAATTTGGTTGAAATTGGTGCACAAATAAAAAAGTTTTTCTTAGAAGAACCTAATTTGGGGGGTTAGGTTTGTATGGCAGCCCCATGACCCCATGGTCCGATTTTAGAGATTCAAACATACAAACTGCCTGCAATAAAAAGAAGCATGTGTGCAAAATTTCAGACCGATAGCTTTTAAACTGGCCGAGTAAACCGCGTAGCAACAGACGGACAGACGGACAGACAGACAGACGGACATCGCCCAATCGACTCAGCTCGTCATGCTGATCATATATATACATTTTTTATATGGTCGGAGATGCTTCCTTCAATGCGTTACAAACTTCATGACAAAGTTAATATACCCTTTACTCTACGAGTGAAGGGTATAATGAATTCGGATTGACCGTGTGTGTGCGGCATAGGTTCGCGGGATCGAATCCCATTTTAGGCGCAGGTAATTTACTATCCTTAAATATCACCAACAACTAGAGAGGTCAATGCTCCGCTGCGTGAGCGTTTTTATTTACAAAAATAATAAAAACGATTGATGAAATCATTAATTTAATAAACGTTGCAGCAAGAACGCTATTCCCAATATAAGAATGTAAAGAGTCAAAGTAGCTCATAGCAAAGTTATTTTAGTACGACGTTCTTAATTTTAGTGGAAACACTGTAACATCAAAATCATATTTCAAAAGAGGTGGTTTAAGGTCGAGCGACACTTTTTAGTCAAGTTCAGATTGTCAGATAATTGATTAACTGGCAATCTGTCAATTTGTATGAGAAATGACTGTGACTGATGACTGCAAAGTGTGGATCGGCCTTCAGGAGTGTTTCCGATTGATTAATCAATCGAAAGCACAGTGAAATTTCACTGTGTTTTTTTTTCTGAGTGTAGGGGGTCCACTCAAGTTGGGGGGAGAGCCCCGAGTTAAGTTGTTCTGCCACTGGTATGAATGCTTTAACCGATCCGTGATCTGTGATGAGGAACCCTAGGTTTAGATTGAAATCTAGCTTAGCATTTTCTCTAATGTCACTAACCTGCCTAACTTACTCGGAGGTAGTTCTCCCATGGGATGCTATATGCGCCCCTATACCTAAACCCCAATCCATCCCAACTATACGTGTCAACCAATTACATACATGTATCTTCTAATTTCTCGGTGACAGCTATGAAGTGGAATCTAAAGTTCATCCTCTCCTCCATAGTTATGTCCAAGTACTTGACCTGGATCGCCTCGTACTTGAGTCTAACTTCCCCCATCCTTACCACTGGAGGGTATGACTATGACTGAACTTGCACAGCCGGTCGTGTGACTTAAGCAGATCATCCATGTATTTATATATATCGCCGGAACTTTGTAGTGTTCTTAAATTGTGTTATGCAAGCAGCTTGCCCAATAAACTACAAAAAAATAATTTTCAGTGTATATATATTTCGGGGGCAACTTACCCCCTTCTTCAGCACAAAAGCTACTAATTCTGACAAGCGATTACACATTATTATATAGTTCCTTATTCTATACACTTTTAAAGGGAGCAGGTAGCGCTCAGTTTATACGCCGTTGTTTTTATTGTCATGACTAGGTTCCAAACGAATGGGCCGAGGATGGAGCCCTGCAGACAGCCACGCGATGCACGTTTGCGCACCACGTGTCGTAGGCCCCTTAGACAAAGGACTCTCTCCTCCAAAAAGACAACTGTGGACAGCCAATTGCTTCGAGCTTGCTCAGGATCGCATCCCACAGTAAGTTATCAAAAGCACCCTTGAAGTCAAGGACGTATTGACACGAACTGCGAGATACTGACTCCCAAATGATGAAGAGCCAAATCTGCCAGCACGAAGTCCATACTGGCTGTCAGACATCTGCCCGTCAAGTTTTTCCTCCATCCTCCGGATAAGAAACGGCAGTGGATAGGTGACACACTTCGAAAAGGGCCAAAAAACATTGCGAAAAAGGCTCTCGATTGGAATCCGAAGGGAAGCGATGTGTAGGACGACCCAGAAATAAATAAATGGAGAAGGGCTGTTGAGGCAGAGACAAAATTTATACTCAAATCGGCTGGCTGTGTAACAACTGACAGCAAATTATCATATTACATATGTACTTTAATTCGCAACGAGTAAATTCGTATTCCCTTGGCTAACGTATAACAAACGCAGTTAAATGTTAAAAGTTAATACAGTGACCAGCCACTTCTTTTTACAGCGTGTAAACTCGTATGGTGTGACTGACGCTTTAGGCTAGATACAACTCGTACAACGAGAAATGTCCGACAAATAAGCACACATCTCGTATAACATGACTTTTGGGAGTAATGTAACCAACTAGTGACGACTAATTATCATCGACATATTGCTAGCGTGACACAATTTCGTGCTCACAAGATATTTAGACTTTCTGTGCCGAACTTTTTTTTTCATATCAGGTGAAAAACTTACATTGATGCTGGGTAACAGCCACCCAAGTCCTAAGCCATTGCTCCCAGTGGATGACTATTATGTGTATGCTTAGTCCCCAAATACTGAATTGTCATCGTCCAAATGACCACAGTACGTACAAAAATACTAGTGGGTGAGTAACATGCTTTCAGTAATTTCATAATACATCGCCCAATTAGAGTGGTTGATAGTTTCCGTTCTTCCGGATGACTCTCTCTGAAATGACGCACTTTGTAGCGGAGCGTTAATTAGGGGTGACATCAATCCAATTTAGGGAGTAAATCTATCTGAACAATGTTTATGAAATCAGCAGCTCTACAACAATATCGTAGAGAGTGCAATCAGTTTGACTGGATAATAAAAATGCATTCATCCATTATATTCACCAAAAACAATACTAGCCGCCCGCCTCTCTCACACTTTTGTATGCATATTGCATGTTCATATACATCACGTATGCAGTCTCGGGGTTAATTATTCATTTCACTTTTTTACAACACAAATTAAATTTGTATGTAATTTTCGATTAAAAAGACTGCAAATTTGCAAGTTAAGTGTGTTTTTGTGAGTGTTTGTTGGCGAAAGAAAGTTTTCATTTTCATTTGGTGGATGCAACAGGAGCGTAATTTTAAAATTTAGCTGCACAGATATATACTCTAGAAATGTACAACAGACGGACGGACAGATACAAGAGTTGGTATAACATAAAAGCAATTATTGTATTGTTTTTCCCACATTAACCATCGACTCTATACTAAAGCCTGCGCTCTATGTTTCCGATTTACGCATATAATAAATTTTTCGAGATTCATCAATATACATATTGGCAAAAATCATGATGTGATGAGAATGCGACTCAACGACCGAAATTGCAGCCACATATCGTCTTGATCTGATCAGTTGTGAGGTTGCAGAAACTTTTATCGAGTTTTATCGTTATGGTGATATGTTCAATAAAATCGTGTTTAAATGGATTGACGCTTCAAGTGAAATGTGACGATATTTTTATATCCGTTTTCGGTCTGTTGAGTGTTTGTTGGTACACGAAAATAGGTTGGTGGAAATTATAAGTGATTTTTAGAGTTTATTCGATATATTGTGATTGATTTTTGTTTGCTGTGTATCTGGTACAAAATCCATCTAAATCAAAATCCATCCAATCTAAATCCATCCATTTAAAATTCGAACTCTCTTCGTTGACATGAAAATTGATTGTTTGTATCCGCTCTATTAAATCTAAGAGGTGGATTTTTACCGGATACATATATTTTATTTTGAAATTTCAACCCGATGAACAGCATCACACTCTTTTGAGTCATGAATTTCCGTAATTCGCCGTTGTCGGCGATTTAAAATCCTAGAAAAATGCAAATAACTTCTTTCCTCTAAGCGAAAACCTGACGGAAGAATGAGATTTATATCAGTCTTAACGGTTAACATTAAGGCGGCCCCAGACCGACCGGAGTGTGGCAAACACCGCACAAAAGATTGATACGAAAAATCGTGCAGCAGCAGTGCAGCAGTGTGGTTGGGCGACTCCAAGGTATCATTCTTGGAACCGGTCTTTTGTGCGGTGTGTGCCAGGCCACACTCCGGTCGGTCTGGGGCCGCCTTTAACTGACTTCTTTTTAACAGGCTGTCCGAGCTGTGAATCTTCCTTTTATTAGACCAATAGGACAGATCAACGCGATTTGTACAATAATTTAGCACCTTAGCAGCTAAGACTCCCGATGTTATTGTAGAAGCGTAGAGGAGCAGTTGGATTGAGCAGCTAAAGAGATCGGACTCTCAGTTGAATAAAGAGGATAGAGGAGCATCTGAAGTGCTTGGGCTCTATTTGGAAGAGGAAAAACAGCTTAAGAGCTTGGTCTCCTATTTTAAGGAAGAGGAAAAACATGTATCCCTAAATGTCTCCAACTGACTGTCGGATAATGTTTCTTTCTACGGATGCTGTGGATGTGAAATAAGAGGCTTCTCGGTATATTTCGGCAGGCGATGGAAAGCCAGAATTTAAAACGGCTTTTTTAGTGAGGTGTTGATATCAACAACACGCTCATCAATGTTATTCCTCCCCATAAATGGGTACTCGTTTAACATCTGAATGAGATCATTGTTCGTCACAAGGAGCGTGAGTTAGAAAACACCATAAACTGAATTCGTTCACGGTGAGTCTCGAACGCTTAACCCTGTGCACCGAAGGTGCGCAAACTAACCATCACACCAGCCAGACTAGTCTAAATTTTGCCTTACAATATTTTCCGCGACCAACGATTTCAACTCCTAATAAAATCTTGATGTTGAAAAAATTTCGGGCTTGTCCCCCCTGACCCAAATCCTGGCTACGCCCATGACCTTCCAAGAAGCCATTTTTTGGGAGTACTTACTTTGGAATTGGATTCGAGAAGTAATGTACTTTTAAAAAGGATTTCTTTTTACTACTAGCAAATACGTAGGCTATACTACAAACGTTTTTAGATTAGGCATGTTCTAGTACGTTTTCGTCAAATATGTTATTTCCATCAGAAAGTTTGACCTTTTTTAGCATATGCCTGCTCAGAACACTTTGATGACAAGTGATACTCGTGTAAGTTACAGTTATGTAGTTAAAAAAGTCAATTTACCAAAAAATGGAATTAATAAGTGAACATTTTCGTGAAACGATTTTCTACGACTTTAAGGTTGGATTATCACAACAACAGTGTTTCGATCTGCTTCATTTTGCATTTTGGCATGAAGCACCATCTCGTCGGACAATTTATAACTGGTTTAACGAGTTCAAACGTGGGAGTAAATCACTCAAGGACGTGTTTCGTGAAGGTCGCCCAAAAACAGACATTGTGCCGGAAAACGTGGATGCCGTGCGTGAAATGATTACGCAAGGCCGGCATGTGACATACCGTGAGATAGAGGCATCCTTGGGCATTTCTCCCCCGGCCATACATTCGATGCTGCATGGATACTTGGCCGTGAAAAAAGGTTTGCTCCCGTTGGATCCCGCATAATTTGACAATAGTCCAAATAAAGGCTCGTGTCGATTGGTGCAGAAAAATTATAAAAAAAAATACCATAACGGTGCATCAAATGACGTGAATTAAATCTTCACCGATGACGAATCATGGATCTATGCTTACAAGCCGGAAACTAAATAGCAGCCGACCGTGTGGGTGTTCCAAGACGAGCCCAATCCAAGAAAAGTTGTTTGCGCACGAAGCACTGCGAGGCAAATGGTGTCCTGTTTCTTCGGCGGAATGGGTTCTGTGGCCATTGTTCCACTTGAGGAACGTAGTACGGTCAATTCCGATTGGTACACGACCATTTGCTTGCCCGAAGTCTTCGAGGAAATTCACAAAACGACGAAGAGAAGACGCATCATTTTCCATCATGACCATTCGAGCTCTCACACATCAGTTCAAAAGTGTATAGATGCTCATGGCGAATATTTTGAAAAATAATAAAACCATTTTGGAAAATAAGAGAAATCGTTTTCATTTATTTCCTAGAAACTTTTGTAGTAACCCTCGTATACGGTTTAGTTAAAAATGAGATATTGACCAACCGACTCTAAGTCTAAAACTGATTTTTTTTTTTTGAATTTTTTCAAAAAACCCTTATGAAATCGATTATGTCCGTCCGTCTGTTCACTAAATAACTCGCGAACGGCTCAACCGATCGTCATGAAATTTGGTAGGAATGTGTAGAATGATAACAGTCTTTGGCACGAATACTTTAGAAGTTGATAGGGAAAAGATAACATGGTGTCCCGAAGAGTTTTATCCTGTTTCCAGTAACAGTAACGGAGTTATGGGCGTTTAAAGCTAAGCTTACGTTTTCACCTCAGTTTTTCAAAACCGTTATAGGTACCGATATGCAATTTTGCATAAAGATTGGTCAATATGAGCTTGTATACGCTAAATACTAAGACTGTTGACATTTGCTAAAAAAAAATAACAGTAAATTTGTGAAATTTCAATTTGCGCGTGTGTAATCTGCAAATATAAAAAAAAATTATAAGGGTTTTTTAGGAAATGACACAAGGAATATGTCTGCAAATTTTCATTCGAATAACTTAATCCAAACCGAAATATAGCGAATCTAATATATGGTAAAGGCGTTTCACAATACCAGGGCAGCGTCTTAAGCATTTTTTTCACTGCTTATGTTGTGACTGGATTAAACAATGAACATGAAATTTGGTGTCAATGCATAGAATGGTAATAGTGATTGGCACGAATACTTTTGAAGTTTGTAAATGAACAAAGTTTAATAATAACCAAGACAGTCTTCTCGGCGTTTACTGATGCCTACTTTATCTGTCGATTAGCCGTAGTTTCGATTGCATTCGGTCACAGATTGTGTCCACAAATATGTCCTTGACTATTACAGCAAGGTCGTCTGCATAAGCTTCCGCAAACACTCTGTTATTATCTAAAGACCGGAGCAGAGTGTCCATAACAAGGAGCCACATCAGAGAGAACTCCGCCCTGAGAGCACGCTCTGGTACACCCTTCTTCGATGGCCTTTGATCCAACTGTTATAAGAATATTCCTTGAAGTGAGCATGTTACCCATCCACCATATCAGCAAAGGGTATCAAAAACACGTTGAGCAAAACCATTCCCAGCGGATATTAACCCTCGGATGGTTCAGTGGGGTCTGACAGACCCCAGAGAAATTTAAATCTTAAAATTTTCATAGAAAAACTTGTTGAATGGTATTTTGATGCATATGTTATTTAAGTATGTGTCACATACGTTCATTTAAGCATGAATTTGTTTGTATTGGTGATTTTGTTAATAAGTTATAGCACTTTGAAAGTGCTCTGGGGTCTGTCAGACCCCACGAACCATTTACGTAGGTCTTTTTTTACAAAAGTACATTTTTCGTTTTGTGGGAAATTTTCAAAGTATGTTTTTTGGAAAACAATAAAATGTAATAATAATAGTCGGGAAGTGTTGAAACTTTGTAATTAGAGTACATTTGGGAAATTATATATGTTAATTTTGAAAGAAATCGAAAATTTAGGGTGTTTTGAAGTAGGGGTTTCTAAGTTTTTTACTCAATTCATTCAAAATTGTGCCCCCCCCCCCCATGGGGTCAGATGGCCCCCAAAGAGGCAAATACGTTTTCTATGCCCGCGAGCAAATGATCGGAAGACAAAATAGAATGGCAATGAATGCAAAAAGCCAATCTGCGAAGACAATCGAGGAAAAAGCTGTGAAGAAGAATGGTCTAAATATTGACTAACTTTGGATCCCGATTTAAGAAAAAATATTAGCCTTAGCTAAAAACTGTTAATGTACATATTTATCTTTGTTCATTAGTATTAAATACGTTTTGACTAATAAAAATAAAATTTTGTGAAAATTTTAGTTTGTATATTGATTTATTTATGATAAGTTCAAATTACCCTCAAATTTGACCACAATTTTTTCTTCCACATACTAAAACGTACTGTCCGAATTCCACTGTTTTTATATACCACTTAATCAAAAGGCTTCATAGTTTCTTCTAGTTCGAACAAATATGCCAAAAAAGCAAAAATTTAAGTTTTAGAGCGATTTTTGCTTTGGGGTCTGTCAGACCCCACTGAACCATTTACGTATGTAAAATTTACCTGAACCATCCGAGGGTTAAGGAGTATTAAAGCTGGAAAAGCTTCACACAAAATGCCAGTTGCCCAAGAAAAAAATGTACTCGCTAAAAATCCATACTTCTTCCAAATACACATTATTTTGGAAATAACGAAATGGAATTATGAATTGCTGCTCCTCTTCACAAGTTTTCCCTTTTTATAAATATGTACAGTGTAACCTTTAGCGAGGCCCTATCGAGACTAGATGGTAGGTCGGAACGGTCGAAAAGTCGGATTACTTGAAGATCATAGAAAATTCATTTCTGATCTATACCAAAATACTCTTTTCCTAGATTAACTCATTATACACTTCTCGGGGTGTCAAGAAGATTGCTTTCACGAAGATATAATTCTGGCAAACGACAAATTTTGAAAAAGTATTGGCTTCGAATGCTGTAATTCATTTCATTACAATCGAATCAAACGAAGGACTATGATCCTTGTACTACTAACAGACCAAGTTCAGCTCATGTTTTCTTGCAAACTAATATTAAGGGAAATTTTTTTTTTAAGTATAGTGAGTAGCAAAACTATTTTTTATGGTTGACGACGAATTTAAAAATGTGGTCAGCGAGGTTCTACCATAAGAATTGGATTTAGGACAGGTTAATTGCATACCACAATCAAATTTAGATCTATGAACTATTTATAAGAGTTTAGTAGGCATGATGCTACTATAGAATTTCTATTGCAAAATTAACGACTTTTAGAACAAATTTACATTTTTCCAAAATGAATTACATATCAATTTGCAAGTCAAGCTAACAAATTCAAATTACGCGATTTCCATTTCAAAATTGTTGTTGAAAATAAATGTTATAAGTGCGTTTAAGTATTTCATTTGAAAATGTTTAATATGAGAGTCGTATGAATTTGTTTAATTGTTAAATGGAACCCAGTGAGTCATTTATGTCATTATCATAATGACACAATATCGATTTCATTTCTGACATTTTTTAAGCTGCGATCGTAAGTCCACTTATTATTTCGGATAAATCGCCATGAAATACATATAAGAAAAATTAAAACATTTACACATACCCAAATAAAATACTTTAGAAATAAAATGTATATTGTATACATATTTCAACTGCAATTTATCAACATTAATTGCACTAATTTTTCAAAAGCCCATTGTGATTGATGGAACCGAAAAATGCATATTCCACCAACCACATGCACTTGCTTTACCAGACAGCACACAATTTATTTTTTACTCCACAAAAAGTCATAATCGTAATAAACTGGTTAATGATACTTACTCGTATTTCTCTCTACATACTCGAAATTGCATAATCGGGCTTGTATCAGCTCGACAAGCGCATTAAAAGAAATTAACCGAGTTTTTTTTTGTATTAATTATGAACAAATATCGAAAATGTTGCCTACGAGTGGAAATATTGATATATTATGGTATTGGTACAGATGGTAAGTCAAACTCTTGAAGCGTATGGGCTTACATATTGTCAACTCTTCTGCAACTCTTCGAATCAAACCAATCCACTTGTAATATACTCGTAATACATGTTGCAGTATTCGCGAAAGCCGATCCATTGATCTACTCTGGTTCACATTCAATATATAAAATTTCTGCAAGTAATACGTGCGGCTTTTGTGATCACACAAATTCGTTCGTACGTAGGGGCTTCCACTAATGAAGTAGACCCACTCGAAAAGCGATTAAAATTCATTGAGGATTGAGCTCATAATTTCGGCGAAATGTAATATAATTTTAAAGAGATGCCAAGGTTCAATTTCGGCTAAGAAAAATCTTTGAGGTTATTATACTCTTTATTTTGTTTAGCCTGGTGAAATATGTACATACATAACATATTGTAATGAGTCTCGTTTATGTATGGCTTTGTTGAATAATCTTACAAATAGTACTCACCGACAATAAATTAACAATATTCTTCTTTTTATTAATTTTTATTACAATACCTTACTAATATAAAAGAGGTAAATGAATAGTCGGATAGATGAAGGAGGACTGGAAGAGCTATACAAATGTGTTAATATATTACATGCAAATTGCCAATAAGTTAGTTACGAATAAGAAACGTCAAAGCGAAATAAGACGGTGTCGTTCGTTAGTCGTTGCGTTTGCTTTGATTTCCACCAATATAAGAACATAAATGCAATCAAGAAAATCTTGTATTGTTATATCATATGTATGCACTATATAAACAATCGTAGCAGATTTTCGTTATACAAAAAGAAACAGAAAATTGAATAAAGAAACCCTGTATGCGTTGCGTATACTACACATTAGTATCGGTCGTAATAATAACAAGAAATCAATGCATCGCAAAGGCTTCGGCTTTTGTAAAGCGCCATAACTTATTTCCAATGTTTTCATTATGATAATGACTATATTCATTTATTAGAGATAGTATTTTGTATGTTTGTATACAAATTCATACATTATCATCAACAAAAGATGATAATAAATGTTTATAGACAGAAAGAAAATTAATTGAAAATTTTGATTACAACAACAATGATTGTCCTCGTCTGAAGAAAGAAATGTTGATAAAAACAATATTTTACTGTTTTTCGGTCGATCGAAAAATGATTAGATATTACATAGGTGGCCCAAATTTATACTTTCTTAATGGACGATTGGTGTACGATTTTATCTGAATGAGTATAGGTTGCTTGTTTTGTAGGGATGCGTCATAGAGATATTATCTTAAAAATAGCGCCAATAAGTGCGAAAAATAATAAATCATTATAAGTGCACTACTATGTATGTTTGGCTCTAGAAGTTGACTGTGTCAAGGAAAACATAATTGGAAAATTGCCAATTGCAATCTTGGAAGTCCCAATTTTTTTATATGCAATTTACTTGGAACATATTTATTATCTACTTCTAATCAGTCAATTTCTCTAATTCCAATACTTAATAATACTTATTGATAAAGCATTTTTTTCTTTTTATTTTCAGGTAAGGCTAATTAATGGATAACTTTGGTCGTACGTTTAACACAACTGCACTACATACAATACAGTAAATATTAAAAAAAAAATCTAGAAGTTAGTCTGTCCATTTACTGCATTTACTGAGCTCATTGTGATCAACTTTCTAGTTGCGGTATGAAAAATAACGAGTCATTTTTGGCTACTAGAAAATTAAATTGACCGTGAATTCATCTGATCCCTTCACGACACTTATGGAACCAATCAAATTATATACAGATACTTACGAATTCCTATCCGCCAAAGGAAAAGTCGTCAGCAGCAAAAAGGATTGATATAAATATAATCTCGCCAAAATACTCGGCATCTTGTCTCAAGGAAAAGTGATTTAATTAATTACCAAACCAGCGCGGTGCGATAGCGGTACGCGTCTGAATGTATTTTTTTAACGAGATGGGGGGAAATCTTTGGAAGATACTGGTGTTGCAGTTATAACAGATTTCTAACGGCTAAAACTAGACCATCTTCGTCGCCTTGCCTCCTGCGGGACCACCTCTCGAAATTACTTCGCAGGGGTGGTTTCGGCTAATTAGCCATCATGCCGTTTTGCTGACATCTCCGTCCAGCTACTTCTTTTCGAAGTTCCTTGTGAATGCTGCACATAAATTCACTCACTGACTACCAATTCTGCTGGCACTGTAGCATATGGTTCACCAGATTATGTGGAGTTAACGTTACCCCAAATTCCACATTCAGTTGTGCGCGTCGCACGCTAAATCTCGGGACATTCAAAAAATACATGCCTTGCGTCTTCTGCAACTCCCTTGCAGCTAGAACACTCTGGCGAGTCATCCTTCTTAAATCGGTAAAAGTATTGTCGATATACACCATGTCCCGATAGGAATTGAGTTAAATAGTGGTTCACTTGCCGTGATGGCGTTTCACCCATTTTACAATATCCGGGATGAGAGAGTGAGTCCATCTACCGGTTACAGCTTCGTCCCACCGCAGTTGCCACAGTCTCATGCTTTCCCGTCTTTCCAACCTTGTTTGCCTTTCCAAGTCCGCTGGCATGTTATTACGTCGACCGCCATACAATCTGCTTGTCTCCTCAACCAGAATTCCTATTGGGATCATTTCAGCAACAACGTAAGCAGGTTTGTGCGAAGTTGTTCGGTATGCAGAGCAGACTCTCAATGCGCACCTGCGGTAAATTGAGCTAATTTCTGGGCGTTCGCAGAGTAGTTTAGTGCCCAAACCAGTGAGGCACACATTAGTATGGAAGTAACAACCTTGGCCAGCAATGATCTCTTGCTTGTTCTTGGACTGCCTATATTCGGAATAAATCCTTGTTAAAGCCACGGTGGCTACTGCCGCTTTTTCACATCCAAACTTCAAATGCTCTCCAAAGTTCAGTCTCCATTCTCTACGCCAACGAAGCGATTACAACAATAAAGCTCTGACTATTTAGGGTTGGCCTCGAATTTGCTGAGCAAAAAACGGAGACGGCTCTTATCAGTAAGCGCAGGAAAACGTGATCTCTAAAAATCTGAATAGGAAACAATATCATAACCTCCAAAAAAAACCATTAGGTATTTGGAGGTTATGATAGATACTCAGCAAATTCGAGGCCAACCCTTAATAGCCAGAGCTTTATTGTTGTACTCGCTTCGTTGGCGTAGACCTCGACGCACTCCAGCCTCTTTGCCACCACCACAACCGCAATGTCGTCGGCAATGAAACTTTGACCCATTGTCCCTACTCTTCCAGACGCTCTACAATTGAACACTTTGGAGCACATATCCAAGATATTGTTCTCAACAAACCTGCCAAATCACAAAACTTTACGATTCTTTTCTAGGCATTTTTCGGGCCTATCCCCAACTTTTGCGAAATGCTTTCCTTGAAATATTTCAAAAGACTAAAGCCAGAAGCTCAATGTAATTTCACATTTTTCGCTGTATCTTTTTTCCTACCGCGCAGATCGAAGCAAATGATAGCCTATGTACACCCCCAGGACAGACTCTATCCATGCGTAAAGAGAGCAAATCTCGAGATGCTCTCTACGAGGCCCTGCCAATGAACAACGACAACAAGATTTTCGAAAGAAATGCGTTTTTCAAACTCTTAAATCTCCGGTGTTTTTCGTCGTATCTTTTTGAAATTTTCTACACTTCGTTATATGGCGCGACTGACAACCTCTCCAATACTCGCAGGATCAACAAGGGTCCGAGCTACAAAGGTCCGAAACCCCGTACTATGGCTATCTAGTGATTGCGCTTTATAGGAGCAACTACGGATATCTCCCTGTTGGCAAATGGCGAAATTTGAAGTTGACATTGATTTTGGAGGCCCACTTCAGACGTATGAACTTCCGTAGGATATATCAAAAATATTGAGAAAACATCTCAAACAATTGACAATGATTTGAGTTTGAAAATGAATCGATTCGTAGAACCTAAAATTTTGAAGAGTTTGGTTTTGTTACTGTATAGTAAAAAAAATATAAAAAAGTACAACAATTTTTAGATCTTAGTTGTCTAATGGCACCTTTTTATATTGTTCTCCCCCTTATCTACGCCACTGAAAATTTCTGAAAGCACAAATAAGAAACTGACAACCTATGCCCGGAGCCCCAAAGCATTCTGTTGATATGGTAGATCGGTAGTCCATCGTATATGAGTGGGAAATTTAGGCCTAACGTCCGGATAGCAATCGCCATTAGGTGGCCCAGCGTCTTTAAGCCCAAAATCCAAACCATCGAATCATGTTGGAAAATTTTGTTTCGAACAAAAATCAAAGCGCACAAATAGGTAGTCAAATTGTCGTCCGAACCTCTTTACCCCAACCCGCCACAGGGTCATCAAGGTGGTTCAGGAACTGGCTAGGCTCTTCAGTATTAGACATTTTAATGTTCCTCGTAACAGCGAGTTGTTTAGCAAAAAAGCGTAAAACTTGAACTCCAAAAATCATATTCATAGAAATTGCTATCGACTGTTGCAATTCAGTGAAACCTTTGATTTGTTCTGAATGATCTTTCGCTGTATTTGATATTTGATGCAAAGCAAACATTTTCTATTGTGCAAACGCAGAAAAATTTCCATATTCTTAACGCCTTTCCTCACGTAAAAACGAATGACAATACGTTGCGCAATGGCGGTCGGCATTTGATGTTCACTCATGGTCGTAGCACGAGCGTAAAATATCCCTTCGCGACGAAAACTATTCCACTCTGTTCGTCGAGCTATCATATACTCAAGCCAGGACCTTCAAAACATACATGCGCGCCATCTAAAGCGTTTGTCTCGATCATATTTGAACCACCATCGTATGTTCTTTTGTCGGTCTCGTTTTTAAAAACTATTCAGAGCTCTATTTTCAGCAAATTTATCACGTTAAACGTTATATTGAATCGCAACCAATTTTATGGCAAAAAGCAACTGTATGACACCATTTCAGATTAGAGCGTTTAAAATTAAAAATATGACCTACCTACCTTAAATGGCAATTGATAGATTATTATAGCATGCACTTTTTTGCCAATTTAATCGCGTTCTTCATTTTCTGCGAATTTAGATTTGGAAATAAAAAAAAATTGATATTTAAGGGGGTGAACATATCGTGTTGATATTAATTGTTGAACCAATAAATCTGGCCATGTTTTCTGAATAAAACGAGTGTATGTAAATACACATTTGCGTGATTCTTTTTTTTTTGTCTAATTCATAACTTCATCGAACCCACATCTCTACGTACGGAAGCTGTAATAGCTCCGTGATTTACAAATATTAATGCATAGAAATCATGTCATATGGCATTAACTTTGCAAATTATTACAAACAATATTTAGTCCACTCACATACAATATTTTCACTTCCCCGTTTAGTAAAGTAATACCCCCTTATGATGATGACTGTTAGGAAATCAAACAAATCTGATTACGCTTATGGGAACGTAAACGAACGTGGCGTCGTTGTCGTCTATCGAGTGAATGTAATCTTATCAGAGGCGAAAATGTACATATTCGATGAAAATGACATTTTCGATAAGATACCCGGGCAAATCGATAAAACTCTTCCAGGTGTAAATATTTGAGGGTGATGATAATGCGGCAAATATGAATCAAAATACTTTTACATATTCGTATTACAATATTGAACTGAATTTGGATAGTCTAGCCATAGCACTATATAGCCGCTATTAGTGGTTACAGTCAATAGACAAATAGTTACCGGTTTAATTGAACATTTCAAATGCAATCAATTTGAAAATATGTCATACATGGGTGTATACCAATGTTTTATGATTTATTTATTTTTTTACTTCGCTGTTAAGAAACGGACATACACTGCTCGTCATCAGATTAGCACACCCCTTCGCATGAATAGTTTCGGCTGATTTCCAACCAAACTAAAAGAGCTAAAATTTCAAAATTATAACTGTTAATAGTCTATTCAATAAGTTAATTAAAACAAAAAGAGTTGTGTTTGCATTTTTTAATGTTGTTTTATATTTGTTTTTCGAAAAAGAACACACAAAATAGCAATTTAAAATTTGTCATCAGGATAGCACATGTAATTTCTTTTTTGTCGATCTTCCACAATTGAGGACGTAGAACCCCCAATTTTTTGTTGTTGTTTAAGTAATATATTAGCTTTAATATGGATAAGAGAAAATCATTATCTGCGGAAGAGGGATCAAAAATTAAGGCTTGCAAGGAGTCAAGGCTGTCAAAAAGTGAAATTTCGAGAAAAAATCAATAAAAGTCGATAAGTTGAATCCGAATTCCTGTGTAATAAGTAGCGTTAAGGTAAAAATAAAAAAAGCGATAAAAATTGAGTACTTGTAAATCCTTATGAGAGAGTAATGTTGAGAGAAGCATCGGGCCCTCATGACTCGATCGCAAGGATTCGGGTAAATTTTCACATTAGGGCGAGCCTACAATGTTCAAACAGTGATAAAAAATGCTCCACATTTAAAGAAACTAAAACTGAAGAACAAACCCAAACTTAACTTTGCCCGAAGGAAAATACGTTTAAATTAATCATGAGTCCACTTGACATGGAACAAAGAATGGCGCTATGTTATCTTTTCCAATAAAAAAAAAGTTCACTTTAGAAGACTTACACAGTTATAATGTCTACTTCCAGGATCTTTGCTAGGAACGACACCATTAGGATCGCCTCCATTGTGGAATAGATGGTGTAATGGTCTCGAGGGCCAACTGGTACTGTAAGATGACTTTTATTTATTCGAAAAGACAACATAGCGTCATTCTTCGTTCCACGTCAATTGTTCTGCCTAATTTAAGCGCATTTCCCTGTAGCTTTACTTTCTTTAGATGTGGAGCATTTCTTATCACTGTTTGAACACTGTAGGCTCGCCTTAATGTGAAAATTTACCCTAATCCTTGCGACCGAGTCATGAGGGATCGATGCTTCTCTAAAAATTACTCTCTCATACGGATTGACAAGTACTCAATTTTTATCGCCTGTATTATTTTTACCTTAACGGTACTTATTACACACGAATTCGGATTCAACTTATCGACTTTTATTGATTTTTTCTCGAAATTTTACTTTTTGACCGCCTTGACTCCTTTCAAGCCCTAATTTTTGAACCCTCTTTCGCAGATAATGATTTTCTCTTATCCATATTAAATCTAATATATTACTTAAACAACAACAACAAATTGGGGGTTTTACGTCCTCAATTGTAAAAGATCGACAAAAAAAAATTACATGTGCTATCCTGATGACAAATTTTAAATTGCTATTTTGTGTGTTCTTTTTCGAAAAACAACTATAAAACATCGTTAAAAAATGCAAACACAATACTTTTTGTTTTAATTAACTTAGAATTGAATAGACTATTAACAGTTATAATTTTGAAATTTTAGCTCTTTTAGTTTGGTTGGAAATCAGCCGAAACTATTCATGGGAAGGGGTGTGTTAATCTGATGACGAGCAGTGTACATGCCGAATTTCTCGAATCACTTAGACTCTAAGTATTTTTTCAAAAAACCCTTATGAAATCGATTTTGTCCGTCCGTCCGTCTGTTCACTAAATAACTCGCGAACGGCTCAACCGATTGTCATGAAATTTGGTAGGAATGTGTAGAATGGTTATAGTCTTTGGCACAAATACCTTAGAAGTTGGTAGGAAGAAGTTAACAGGGTGTCCCGAACGTTTGAAAAAAGTCGGCTTTTTTAGTTTTTATCGGAGATTGACGTATGGGTATTTAAATCAAAGATCCAAACGATTACATCTCATATCAGTTAAAATTTTTCAGTTTGGAGTAACGGTAAAAAAGTTATTGGCGTTTAAAGTTAAACTTCCTTTTCGACCACCGTTTTTTCTAAACCGTTATAGGGATCGATATGAAACTTTGCACAAATATTGGTCAGTATGGCCTTTTCAGTAACAGCTAATAATTCAGTTCATATACAGGGTTATTGGTTAAGTCGACCTATTCCCTGCAACACGTTATAATAGGGGAAAAATGCAACAAAATGAGGCCATAAATGTTAGGCCGATTTTCAACCGTCACTGAGATATTTGAATTTTTAGGTTTTTTTAAATAACCTCGAATTTTACCATTTAAAGTAAGAATTTAAAAAAACTACTAAGGTAATGGGTTAAAACTTATTTTTGGATTTTAGTCAACAGTATAGTAGACATTTCTTAATCATTTAAAATTTCAAAAAACCCATCCCAATTTCGGAATTTTTAGTTTTTAATAAAAAAAATTATCTTAAATTTTTTTAAAGTTGATTTTTAATATAGTATTATTAAAAAAAATATATGACACGGACTCTGCAGACCACTGGAAAAACATACTCGTGTTGTCAGCTTTCCAAAAAGGTGTCAATGTCAATATAAATATTTGAAATAATTGAAACAGTTAGCTGCAACTTGTTCGGGGACCATAATTTCGTTTGATAAAAAAACGACAAATCTATAAAACAATAAAAACAAGTCTGTCAAGTTAGCACTACCACTTTAAAATTTCGACAATCGCTATAGTGCATTAAATGTCGCGATTTTGTCGTAATTCAATGGAAAAAGAAAAAAAATTGTCGCGCCCCTCCTTCCCCTTAAAAACTACCCTTAGTGCATTTGAGCCTCAGCTAACCAAATTCGAGTTCCAAGAATCTCCCCAATGCTAAAGGTGTCCAGTAAGATATCACAGGGGCTGTTTAAGAGATTTCCACCCTGAAAAAATTTGTCGCGCCCCTCCTTCCCTTAAAAACTACCCCCGTCAAGTTAGCACTACCACCCCGGTAGCGGCCACTTCAAGCATTTCCGTAAAACAAAAAGTATCCAATTAATTGTCGCAGGAACCGAAAGGGGTGGTAGTGCTAACTTGACGGGGGTAGTTTTTAAGGGAAGGAGGGGCGCGACAATTTTTTTAGGGTGGAAATCTTTTAAGCAGCCGTAGTGAGAGTTTGCTGGACACTTTTAGTATTGGGGCGATTCTCGGAACTCGAGTTTGGCGAACTAAGGCTGAAATGCAATTAGGGGTAGTTTTGAAGGGGTAGAAGGGGCGCGACAAATTTTTTGAAGCGTGCAATATGCCTTTCGGTTCCTGCGACAATTAATTGAATACTTTTTGTTTTACGGAAATGCTTGAATTGGCCGCTACCGGAGTGGTAGTGCTAACTTGACGGGGTAGGTTTTAAGGGAAGGAGGGGCGCGACAATTTTTTTCAGGGTGGAAATCTCTTAGGCAGCCCCTGTGATATCTTACTGGACACCTTTAGCATTGGGGAGATTCTTGGAACTCGAATTTGGTTAACTGAGGCTCAAATGCACTTAAGGGTAGTTTTTAAGGGGAAGGAGGGGCGCGACAATTTTTTTTCTTTTTCCATTGAATTACGACAAAATCGCGACATTTAATGCACTATAGCGTTTGTCGAAATTTTAAAGTGGTAGTGCTAACTTGACAGACTTGTTTTTATTGTTTTATGGATTTGTCGTTTTTTATCAAACGAAATTATGGTCCCCGAACAAGTTGCAGCTAACTGTTTCAATTATTTCAAATATTTATATTGACATTGACACCTTTTTGGAAAGCTGACAACACGAGTATGTTTTTCCAGTGGTCTGCAGAGTCCGTGTCATATATTTTTTTTAATAATACTATATTAAAAATCAACTTTAAAAAAATTTAAGATAATTTTTTTTTATTAAAAACTAAAAATTCCGAAATTGGGATGGGTTTTTGAAATTTTAAATGATTAAGAAATGTCTGCTATACTGTTGACTAAAATCCAAAAATAAGTTTTAACCCATTACCTTAGTAGTTTTTTTTTTAAATTCTTACTTTAAATGGTAAAATTCGAGGTTATTTAAAAAAAACCTAAAAATTCAAATATCTCAGTGACCGTTGAAAATCGGCCTAACATTTATGGCCTCATTTTGTTGCATTTTCCCCTATTATAACGTGTTGCAGGGAATAGGTCGACTTAACCAATAACCCTGTATAAAGCCAAGCCATCCTTACGTTTGCCTTAGTTTCTTTTTGCTCAAAGGCCATCAGAAATCTTAAATCGAAAAATGCCTGTAGATTTGCCTTGGAGTACTTTTATATCAACTGGGTAAATAGTAAATAAACGCGTTCCAGAATGAAAGGCGCTAGCCACCTTTAATTAGACCAATCCAAAAATAGATTTACAGGAAGCATTTCATTAATGCTGTTCACAATTCTTATCTATTGCTTATAAAATATATGTTCAAAAAATATTCACTATGCATCAAAATTCTAAAAAACCCTCGTATTGCGGGCGCAGCCCTCTGTACGCCGGTGTTTTTTTCCTTTTGGGTATGCTTTCTCGTTCTCGTCTGAGTCATGAACTGAGGAAGGGAGCTTGTGACTCCCGAAACAATTGTTTTCGGAAGTAATAAAAATATCTCGTAGATGGAAAAACTCTACTGTTTTTAAATGCATTTTTAATTTGGTGGCTTCATGTACAAAAGGCTAAGAACCATTGTACTAGACTAAACCAGGTAGATCCGAACTGCATTAAAACCTTAAAAAGGAATATTCGTACAGCCATTAGTGGTATCTAAAAACAGATACCGTAAGTATGAGATGGATATTGTATGGAATTGAAATAATTTTATTTGAAAATTGAAGTTGAATTGGAACCAGTACAATTTTGATTACTGGGATCTGAATTTCAACCAAAACTGAATACATTATATGTGTGTTAATTAATTTTGTCTCACCCGCACATTGTTTTGAAGAAATTTCAAATTTCAGAACAGTCTTTTGTCATATGAACAATTAGCTCTCTAATGCAGTGATTCCGAACATTTTTCAATTCGTGCCTCCTTTGCGAAGCCTGAATAGTCATGAATATTCACGATCTACTGAGGTTAAAATAGTCAAATTCATCCAGGCAATTTAGTTCACAAGCCATCTGATTGCCACAGAAAATGAGTACAATTGCTTGGTGTAAATGTTCAGATCTTCGCACAGTCTTTTGAAATTTATTCAAAAAGAGTGTAGCAACGGAATGTATCGATAGATAGCGTATCAATTGGGTTTAACCGTATTTTTACCTATCTAAAAGCGGCCAACGTTTTTTTTTTAAATATCTCACGCAATGCTAATTCACATATGGGTACTGCCTCATTTTTTCACACTCAAAGTCTTCAATTCTTTACTTTCTTAAAAATGTTGGTCAATATATCATACGAGTATAACAACAAAATTTGAACTGTGCACATCGCGTCCCGTTGGTTTAGATTCACTGCTCTAATGAGGGAATTCCGGTAGTACCCTCGGATTAGCGAGAAGGTCCTGGAGGACCTTTTCGATTTGATCGATCAGAATTTTTGTCTCAAGTAATTTTCAATACCGGCACTACCATGTATTCCAAGAGTTATATTTGCTCTTACATATAAACGTAATTTGAAAACATTTGGACCATCCAGCAAGTATTTATTTAAGCTTGAAAATGTTTAGTGCGCCGTTTAGCGACAAGGCCCAGGGGGACCTTGCACATAATTGGACGAAAATACGACCGAAACATATTGAAATATTGTTTCCTTATGCACAACGCTCGTCTCAGACAAACGTTAGAATTGTAGCGGAAGTGATAAGTAGATATTTTAGTTTTGAGCTGCGCTTTGTGTCATGCGCACAAATTGCACACCGTTAATTTATTTTGTGGAAATTTGGTTTTAGGTGGCTTTACTTTGTTGATATCGTTAATTATACTATAATTATGTTATACATGTAGGAAGTGTTGTATTTTCATAGCTGTAAATCAAGCTGTACGTAATAAAATTTCTACAGAACTATGGAGGACTCAGGTTGGGATGCAGCGGAGATGGTGTTACATAATAAAACACGTTACCAAAATATGTCAGCGGCTGAAAAAAGAGAAGTTGATGAACGTTTTGCTCGTTTTCTAGACGAAAGCGATGATGATGGCGAACCGTTTGACCTTGAGGGTAGTGATAATTGTGACATAACATATCAACCAGAAGACGATGTAGCCTCTGACGTCGAAAGTGAAGTATCTATTGAACTCACCGAAGAATTTGATAATGATGACGAGAAAGACAATTACCTTGCATTTCCCAGCGACCAAGAGAATTATTATTTCATATAAAAAATGGGACGAAATGGGACAAAGTATCTCCACCTAGTTGTCGAATACCATAACGTCGTCGACGACAGCAGGAGCGGACCAGGGCCAGTCAAAAAGACAAGAGATCTATTGACGATTTTCCGTTCACTTATCACTGAAGAAATCACACATATAATAATTCGTGAGACCAACCGAAAACTGCCCAAGTTACAGATGCATTTAATGATAAAAATCCGTCTAAAAAAAGGAATGGAAAGCACTAATACTAAAGGAGTTCGATGCATTTGTGGGCATTCTTCTATCTGCTGGCCCCACAAATTCAAATAAAGAGCCATGCAAGGAGCTGTGTGGCCCAAGACATGCAGTAATATACAAAGCTGCCCTCTCATACGACCAATTTTTGACAATAAAAAATTTATTCGTTTCGACAATGGAAACTCAAGGCCTGAGAGGTTAGTTTCCAGCAAAAGAGCCGCCATTGATGATATTTGGACAATTCGCTTGTAAAATTTGGCAGCAGCTTATAACCCACATGATTCGTTGACTGTAGACGAATAATTGTTTCCATTTAGGGGGCGGACACGATTCACGCAATGTATTCCTTCGGTGGTTGTGCGACTCTAAGACTTCCTATCCTTTGAAAGGTATGATATATGCTGGAAAGTTGCCTGGTTAGGAGCGCGAAGTAAACAAAGAAAGGAACGTTGTATATTTCACAGCAAAAAAACAATCGACAAAGCAAACTCAAACGGTGAATATACCGTAAATTTTATTGTAGGTCCTAGAGGACCTTGTCGCTAAAAGACGTAGGTCGGAGCACTCGCTAATCGCAGGGTTAAATAAGGAAAAGGCTTATATTGCACACTAGAAAATGTTTACGTCTTCACTAAAAAAAACAGGCGCGACAGTCCAACATTGAATTAAGGCCGCAGATGTGTTAGTGACATCCAATTTTCAAGATCTTATCTGCTTTTTTTGTTGAGGTGTTGAGATCAACAGCACGCTCAGCAGTGTTATTTATCCCCATAAATGGGTACTCGTTTAACATCTAAGTGTAGTGTAGTGCTGTAGTGTAGTCGGGCACATGGGTCGTGAGTTTGAAAAACACTAAAAACTGAGTTGGTTCACGGTAAGATTTGAACGCACGGCCCTGTGCGACGAAAGTGTGCATTAACCTCAACACCAGCCAGATTATGAGGAGCTAAGGGGGTGAAAGCCCCTCCCAGACCCAGATTTGGGAAAGTAACAATTACAAAATGGACTATAAGACAACTTACAAAATGATCTAAGTTCATAAAAAAAAATTTTTGAATAAAAATTCCTACTAACATTTGTATGGATTTTTTAACAAAAATTTCTCCGGACTCCAAATTTTTGTAAAAAACTTTGCTTTTCACAAAAAATTATATGCTAATGTTAAGCTAGCCTCATAGTAGAATTTTTTTTTTGTTTGCCGGTTGTCATGATTCAATTTACTTGAAATTGAAAGGCCTGTTGAATTTAAACAAGAAGGGTTTTCTGTATATTTCCCAAATATCTTTGAATTCTGTTGTATTTGTTGTGTTCCTTACGAGATTGAGATCTGTCAGTTATCCCAATGTTTGTTACCCAAGATTTCCTGGAACCATTGGAAACATATTAGCCCAACTTCAGCCCGGTTTATTTGTGTTTAAGCTCCTTTTTTGCTCGTGTATTACTGGTCATTTACAAATGCCTTACCTTTTTCCAAAATTCCGCTGCACTCCTTGATCTTGCTCGACCGTTATGAGATAGTCCTCATCCCTACTTTTTAACCCCAAGAGTGATAAAGACAATGATGCTTTGACAAATCCATATGATAGATCCGTGTATCACTCTTTCCTTCTTTTTTCAAAATCTAAGCCGAATTACAGAAACCAATCCGCCCTAACGATATTTTGGGGAGCTGGCGATTACGGAATCGGCTATTGCGCCTAATGAATGTGTATTCCTATCCTGAGTCGCACTCTTTTGTTTTAGCATTCACAAGGTCTTAAAAGTTCGTGGGAATCAGGAGCATGGCAAAGTGTAATTACTTCTTCTTGTCTGTAGAAGTTCCATTCGATCACATGCAGTGTTTCAGTTCACGACCAGTATCTGTATAAATGGCTCGCGAGACGTGTTTTCACATCTCGTGCACCACGAGCCCCAAATTCACATGTTTTGACAGCGTCACGGCTCGACTCGGTCACCCAACTTTCGACAAAAGCTTCAAATGTCCAGCAATATAGATCATACCCAGCCCATTTTAATTTTTAAAATACTGGGTATCTCTCTGAAATTACATTAAGTTGTCATTAAAGTCACGGTAGATTTTATTTCACGTCAAATTTTTATTATACGTCCGTAAGATCTATTTTTTTGTCCTTTTTTCACTTCCGTTTTTTCCATACACGTGACGATTACCATTTAATTGTCTTGTCATATAGGTCCATACAGGTTAGATACGATCTCCCACCTATCATATTCCCGTTTTTACATTAATTATCCATTTCAATATCCCGAAAGTTAAAAACACCGCTCAATTGAGATGCCGTCTAATCAAATTCCCGCCAACTTAATATCCTGCCATTTCAATAACCCCTAATTCAAAATACCGCTTTACAAAATCCCGCTTTTTAATATCCCGTCATAAAATTTAAAAAATTTAAGTATTCTTTCATAAATCGTAAGGGCGAAAGAATACCAAACATTTACCGTATAAATAATGGGGATACTTTAGTCTCGGAGACGCAAGGACCAGGTGAATTAATTTAAAAAATTTGTGACTTTTAACTATTAAACTAATTTTTGGCGCTATTTTTGCGGAACTATTTCACTATTCACTAGCGGGATTTTCAAAACGGCAGGGTTTATAGTGGGCGGGATTTTGAGGTGGAGAGATTTTGAGGATAATAATATGTATTAGGATTTTTTGTAAAAAGCGGGATTATGAACGGGTTTTCGGCATTATGTACCTATAGATAGGCCTGTTCCAAAAACCGGGATCCCGGTACAAAACCGGTGTTCACTTGGTACCGGACCCGATATTCTAAAGTACCGATATCCCGTTTTTTTTGGTATCGAGTTAAAAAAACCGACCGACGAGTCGGTTTTTTTGGTACCGAGTTAAAAAGAACGATTCACTTCAACCATGAGCCGGTTTTTTCAGGTTTTTTGGTACCGGTTTTTAACCCGGTACTCAAAAAACCGGCTTATGGTTAAAAAAAAACCGTCGGTACTGAAAAAAACCTGAGTCGGTTTTTAACCCGGTACTCAAAAAAACCGGCTTATGGTTAAAAAAACCGTCGGTACTGAAAAAAAAAACCTGAGTCAGGGAAACCGCTTGTGGTACCGGGTATTGAAAAAAAAACCGAAACCCGGTACTGAAATCTCGGTACCGAACAGGCCTACCTATAGATATCCCGATCCATACATCTCTGAAAGGGCGTTACGTTGATATAACTTCCAACTTCAATGGCCCTTCCATACGTTTCCGAAGATTAAAAAATATTTAGAATTACTACGACCGATTTTTTTGGACGTCGTATTATTTTTTTACGTCCGTATTATTTTTTTACGTCCGTATTATTTTTTTACGTCCGTATTATTTTTTTACGTCCGTACCGATCTTTAACTTCTATGAGTCGAATAAGTCGATTAAAATGCTTGAAGAATATTTCCATCATCAGTGGTGGACTAATGCCGACGTTGGAATTAAGCAATTAAGTTTGTCTGTGAATCGACCTTAAGGGTGCGTTTCCCGAAAATAATGCAACGAAATTGCAGCTCGAAAAAATAAAAATTGCATATTTTTATTGAATTCAACAATTTGGGCAAAACACAAACGGTTTTTAAAATTAAATATTTAAAAAAATGTACCCTAGACTGACGGATTTTGTAATTCATATTTAAGGGGTTTTGTGTATAGGAATGTCGTATGCAATCCTTTCCTAAGCTTATAATAAGCATCGCCCTGCTCCTATTTGAAATTATCCATACTTAAATTTCAATGTCCAAAGAACAAAAAACACACACACACACCGGATGAGTATAAAAAACCAAATCTGCTAATTAATCGATTCATAACAGAACCAGTTAGCTGACATCTTACGGAAATTGATTCTGTGTGTGTTAAATTAAAACAAAACGCTGTAAATATGTATGCCTCTTAATGTCTACACATATTTAATTAAATTATCATAAATAAAACAGCAGAGCCATGACCATGCCATTTCTAAAGTTCCTAAACGGTTATCGTATAGACGTGTCGTACATCGTACGATAACACAACGTGAATGCATAAATTATTACTTAACCGTTCGCAAATCTTATCAGTACAACACACCCGTGATCAGTCACCATTTGGATAATTATTTTTCCAGAAGATAAAACGCTGGTCTGCCTCCCCAAAATGCATGTATGTATCGTATTGCTGATGCCCATCATATCTCTTTCTTCTTATTAATTCGAAATGTTTTTATATGCGAATCTTCTGCGTTCGATAGACCGTGCGCACCAACAAACCAACACAACGTCTAACATTTGGCAATGAATTTCAAGTTTTTATGAATTAGTATGGTCATCGTACTATCAAATGGAATATACGGCAAATTTATCTAAAAACATTGAAATAAAAACTGACTTTTATTATGAATAATTAATGATTGTTTCTTTATTTCATATGAAGATGATTTGTGCGATTTTTTGTTGACTTCGAGATTTTTTGTAGTTGCTAATTTTTTGAAGAGAAAGCTCCAATGAAGCTTTACGATTATTTGAGGTGTTAATTTTCGGAGACATGAACCATTAATTTAATATTTTTTTTGTGGAAAATGTTTTCTCTGTTAAAATTTGCAATATTTTGAGATTATATAATTAAATTATAATTGCATGCCATTTTTTTGTAAGGTAGAATAAAAACAGAATAAACAGCTCAATGGCGGGTGTCGCTACTGTCCATAAAAAAAAAAATTGTCTGAGTGAAGTTGGAAATATGTACAAAGTTTAAAATTATTTGAAAATTCTATAGTAGGCTCCGTATCATAGTCTTAAAATGAACTACATTATGGATGTAATCCTTCAAAAAATAGGGTTCTTATTCGAATCAGAGGATTTTTAGGGCGGAATTCATAGTCCCCACTTAAGTTGTAAGGATTCCCTTAAGGAATAAAGGTTTTCTCTATATATGTAAGTGAGCCCTTAAGGGAGCTTCGTATTCATAGACGTTGCCTCAATTAATATAACGATTCACTTATTGGGCATATCTATTGAAAGTGACAAACAAAATATAAAAAAATATCAACTAGCTAAAAATCTGAAATTTTAAAAAAATTTCAAAGTGTTTGAATAAGGATATGTCAACATATATATGAATTCATATAAGGTTACTAGATACGTACCTTAACGAATAAGGGAACCAGTGGCGTTGATAAGGGGGGGATTAAGGGGATCAATCCCCCCCCCTTCGGTCACACATTTTTTATTATTACTTTAGGTACGTAAAACAAAGCAGTGTTTAATAAAAACGTGGAAGCATTTCCAGAACTGCAAAAGAAAATTTAGCACTTCCTCAAATTTTAATTGTATAATAGACGCGTATAGATACAATAGAAACACTATAGCACAGGGCTTACGTTAATATATAATTCGCAAGTAATCTAGAAGTGCTGCTGAAAAAATTAAAAGCAGTGATTGAAAATTTGTTTGCCGGAAAGTCCTAATATTCGTTTTAAAAATTTAAAAATATTGTGGAACACGGAGTGCTTTTCCACAGAAACGCAATTTCCAATGGGGGAATATACAGTACTTAAGATTATAAAGATTTCTTCCGGAGAATGGAAAGCTAATGTAAATGAAGAGTATACGCTGCAAAACTGCTTCCAATTTTCAAAACTGTTTCCAATTTTTGAGCGTCCTCTATTGTTTGACTTTCTCCAGTTGTTCGCAATTTTATTGTATTTAATACGAAGAACTCACAAAACTATAACCAAAATTCGTTTTTTAACTAAATCTTTAAAGAAAAATGAATGAATGAATGAAATTCCCAAAATTGAAAGATAGTTTTACCCAAAAATTGCAACACTCAAAATATCAAAAGACCTCTGGCTGGAGGCCTGTAAAGTTAATAATGAGTCAAATACCGTCCATCCCCATTCAAAATTTAACTTAATAAGTCACCAGAGGTTTTTTGATATTTTGAGTGTTGCAATTTTTGGGTAAAAATTGCCATGGTTTCAGGTCAATCGGGAATAATTATAGGCAAACGTCATGCCATTATGAAAACTAGGGACAATGCGCCAACTTTTAAAATTACTTGCCGGAAGGTCCCAGTGCAATTTTACTGTACAGTTATTTGAACTTAAAACAAAACAAAAAAGTTATTTTTGGGTTGGGATGTAGAGCATAAAAGAAAATTTGAGAAATATTATGATTTGCAGTTACAGTGGACGAAAAATGACAATAAAGTGTGCGTTTTTTATTTTTATTTAATTACAAATAACTGCAAAAACGAGACTGATTTTTTAAAACTATTTTTCTCATACCGAACATACCGGTTACCGAATTATCTATCGTTGGGGTTAGGAAAATTTCGATTATCCAATACAAAGCTTTGATACTCTAATTACAGTAGTGAAAATTTGTACGAAAATTGGAATACTGTTAATTCACTCACCGTAGTTAAAAAAGCCCAAATTTTCAGGACTAAGTTTTTTTTCATGTGGCAAAATTGCTATCTTTTTTGCACCAAAATTTGCTTCAAAAAAACTGCTAAGTTGAAGTGTCATAAATACAGAAATTGTTTTTCTGAAATTCAACATTTTATAACCGTAAAAGTATATACAGTCGAACTTCCCATAAGCGGACACCATTGGGGATTGAGATTTTGTCCGTTTATTGGAAGTGTCCGCTTATGAGAATATTTCATAAATGTAAAACATTTTATAAAACTAATTTGGACTGCGCTGCGAATCCATTCGAAACTACGATGTCTCATTTCAACTGTGTTTTTTCGAGATCGAAAACACTATTTTTTAGTGAATTCTAAAATGACTTGTTCATACACTTTTTCTTCAAAAGGCAATTTTTTTAAAATTTGTGTTTTCTTATTTAAAAAAAAATAGAAAACTGCACGATTAAATGCCGCGACATAAATTGAACTCCTGAATCTCTAAGAAATTCCACCTACACGGAGAGATACACAAGATTTCTACAGCGATTTCCGAAAAGTGAATTTTGATTTACGCAAAAAACCGATTTTCCGGTAATTTCAAAACTTCTTCGCTCGAAATGCAATTCTGTAATGCAAGAATTTCGATTTTTATTGGTAGAACTGTCCGTTTATTAGAGACTTGCTTGTTCAGAAAGTTCTATACCCTTCCCTTCCCTTACTGTCCGTGTCCGGTTATGAGTGTCCGGCTATTGGAAGGTATTTTTCTAGTAAAATATAAGGAAAAACGTCGGGGAAAATAAAAGTGTCCGTTTATGAGAAATGTCCGGTTGTTAGAAGTGTCCGTTTAGGGAAGTTCGACTGTATAATTTTGCAAAATGATCCCCCTCCTCCCTGAAAAGCTATCTACGCCACTGAAGGGAACCCTCTAGGAAACCCTTAAGCGTTTGCTTATTTAGTGACTATGAATAACGTCAGTCCCTTAAGGGTTCCCTTAAGTATAAGTCTCTTTATTACGCCTAACTCCTAGTGGATCATGGTGCGCTAACGACTACCGTGTGTAGTTGTAAACGTTACAAAGGCAACAAAATTCGGAGTGTGATACGTTTGTCAGCCATACCACTTCCTAGTCGCATTCTTTCGAATGTAAAAACAAACAAAATTAAACTCTTTAACTTAAACCAAAACTCGTATAACTCGAAATTACATTTTAGGTTCGAAAGTCGGCGAGACTCTATAAGTCAAACTGTTCGTACGAGAGACTCTATAATACCCCATGAAACTGAGCATTTCATTTTGGAAAAATTATGGGAAAGTTGGAGAAAAATTATGGAACAAGCGCCCAAAAGTCCCCGTCTCTACAAGTGCCACCAGCTAGCTGCAGAGAGTAAAAGACCCTCAAAAACAGTTTTTTCTGAATATCTCGATAACGGTTATTCATATAAACTAAAAAGTGTTATATGGAAAATGTATAGCACTTGTGGTTTGTGAATAAAACCACAAAAGTGGATTTTGATTCGAGTACTCCTAACGGTGTCAGGAGGTGATATGGCATTTTTAGGCTTCAGGAAAATCTATATAACGGTAACTCTTGCTAAAAAAAAACATTGTATGGCGAATTCGTAGCCCATATGATTTTCAAGAAAGTGGCGTACCACCCTACACACCCGGTCTGTATCTGCCGTTGTTTTTTTTTTAAGTTTGACCCCACGTAGCTCCCGTTCGGGTCAGGTACGGATTGGGTGCCTCGGCATTATGTTTGGATCTATAGTGAAAACATATTTATTGTAGACTACTTTACAGCATACGCTATACCATTGTAAAGATATTCACGCAATTAACAAAAAATGCCATTATTGTATGGTTTTAACCCTCATAGCGCCCTTAGGACTGTACGTATTGATCTGAAATTTTTGATATTAATTTAGGCGTTGTACAAGCTACAAATTCGTCATTTTTAGCGGACGTCACCGTTATAGCCATATTCCCTAAAAACGGCAAATTTAAATGTTTGGCCCCTCATAGATTGTAGATTGTAAAGGGGCGTGAACCAGAAGGGTTTCGCAGCACTGAAGCCAGTGGGCCTATTGTGCTATCGCCCTAGTCGCCGGTGAAGAAGGACTACGCCTGACCATCAAGGTTGATCGTGCTGAGAAACGAGTTGAGGTCGTTTATAGATGTCGAAGCTATGTCGTCCGTATCTGGAAAGGCCACTCCGAGGTGTGACCAGCGACGCTGGGCCAGTGCATCGCACTCGCATAAGACGTGGAAGGAGGTTTCGTCATCTTCTTCACAGAATCGACAGCTCGCATCTTGCACAATTTTTTTAGTGCGTAAATGTGATCTCAGGCAGGAGTGACCTGTGAGAATGCCACAGATGATGCGTACTTTAGCTCTGCTTAACTGCAGCAGCTCAGCCGTTCTTCTGTGGCAATACCCTGCTATAAACATTTTCGATTGTCTGAGCCCTGCTAGTTTATCCCAGTGCTCAATTGCCTTGAGTCGTTCCTGGTCTCTGAAAGCTCTCTTTGCTAAACATGAAGAGATGTTGCAAAAGGGTTCAGGTCCGCAGAAAGGGGATGATGCAGCTGTGCGTGCTAGCTCATCAGCCTGTTCGTTCCCTGCGATGCCCATATGACCTGGAACCCAGAAAAGTGTTAGTCTGTTGTTTTCGCCTAGTTTATTCAGCGCCTTCAGGCAGCATTGAACAAGTCTTGACGTGACGGTGTCTGAGAAGATGGCTATACGTTTATTTACGTAGTTCTCTCGTAGGCAGAGATCAGCGCATGTTTCTATTGTTGTGAAAAAGAGTGGTGTGGATGCCCATAGGTATAGATATCCTGTGTCCTGGGCCAACTACACCCGCTCCTGAGCCCTCAGTTGTCTTGGAGCCGTCAGTGAACCATTTGATGGTTTGTGGATGCAGCCTAGCGAAGTTAGGGCGCCACTCCTCCCTGCTCCATGTTTCAGCCCGGAAGCAGCGTCCGAATGAGAGCTCTTTTGCAAGGTGGTCGGAGGGCATGTTCGCTATAGTATTGTTTTTGAGGCATCTGAGCTGTCCCTTAGTGAGCTCCAGACTGGCACCATTAGCAATGAGTCGTATCATTGCTTGTTTTGCCTGGGTCTCGAGGTGGATTTCAATCGGGTGTAGATCTAGTAGAACTTCTAGAGCACTGCTAGGGCAAGATCGGAGAGCACCGGTGGTAATCAGACACGCTAGTCTCTGTACCTTACCTAGAACGGACTTACCCTCCGTAGTTAGGGCTCTTTTCCACCAGACCACAGCACCATAGTTTAGAGTTGGTCGAACTATTGCTTTGTATATCCAGATCATAATGGATGGTTACAAACCCCAGGTTTTCCCTACGTATTTTTTGCATATCCAAAGAGCTCTGGTGGCCTTTTCCGCCACCGCCTCGACATGCTTATTCCAGTAGAGTTTGCTGTCAAGGATAACTCCAAGATATTTGACTTGACTCCCATAATTGGTAGAGGGGTGTTGTAAATAATCGGGCTTCTGAGCTCAGCCAGATTTCTGTTTCTGGAGATATGATGATCGCTTTGGATGGGTTCACTCGGAGCCCGTTTCCATCACACCATTCTTGTACTGTATTTAGTGCTGGTTCGAGTAAATCTGGAAGAATTTCCTCAAACAAACCCTTAACCACTATAACCACATCGTCGGCGTATCCCTGTACTGAGAAGCCATTGGATGAGAGCTTGCACAAAAGATCGTCGGCAACCAGGCACCACAGGAGTGGCGAGAGTACATCCCCTTGTGGGCATCCTCTTGTGACCTTAGCAAAGAGAAATTGTTCGTTTATTTGGCAGACGCCCCTCATAACTTCCTTAGGACTTTTATCATTTTGATTGCATCCACAGAAGCTACAAATTTGCCATAGACGGACCATAGAGCATACACACCCGTTACAGATATATTGACGAAAAACCCAAAAATTCCCGTTTTTTTTTCTAAGTTTTGAGTCTCCGTACGTACGTATTGATAAGAAATTTGGCCACTTTCTTCAAAACCGTATGGGCTTTGAATCCACCATACAAAACTTTTTAGCCAGAGTTATACCGTTATAGAGATTTTCCTGAAACCTTGCAAAATATACCGTTCGACATTCTGGCACCTTTAGAAGTGCTTGAATCAAATTCGACTTTTGGTATTTTATTCAGAAACCATACGAGCTAAAAATTGGTCGAACACCACTTTTCCATTACCGTTATCGAGATTTTCGAAAACCCTTTTTTGAAAGGGCTTTGGCCCTCTGTAGCACCGCCAGCGGGGCTCTTGTACATACGCTCATCTGAATCAAACTTTCTGTAGTTCCAATTCTAATCAAAATCGTTATTCATGAATTCCGCAAAATGTTGTATTCTCTCTTTTGCCACTTCAGCCAACAATAATTTTCCACCAAACTTCTTCATTGCTCATCGCAACTATGTATTTGTGTACTATATCTTCCTGCTCGCTGGAAAATTTTTAATGAATGAAATGGAAACACATTACAATCAACACAATCGCCAACTCGCTATCATGCTTCAACTATCGTTAAATTTAATTAGAGGAAATGCATCATTTGCATGTTATGCTAAATTGTTAGCGCTCGCTATATAGTCGCGCTTCCCATCAATTTTTATGATTCCGCATTATATTTTAATGTGTACGAAACGAACATGGCGTTCCTCTGCCATAGCTCATAATAATCACGTCGTCGTGAGAACATAGCGTGCATTGGCTTGGTAAAAGTGAAAACTCATTCACAATAGGCGTGAAAATTGTAGCGGCTTAATTCAAGGGGAAAACCAGAATTATGCTTTATTAATTCAACAAACAATTTTTCCATATAATTTTCTTGGATACACATAGGTACAAATATTTCTCGAAATGATAAATCACGTGCGGTCGCGGCCACTGAACTGAACTGAAGTGCGCGCCAAAGAGTCACAAGGTCTGATCTCCTCTATAGCGTACGACTTGACTCGAGTTCGAGTTCATAGCCAGATATGATGAGGATAAAAGCGAAAGACAACTTTTTTTTTTTTTTTTGAAAAATTACTTTGTTAGCATTTCTCCATGAGACCTATTTCTATGGCTAATAACCATAAGAAATCAACAATGGCTCAACTATATGCTTTAATAAAATGTGCTCGAAAAAACGAGCGTCGGCAGTTTAAAAACAGTTTAGTTCCACGACAATCTAGTTCAAAATAAAAACATTAGAAATGGCGAGTTGACTACGGCAAGTGCTTAGAAAAAAAAAAACAGGGGAAAACAATAGATTTGTCGAGTGTCGACATTCGTATACATATAGAAAACTTGTTTGTGTTATGCTCTAAAGATGATTTAATTTTTTTCTTTTTGCGAATTGGCCTGAATTATGTTTGAAATTAGCTTCAAACACTTTCTTAGGACTGGATTCAAAAGAATGAACGAGTTAACGACACAAAATAAGCTTAATTGCATTTTTCGGTGGTTTATTGTGCAAAAGTCGTATTATGCTGTATTAAAATTGTCTCTTTTTGTTGGGCAACAATGATTGCTTTATATGGTTAGATATTGTAAATAAGTTCTTGAAGAAAGAAAAAATTAAATGTGTTTTCTTTACAACAAAGAAGCAGGAGTGCTTTTATACAATTTATTAAATTTGAAACATCAGCACCGGTTCTTAACACTCTACTACTACTCTACCTACTGTACGTAAATATCCAAAACTGTAAGTTCCACATAATATTTTTGGGTCTGGGGTATAATTTCCCAAGAAAAGGTCTGAAGTATAATAGATTATTGCAAAGGAAATTAAATGTAGTTTATTTTGTTCTTAGGACATTTTACGATCGGACTAATAGCTTTCCAGATATTTTCGAAAAACAAAAATTACCCCTCTTCGTCGCCTCTTCCCCCCTTCATGTGACGCTCAAATTAGTGTAACTTTTTAGTGCATATAGGAGGGAGGGCGTGCAACAATTTAAATCGAAAGTTTCCTATTTTTTTGATGTTTGATTTTGGCCCTTTTTGGCTTAATGTCCTAATACTAGATATGTTGCGAATAAGTTGCTTACAAACTCGTATCAAATTACAGGAGATCTCGCAACCGTTGCGCCGTAGACCTATGGTTCTATAGTTTTTTATATAGTTTTTATAGTTTTTTGGACATCCATGTCAAAAAGTTTAACTTTCTGTAGAAATCTTTAATTTTCCTTCTTCTAACTCATAAATAAACCTGAGACCACTTTTTAGAAGTGCATACTCAATATAAGCGTTTTAAAGCTCGTCGTATCTGAATGCTGGAAAAATTTCAAAATCAATTTTTAGTGTCAAAATCACCCATATTCCTAACGGTACTTTGCACTGACAAATCCTCAAAGTTATAAGAAAAGTTGCAGTATTAAGACACCTTTTGAATGGCATATAAAAATATTTATTTAGTCCTACAATTTTTGAATAAAACGTGGTAAAAAGGAAAAAACACTCTCTGCGGAAATAATGGTAGCCTTAATGAAATGCTACGAAAAGGACTAAAAAAGGACTTGAATTTAACATTAACCCAAGACAGGCAAGGTTGTGCTGTGTTATCATGATCCGACTGTGTTTAAATTTCCGAGCGAGTCTAAGCACCTGCAGCTCCAATTTCAGACCTAGTGGTTTCTTCTTCTGGATGTACGATATGTAAATTGTTGATTACTATGGTAGCAAATGTAGCTTCTACGTATTATCCTTTTCCATCACTAATTAATTTTTAAACATTTTCCCTTAAAAAATAGAATGGCAACTGTACACTCAGAAAAAAATCATCACTTACATTTGAAGCGAAACATATTAGAAACAAAATTGGAATACATCAATAAATCATTTTAAAAACAAATAGTTTTATATTAAATTTAATAGGGTTCACTTTGATGATCTGTTCAAAATTAACTGAAACATCGATTTGAATATATTCAATTTTGTTTTAAAGTTGTTTCATTTTGAAGGCTGTTTTCGTCACATATACATAAGCCCGCCGCTATTTTGTTCAATGCTAGTAATCTCAGATAGCTTAGGTGTAGGAAGTAGGACTACGAAACGATAGGTACCCGGTTCTATTGTCAGTAGAAGCAAAGTGAAAAAATAAAGTTTTTAAAATATAGTTAAAAAAGATAAGTATAAAATAAATAAACAGAAAAGTAAAAAAGAAGGGAAACATTTTTTTTTTCACTTTATTAATCTTACAATCAAAACATTTTAAATTTAAAGTGAAATCACTTTTAAATTTAAAGTGAAATCACTTTTAAAATAAAGTGAAATCACTTTGAAAATAAAGTGATATTCCCTTTTGATTTGATATGCAGCAATTTCAAAAGTACAAGAATTACTTTAATATTTCCACTATTGATTCAAAATGAAACATTTTTGAATTAAACGTAAACGTAGAACGATAACGAATTATATAAACGTATAACGATTTTTTTCTGAGTGTTTCTATTATGAAAAACTATTGTACCCCATGAACAACCATCAAAAGTTAAAAGTGTTGTTTTTCGCAGCCTTTTCCCGGAAAAAGGGGAGTGAGCAAATTTTTGCAGTGTCACGATAGAGTTCCATAGTGGAGAGAGAGAGCAATTCAATAGTATCAAATCTTAAGAGTAAATCCGATGTAAATATCAGCTTTTCCAACAAGCTGAAGTGAACAGACCAGCTTTCAACGTCAATGTATGAAATATTTTACACCATTGAATTTATCGCTTATTTACAAAAGCCATATTAGACCTATCGAATAAACCTCTCATAATTGGGCAGGTGCCGTTTGAACTGTACTATCTATGCTTGATAAAATCCAACGTAGAGCCTTTCAGCTCATTAATAATATTGCTAATATTGAACCTCACTAACACAGGAGAAATTTTGGCGCTCTTTCTTTATTCCATCGATACTATTACAATCGGTGCTCGAATGAATTATGCAGTCTCATCCCAACGATTGCGCATCCTTCTCGCCAAACTCGACAAGCGCTCAACCGTATACCTACTCTTGAAGTTGTAATGTAAGAAAGCAGACCTTGGGGGTCATGGGGCTGCCATACAAACCCAACCCAAATTAGGTTCTTCTAAGAAATACTTTTTATTTCTACACCAATTTCAAGCAGATTTCATATAAATGTGTTTCCATCACAAAACCTTCATGTAAAGATGAATGGAATCGGACCATGGTGTGCCTACCACCCAACTCCCCAAATTAGTAATGTTTTATTTTTTATTTTATTTTCCCCAAATTAGGTTCCTCTAAGAATTTTTCTTTGCATAAATTCCAATCAAACTTTAAGATTTAAGATCTTTTTTTGTGTTGTTATTCTAACCAAACCTCACACAAATATGTTTTATCGAGGTAACGAAACTTATGTGAAAACGGAAGAAAAAGAATGGGCAGGGGAAGAGGAGGATTAAACACAAGTCATAGGTACGCCGTAAAAACTATTAGCCCGAGGAGAGTGAAGGGTATCCAAATTTCGGCTGCGCCCGACATTAGCCTCGTTGAACATATACATTGAGCTTCAATGAAACCGGGCAAATCGTTTGTAACGTGAGTTAACGGTACTTCAGATAAAAATCATAGTCATTTGAACTGCCATTAAATGCACTTTCTGTAGATATAACTTTCATAGTTGTAAGTTTCATACTTACAGAGAAAATTTAATTTGAGTTCGAAAGTGGCGAGTGGCCCGATTTTTGTGAAGCCGAGTGTATTTTATATGCACAATATTAATGAAGTGCTTCTTGTAAATCTATGTATTTTTGGATCGGTCTTCCACTTTTAATTAGACAAATTCAAAAATAGATTTACTATGTATTTAGTTTGGATAAAGGTACTCGACAGACATTTCTCGATTTATACGGATACTTTCTGATGAGTTCTCAACAAAAAGAAACTCAGGCAACGTAAAGATGGCTACACATATAAACTGAATTTATTAAAACAAAACATTGTGGTTGGACGGTGGATACATCGAGCTCAAACAACTTATTTGAGAAATCCACCGTCCCGTTTGTCCATTGTGGGACTACACATTTGTATGCAATCTTCGCAAAGGAGCGGCACACAGTGTGTATATCGAGCCGGTTTCGACCATGAATTTATTAGCTGTAAATCGGGACACTCTGTTATCTTTGCCCTACCAACTTCTATAAAGTATTTGTGCCAAAGACTGTTATCATTCTGCACATTCCTATACCAAATTTCATGACACGATCGGTTGAACCGTTCGCGAGTTATTTAGTGAACAGACGGATGGACAGACAGACGGACAAACAAAATCGATTTCATGAAGGTTTTTGAAAAAAAAATTCTTTCTTCTTCTTCCTTGCCTCGTTCTTTATACCGCTCCATGGTTTCGCGTTGCTCGACCTGCGGTGTAGGCACATCGCCCGTTTTGGCGGTAATATCTCAGCATATTTCTACAGGCAGCTCTATCTATCGTATCATTGCCGAGACCAATGCGTTGTTGTTGCTGACGAGCAATAAAAAATCTAAGAAACCCTAAAAAGGCACGGTTCCAAGGACCAAGGGTTCCCCTATCTCCCATACAAATGACACATTCATGATAATTTAATTGGGCCTGAAATATTGGTGAATGCCTAATTATGACATATAACTTGAAATTTGTGTCAAATTGCAGCTGTTTGATGTATGTATGTAAGAATAGCAAATTGAATTGATGAAAAGAATTCACTTTAATGACAATAATTCAATGTACAAAAAAAGATTGACAATTAAGCAATAATAATTAAGCCACGTCCACGCTGTTCGGAGCTTGGATACGAACTGGCCGGTTCGTCTTTCGTTCGACACTCGGTCATCCATGTTACTCGTCTGCCTCAGGCGAGTCATCTGGGACTTGTGGCGACACGGTAAGATCGTCATCGCCGTCGTACTCGGCCCATAGCTTCATTCTGTCTGCGCTTGTATTGGTAACCTTCGGGCCCTCGTGCTCGCCAACCGTCTGCACGTCATAGCGATCAAATCCCTTGATTGAAGCAACCTGATAGGGACCAAGGACCTTCGGTCTGATCTTCAGTCCTGTGCCAAACTGCACTCGCTCTATCGCAACCAGGTCCTCAACTTTTTAGATGGTAGCTTTCGTTTCTTGTTGAAATTTCTCGCATTTTCATCCTGCATCTTCGCTATAGCCTCTTTTGCCTGATTTCGTAATTCTGCTCGAGCTTCATACTGTTGAGATATAACCTCCTCTAAAATCTCCATGAGCCGTATGTCCTTTCCAGAATTCATCTTAGTACCGACCATTAATTAAAATGGTGACATTCGTATCGATCGATGATACGTTGAGTTTATAGCCCTCTGAATGTTTTTTACATTTTTGAACCATTCATCAGGTTTGTCAATAGAATACTTCGTAAGTGCCGATATGACAACCGCATGAAGACGCTCGATCTGACCATTTCCCCTTGGTACACCAGTAGTTACAAGATGCAACTCAATATCGTGGTCGATGCAATACTTCTTGAAGTTTTGAGATATGAACGCTCCTCCTCGGTCGGAAATTAAATGAAGAGGGTAGCAATTACCTCCATCTTCTGCAGGACTTCATCGCACGCAAGTGTTTTTTGTCGGGAAAAGCCAACAAAATTTCGTGAACCCATCATTAAGAGCCAGAATATAACGATAACCTTTCTTCGTGTCTTGCATAGGCCCCAAATGATCGATATGGAACGCAGCGAGTGGTACTTCGCTTTCGGAATGGGGTACAAAAAGCCATCTGCTTTGCCTCGTTTTCTATCGGATAAGATGCATCTCACACAGCTAGCAATGCAACGTTCAATGCGACGATCCAGATCAGGGATATAAAACTCCTGCAGCATATCCTTCATTTTCTGCAAACGAAAATGCCCTTTTTCGTGGACTCCTCGAACTAAGGCCGATTTCATTAATTCTGGAACGACAAACAAACTGCTATTATTTGAAATTTTACATAAAATACCATGATGCATCGTATAATTTTTGTAAGGCTTATCTTTCAATATTTCGATGATAGGCAGCAACGTTTCGTCACTATGTTGTGCCTCGCTCAATCGTTTTAGAAAGTCGTAATTTTGTATCATCATAAAACCGGATTGCGACTTAACGCATCGACATGCCGCATGCCCGTTCCAGCACGGTGCTCCACTTCAAAATCAAACTCTTCAAGTAGCATGACCCATCTAGCAACCCGCGTCGCCAAATCCTTCTTTTCCAAGGTGCACTTAAACGCTTTGCAATCGGTGACAATTTTGAAGCGCTGTCCAATCAGGTATATGCTAAATTTCATCACAGCTTCGACGACAGCAAACACCTCAAGTTCGTAGCTCGAATAATTTTTCTCAGAATCCGTCGTACACTTGCTCATATAAAAAACAGGATGCATCAAGTTGTCTTGCTCGTGCCTCTGGAGAAGAACCGCTCCGTATCCTTGTTTGCTGGCGTCAGTATGTAACTCCGTAGGAACGCCATATTTTAAGATCTTCAGAACAGGATTTATTGTCAACGCATTTTTCAAGTCGTGTAGGGCTTCTAGGTCGAGTTCTCCTAAATCGATGATAGCTCCCTTTTTCGTTCGGTCAACGGTCGCGCTCGTGTTGCGAAATTCGGAATGAATTTTCGAAAATATCCGGCAAGTCTGTCTGTCGCTCTTTTCACAATTCGCCAAAAAGTTGATACGTAGCACTGCTGCGAAATAGGGTGAGACGAGCGCAGCGAGCGGTGAGTTAATGTTAAAGACAAAGAAAATAGAGGACATAGTCATAGACCCAAAATGTGGGACCATTTTCTATCTCATTCATTCATTCAACCAATATACTGGGATGACAGCCGTACTAAACGAGACTAACAATACATACGGTAGGATAGAAAGAGAAGGAGAACACCGAAATTGGCCCCCTTTTCGATAGTGCATCTTATTGCTTGGAATACTTCCTTATCTTCTTCTTCATTGGTCAGGCAATTCGTAGGATTTAGATCTTTGACTCGTCCATACGTATACTCAGACTCTGTACCTCGGGCTTCACTCCGCTCAGACCTCGCTCTGTCTGGCGCGCTATCCAGTATTCGCCAACAGGTTTGCGACGTAGTGCTGTTGCGGAGCAGGATAAGGCGAGGTGAGAGTCCAGCGAGCGGTGAGTTAATGGATGGCAATTCGTGCAATTTAGACCTCTGGTTCGTCCTTAAGTTTACATAAATCCTGTGCCTCGCCCTTCGCTTCCTCCAGAACTTGCCATGTCTGTTGCGCTTTTCAGAATTCGCCTACGACGTAGTGCTGGTGGCTATGATTTCAGATCGACTTCGTGACATAGGGCTTCGAGTGTTCTACCATTGATATTTTCAATATACATACAAACGTGTCGGTATATTTATGTAGTGTTGTAGATAATTGTGGGTATTAATGAATGGATTGTCGTAGGTAATAATAATGTAATGTAGTACCATTGGTATTTTCTATATACATACGTACTTGTCGGTATGGCTATGTAGTGTTGTAGATAAATTGTAGGTAGGTCATGTAATGATGAATGACTGAAAGAGGTAGGTAACCTTTCTGGAAATTTGCAGTGTTACCTTACGCGTTTCAAAACAATTTTCGGGCCGCATTTAGATTTGGTATTAATGTTTGTTCAAATATGTATGAATGGGTGAAATTGGTAATTTTTGAAAACATGCAGTGCAATAAAACCCAGTTTCTGGCGTACGCGCACTTTTATGAGCCTGCCGGCCAAAAAATAGCATCCCCGTTCCTCGGGGAAATACACGTCCAATCGGCCGTGGCAGAAACACTAAGGTAAATTTGGGTCGCTAATTCCGGATTTGAGGTCAAAAACAAGAAATTTTTTTTTGGGGTTGCTCGCCCCAAAATGGCACCCCGGTTTTCTCATCACCGTAGGTTCCCACAACTGACCTATCTACCGCTACCTTCAATAATTCATTGCAAATACATGTGCTGTACGAAATTTTCTAATACGTAAGCGTACGCCACAAACCGGGATGTGATGCACTGCATATTACCACAAATCTTACTTCTTTGACCCATTCGTAGATACAACCACAACTGTCAAATCCGAATACCGCCCTTTTTTGGGGGTACGGGTACGCTACGATCTGGGTTGGACAGCACTGTAAATTTCCACAAAGGCTTTTTAGTAGACCAATCCATTATTACATCACCTACACACGGCTATCCCTTCATTTAATATTTACAAATCTATAACACTATACAACACGACACGTATGTATGTACATATATACAAATATTCCCAATGTCAATGCAACCCGATCTGCACAAAGCATGCCTCTCATGTCGATATCTCCCTATCAGCATCAAAAAGCACGAAACCCAGCCTCTATGTCCGATTCCATACATACAATACACCATGCCACTACGAACCCGATCCAAACACAAATCGGATCGTCCATGTCGCTCACATCGGCGACAAGGCACCTTGCAGCAGCTGTTGAAAGCACGATGATTCGACATGGAAAAGTTCTCCATCGTACAACCCGACGTCGCATCGCAAGCAGTCTGAATGGTTCAAGCAGGTTCGTGCTGGTTCTTATTTAAATGCTAAGAAATTTTTTTTCTTGCGATGGGAAGCTTATCGCATCGCATCGCGTCGCCCGGAGTGTGAATGGGATGTAAGGCGGGGTGCGAGCGAAGCGATCGGTAAGCCAATGGATGCCATTTCGTGATATTTAATAAATATTTAATAAAATATGACTCGTCAATATGATAGATCCTGTAGCTCGCAATTCTCTGCGCTCAGACCTCTCTCAGTCTGTCGTGCATTAGTCGGACCTGGAACCTGGATGTATGGCTCTGGATTTGCTTAAGAACCGAATTCCGCAAGTATGTGTACAGCATTGGGCGTTTGGGATTCTGGTCACCTTTTAACCGCATTTGAGACTGATTTTATTCAGTTTTTAATGAATTACACAGTGAATGCAATGTTTAGCTGGAATATTCCGTTATTGAGCGAGTACCTTTTACGCTATTTCGAAGTTTGGTACTTAAACGTCTTTCTTCATACCCATCATGCGTTTTTTTGCCCCTTAAGTGTTTTTGTTTGTTTTTAATTTAACGCTGGTAGCATACACAAATCAATAAAAAAACAAATCATTACGGCTAGTTCCAAGTTTTTGTAAAAAAATTTAAAAAACCGATAGTGTACTTATTATTTTGACCACTTCAAAGTTAATAGCGAGATGTCATTTAGTTGTTCGGGCCCGTTGACATTGTTGTATCCTAATTGTTATAATGGCTGTCTATTTCGGTTATTACAACTTTCAAATAACTATGAAAATTGGACCTAAAAAGGAACATGAGGGGTGTACTTATTTTTTTGGCCATATGTGTATAAATTAATTACATAATAATAATTAAATTAATTAATTAAAAATAAAATCTGTGCATCCATCTTAACTGCTGTCGCCATACGCGCTGTGACGCAGTCTTTCGGGACACCCTTTATAAATGTTCCAATTGCGCCTGTCTACACGCGAAACAAGAACAAAAACCGTTTTTTTAGAAGAAATTCGCGAGGAGCAAGGCAAGGAAAAATTCATTTTTCATATAAAAAACCGTTTTTTTTCTTGTTCACGTTTAGATAAACGCAATTAAATGAAATAATTTGCATTTTGTTCTTAAAATTTTATTTATTAAAAATGTGCAAATAATCGTAAAACGACCATGTATGACCATCGAACCTTTGTTCCGTCGCCGTCGTCGGTTTGATTTGCAAACAATCAACAATAATAAATTTATTGTAATGATTTGTGCGATAAATTCTGCATTGAATGTGTACAGTGTGTGTACGTGTTGTTATCTTAATCCATCCGACTTGCGTCTGCATGCCATTTCACTTCTTAAGGCCTGAATAGAGATCGGGCGGAATGAAAATGAAATTTTTGTCCGCGGCGATTTTCTCAATGAAAATGCATACTTACTGTCGTGGAATATGTGGTAAATGATGGGGTATTCCATCAACTAAAATCCAAGAATGGTTTCACAATTTGTCTCTGCCATTTTATGTGTTATTTTTCGATTCCCCGGTCATTAGATAATTTCCGCGATGAACTCGTCGTGGACAGTGAATCGGTTTGACGTTTGCAAAACTCACCACGCCCGACGGAGAATATGCTACAGAGTCGACTCATTTTCACGTTGAAAATGCATTCGGACAATGGGGAAATATTTTTTTTAGTTATTTTTAAGATTATGTAGGACGTAAAACGCCTTTGTATCAATTTTCGAAGCTAAAATTTTAAATTCACCACGGTTTTTATGCCGGTTCATTACCGTCACCACGGTTTTTATGCCGGTTCATTACCGTTTCATTTTCATTCCGCTCGAACTCTATCCGGGGCTTTACATCAAACGGACAACGTCGACAGATAATCCCATCTACACCACACTTAATGTACATGCAAATTACAGCAAATTCTTTCCAAAACAAACATCTCATCCATTCCATACAAACAAACACTTGCCATACGATACGATTTGCAGCAAAATACGCACCCTCCTTTGGTGCATTCCTTTCTGCACTCCATCCACTAACGACACTTTTGTTTGCTCTTCTTCCATTTCTACAGGGACAACAAACTCATCGTCAGCAACAACACCCATAATGGCTGCCGGAACAACAACAGCAAAAGGGTCGGCCATGTCACCCACATCACCTGTTCTAACGATAGCAAAAGCATTCTGCAACGATAGCATTTCGCCAATGCTGATGACCACACCAACAACAACTAAAGTGCGAGGTGGCCATTCTTCTTCGTCGATTGCTTCGAACAACAATGGTGCGAGTGGCCGATCACCGGACATTATTCAGCAGCATGATGCAAGCAATTCGGGGGGTCATTATCCAGCGAGTCAGAGCCAACAACAGCTGCCGTCATCGTCGTCATGCGTGGACACTATCGCCTCAAGCATGACTTCTGGTGCTCGTTCACCATCGAAGACCACTTCTGGTACCGGCTTCGATACCACTCAGTTCACCACCACTGATGGTGGTGTTGCGGCAACAACAACACGCAGTGGCGGAACTTGTTTGACAACATCGCCACAGAATGATGGTGCTGCTGCTGCTGACGACGATGAATGCTCGCCCAGCACCAGCAGCAGGTCAGCATTCAGCAACCATCGACAAGCAGCAGCAGCTCAGTTACATTCCAGACTCGATGCGGAACGTTTCGTTGTCGTCGCGGAAGATTCCAACTCGTCGTCGCCGTTATCGCAGCAAAAATCGTTGTTATCAACGTCGCCGCAATCGGAACAATGTAATAGTGTCGCGACCGCAGCAACAGTGTCCTCGTCGTTTATCAAAAATCCGCACGTGAATAAATCCTCGAATAAGTTCAGCAAATACAAGAGCTCCTCGCCCTCCTCGTGTGCCAAGCCATTGAGTTCGTCGTCGTCGAACGGAACCGCCGCAGGAGCCTCTATCGCTGGTGTGAATAATTCTAGTGCTACATCGAGCGCAACTGCAACAGTGATTAGCGGTGCTAGCCCGAATAGTGTGAATAATAATTGTCTGAGCGTTCCCAGTGTCCCAAGTGCAAGTGGTAGAAAAATGGTAGCCGCCCAGGAGCTGAGTGACGGAGGCGAGACCTTTGACGATTTCGATCCCACCGAGGAGCTACAGTACGGTCCAGGAATTGTTTCTAAACTTCGTTGCCGCTACTTGAGCTTAGCATTGAGGCAAACAGCCGCTAAACAACGGCCGGCTCTAGATAATCTCAGGAGGGCCACAAGTTTGAACAACTTACTGGACGACGACGATCGCGGTAGCAACAGCAGCTGTACGACCGTAACGGATCACACCGGATCATCCACACACGGTGGTCCGGTTCGGCCGCATTCGGAAAATCTGGGCAAGACCCAGGATGAGTTCGTGTCGACGTTCCAGAAGAACCCGAACAATAAGCTGACAGTGGATAAGCCACGTGCATGGAACACAAAACGCGGAAACGACTCGTTGAAACGAGCCCGTTCGGTGGAGGCACTGCTCGTGTATGGGGATCCGGAAAATGGCGATGCCCATACTAACGGAGTGCCGGTTCAGATGCGTTACAGTTACATGCAACCGGTCGAATGCACCAAGAATGACATTGCGCCCATCGGCTCGTCCACGGACGTCACTATCGAGGATAAAATCATGAATGCTCGCGAACGAAACAGCTTCTCGGAGAAGCCACCGCGTAAAATTTCGCCGTTTATGGACGAAACGGAACGTCCGCCTCCGGATGTCGTGAAACAGACCCTCAAGATCTTCGAAGCGACCGCTAATCGTCGCGGACGCGGTCTGTCCCGAAACAATTGTAACGGCGAAGTGGCCACAAAAGTGCGCAACTACAAGTCAATTATATCGCAAGAGAAACCGCCGATTATTTACCCCAAACCGCCGCTGAGTCCGAAGAAGAACTTCCGCAAACCGGGCACGCCACCCGGAAGTTTGGATTTCGTTCCAGCGAAAACAACGACCGTGGTGAGCAGCTTAAAGACCACCCTGTCCGGTGGTGGTCTCAGTCCAACAAATAATATTTCCAAGAAATTCCTCACGCCGACTTGCGCCGAAAGTGTTGTTGACTCAACCGCAAACAATGCAGCGGAACCAAAAAGTGCGATTGGAGCACCTGTACCCAGTGTGCGTACCACATTGCCATTCCGATTGAACTCGAAAAATGAAAGCACCCCAATTCGGGGCTCGGACGGAAGTAGCAGCCCCAGCACGCCGGACATTATTCCGCGTAAAGTGTTCGATGCGGGAGCGAATTTCGGGGGCCCAATTGACTCGCCCGTTTCGCAGCTCACCAAACAAATTGGACGCTTAAAGATTGACTCACCCGTAGCGATGTCGTCACCTTCCGTGGGCGCCATATCGCCTATCGCCAAACTGTCACCACGGCCAAAACCATTGACTTCCGACTCGGACGACGGCGAGGGGGATGATGATACTCATGACGATGATTTGGACGGTCAGAAGGTCTCTAAACGCATATCAAAGTCCGCTCTGGACAACATTTCCAAAGCTGGTACGACACAACAATTTAATTTCAGTGGTAGCAATGCAATGCTGAGCAGTAAACCACAAGTAACTGTCGTTAATGGTAACAGCAACAGCACGGCATCGCCACAACCGGCAGCATCGATGGTGACTAGTGCAAAGCAGATTGGCGTCATACGACCGTTAGTGGCCGAGCCGAAGCCACTCTCAGCGACTGATAACAATAAATCGAGGCCGAATGCAATGCCGCCTGCAGCATCCGATTACACGTCGCACACAGACGAACTCATAACCGCAAAAGCTCGTGATAATTTAGTCATATCGAATTTAAGTCAACAGCAACAACAACAACAACAGACGAATAGCATATTCACCGCACTTAAAGCCACCGGCAACAGTCTTACAAGCAACAACTCTACCACCAACAGTAAATCGATCGATTTCGATGATGAGCCCGTCATGCCTGCCACGTTGGTCCTTCAGTCCCATCAGCAACAACAGCTATCGACACCTCCACCACCTGCTCCGGCACGACCCACCCTAACGTCGCGAGAAATCGAAAAGAATCTGATCAATATGAAAAAGATTGAGGAGGCCAATTTGCTCGAGGCCACCACCAACAATGGTGCTGCAAGCAATAATGATGCAAGCGGTGTCAAATGGCAATTTGCCCAGAAGAAGAAGCCACGAAGTACGGGCGCTGGAGCGGCAGCACAACAACAATCGGCAGCCACACAGAACACAATGATCTTCAATTTTAAGGATCGCAAAGAAGTTCCCGACTACATTGAGAATGATGGATTATTGTTCCGGCGTAAGCGAGAATTGCCAAAGGTGAGTTTTACGAACTTTAAAGATAAATTTTGTTCAGAACTAAGAAAATCAGTGCGCGCATATTTTTTTTTTATTTATAAATTCACCAGTCTAGCATGTCTGAAAATCTGTGTACTTTTTTTCTATAATTTATTACGAGTACCTACAGGAGCACCCGTCCTCCTCCAGTGTTGGAAAACCAAGTTGCTAGGCGTTCGCATTTTCAAGAGGTTTGTCACTCTTTGCTTCTGGAGAGTACTCAACTGAGTAACTGTTTGATTTGTCGAGTAGAAAGACAGATTTAAGAAAGTAGATTAGATTACATGAGGGCATCGGCATATTTGCCATAAGCACTGCGACCGGTGGTCTATTGTGCCATTGCCCACTCTACAGGTTAGATAAATTTATCTAACCGTCATCTGTCGATAAATCGATTAATTTGTCCCATGCTAAGGGAGGCGATGTCCTCTGTGAGAGGGAAAGTTATGCCGAAGCATTCCTCCCGTCGCATCGCCAGTCTTTCACACTCGCAAAGTATGTGAGCGGATGTTTCGTCTAGAGATGAGCATCGAAAGAAAAACATCGATGTTTACCATCGAAAAAACATCGAGACGAAACCATCGATGGTAAGAAAACATCGAACCAAAAACATCGATGTTTTGGGTTTTTTGAGTACTCGAAAAAATAGTCACTTTAATATCAAAAATTAAGCTGATTGAATAGATATATGGTTTAGTTTATGGTTTTCATTCATTGCCTCCCCCACCCACCAGAATGTAACTCATCTCCTTGCATTTTTTTTTCATAATACGCATTCGTATCGTACCCACAACCCACCGCAGACATGTCAAACTCGCGGCCCGCTACCAGGTCGAAGAACTTAATTAAAAAAATGTGTGGCAGCACGAATTCGAGCTGTTGAACTGATTTCAACAATTTACTAAAACTCGTCAAGAAGATTTTTTATTAGTATTAGCCGAACTTGCTAGCTATCTGCCACGTTGCACTGTAACTCGCGTTCGCATCCTTCAGGTTGTTGGACAAGAACATCTTGGGCTGAGATTTATTTGAGGGACAAAGTTCTAAAGCCCCGAAATCGTATATTTGGTGAGGAAATCACCTGGACGTGAAATGTTGTAAATATGGCCATTTCAGCCCAAGTACAGAATTTTTTGTTTTTAGCTTACGAGTAGGTACTAAGCTTTACTGGTACATGCGTTTGTTTCACACCTCATCACAGAACAATTTTTTTTTTATTTTTAACCTTTCTTTCTGACCGGACTTGATGTAACTCAAAGAATTTTCGTTCCCAAGGTTGTTTTGGGCTACCTGGATGCTTGTGACCGGTTCTACAATGTTCGGATCAGCTGTCCAAAATTTGACGGAAATTAATTCACAAATAATGTTGGCGTTTTAACTTCTTATCTAAGGTTCTCTATTTATTTCAAGAACATTTTCAAAAGATGTAATTTCTATAGGGCGTAATCCCTAGGAAGCTACTGACTTAGATTAATAGTCACATCTTAAAGGAAAAATTCTGGGATTAAATTAGAAAAATACATAGGTTTCAATACGCGTTTTCAATTCTTTTATTCTGCGAACCGCTTAAACCTTAGGACACTGATATTTCGACCAGGCCAGGCTTTGAGTTTGACACCCCAGGCATAGAGCAACCAGCGGTACCGCGCCGGAATCTGGCCGTGAAACGACGACTTGGAAAAGTACGCGACGGAATTGCAGTGGGCCCGCTGTTCCACTTTCTCCATAGTCTCTGAACACTGAGGGAGAAAGAATGATAACCGGATGTACTTCGGCCGTCCGTCGTACATTTATCTTGACAAGTGGACAGTGGTCGGTGCATGAAAAGAAAAGACGCGACGAAATTGTTGCTCACCTACCGCACCTCTTTTTCAACGTGAACAGTGAGGAATGGTTAATACTATTTCAGGGCGAAACCACATTTGGAAATTGTGCCTTACCGAGCGTATAAAGAAAGACACTCCTTTTTGTGTGTATAGTGTTCACTATAGATGGATTGCATGTTGTATGTTACGATGGATTTCCATTTTTTTCTGATTGGGCTGTTTGAAGGTATTCGCATACACCAGACCAAGTTGAGTTGTAAAAAAAAAATATGTTGAGGAAAGAAACATCGATAGTTGAAAATCATCGAAACGCAAACCATCGATGGTGAAAATAATCGACGCCAAACCATCGATGGTAAAAACATCGACCATCGGACCAAAAACATCGATGTTTTCGAAACATTGATGTTCGATGCTCATCCCTAGTTTCGTCATCCGCCTCGCAGAAGCGGCAGGTCGCGTCTGCGACTAAGCGCATGGTTCTTAAATGTCCGTTCAGACGGGAGTGACCTGTAAGGAGGCCAGTTATGATTCTGACCCTGTTCCTGCTGAGCTTAACTAACTCCAGAGTGCGTTTCTTAGAGTAGGTTGCTACAAAAAGCTTTGACTGACTTAGTCCTGGAAGGGCCTCCCAGCATACGGTGGCTGTCGTCTTTTCCCACTCAGTGATTTCGTTTCTGCATAGACACAGTGGAATGCCGCAGAAGGGTTCCGGACCGCAGAAGGGGCTAGCAGAGGCTACCCTAGCGAGTTCGTCCGCGAGCTCATTCCCTTCTATTCCAGAGTGTCCGGGAACCCATAGGAGTGTAAGATCATTGCGAGATCTTACCGATTGAAGTATTTCCTGACATAGCCCCACTAGTTTTGAAGTAAAGGTATGTTTTGTAAGAGCTTTGATTGCCGCCTGACTGTCAGTAAAGATCGCTATCTTCCTGTTGACATATCCTTTGTTCTGACATTGTCTGGCACAAATTTCTATTGCATGTACTTCCGCCTGGAACACAGACGCTAATTTCCCCATAGGTACTGAGTAGCTTACACCTGGACCACTGATGCCCGCTCCAGAGCCTGTCTCAGTTTTAGATCCATCTGTGTAAAAGCTGATAGTGTTGGGGTGAAGGGACCTGAACATATCCGTCCAACTTTCCCTCGCCCAGATTGCTGATTTAAAGGACGCGTTGAAGCGTAATGTCTTGACTAGGTAGTCCGAGGGTATTGCTACCTTGTAACCATCCCATTTGATCATGGCTAAAAGTGACTGTCGTGCTGGAGGCCCTGAGCCTACCAACAGCCAGCCTCGCCGAAGCCTCAATGTGAATGTGTAGTGGAGTTAGATCCAGAAGAACCTCCAGGGCAGCGGTGGGGCATGAAACAATAGCTCCAGTGATAATTAGACAGGCAAGCCTCTGGACCTTACCTAGATCCGACTTACCAGTGCTAGTTGAAGCCCTTTTCCACCACACCACCGCCCCATACTCCACTATAGGTCTAACAACTGTCTTGTAAATCCACAGAATTAAATGTGGTTTAATTCCCCAGGTCTTACCTACATAACCTCTGCAGGTCCATAGTGCCTTGATCGCCTTCTCCGTGACCGATTTCAGGTGGTCATCCCACAGTAATTTGCTCTATCAAGAGTGACTCCCAAATATTTGACTTGGTTTGCCATTTTAATTTGGGAGTTGTACATAGTAGGACAACTCAGGGTTCTTGTTGTCCTGCTCCTACTGAAAGGAACCACCGTGGTCTTGGACGGCACTCTCCGTGCACCAATCTTGAACTATTCGCAGGGCGGTGTGGAGCACATGGGGCAGGACTTCCTTAAATTTGCCCTTAACCATGATGACCAGATCGTCTGCGTATCCTTGGGTGGAGAACCTCTTTAAGGTTAGTTTCCATAACAGTCCATCAACGACTAATAGTCTAGGAGCCAGGTACCCAACTACCTTCCTCATAAGGTAACCGGCTGAAAATGTGTACAGGTGGTAGTTCATCACCGCTTCTGTGCAAAACTGCTGGTCAGCCCAAAATTTAGCGGTTCCTTGCTAGGGAAATTACGCAATATGTGTGCTAATTTTGAGGTTCAATCTTCCTCATAAGGTAACCGGCTGAATTTAAGTGCATGTGTTAGATCTCGACTTCCAGATGCCGAAAGTGCCGGTCAGCCCAATTTTTAGCGGTTCCTTCACCTATGCTGATCGCCTCAAAGCTGCAAAAAATGACCCCTACCTTCCTCATAAGGTAACCGGCTGAATTTATGATCAAACGATAGATCTCGCTTAACCGTATCGAAACATAGTGGGCTGACCGCTCTGAACCGGTTCCTTGACCGGTTTTAACCGGTTTAAAGTATTGAAAATACCCTCGTAAAAATGGATTTTTGATCATAACTGATTAGGTAACCAGGCTGGATTTGTATTCAAATGGTAGATCTCAATTCGCCCCTGTCGAACGTACTGGTCAGCCCAGACCAAACCGGTTCCTTGATGCATTTTTACCGATTCAAAATAAGCAAAAATACACCAAGTACACAATATAAAATACTTAATTTTGGGGGGATATGAAGCATTCACCTGATTAAATTTATGTTCGTATGATAGACCTCAATTCGCCTGTGTCGAGAGTACTGGTCAGCCCAGACCAAACCGGTTCCTTGACGCATTTTTACCGATTCAAAGTAAGTAAAAATACACCAAGTGCACAATATAATCTACTTAATTTTGGGGGGATATTAAGTATTCACCCAATTAAATTTATGTTCGTATGACAGATCCTAATGCGCCAGTCTCGAAAGTGCCGGTCAGCCCATACCAAACCGGTTCCTTGACGCATTTTTACCGATTCAAAGTAGGCAAAAATTAAGTATGCATATAAATATATTTAATCTTTAAATCAAATTAAATTATTAAACAAACAATTAATTCAGTTCTATTGATCGCTACGCTCGTCAACCCCCCCCCCCCCCCCCCAGTGCAGGCAAATCCTTACATACATTTGGCCCAAGTACCTTTGATAGTTCGGTACAATTGATGCTTTCCATTTCATGTTTGCTAGCCCCAGCCATCCATATCTCTAAATAGGGGAAATTATGTTTATTACATAATGTAATAATTAAAATATTTGTGTCATTCGCTTTGATGAGAAATTTTGCGGTAAGGTTTTCTTCTGCAATTTTGGATGCATGATAGATTATCCTTGTGTCTGCTTCTTCATGATAACATACATATCCACGTTTTTCTTTTCTCAACACCTCATTATTGAAAACTCTATAAGAAAAGCATTTTTCCTCTACGGTGAGAAACACAATTTTATCTTTAAAGATAGGGACGACAGAGTCACTAGACCAATGTGCAATGATGTTTTCAATCTAAGATGATGGTGTAACCAAGCAAAATATGGAATAACTATGCAAAATAAACAAAAATTCAATTCAGTTTAAATGAAAAGCTTGTGTGTCTTCTAAATACGATAAGACTAACCATTCGATAAGAGTTTTGAGAAATCGGGCCCAAGTATTTCCAAAATTACGCGGTTTGTATTGTGTACTTGGTGTATTTTCGCATATTTCGAATCGGTAAAAATGCGTCAAGGAACCGGTTTGGTCTGGGCTGACCGGTACTTTCGAGACTGGTGTATTAGGATCTGTCATACGAACATAAATTTAATTGGGTGAATACTTCATATCCCCCCAAAATTAAGTAGATTATATTGTGCACTTGGTGTAAATTAGCCTATTTCGAATCGGTAAAAATTCGTCAAGGAACTGGTTTAGTCTGGGCTGACCGGCACTTTCGAGACTGGCGCAACAGGATCTGTCATACGAACATAAATTTAATTGGGTGATTACTTCATATCCCCCAAAATTAAGTAGATTATATTGTGCACTTGGTGTATTTTTGCTTATTTTGAATCGGTAAAAATGCATCAAGGAACCGGTTTGGTCTGGGCTGACCAGTACTTTCGACAGGGGCGAATTGAGATCTACCATTTGAATACAAATCCAGCCTGGTTACCTAATCAGGTATGATCAAAAATCCATTTTTACGAGGGTATTTTCAATACTTTAAACCGGTTAAAACCGGTCAAGGAACCGGTTCAGAGCGGTCAGCCCACTATGTTTCGATACGGTTAAGCGAGATCTATCGTTTGAACATAAATTCAGCCGGTTACCTTATGAGGAAGGTTAGGGGTCATTTTTTTGCAGCTTTAAGGCGGTCAGCATAGGTGAAGGAACCGCTAAAAATTGGGCTGACCGGCACTTCGGCATCTGGAAGTCGAGATCTAACACATGCACTTAAATTCAGCCGGTTACCTTATGAGGAAGATTGAACCTCAAAATTAGCACACATATTGCGTAATTTCCCTAACAAGGAACCGCTAAATTTTGGGCTGACCAGCAGTTTTGCACAGAAGCGGTGATGAACTACCACCTGTACACATTTTCAGCCGGTTACCTTATGAGGAAGGTAGTTGGGTACCTGGCTCCCGTACTATAAACACCAAAGAACGGGGGACAGTACCCCTCCTTGTGGGCAGCCACGAGTGGCTAAGGCGGAGAGGGTGGACCCTCCGATGCTGGTATAAATGTTCCTCGATGAAAGCATGCGTTGCACCCAGGTAATCATTGTCACATCTACCCCTTTTAAACTTAGCGCCGTACCAATGGACTCGAAGGACGTATTGTCAAAGGCCCCTTCTATGTCCAGGAAAGCACAAAGTGCCACCTCCTTCTTTGATATGGCCACTTCGATTTCGTCCACTAGGGTGTGAAGTGCAGATTCAGTCGATCTGCCTGGTTGGTAGGCGAATTGTCTGGGGTGCAGCGGACTTGTCTTAAGAAGCGTGCTCCTTATGTGTGCGTCCAATATCTTCTCCATTGCTTTCATGAGGAACGAGGTTAGACTGATTGGTCGATACGATTTCGGATCGTCTGTCGACCTCTTTCCCACTTTGGGAATGAAGACCACCCTCACTGATCTCCAAGCTGTTGGGATATAACCCAACGCGTAACTACTTCTATATATATTGACTAGGAATGGGATCAACTCTTCCTGCGCCTTCTGCAATAGCGCTGGAAAGATGCCATCCATGCTAGGCGATTTGAATTGATCAAAGGTCCCAATTGCCCATCTAACTTTGTCATAAGTAAATATAGCCCGTGCTGCCCTCCAATCGGACTGGTTGGACCTATTGGAGGTACGGCAGTTTGGGAAAGCGGTCTGGTTTAATTTGCATCCTGGGAAATGAGTTTCCAGGAGCAGTGTACCTGTGTCACTCGAGTTTACAGTGATTGTGCCATTCGGCCTCTTGAGTGTGCTGATTGCATTAGCCCCATTTTTCGCCAGCACCTTATGCAGCCTAGCCGCTTTTGTTGTGCTGTTTACATTGTCGCAGAAGGTCATCCAGCTGCGCCGTTCCGCTTTTCTAATCGTCTTATTATATTCTGTCAGGGTGGAACGATACACGTCCCAGTCTCGGTTACTCTTGGCCCGATTAAATAATTTCCTCACGTATGTTCCGGAGGCGAGCAAGATCATTCTTCCACCACGATACACACTTCTTGTCTTTAATTATCCTTATAGGGCAATTTTCCTCATTGGAAGATACAATTGCCTTGGTAGTATCGTCGACTAGCCTTTCTAAGCTCAGCCACCCAGGGGCCTTCCTGTCTATGTGCTGCAGGTGCTCCCTGAGTGTCTCAGAATATCCAGGCCAGTCAGTGAGCTGAGGGACCCTTCGCTCGATGGGCACAGGGTCCGAGGAGGCTATATTAAAACGAATGTGCATGTGGTCGGACAAAGACGGTTCATCCGACACATGCCAGTTGCGGATGCTGTCCGTAATCGAATCGCTACACAGAGTTATGTCAAGGACTTCCTTCCTTGCTCTGGTGACAAAAGTGGGCTGACATCCCCTATTGAGGATGTCAAGTTCTAGTGAGGTAATAATGTCAAGTAAGTACTCACCCCTTCGGTTAGTGTCTGAGCTGCCCCAGAGCGTGTGATGGGCATTCGCATCACATCCAATCAATAAATCCTTACTGTACGCTTGACAGTGAAAAGCAAGCCGCTGGAATTCTATCGCCGGCACTTCCTTGTCCCCCGCTAGGTATGCTGAAACAACCACTAGTTTGTGGCCGCTCTCTCTAGCGGGGTTGATCTCGATGGCCACCATGTCACTTGGTAAATTCTGAAAGGCAAATGTAATCAATGCGCTTGGTAATCATAATACAAGCTCTAGGTCGGCTAGAGCCGATTAGTGAAATATTTGCTTGCTCTCGCTCTCCTCCTAATCGCAGAAATCACTTTCCAATGATGCCATATGGAATCACACTCAAATTTGTTGAAGATAGTACTTAAATTATTTTTGTATGAAATGTCGTTGTTTTTCTAAGAAAATGTGAATTTTAAATTGGTTCGAAGGACTCTCTTGGAACATAATTTCTTTTAGGCCTTTTAGGAATGAAAAACTTTCAAGAAATAAACTGCCTGTTCACTACACAAGCGGCTAAATTCCACTTTAATAATAATACGATCAAAGTCAAAGCTATGAATTTTATTGAAACATATTCAGCCTCTATTATAAAAAGGACATGCAATTCATCCTCTTGGCTGTTGTACGAGACGGCGCGAAATCATCTGATCATTCGATTAGCCCTTAATTACCACAGGTTACTGCCCTGCTACCGACTCTTTCGTATTTTATTATTGTCGCTTTTGCATTAACATCAAATACGATTCAGAGATTAGAAGACAGTAGCGCTCTTGATTTTGGATATTCTTTTGGTTCTGAAGTTCATTCCCACGAGGCTCTTCATCAACTTCATCAATCCAGAGAAAAATCCATGTTGGCATAGACCTCTGGATGGCGAACTGCAAAATTGGTAAAATAACGTCACTTTTCATTAAAACTGGAACATACATATGTCCAGGGGTTCGTTAACATTTCGAGTGTTGCAATTGTATAGCACAAAAATACAACGGAATATTTTTTTTTTATATTCTTACTAAAATTAGGAATAATGAAGGAAATGTGATACCGTAATGGACTCTAGACAACATGCCCAAACTTTTAAAATTACAGTTATTTGAATATTGTTAATCAGATTTCTCTCAAAACTAAAAGAGTTACTTTTCGGGTTGGGCTGCAATTGATACAATATTGTGTAGCCGTTATAGTATAGGGTGTTTTTTTAGACGTGTGGTTTTCAATCTGGCAATACTTTTTTTGGGAGTTGGTGCTTTTGACAGCTGTCACTTGATTTATGCTCAGTTTGGTTTGTCATTTCATAATGAATAGACTTACTCCGGAACAACGTTTGCAAATCGATCCCGATTTTTACTAGAAAATTTTGTTCAGCGATTAAGCTCACTTTTGGTTGAATGGGTACGTTAAAAAACAAAACTGTCGCGTTGTTGAGACGCCGTTACATCCTCAAAAAGTCACTGTTTGGTGTGCTCTATGGGCAGAGGGAATCATTGGTTAAAATTTCTTCAAAAATGAAGCCGGCCATAATGTTACAGTCAATGGGGAACGCTTCGTGCCTGAATTGGAGGATGTTGATGTGGTCGACCTTTGGTTCCAACAAGACGGCGCGCGCTACATGCCAAACAGCCAACGAAACAATCAATTTATTGAAGGAAACTTTTTACCCCAGGAAAATTGGTATTTCACTTCAGAAAAATTAGGGGAAAGCTGGATTTTTGCGTGAGCCTTCCTTTCGAGGTCGTAAACAAGACCCTAAAAGTCCCCGTCTCTACGAGTGCCGCTAGCGGTGCTACAGAGGGTCAAAGACCCTCGAAAACAGTTTTTTCTGAATATCTCGATAACGGCAGCAAATACTCGTATGTACAAAAAAGTAATGTATGGCAAATTTGAAGCTCTTGTGCTTTTTCAATAAACGATGGAAATACCGAATACTTTCGGGCACTCCGTTCGGTGCCAGGAGGTCGAGGCCTGTAACAATATGTTACCTTTATTAAAAAATTTCCGAGAAGCGGTTTTTTGTTCAACTTTGATCCCTCATAGCTTCCTTGGGGGTGCCCGCATAGATGAGTTGTTTTGGCATTTTAAGTTGAGGTTACAGAAGCAACAAATTGTTACAGGCCTCCCTCCCGAATGCGTGCCCGTTATGAAGAAATTCACGAAAAATCGAAAGATGCCGTTATTGTTTGATTCGGACCCTCATAGCGCCCTTAGCATTGCACGCATCGATCTGAAATTCGGATATTTAGTTAAGCCTTGTATAAGCTACAAATTCGCCATAAATAATAGTTTTCGGTGCACGTTACTACTTAATTGAATGTTTGGACCCTCATAACTTCGTTAGGGGGGCTCCCATCCGTGGGAACTTTTGGCGTCTTACTAACAGCCACAGAAGCTACAAATTTCTCCTAGAAGACCATAGAGCACACTCCCCGGTCTTAGCGCCATTCACGAAAAACCCCAAAAAACACACTTTTTTAAGGTTTGAACCCCCATAAAGACGTTAAGGCTGCACGTCTTTCTTCAAAACTCCATAGGCTACAAGTTTTCCATGCAAAAGTGTTTAGTACCTACGAGTTACCATTATAGAGATTTTCGTTAAACATTCTTAAAAATACCGTTAGACCTCCTGGCAACGTTAGGAGTGCCCGAACGTATTCGGTATTTCCATATTTTTTTTTGAAAAAATCACAAGAGCTTCAAATTTGCCATACACCACTTTTTTTTAATATGATACCGTTATCGAGATATTCAGAAAAAACTGTTTTCGAGGGTCTTTGACCCTCTGGTAACACCGCTAGCGGCACTCGTAGAGACGGGGACTTGTAGAGTCTTGTTTAGGACCTCGAAAGGAAGGCTCACGCAAAAATCCAGCTTTCCCCTAATTTTTCCGAAGTTTGGACAAATTTTTGTTCAAATTTCCTGGCGTATTTGGTGAGCGCATTATCTTGCGTCGTGGGCATGTGGCGTGGCCTCGAAGATCGTGCGATTTAACACCGCAGGACTGTTTTTTTATGTGAAGTCGCTTGCCTACGCAGATAAATCCGAGACGATTGACGCCTTGGAAGAGAATATTCGGCGCGTAATCTAAAAAAAACACCCTATACAAAAAAGAAAATTTGGCAAATATTAAGGTTTGCAGTTACAGCATGTGAACAATCACCATATGGCATGTGTTTTTTTCGACTACAGCAGACTCGCGATAACATGAACAATTAGAGGCAAATCCAGATCAAGTTTACGACCTGTTCATGTTACTGAACAGTTAGATCAATAGAGGAAATACGCTGTTCATGTTAGTGGATAGTTCAAGGTTTCGATGTTCATGTTAGCGCGAATCTACTGTATATCTTTTGACTGCGTATAACTGTAGCTAACTAAAATTTAATTTTTTCGAAGCGGGCTCGATGTGCGCTATTATTCATTGAAGGCTTGACGTTGACTTGTAGGACTAAGGTTGGAGCGACCCTATTTTCGGCGGCGTTTCTTCCGGAGCTATGCAAAAAAAAAAGCTGCAACAACAACATTTTACAAGAAGAGGCGGTAGTTTCTCGCTGAATTGTTGCGGCTGTCTCTTTAGTACCTTTAGGCTGGATACCGACAGACAATCCACCTTGGACAACGACTGAAGAAATTCACGCTCTCTAGGAGTTTTCTTTCAAGTAACATCTCTGTGATAACAATTCAACAGTTCCGGTGCTGGTTTATCACAACTCCTAATTTATTACCTTTAAATGACGAATGCCTGAGCCTTTTGATGTGTCGTTTACAATTCCAGCAATGCCTTCTCTAACGTTAGTTATTCCTGGAACTGACATTTTTACACTTCATCTCTCGCTGAAAACCTTACATTGTCGCGGTAACGTGACCTTGATCTCCAGTTTTGGAAGCCCTGCAGCTGGTTTACTTCCTCACTTGCAGAGTTCTCGCAGCGAGCTCTCGGTGGTCCACGCAACCTCACTCCATCAACTCGTTGTGCGTTCATCCCCTTCTTTGGCATGCGATTGTCGTCCATTCGTTGTACGCTCATTGCAATCGTCGAACTTTCACAATATACATACTTCCAGCTCATCGTATAATTGATACAACTCGTGGTTGTACCGGATGCGCCATTTATCTCGCTCGCGAATGGCCCCGAAAATTCCGGCGGACCTTCCGTTCGAGTCTGTCCAGCAAAATTTAGGAGGCTTGAGTTAGTCCATGTTTCGTAGCCGTTGCATAGCACGGGTCGGATGATCGTTTTATATACGCGGGGCTTTGTGTTCCTATGTGCGTACTTCGAATTACTAATAATTGGGAGGACCGAGAAATAGGTGATTCTGATTATATTTTGCGGGTTTCAATTCAAATTCAGACGCAATTCTTATATTCTTCGAGAATTACGTACGTGGGCATAGCTACTGTGTTACTCCTAATGATTTTCACTTCCTAATACACTAACTAAAACATAATTTCGCTTTGGAAATAAAAACCATAAATCAATCATAAAAACCGAAAGTTGGAGTTGGAAGATTCATCATCATAGATTTTTCGCAGAAAATATTTATTAATAATTTGAGGCAAACAACTAAGAGTTTCACCATCTAAAAAACACCAGGAACCCCCATAATATATTTAGAAACTGGCTATTGATCCTATTCAATGCAATTCAAAATTATTTTACTCCTTCAAATATGAACTTTCGTTTGTGTAATTGATTTCCAAATTCTTTAAGGAATCAATATAGGTTCAACCAACGTTTCTAATATAAGTTATGGTAGCTCTTGGATGGGTAGCTTAGGTACAGTCTATTGGGAGACGGGATTCTTGGATTCTTGGTTGGCGGAAAATTGCTTAAAAGGACTATTTTGCGGGGATTTCTTATTTAAATAAAATTTGTTGTTCTAACTCCTATAGTAATTAATCGTTGAAAAAAATATGTCTAATTTTGGAAGTTTCAAATTGTTGTAGATTTCAGTATAAATATTTAAAGTTGTAGGTGGTAGTAACGAATTTCCGTGTAGAACAAAATATTACACTATTACACTACGAGGGTAGTCTGATAAGTGTCTGATGGTGTCAGTATCGCAAGAGCAATTTACTATCGGGTAGTACATTTTTCTAGACGGCAACTGACCAAATTTCAGCAGGATCAGACTCATAGTTTTGCTTTGGCCGCGTGTGAAAGCTGGAGTGTCCGCCGATTTTAGAAAAATGGATAAAGAGCAATATCGTTCGGTGTTTCGATTCTTGTTTTTGGAAGGGAAATCGCGCAGCGAAATGAAAGAGCGTTTTGATGCTGTGTACGGTGACTCTTCTCCTTCGTTGGCGACCGTCAAAATTGGTTTAACGAGTTTCAACGTGGTCGCACGTCGGTTTTTGATGAGCCACGTCCAGGTGCCCCGAAAACGGTTAGCACGCAGGATAACGTGACAAAAATCCACGATCTCGTATTGGCAGACCGCCGATTGAAGGTGCGAGAGATAGCTGGGACAGTAGGCATTTGAAAAGATCGCGTGGGTCAAATCCGCATGAAATTTTGGCCATGAGAAAGCTGTCGGCGCGATGGGTGCCGCGTTTGCTAACTCCGGACAACAAGCGCAGCCGTAAGACCACTTCAAAGCAGTGTTTGACGCTGTTTAAGCGCAATCCGAAGGAGTTTCTGCGTCGTTTCGTGACAGTTGACGAAACTTGGATACACTGGTACACACCAGAGACCAAGAAACAGTCGAAACAGTGGACTTCACCGGAAAGGTGATGGCCAGCGTTTTCTGGGATTCACAAGGTGGGATCCACATCGGCTGCTTGCAGAAGGGCAACACGGCCACAGGGCTGTACTATGCCAAATTATTGGGCCGATTCGACGCCGAATTGAAGAAAAAACGGCCCCACTTGGCAAAGAAAAAAATGCTCTTCCACCATGATTATACGCACCGGCTCACACCTCCGCCCGTCAACGCCAAACTGGTCGAATTTGGCTACGAATTGCTGCACCGTATTCTCCAGATTTGGCCCCGTGCGACTTCTTTTTGTTTCCAAACTTGAAAAAGTCACTCGCCGGGCAGAAATTTCAGTCGAATGACTGAGTAGGTCATCACCGCCACGGAGGCCCACTTTTCCAAAATTACTTATTAGACCACCCTCGTATTTTTGAAAAATTAAATTTAATTGTTTTAAAAGTGTACTTACAAACAGTAGCTTATCCATATCTTTTTCTTCTCTGTACCGCGTAACCCCTAGTGGGGTATGGGTGCGTTGACTCAGCCGTTTATAGGCTATTTTGAGTCAACGTTGCATTGCATATAATTACGGAGTGTATAATAATGTTGCAGGCACTGTATATTTCCTATCCGCACATGTACGGACATTTTGGACCACGCCGAAATTCGATCTCCGGACGTCTAGATTACTAGCATCGTAGAGTGCGACTCAACCAAGTGAGCCACAGAGTGTGATATCCATATCTAATAGAACTAAATGTAAAACGTGCCAACTTCAAGTTTTGAATCTTTATAGACTTCGAATAGGAAATGTAATTAATTATACATTTTTCAACTTGTTGGCAATGACTCGACAATTTTACTAAAGTGTGCTAAATGCCTCATTAAATACGTGAAAATGAAAGTTTTTCTTAACTCTGCATGAAACCCTTTTCTATAGAAGTAAACCAAACACTAGAGAACAATATTAGACCCTGCGGTCAATTCAATCACCGCAGAGAATTGAAATTTGTGTTGATTTTTCGGTTGTAAATTAAACACACACGGTTTACTATGTTTGCTATTATCTTTTATCCATTCAATCAAACAAAATACATTATGTACATAACGGACAGTAGCCTCAAATTAAAACGTGCGTAACCAAACATAAATACCAGAAATTCCCATGCAGAAAAAGCATTGATCATACAGTGAGGTTTTTTTCTCCGGGAAAAAACGTCATATCATTAATCACATGGATCATCTTCACATTTCGGGTCATGGATTGGAAATTGATAGCTTTTGCTTTAGTGATATTGTATTATGAAATGAGTAATTAAACGAAAAGTGTGACTAACGCATTTGACCGCTTCTTTATTACATCATATTTTATAACTGCCAATTTGGATAATTTAGAGGTGCTCTCTCACGCCCTCGATGGACGTAAAATTGTCAGACATTTTTTGAAATTTGTCTTGAATCTCCTTAATGCTTAATCGAGAATGCAGAAATTCCTTTGATATTAAAGCGATGTTTGTTGTTGTGATTCACTCCTGCTTTATAAACTTCCTGTTTACTAAAACGAGGTATGTAATCGTTTTTCCGTAATACCTAATTCATATAACGAAAAATTCTGAGGCACTAAAACAGAATACTTTACCCTAGATTCACTCCTGTTTTGCAAACTTACTAATACGTCGGTCGAAGAAATCTCGATCGGGTTTTGTTTTCAAAACTTTATCGGCCAAAAATGGTCAATAAATTAATTAGCTATCGACGATATAAAATACGTCTGTCTCTAATGTTTTCATTAACAAAGGGACTTTGTTTCTTCAAAAGTGCATACAAGTAGTCGGAATACACATATGTTACGTTGCCTCAATCATTTATCATTTTTTAATCATTCAAAGTGCATTTGTTATCAGGATAGGGTGCGCCTTTTTTCAACACAACACATTATATAGAATAAAAGTGATAAGAGTACAATCATGTTTCCCCGTGCGTGCAGAGTGCAGCGATATTCATGTATAGCAATATACGCGTCTAATAAATTGACATTGACGATGGCAGTAATTATCACTATCAACTGATAATATTATAACGGCTTGAAACTGGAATCAACGCTGATTTCCTTTAGTCAAGTCAAGTGTACCAACCAAAATCATTATAATAGATAATGAGCAAAGACCAAAATGATTGTAGCTAGGTTAGGTACAGGGACCGCCAGATTTGCATCCACCACACTTAGACCAGAATTTGGTCCATTGTGATTATTGTAGCAAAGAGTAAATCTTTTTTAAGAGTTAAAAATATTAGATAATGCAATAAATTCGTCGGGTTGTCGCATAGCATTTAAAATGTTCATACTCCTGACAACGCTGTATCAAGAGACGCGAGAGCGTATCGCCCGCCAAAGGAAAAAAACGAAAGCGAACAAGTCTATGATTACCGGAGACAACTTGCTTTTTTGTTTGACAGGGCTACAGCCTTCCAGGCAACATCCCCCAAAAAATTTTTTTTACCAAAATATTCCACATATCCTGTTCTAGTGCCTTTCCAAAAAAAATCTTTGATCGGCACAATAACCGGTAAGATATGTATATGCAATAAACAGTGAAATTTTCACCCTCACAGACTTAAGCGAGTAACTTAATTTCAGACTGGAGTCTACAGTTGCAGAAAGACTTGCTTCTCCTGTCTCTACCCGTGATGGGATTTTTATGAAATTTGGAATGAATGATTCTCTGGTGGTCCTTCTAAAGAATCAATGTCTTCCATTTAGGTAAGTGGATGGAATAACGGTAAAATAATAGATAAAGTTAACAAAAGCGTTTTTCGGCTCATCGCATTGACAATTTTTAAAACACACTGCGACATTGGGACACGGGGACATTGGGACATTGGGCTATTGGGCCACTGGGAGGCTAGGATCTTGGGGCAGTGGGATATTAGGAAATTGGGACATTAGGGTCTTGGGACATTAAGACATTGGCGCATTAGGCACACTGGGGAAACTGGGACGTGGGTACATCGGGATATTGGGGCATTGGGACATCGGGATATTGGGGCATTAGGACATCGGGATATTGGGACAGTGGGACATTAGGACACTGGGAAACTGGTACATTAGGGCACAGGGATATTAGGATATTGGGATACTATTATGACCTTGGGACAATAGGACAATCGGACATTGTGACATGGGGAAACTGGTACATAGGCCCAATGGCCACTGAGACATTGGGATATTGTGACACTGGGACATCATGATATTGGGACATTGGGGCACTGGGATATTAGGACATTGGGACATTAGGGTCATTAGGACATTAGCACATTAGGATGGATATTGGGACATTTGGTACACTGGGGAAACTGCGACGTGGGGACATTGGCCCACTGGATCATCGCGATATTGGGACATCGGGATATTAGGACATTGGGATATTGGATCATTGTGACATTGAAACATTGGGATATTGGAACATTAGGACACTGGGAGACTGGGACATGGGGGCACTGGGATATTAGGACATTACGACTTTGGGACAATAGGACAATCAGACATTGGGACACTGGTACAGAGGGGCAATGGGCCACTGAGAGATCGGGATGTTGTGACATTGGGGCATTGGCATATAAGGACATGTGGGCATTAGGGTCTTGGGTCATTAGGACATTGGGATATTAGGACATTAACTCATTGGGACATTAGGTGCACTGGGGAAACTGGGACGAAGTAACATTGGGCCACTGGGGCATCGGGATATTGGGACATCCGGATATTAGAACATAGGGACATTTGGATGTTGGCACATTGGGATATTGGAACATTGGGACACTGGAACATTAGGGCACTGAGATACAGGGACATGGGGGCACTGGGATATTAGAACATTGGGACATTATCACCTTGGGATAATAGGACAATCGGAGATTGGGACACAGGCACATAGGGACATTGGTCTACAGAGACATCGGGATATTGGGACACCGGGAAATTGAAACATTGGGGCACTGCGATATTAGGACATTGGAACATTGGAATATTGGGATATTGAAATATAGGGACATAGGGAGGGACATTGGGAAATTGGGACATTAGGATATTGAGACACTGGGACATTGTGACGCTGGGACATTTGGATACTGGGACATTAGGTACACTGGGGAAATTGGGACATTGGTACATTCGGTTATTTGGCTATTGGGACCTTGGGACAGTTGGCATACTGCGACATTGAGACACTGATCACTGGGATATTCGGACATCGGCATATTGGGATATTAAGACATTTGTACATTGGGACACTGGTACATTAGGACATTGAGCCATTGGGATATTATCACATTAGGATACTGGGACATTGTGAACTGGGATATTAGGAAATTGGGACATTAGGACCTTGGCACAGTAGGACAGTTGGACTTTGGGATATTGGGAGACTGGGATACTGGGAGACTGGGACATTGGGATATTGCGATACTGGGACATTGGGACACTAGGGTAGTGGAACATTCGGACATTAGGCCATTGGGACACTGTGATATTTGCACATTCGGACATTGGGACATAAGGACATTAGGAAATTGGAACACTGGGACATCAGGATCCCAAAACAAAATTAATTAGGTGGCTATTTAAGTATGGAAAACTATATGATATCTGACCAGAAACAACAAAGTTGTAAAAGTTACCCCGCAAAAGAAAAATTCATCTGCCGCAAAAAGAATACATATCACTCCAATCCGCCGCTCATATGTAATTTTGTTTTAGGTGTAAATGCTGGATGTGGATGTGGATCTGTACGAATACCTTCGGGCATGGATGGGATCTTGATGCACTCGAGTAATGTAGGGTGGCTTACGGCTTTCCTTTTCTTCTTTTCTTTCGGAAGTGCAGTCATACAAGCCGAACACGTTGTAGTTTTCCCTTGCTGGGGAGGAGTTCGCCATACGCGATCGTGTAAAGCTTTGGAATTGGCGGTTTCGCACAACCCGACCCTCGAAGGGGAGAACGGCCTTGGCAAAATGCCTACGCGCCTATACCTACACTATAAGAAATTTTTACTCTTATAATAGTGAAATTACTCTGCAATCTAAATTTGCAAATCAAGTGTAATTTTACATAAAATTTGTTTAAAAAAGTACTCCAATATATTAGCAAATTTACACCTCGCTATGTGTAAAAACACTCTGTAATAATAGGAATATAAAGCGGTTTCCAACAGGAATTTGTAATATTACATATTTTTTCACTTTTTTTTTCGCTGTAAAGATTTAAGTAGCGAACCTTTTCTAATAATACAGTTATCAATTCAACTATTTAGGGACACATAAAATATAAACAAGTATAGGTCCAGTTTTGTTGATCAGTTTGTAATCTACATGGGAGCTGTTTAGGTATATCATTTCGGAGTGTATAATGTTGCAAGCACTATATATTTCCTATCCGCAGATGTACGGAAATTTTGCACCACGCCGAGATTCGATCTCCGGACCTCTAGATTACTAGCATCGTAGAGTGCGACTCAACCGGGTGAGCCACAAACATTTTTTGAAAAAATGTGTTTCACTGTGCTAAGTATAGCCGATTGAAGTATGATAACTGGAGATCACGCTACAAAAAATGAGTAAAACTTCAACTGCACGTTGTAAAAATACACCAAAAATCCGAATTAAACACATAAACGTTGTAAAAATGCACCAGAAAATCTGAATTATACACAAGTGTAGCGTAAAAATATATTTCACACCGATTTTGGTGTAATTTTCTTATTTTACTCAGAAATTGTTGAAAAATACATTCTTGATGTGATAAGCGGGAAAAAGTGTAAAATTACCGCATTTTCAGCGGAAATTTAAATCCACTTTTTAGAGTGTAAGTAGCTAGTGGATTGTGGATTTATGATCACACGCTCCGAGTCGCATTTGTCACTACACTAGTATGCTCAAGGACCCCCATCCGGATGAGAAAAGCAACGCTACCTATCGTTTAAAGCTGATGGGTAGTTACAGTTACAGGGAACCTGGAAAATACACGTCTTAATTCAGCGTGAGGCTTAACCTTTAAGGGGACTGAAGGAAGATCACACCTGCTATTGAGAAGTCGTTATCAAATAGTGTACCTGGGGGATGGGTTTGCCAAAAGAACCCATCGTGGTGTTGCACCCGAGGTGGCTGTAGGTTGTTAGCGAAGTCAACCAGCTGGAGCTGCGTCCCGGGATTCGGTTTCCGAATATGAGTGCATTCACACATTTTGCCAACTATCTAGCTGGTCGGCACTCCTTCACCGAGTTTCGAGGCAAACGTTCTAAGCTTAGGAAAATCAAATTAGGTGTTCCACAGGGAGGGGTACTCTCCCCCACTCTGTTCAACATCTACATGTCCGGCCTTCCCACACCACCTGAAGGAATCGAGGTGATTTCCTATGCTGACGATTGCACCGTACTCGCCACAGGGAATGATAAGGATGAAATGCGCCTCCGAATTAATCGCTATCTAGGACGACTACAGGCATTTTTCCAAAGCCGAAACCTCACCATCTCTGCGTCCAAATCCTCTGCGACTTTTCTAACCACTTGGTGGGAGGACATCAGATGGAGATGGATACGTATTGGCAACAATTCTGTTCCTACTGTTAAAACCCCAAAATTCTCGGGCTTCACCTAGAGAACATGATGACGTCTGCGAATCATGCAGCTTCAGTATGTGAAAAAATGCGCAGTAGGAACAACATCCTAAAAGCTCTAGCTGGTAGCACCTGAGGCAAAGATAAAGAAACCATGCTAGCTACTTATAAAGCGGTGGGTCGAGCGGCCGCTGATTATGCAGCCCCAGTTTGGACACATAGTCTATGTGACACAAACTGGTCCAAAGTTCAGGTCTGCCAAAATGCCGCTCTACGCATCGCGACAGGTTGCCTTCTGATGTCTGCCCAGGATCACTTACATCAGGAGACAAAATTGATGCCAATGCGTGATCACAATCTCCTACTCTCTAAACAGTATCTTGTTGGTTGCTACCGTGAGGATCATCCCAATAATCATCTCATGGACCGAATTCCTCCACCACGACATGTCAGGCGTGGTTTACGAGACCTTGAGAGAGAGGTTCAGGGATACAAACGGGACCCTTACGATGAAGTTACATACCGAGCCGCCATTGCAGCGATCCAGACTGAAGAAGTGAATCGGTCTATCGCGAGTTTAGGTGCGAATAGAGTCCTCTCAGAGCGCCCACCACCAATTTCGCCTGAGGAGATTAGGCTCCCGAGAGCCACTAGAGTAACACTAGCTCAACTTCGGTCGGGCTTTTGTTCACGCCTTAATTCGTACCTTTCTCGCATAAACCCGGACATCCAAAACATCTGTCCAAACTGCAATGGTACTCCTCATTATGTGGGCCATTTGTTTCAATGCCCCGCTGCGCCCACTGATCTTACCCCTATATCACTGTGGGAAAACCCTATCGCAGCAGCTATGTTTTTGTCCTTAGACCTCACGGACACAAACATTGACGAACCATAAATCGTACCCACATAGATGCACAGAGGTTACACACCTTTCTGCACCGCTACAAGAATGTGGGTACTCATATCAAAGAGCTCAACGAGGATATTTCAAATCAGGTACTTTTTAATTTGGTGCAACGGCCGGTAAAGTCTATCGACTGTGCAGTGCCTGAAAAAGCATGTTCACTGTAGTTAGGCTTAACTTGCTTCTTTTTGTTGCGAACTTTATTACTAAAATGACATTGAACCCAACGTTTAGTGAATCTGCAACGTTGTTGTGTACATTTGCGGTGCGTTATATTTATTGTTGCGGTAATTAGAATCTAAACCTTGTATACCAAAGGAACTGCAAGGGTACATTCTATTTGGGGTGGGTACGGCAAGATGACTTGTACAAAATTGTCTAGCTTATGGACTGTAGACATGCCTGCAACCAGGATTTTGTTCTACGCACTACTCGTTATAATAAATTGAGACTACTGTGAAACCATTTTTTTGGGGTTTTTTTGTATGTTTGGTACAATTAGTTTTGATTAAATTGGCGTAATTTTTGGTAGGCGCCCTACGCTGCCCTGGCTAGACACTAGATGCGAAAATAACCATACATGCAGCCTTGAGTAAGTGCAGAGACAATAAAGCTCCATGTAGCGATCGAATCCCGGTGGAATTTTATAAGTACGGCAAGGAAGCCTCCATAATCAATCATGTTGTGCAATGAATTTAATCGAATCTTCGACAGCGACGAGTTTCCAAAACAGTTTCGAGATGCTATTATTTTCCCCATTTATAAAACGACCCGGCGGGCTATGGTGGTATATCTTTTCTAAATTCATCAGGAATGATATTCACAACGCTATTACAAAGGAGACTGGCGAGATGGATGGCGGCCTAGAAAATACTAGTCGAAAATCAATCGGGATTTCGTCAAGGATATTCTACCTATCTTCATTCTGTGCAACTTCGCTCATCATTTTCTAAGTGAAAGGGCGACGATTCTATGCTTTTTTCGTTGATTTTCGAGCAGCATTTGGATACGGTTGATCGCTTATCATTGTTCTATCAACTTTATAATAAGGGCATGTCTGCAAAATTTGGTTATGTATTTGAAAAGCTCTATGAAAATACACAGGCAGCAGTATGGAATGGAACCCATCTGTCGGAAGCATTCAGCACAAATATCAGAGTTCGACAAGGCTGTAAGCTTAGCCCCAACGCATTCGCAGTTTATGTTAATGATATTTTAGATGACATCCCTGGAGGAGCAAAAGCTTATGATGTGCTGCTGAAAGGACTATTGTACACAGACGACATGGTGTTCTTCGCCGAAACGCCTTCGGATCTACAGAAGGAAATTAATTATTTGGAAAGTTATTGTTAAAGAAGTAGAACGCGCGGCGGTTTGTAAGCAACTGATTTATTTCTATTCCGTGTCCCGATACATACATATACATATACAATGATATTTCTACACTCCACCTCAATTTGTGTGTATTTTGAAATTCATGATTACTAAGCAAATTGTTCGTTAATTACAAGAAGAAATAATATGTTAAAAAAAAATTCAATTACAAATTCATATCAAATTAAAAATTTAACAAACTAATCCGAGCTTTTCTCGCAAATATTGAAATGTTAATTTAGACAATGCTTTGGTCATTATATCAGCCTGTTGATCCTTCGTGGAAATGTACTCGACTTGAATTACTCCTTTGTTGATATAATCTCGCAGAAACTTAAACTTGATGTCCATATGCTTCGTCTTTGGGAACTCTTTTTCTGTATTCGACATTGTGATTGCACCCTGATTGTCTTCGTATAGTGTGATAGGCTCCTGAACCAATTCGCCAATGTCACAAAGTAGGCCACGAATCCATAAGATTTCACGGGTTGCCAGGCACAATGATACATATTCGGCCTCAGTCGATGATAACGCTACGCAAGTTTGCTTTCGTGTCATCCAGTTAACTGTGGAACCAAAAACTTTTATTATGTTACCAGAAACAGACTTACGATCATGTGCATCGCCGCCCCAATCCGCATCAGCATATCCAATTAGTCCTTTAGATCTCTGCTCGGCTGAGTAATCGTATTTCAATTGAAGATGAAGCGAACCTTTGATGTACCTCAAAATTCGTTTTGCAGCTACCCAATGATCGTCGGTAGGACACGATTGAAATTGGCTGCAATAATTCACAGCCACCGATAAATCTGGACGGGTTGCACCAGCTGCATACATAAGACATCCGATCAAATTTCGATAAGGCTTCTGTGTTAAATCTGCGTTAGTGTTCTTCTCCAACTTTAAGTTGCATTCCATTGGTGTTGAAATCGAATTACAATCTTCCATGCCGAAGCGGCGTAAAACATCCTTCAGATAACCTTCCTGATTCAAATACAGTGTTCGCCGTTGTCGGTCTCGCTTTATGTTGATTCCGAGAAAATTTTTCGTTTCCCCCATGTCGTGCATCTGGAACTCGCTTGACACTAACGATTTGATATGCGTGACTTCGACAATATCTTTTCCCATCAGTAACAAGTCGTCAACGTAAAGCAGTAAGTATACAATATTTTGTCCACATCCGCGTATATATAAACAATGATCGTACTCCGAACGAGAAAATCCAACTCCGGTGATAAATGTATGAAAACGTGCATTCCATACACGCGAAGCTTGTTTTAATCCATAGATGGATTTATTAAGTTTGCAAACTAGATCGCCATGTACAAATCCATCTGGTTGCTCCATAAATATATCTTCCTCTAACTTTCCGTTGAGGAAAGCCGTCTTAACATCCATTTGGTGTATTTCCAGATCGCGTTGTGTAGCTAATGTCAGCATTATTCGTAAAGTTACAATTTTGGCTACTGGCGAATACGTCTCGTAGAAATCAAAACCTTCTCGCTGAGTAAAGCCACGAGCTACTAACCTTGCCTTGTAGGATGCCAATTGTCCGGCTTCGTCTCTTCTTCGCGAAAATACCCACTTGCATGTGACCACCGAACGATTCGCCGGACGCTTCACCAAATTCCAAGTCTCATTTTGAATTAATGACTCCATTTCCTGATTCACTGCCCGCATCCACTCTGGTGCATCTTCCCGCTTCTCAATATCAGGAAATGATTGAGGTACATTATCTACGAACGCCGTTGCATTCAATGCAAACTCTTGGGTATCAGCAAATGCCGTAAAGTATTCTTGATCATCGTCCCCATGTAACTTAATTTTCGGACTATTTTTGCGATTATCGTACAGCTGTGGGGATTGACATCTTGATCGTAATCGAGTGCTGATTGGACCATCTAGATCACTGGCTGCAATATCGCGTTTTACATCGTTAACCTTATCCACAGTCTCTACTTCGACATCTTTGTTCGTAGTTGATCGATCAGACTCCACCTCGACATCGACGTTGGGCATTGATTCCGAATCCGTTTCGAAGAACATTTTTGAAGAATTCGGCTCCGATTCATCAAATATGACATCACGCTGCATTGTCACCTTTTTCCTCACATTATCCCATAGTCGGTATCCATTTACACCGTACCCAATCATAATCATTTTCATTGATTTTGGATCCATCTTTTTCCGTAATTGCTCCGGTACATGAGCATATGCTACTGATCCAAACACCCGAACCTTTGATAAATCGGGCTTTTTACCTTTCCACAATTCAAACGGTGTGACATTTGGACTAATTGCACGGGTCGGACTTCTATTTATGAGATACGCTGCACAGTAGACGGCTTCGCCCCAGAATTTCTTCTCCATTTTTGCTCCTTCTAGCATCGATCTGGCCTTTTCAATTAGAGTGCGGTTCATTCTTTCCGAAACACCATTTAGTTGTGGTGTATACGGTATCGTGTATTGGATTTGGATTCCGAATTCTTCACATAAGGACTTAAAACGATTTGAGGTATATTCACCACCATTATCGCATCGAACCTTAGCTATCTTCTGTCCAATGTGAGTTTCAGCCATCGATTTGTACCGCTTAAACATTTCATAAACCTCAGACTTGTTTTTGAGTAGGTACACAGCCATAAAATGTGTAAAATCGTCGATAAATGTCACTAAATACCGAAATCCGTTCCACGCATCCGGTGTCATCGGTCCGCACACATCACTGTGGACAATTTCTAGAGGACGAGTCGATCGTTCTCCACCTGAAGTGTTAAATGGTGCACGAGAATGCTTGCCCAATACGCACGGTTCGCAAATTGTATCCGCATCGTTGACGAATTTCCCAACTCCATCAACAACTGTAGAGAGTCGTTTAACGTCCGCATAATTGAGGTGGCCCATACGTCTATGCCACAGTCTCAAACTTTGCGGTGACTGTTTTATATTTAACGAAGTCCCTGTATGCGCTTGTTCGCCATTGATTCGATTCAATTCCAGCTCATATAGCTTTCCATTCCGTTTTCCCACTACGATGTTGGAATTTCCATTTGATATGCGGACAATTCCATTATCAAATACCACTCGGAAACCTGATTGTTCGAGCCGGCTAACGGAAAGCAAATTGTACTTTAAGTTCTTGACAAACAGTACATTTGTAATAGTGTAGCGTTGTTCAACACCGTTAACTTTTCCAATGCCATAAATCGTACCACGCTTCGTAGCCTCAATCGAAGAACCGTTTTTCGCGACACCAATGATGATGGGATCGGCCAAATCGGTCAAATCCGCGAACATATCCTCATTGTTTGCCATATGCTCAGAAGCGCCCGAATCTATGAAAAATCGCATTACCGCACCACCACAAATCACAGCTGAACTGGCTGTAGTTGCCATTATCACGATTCCATCGTTATCATCATTATCACTTGTCGATGCGAAATGGGATTTTTGACTACCTGTGCCCTTTCCACGATGATGATACACTTTCTTCTCAATGCGGTCTTTCTGCTTCATTCGCAATTTCGGGCAATCGATTCGTTTATGGCCACATCTTTTGCAAAAATAGCATTTGAGCTCCCTGCTTCCACTGTACATGGCGACACTACTATCTGTAACACCACCGGCACTAGATTTACTCTCCTCATCTAGCAATCGACTTCGTACCAATTCCATGGTTAGGTTGGAAGGGTCCATCGTTTCCAACGCCGTCACCACCATATCGTAACGCTTTGGCAAAGTGATCATTAGCGATACTACAAGCATGCGTTCATTAGTTTCGCCGCCACATGCTTTTAACTCTCGTACTAATTTGTCGAAAGCCAAAAAATGCGATCCTAGACTATCGGAGTCGGTGCATTTCATAGTCAGCATTCTTTTCCGCACACCAATTTCGGTCGCCACACTTGTCCGTTCGAAAGTGGCACGTAATGAATTTATCATTGAAAACGCAGTCCCTTTGTCCTTAAGATATTCCAAATGGGAGTCCGCGACACGCCGAGTTATTTGGACTTTACAGCTCCGGTCTTCCTTCCGAATCGATTGAATTTTATCCGGTGAATCACCTACAGCCGCTATAGCAGTATCCGCGTCCTCTTCCAGCCAACGCGCAATGCCTTTGTCTTCCATTGCAATTTTGAGCCGAAAAAACCAGTTGTCGAACTCGCGCCCCTCAAATTGTCTAAATGCAAATCTGTCTTCGTCGGCCATTGAAACTTGATTTCAAAAACGAAAAGAATTACTAAATACCGAACTTAACTCTTAATAGACTTTCCAAAATTTAATTTTTCTTGATCGCGGGGCTGGGCCCATAACCTAAAGAAGTAGAACGCGCGGCGGTTTGTAAGCAACTGATTTATTTCTATTCCGTGTCCCGATACATACATATACATATACAATGATATTTCTACAATTGTGATCAGTAGAAGCTCACCATAAATTTGGATAAGTCGAAGATTTTGATATTCAAAAAGTGTTTTAGGCTGGCTGAGTAGGAGAAGTTGCATTATAAAGGTATCGGTATCGAAATCGTGAAAAAAATATAAATATCTTGGATTTTCGGTCACCAGCAATGTGAATATGCAACCGCATCTAAAAAACAAACTGAAGGAAGCTAAGTGGGCCATCAATTCGATATGGGAAAACTGCTTCAATTCCGCGGAAATAAGGCATACGGCGAAGTACAGGATATATCAAGCAGTGGCCAGATCTATACTTTTATATGGTGCCCAAGTCTGGGGCGGTAGAAGATGTAGAAAAGCTGCAAAGGTATTATTTGAAACGAACGTTCCAACTGCCGCCAACAACTCCCAATTACATGCTGCAGCAAGAAACGGGTTTGACGCCACTTTTTCTAGAGACCCTCAAAACAAATATCTGAGAGATCTACCAAATTCCATTTATTTTGTTATCTCAATCAATATAAGTTTCAGCAATAGATACCACTTACAATATTTAGCAAAATAAAATTAATGGCTCAATATATTTATCAGTCGTTGGGGTATTGGATAGTTTCATTCAATCCACATTCAATTATGAATTTCTTTCATTATCTTAAAAATATTATTCAAATCTATATAATAATCCTGTTTTACCACTTTTCATTGTTTTTTATTCATATGTCTCTCCATTCATGCATTTTAATTTTTGATTAGATTTAATCAATAGACATACATATCTTGATCTGGAACTGTTTTTTTTTGGCATCCATTCTCTCCAAAATTTCGTTAACATTCACTTTTCAAAGAAGTTGCATAACAATCGATGCGCATAATACCTGTTCCATCTCTTCCTGGCGAAAAAAACCTAAACAACTTAGATTTAAATATGCATGTAGGTGTCGCGCGAAAAAAATCAAAATCATTAAAAATTCAATCGTATAACAAATTTGATTCGACATTGGAATTTTAATAGACTGCTGCGCTGCGACACACTGCTGCCGGTGGTGCCATGTGATATTGATTGAATGCGACTCATCATTCAATTCGATACTATATATGATTTCGTTGGTAGATACTGGACACACTGTGGTCATGTTTTCAAAAAACAGCTTTTATGCGATGGGTTGGGTTGGTGGGCTGGTTGGGCGTCCCATTACAAGATTGTGTATACTTTATCTTTGTTATGGATGTCATTCTTATGGCATCCGATAAAAAAAAAATACCTATAACAAAACCAAACAAAATCGAAAATCGAACACAAAACATCCAATTTGAGAAATATGTCGTTACATGAACGAAGACATTCAATATTTTTGCACTTAAGTTCATATATGGGTGCCTCCTCATTTATTTTCCAAGACCGATTTTAATTTTGATCGTCTTGGACATAATAGTATGTGGACGAACATATTTTGATTCAATATACAACCATTCACACTCATTTACAATTTAATTTTCTTGAGTATATACAATACAGTTTTTTTTTGGTGTGTCGTTTGGTGCCGATTCGATTTTTTTTCAATTCCGTATTGTCGCAATCGAGTGAAAGTGCCGTTGAATTTTTAATCATATATTTATGCGCTTACTATTCAAATAATTATGTTTTTCGTTTATTTATGGTGACGGTATTAAGGTCAGGCCAATCGTTAAAAATCAAAATAAAGATTTCAAGTGTTTTTGGTATGTGCCTTCCGGCTGAAGAATTTTTTTTCTTCTGCTTTGCTTAATTGAAACGTGAATTATTTCGGTGCAGCGGCGAATTGTGTGCATTGAACTGAATGGTGAAAAATTCTGGTGACAATACGTGCTTAGCAATTTTAAAGATATTGACACTTTAACTCACAGTTATATAAAAAATAATTAAAATCTGACTGATTCTTACTTCTTGCTCTAAAATGGCCACGCTAAACATGCATTTTCCGCAAATTTGTGGTGAAACTTGTGCGAAACCCGAGTTAATTGACTCTGAACTTTTGGACTTTTTTATGAATTGCAAAAATCTTATTTACGATGATCCAACGTCAGGCTCGACATTTTTCTACTCAATCAAGTTATCACCAAAAAATGAAAGATGTGGCTTTTCAAACTCGGCAGAGGTAAGAAGTTCATATTTTGATTATAGTCAGCTTCAACATAATTCTATACTAAATATTCAACGATGTTTCTCATCAACACGTCTCAAGTTCATCTAAATAATGTTTACCCTACAGATTTTCCATTTCACAAAACACACACTCATTTTGTATTCATTCTTACAGAGAGTAGCGCAAAGACTCCATTAAAAAGTCACTATCCCAAAAAGAAACTCAAGTGTAGTCATTGTGCTACCTTCTATCTCAGGTGTATAGCCATGTCCCTTTGTGTATAATGTTATTTCCACCCTACAGATGCACTCAACTGTCAAAAGGTGACACAATCAGTTTCTTGAAAAAAATTTCAACAATTTTCAAACACACTCAAAAAAAAAAAAAGGTTCATCAAAAAGGGAGAGCAAGTACATACATCACATACATCACACCTGCTCTGAAGTTCTTCTCGATTTATAAACTCGTATGCATTGCACTCACCTCTCATACTCAAAGTTGAAGCTCCCCAAACCTCTTCAGCATAAATGAACTCAACTGAAAAACATTGTCCTACACTGACAATCTCGGCAGCGCCAACAATAACATCACCTCTTGTTGTCGGCACTCTGAACTCTGAAGCACGAGAAAAAAAATGTTTTTAAATTGTGCTTTTAACCTCTTTTTTTATGATAAATGTTAAGCGCGGATACCACAAGTAGTAGAATGCACCATAGATACCGTGTATGACCATTAATTAAACGAAAAAAAATGCTTTTTCTCACACGATAAAATGTCTACAGTCCAACTTGCAACTTCTTCTGATACTCCGAATAGGCCTCGTAATAATTAAGGTGACATGGACATGTGAAATTCTTTTAAGTTTTTTTTGTGCGTCTAATTTTATCACGCGGCTTTTGTCCAGCCGCGAGCATATTCCAATTCCAGCGAAGCCATTAGATGGACAAATCTACATGTGCCTACTTCGTTATACCATCAAAAGTATAGCCAAGTGCGCAAGTGGATTAGTTGAGATTAGAAGAAGGTATTAATGTCACTTGATGATTTTGGGATAAGTCTTAAGTTGTGGACCCCACTTCTGACATTGAACAAACAAATTAAATTGATTTATTGGACATGACATGAGGAATCCGTTCTTAATTTTAATAGATGATTGTATGATTTTGTTCACGAAGAATTTGAACCAGGAAGATGATTTGAATGGTTTGGGATAAGAGGTTCTTTTGGCTTGGCTCCATTCGTTTAGAAAGGTGTACGATAAAAGTGGCATCTAGTCTGTGGCCTGATTGTCTATCTGTGTTGCATCAAACCATTGCACATTCTTTAAGCTATGAATACACCCTTTCTTGGAATTGCCCGCGCTTGTATAAATTTTATAGAAAAAAGAAAAAAAATAGGAAAAATAACAAGAAAATATATTTAAAATCCGATCAAAGCCATTTGGGGCTTTAATGAATATTTCTCACTTAATAAATAAATGGCACCTGGATGTGTCAAATGAAAAAGCAACAACAACGCATTGGTCTCGGCGATGACACGATCCATGATAGAGTTGCCTGTAGAAATATGCTGAGAAATTATCGCCAAAACGGGCGATGTGCCTACACCGCAGGTCGAGCAACGCGGAACCATGGAGCGGTATAAAGAACGAGGCAAGGAAGAAGAAGAAATAAATAAATGGCACCATTGATACATACACGTCCTTGAGTTAAAATAAAGTCAAAATTGTATGCCTTCTTCCACCCTGTTCTTTTCTTGGTAATTTCAGAAAAATATATTTCTAATTTATTTCTACAGGCCCGATTATACGGAATTATCATCCTGTTCCTTTCATTGCTTGTTTTTTTGCTCTTAGTATTCTTTCAATTTGTGAGAAGTGAGACGTCCTTTAGCAATCGTCTAAATGGTTTATACTACAGACTCCTTATCAGCATGCGGCACTCCTGTCTCTAATACCGTTCTTTTTGCACCCTGATTTGTTAACAGTATCGAGCTTCTACATAAATTGCCTTATAAAAAAAATTATGCTTCATCTTAAGGTAAGATGACCAGACGTACAGGATTTTGCTGTACAGTACAGCATTTTGACTTGTCGTACAGCATTCGGAAATGTACAGCATTCTCCATCCATGCCACTCAATAAAATCGAGTTCACTATATGACAAGCTCATCGGTGAGGTCTGTGATCAGTCTTGTCTGCTTTTAACAGAATTTGATCTTTCCGAAATTTGGCACACTTGTAGAGCTACTTGGCACTTCAAATTACATGGCCCTACCCATCCGCGTTCGGAAGTTACGGCTGTCCAATTCGCAATTTCGAGTTTTCTAATTGAAAGTTGTTCATAACTCGGACATTCGTACGCGGAAAATTTTGATATATAAAAAACTTATAGAGCACCGCACTGCTTATTTAGGGAAAATTTCAAGGCTCTAGGTTTTAAGAAGAAGTTACAGTCGGCAAACGATGTGATTTTAATTTATTTTTCCAATTAAAAATCATTGAAAAATCAGTCGCTGTACCCCATCCGATTCCCTATCATCCTCTATAGGAAAATGCATACTAAAGAAAGGACCTTGCGAGGGTTTTTAGATATATGTAGTATTTTCCAACAATATGTCCTTCGAATCCGTAAAAATGACTTTAAGAGCCCAGGGAACCGGCATAGCATTACTAATGTAATGTAATCTTACTTCGAGTACTCTTCCTTGTCGTCTTAAAACATACGTTTGTGCTTCACATGCTGATGATTTTTGTCAAGGAAAACCAGTGGTGTAAATAGCTTTTCGGAGGGGAAGAGGATCAGTGGTCAGGATTGTTGATCTTCAAGCACAGGGGAAATGCATTTAATTAAGGCGTTCTAAATAATGAATTTAAGGAATAGTCACCACAATCTAGCTTCTATACTTTTGTACCAAATAAAAAAAAATCTTCAGTCGCTTCAGGGTTTCAAGTAGGCCTGTTCCAAAAACCGGGATCCCGGTACAAAACCGGTGTTCACTTGGTACCGGACCAGATATTCTAAAGTACCGATATCCCGTTTTTTTTGGTACCGAGTTAAAAAACCGACCGACGAGTCGGTTTTTTGGTACCGAGTTAAAAAGAACGATTCATTTCAACCATGAGCCGGTTTTTTCAGGTTTTTTGGTACCGGTTTTTAACCCGGTACTCAAAAAAAACGGCTTATGGTTAAAAAAAACCGTCGGTACTGAAAAAAAACCTGAGTCAGGGAAACCGCTTGTGGTACCGGGTATTGAAAAAACCGAAACCCGGTACTGAAATCTCGGCACCGAACAGGCCTAGTTTCAAGGTTTTGGACTAGAGACTTCTAATATACGGGAGCACCTTATTAAGAACTGAGAAGTTTACAGAATCGCATAGCGATTGTAAGTACGCAGAAGTTTCAAGGTGCAGAGCGTACCTTGAAACTTAGATCCTGAAAGGTTGTGGGATGAAGTTAAAATTGAAGGTTCGCCTGCAATACCGAGCGTTAATGCTAAGAAATGTTACCGCACTGGAGATGGATGCTGTAAAAATAGACCTCAGTGAGTGGTTTATCTGCAGCATACAATAATATCTTGCATAGCGAGAAAGCAGGACGTAAAGACGTTAACGTTGTGAAGTAACACCGAAAGATGGTCCAGCGGATCAGAGAATGAGATGGTTGTTATTTTATGCCCACATAACTGTAACCGGGTAGCATGAAGCAGTATTGTTCAAGCGAGTTCGTCCAGCACTTCGAGCAGGTATTAATAGAAGGAGAGGAAACGACACTTCGAAAGTGAGCCGAAAGCGCCAATTCATGGGAGAGAAAAATACAATAACAACACTGTTGAAACAAAGCGATTTGACACAAGTAGAGTAGCATGCTTCCACAACCCACTATTAAAGATAAAGAGAATGAAGAAGAAGAAGAATTCAACCAAGCGCATACGAATTTTTGACACAATTACTACTTTACTGTTAGATGCTTGAAACATGTAATAGATTCTCGGCACATTTTTGAGTCGTCACTTTGTATGGAATTCGTGACTTTCGCTCTCTCCTTATATTAATACCTGCTCTAAGGTCCAGCACGCCACACAATTGTATCACTAGATACCCCACAATGCTGATTTTTGCTATAATGCAAAATTGTCCTGATCTGTTATTGTGACAGTCGGACTATCTGAAAAAAAAAAACGTTTAAAGAAATGCAAATCTCATGCACGCCAGTATACGCTAGGAATTGTTAAAATTCTAGCTAAGGCAATAACACTTATACAATAGAAAATATTATACATAAAAGGGGTTAATTCCGAAATCCCCTTGTGGATGGTATTTTGCTAGATATGGTTACGAAATGTACCCAATGTCAGGTGAACATTGAGAACTGTTTAGTATCAAAAGAACCTTACCTTCCCAAGGTTAACCACATATTTTCCAGAACAGCGGCTACTATTCATTCTCAATTCTGTTTACGAAGATACCAATTATGAAATAAGAGTATGAAATAATTTTATGGCATGCATCATGGTGGCAGCCTCGTGAGATATTATTCTTCCTCTGAATGGCTGTAAGGGGGATGGGTAGTATGCCTGAGGATTTGCCTGAAAACCGAACTTCGGCAGTATGTGTACAGCATTGGGTCTTCAGGAGTCTGGTCACCTTATCTTAAGGCAATGAATTGGGGGATCGGTTATGAACGAGTCTTTTCCATAATCTACACTGAATGCCATTTTGCCATTTGGTTGATCGTCCACTTTTGATATTCAATATGGCAACTCAATCATCTGTCAGCTGACACTTTGACAACCGCTTGTCGAATTCAAAGTGACAATTTTTGCAACTTTTCTTCATTTTTTTTTGTGAAATTGTTTAAATCTAGAATGACCTAGAACCTAGTAATACTTTAAGCGCGCAGTCAAATTTTGAAAATTTTAAATTAAAAAAAAAACTTAAAAATGAAGTTTTGGTTATACGTATCATTTTCAGGCTCCATTTGGTAGCTAGTGTAGATGGTAAGATGCTGCTAAATGATAGCTCGCGATGCCAGTTCTTTGGCGAGCCTCCATTTAGCAGTCAGTTTGGATACGGCTATAGGTTTAAAAATTGTACATTCAGCGAAAGTTATTAATGAGCCGACTTTCAGTACTATAACGGGGAGTTATCGCGTCTTTTCATGACACTTTATCATCATCTAATGTATAGCTGGCTTGCTGGCTAAAATGTAGGACTCGATTCTCAACATTTCATCGCGCGTTGGCCGAAAGAATATTAAAAATTGTGAAGAACACTTTCGCGTTGGTGTTCTGTTTTCTTCAACGTTGCGATGTGTGCAATGCAACTTTGTATATTTTTCTTGATTGGCAGTTTCAAGTTGCCCCAAGTCGGAGAAGGCCCCGCAAGGACACTGGTCTCGCAGTGCGCACACACATCTGAAAATTATTACATGAATTGATGGAAGATAAATTTTATTTAAATCTCTCTTTGGCTAGTTTTGTTGTGTTATTCAAACAATTTCTGGGCCCCTATAGCAGTGGTTCCCAATATTTTTTTAGTTCGAAGGGATAAAATTTATCCGGAAGAAGATCCAGTGAAAACTCAGCTTCAAGAATTTGCCCTCTGAAATAATGTGGATTCATAGTTTATGCTGCCTATGGTCGGAACGGAACAGTAAGAGTGAGGATCAAAATTTAGATAAAGTCCTAATCTCATCACTTTTCGCATCATTCATGTCGGTCGAACCGTCAGTCGTATTAGAGAGGAACCACCATTAAAGAGGAAAACTCTTCATTTTTCATTTAATATTTTCGGTATACTGTTCTTAGTGCTACTTGATCCGCGCCTATTTTATTGTGTTCTCACCAGACTGACTTGAATAATTCCCTGGCGACTGATGGTTCACAGCTGATATAATGTAATTCCCTTGCTTAGATTATAGGCTCTCACGCCAACACCTGAGGAATAGGACGGGAAATAAGAGTGAAACATATTTAATTTGTAGTCTGGCTGGTCTCGCGGTTAGTGCGCGCACCTTCGGTGCACAGGGTCATGAGTTCGAATCTCACCGTGATGCATGGTGTTTTTCGAACTCACGAGCTTGTGACGGACTATGATCTCACTCAGATGTTAAACGAGTACCCATTTATGGGGATAAATAACACTGCTGAGCGTGATGCTGATCTCATTACCTCAACAAAAAAAAGCAGATAAGATCTTGGAAATAGGATGTCACTAACACATCCTGCGGCCTTAGTCCAATGTTGGATTGTCGCGCCTGTTATTTATTTATTTTTATATTTAATGGAAGAACAGAATAATAAAATGCGATCAGGAAGTGGTGATACTACTGTATACAAATGGGCTATCAAAAAGTGTTTTCCTAATCCCAGGCAGTAGGGGAAAGATATGATTAAAGGGTCGTATTTCTATGTATATGAAATCATGAACATGAAATTGCTAATCCAGTACAAATATTACGTAAAAACCTTTTTTTCATGATACGACTGTGGCCTTGTATTTTCTTGGTCGTAGGGTCCGACTTCCAACTGCGTCACACTCTGAATTCAGTAAACCGTCATCGTCAACGCGCCATACTCCTCAAGGAGTTAGTTTAGGGCAATAAAACCAACAAACAGTTTGTTTTAGGTGTGTTGTTTGTCGCCTCTACAAAGATAACTCAAATTTTAATCTTGATGAAAACATGTACATACATGTAAAGGGTGTTTTTTTCTAAGCCCGATAAATTTTAAGAGTGTAAAAAAATAACCAAAAAAAAATTATTTAATCGAAAGATCAATAAATTTGAAAATGATTTAGGGCATATCGCCAGCGCGGCTGCTCTTGACGAGCGCATTCTGGACGTCCAATTTTGGTCAACTTTTTGAGCACTGCTGGCCGTGTGTCACGAATAACATGAACAATTTTGGCCTCCAAGGCTCCAATGCGTCAATTGCTGCTGGGTTATCAGCAAAAACCATTGATTTCACGTAACCCCACGGGAAATAGTCGGGAGGTGTTAAATCACACGACCTTGAAGGCCAATTGACAAGTCCATTTTTCGAAATCAACTTATGGCCAAATTTTGATTTCAAAAACGATGGTTTCGGTCACCGTATGCCACGTAGCATATTCTTGTTGAAACCAAATCTCGTCCGGATCAATATCATCTATATTTTCAAACAAAAAATCATTGATCATGGCGCGGTAACGATCTCCATTGACCGTAACGCGAACTCCGGCCTGATTTTTGAAGAAATAAGGTCCAATTATTCCACTAATGTGTAAACCGCACCAAACCCTGCATTTCTCTGGGTGTAATGGAGTCTGTGTAGTCTCATGTGGATTGGTGTCACTCCATATACGGGAATTTTACTTATTAACAAACTTGTTAAGCCAAAAATGAGCCTCGTCGCTGAGCAAAATTTGGCGATAAAACAACGGTTCAGTTTGCTTTAGAGCCCAATCGGCGAAAGAACGATGCATCTACATAGTGGTCTCGTGGCTTTAATTCGTGTAGGCCAGTATCTTTGCGACAAATTTTCCCCGGACAGCCCCAATTCCTGCGACCGACGACGAATCAATAAATTTGGATCTTCTTCCATACTTTCGTTTACAGTGGCGATAATGGGTGGTTTCAGATTGTAAGACGAAACCGGACGGGTAAACTTAGACGACAAGAACCATCGTTCTTACAATACGTTCTTCTTCTTCTAACATAGCATATACGTTATGTTATGATTATTGTATTGAGAACTAATTATATTTTAAATAAATAAATAAAATAAATGTGAAATGCACAATGCTTGTCTGCTGGCCACTTCAAAAGCTCTCGCCATCCGTTTATTAGCACAAACGGACGGCTTTTGTAGTGGCCAGCAGACAAGCATTGTGCATTTCAGATTGTAAGAACGATGGTTCTTGTCGTGCAAGTTTACCCGTCCGGTTTCGTCTTACAATCTGAAACCACCCATTCTCCTATCCATAAATACCAAGTAGACGTCTGGTTGGTGTCGTGGTTAGGGCGTACACTTTCGGAGTACACAAACCGGATAGAAAGTAACGGTTTTCCGGTTAGCCGAGTCATTTGAACAGCTTTCGATTAAGCTGGATTCTAGGATTCTACTACCATAGCAACAGATATCCAATGGCGTAGTTATCAATTAGCCAAGGAGGGTACACAACAGGTCCCCTGCACCTTGAGACATTCAGTCATGGGAAGACTATTTTTCTCATGCGCAGTAAGGACTCTGGTAAGAATATCGCAATATCTTGATAAGTAAAATTTTTATTCGGTTTTATACCCATAGTTATAGATAAATAAAATAATTTCTAAAAATAATAATATGTTTTTCTATTTTTCAGGTAAGTTTCCGATATGTTGGAATTTATACATTATTTAGCAAATTTTTAAGGTAAGTCATTAAAAAGGAACTTTACTAAAAGTAAATTTCTCCTGAAAGCTATACATAGAACTGTATTTAAGAGGAATTGGATTTAGTGTCAGTGTGAGCTGATTTAAAAGCAATGCCATTTTAAATGTTTCGGCATTGTTTGTCTGTCTTTTTGTTATGTTCAAACATCTGAAAAAGTCATAGACATTAGAAAAAAAATATTTTTTTTTGCATTCAATTTGCATCGAAATCAGGATAATGTCCTTGAATGCTCAAACCATAAATTAGCCTGATTTTTTGTCGTCCGCCCACATTTAAAATTCGATCTAAATCTCTAAACTGATCTACATACAGTTCAAATGAGGGAATAGAATAAATTAATTCATACAAAACTACATTTATGCCAAATCATGCACATATGTGCTACCGGTCTGATTTTTTTTTCGTCATCTAACGCGACTCAGGTTTTTGCGTCAAAGATCTAAATACATTCAATAAATCAAGAAACATCTGAAGAAATGATGAAAAGTTGATGTTGCACGGTCAGATTGAGGAACAACTTTTTAAATAACCAAACAACAGTTATTTGTTGTTATTCAAGGTTAACCATAGTGCAAAAATCCGATGAGAAATAATGTATAGTACAACATACACGTAACACGTTCAACCGAAGACCAATTGCGGCCTTCCGTCTTCATCATCATCAGCATCGACATAAACCGCGACTTTAGCCCGAGCCGGTTACGCGTTGCCTAATGATGTTGAAATTGAAAGAATATATAAGACCAAAGACGAACAAGTCTTGCTTGAGCTAAGTCGTCGTTCGTTATCTTCTTCAGAGGGCAATTGTTACAGTACTGACTGACACTGGTACATGCATTACATTCATGATAATGACTAGTAAGTCTAGTACAAGTACTAGTACAACTCGTATTTTATATTATAGTTCAATGCTGTTTGATCGGTTGCCTTTATCAATTTTATTTCTTTATTTTATTTTAAATCGCAGCAAGTTGATTGGAGAAACATGGCTCCGCGGGTCTATGTGAGAATGACCTTAGTAGAGGAGCTTAATCCCGTGTTGCAATTTAAACTGCTTTAAGTTATCTTCAAGGGCAAAATTATCAGATCCGATTATAAGTGTATGGATCCCGATGAAAGATTTAACAGTTTTGACGTGCATGACATTTTGTGATGTACACAGTATTAACGAAGTTAGCCTTACAAATCAAATTGTGTTGAAAATGTGAAGCACAGTTAGAATAAATATTGACTCGGGACAAAATACCTCTACAAGAGGAAAATTAGAAATGATTGCCAGTAGTAATTTCTATCGACATACCCATATCGACAGAGCCCGGTTTCTTACGAATTCCATGAAGTACAAATTGTACTACTATGGAATTACAAACCAAAGAAACGGAGTTGGCATTATTCTGGCGTCGTCTTTACTTGGCAGTATAATAAGTGTCGCGAAGAGAAGTGACCGCTTGATCAGCATCAAATTGGTTATCTGCGGAAGGGTGTGGAACGTAATAAGTGCCTACGCTCCCCAAGTGGGATTGCCACCAGAAGAAAAAGAGGCATTTTGGAACGACGTTGACACCCTAATTCAGACCATTCCAGATACCGAATTGGTGTTCTTGGGAGGAGATTTAAATGGCCATGTGGGTGAATCAAATTATGATTACGAGGATTGCCATGGTGGAAAGGGTAGCCCTTCAACGGTCAGAAATGACGAAGGTGAAGCTATTCTGACCATGTGCAGATCGCATGGTTTGGTCATCCTAAATACATGGTTTGTGAAAAACGAGAGACACCTAATCACCTACAGTAGTGGACACGGAGATAGGAAACACGAGACGCAGATCGATTACCACCTCTGTTTCGATTTTATGAGAAGGTGGGTAAGAGACTGCAAGGTGATCTTGGGTGAATCTGTCGTCAGCCAACATCGTTTGCTCCTGTCAGAATTTATTTTGAAAGCAGGAGGAGCAAGAAATAGAAGAACTCCCAAGCCTGTCGAAAAAATCAAGTGGCACAATCTCACAAACGACAACTTTGAACCTGTAGTAACTCCATTCATTGATAAAATGACGGAGTGGTTTCAAAACAACATAAACTGCACCGAGCACAGTCCAACACAAATGTGGAATAGTTTCGCTGAAGTGTCAGTAGGTGAGGCGGAAAAGGCACTTGGAGTTTCGAAAGGTCCACTCCACACGAAGAAAGAAACATGGTGGTGGAACACCGAAACTAAGGAAGCAGTGCAAGCCAAATCGAACGCATTTAAGGCATGGACGAAATGTGATTCAAGCAGTGAAGCCGAACGGGTTCAACTTCGCGAAAATTATATGCAATGCCGGAAGAAAGTAAAGCGCTTGGTAGCTCAAGCAAAGGCGAAGGCAGCTGAGAAATTCTACCAAGAATTAGAAACTCAGACTGCGACCGAAGGACCGTCTTTGCGCGAGAGACCTAAGCACGACGCCAGGATATTTAGGGTCGCAGCCCAAAGGAGAAGGAACGCTCGGGAAATACAGGCGCCAAAGTACGTGGAGGACTCGCAAGGTATGTTGCTGATTGACGATACGGCAATTTGTAGCAGGATGCGAGAGTATTTTGACGAACTTCTAAATGAAGAATTTCCTCGAGCAGCTTTTCAAGATGTTGAGCCGAATACCACAAATATTGAAGATATCTCAGAGGAAGAGGTGATGGAGGCAATGCATCAGATGAAACGCGGAAAGGCAGTCGGCCCGGACAAAATCCCCGCGGAATTTTGGTTGAAAATGGAAAATGTCGGGCTTAGTTGGCTCACAGTTCTCTTCAACAAAATCAAAGGTGGGCAACCGATGCCTGATGCTTTCAGGGAAAGTTTCCTTCTTCCTTTCTATAAGAACAAGGGAGATTCACGCAAACTCAACAACTATAGGGCTATAAAGTTAACACCTCATACACTAAAGATCTACGAGCGAGTTGTCTGCAACCGATTGAGAAAGATTGTGCGGTTGAATGACAATCAATGCGGCTTTGTTGAAGGTCGATCTACAGTCGATGCGATTCAGTACATTCGTATTGCGATGGAAAAGTATAGAGCAGCACGAAAGGACTTGTACTTTGTGTTCATCGATTTGGAGAAGGCATTCGATAGAGTACCTCGTGATCTGATATGGTTGGCCTTGAGAGCACTTAATGTCCCCGAGGCATACGTCAGGATGATACGAGACATGTATGATGGAGCTACGACTAAGGTTAGATGCACAGCCGGTGAATCAGAAGAATTTCCGGTGAATGTCGGAGTACACCAGGGCAGTGTATTGAGTCCGTTGCTCTTCAACATCATCATGTGCTACTTATTAACACGTGTCTCCGACGGCCTAGAAATATCTCTTCTTTTTGCTGATGATATAGTCCTCAGTAGCCCAAACATCGTTGCCTTGCAAGCTGCGCTTACAAAATGGTGTGACATTCTGGAGGAGCATGGACTGAGGGTAAGTATAACAAAGACTGAGTTCTTATGCTGCCAATTCTCAGACCCAAATGCACCGATACCTGAAATGTACGTCAAAGGAGAGCAGCTTAAGTCTTGTACCAAGTTCAAGTACCTTGGCTCGATGGTGAACAGCGGAGCTACATGCGATGATGACATCAAACATCGCACAAAGGTTGGGTGGATGAGGTGGCGAGAAAACTCTGGAGTTTTCTGCGATAAGAAAATGCCACTGAAGCTAAAGGGCAAGTTGTACAAAACGGTTGTACGTCCCGCACTCATGTATGGATCAGAATGCTGGACCATGTATGAAGGTTACGCGAAAGAAATGACAGCGACTGAAATGAAAATGTTACGCATGTCAGTTGGTGTAACCAAAAGGGACCACATCAAGAGTAGCTACATCCGAGGCAGCTTGTCCATAGACCAACCAATCACCGAAAAGCTCGAAGACCGACGAATGGATTGGTATTGCCATGTTCAAAGGCGTCCGCCTGAGAACCCCGCAAAGAGAGCGATATCAATGGAAGTTCCACTTGATGGACCCAAGGCCAGAGGCAGACCGAAGAACACCTGGATGTGTCAAATGAAAAAGCAACAACAACGCATTGGTCTCGGCGATGACACGATCCAAGATAGAGCTGCCTGTAGAAATATGCTGAGAAATTATCGCCAAAACGGGCGATATGCCTACACCGCAGGTCGAGCAACGCGGAACCATGGAGCGGTATAAAGAACGAGGCAAGGAAGAAGAAAGTAATTTCTATTTTTCACTTGTACATGAATGCCTGAGCTTCTAGCTTTGAGCTTTCCGCTTCGAGTTTCCGCTCAAATGATTGAAGGAATTCCTGACGAATTTCATGCATAATTCCTTTGGTCATTGCATCCTTTCAGTGGCCGTCTATTGAAGCGTTTAGATCACTGTTTCCCAACAGGTGGTCCGCGGACCGTCGATGGTCCCTGACAGCCCCGTAGGTTGTATTTGTTGTATTTTCTACTGACTAATTAAAGTCACATGCCAAACACGCTCTCTCATAATCATGTAACAGATCACCCAGTAATTGCTTTGCTGCATAATCCATGATTATGGGAATGCAATGGATTGCTTATGTTCGTTGCTTATAGCTAGTGGCGTAACGTACGGTGTTCCCTTTGTTCAATGGAACACGGGCCCCCAAGGCCGACAACTTAAAAAAATGTATATACATTTATTTTTACATAGTCTGCAAATTTTGAACACAAATACGCTACTAACGCTACTAACTACAGAAGTTGAAATAGTGAGAAAATAATGAAAACACATTTCTGTATACTCCTACACAATCAATAACTTACATATGGAATGCGTCTTCCAAAATTGTCAAAATAGACCTGTATTTAGATAAGCTATTCTGCAATTTTAGTCACAAGATAATTGGAGACAAAGAAAGGCTCAGCCTGCAAGGACACCAAGGAGAGTTATGTTTACAGTATTGAAAAAATAATCGAACCTGAAACTCTTGACCGAGCTAGCTTGGTAGGCTAGGCTAAGAGCGGTTACTAAGTTGAGTCCACGCCCAAACAGTTTTTTTTAACTTTCTATCGAAGGAACTGTCATCGAAAAAAAATGCCTCTGCCGTTTCCCCTGCGTGAAGGAGGTACAAGGTTGCTGCTCCTTGGGAAGTTGATAACAACTTCCCAACTTCATTCTTTAATTAGTTGCAAAATCTACTATTTCAGATTCTGTAACTTGTTTAGGTGTTTGGGCTCCAAACTTATAAAATCCAAACAATGAATGAAGAAATTGTAGTCTTGAAAAACAACTACCAAATTTTAGAGAGAATGGTTGACGTTGTACCCATATACCCATCGTCCAAGTAAAGTGCAAAAGAAAGCATCCCCCAAGCTTGTTGCATGCTGTGATGGGTCGTGCACCTAGCGGCAAAATCAACTTAAAATGCACGTACATGATGTAGTAAGACAGCTAATTTAAAAGAGAAACATGTGGAACAAAAAAGACAATCAAATAAAATTGTCAGATGTGATTTAATTATTTTATTAGTTTTTGAAAAAAATAATCCATACATTTACAACAGGGGCCACCCTACCCTGCTAGCCACAATCGGTGAACGATAAATCCAAAGAGACGGGGGAATGCAAAATTTGTCGTAGTATTCGTGAACACTCTCTCATCCACACGCGTTGGCTTATGTACTTCGACTGAATATCCATCACCCGCCCTACTAGCCATGGCGTAAGGAATGCATCGATGCCGGCATCATGAATCTCTGGATGAACCGAATCATTCCATTTGTTCTAGCCGCGGGACTAAATTCCCTTATATATTTTTCAAAGATATGGTGAACGACTGCATGAAGACCACGTGAACCCAAACATGACTTTCCCTCATGATTTCATTAGAGAGGTACTGATGATAGATGCGGTGCGGATCATCAATGAATTCATCAAAAAGGAACTGATGAAAAGTACGATGAGTTTCAGTGGCGAATTCACCATGCTGGAACTGATGACAAATTTAATGAATTTCCCCGAAGAGTTCATCAAGTTCGCCCTAATGAAATAATCGACGAATTTCATTCAGGCGTTCTTATATGAACAACGTATGAAATAGTCGATTAGTTTCATTAATTATTTCATGACTAATTTATACATTTAGCGCGCTATGCGGCTCACTTGGTTGAGTCGCACTCTGCGACGCTATAGTAATTTAGATGTCTCGATGAAGAGTCGGTGCCAATTCATCGAGAGACATTTTCTTGAAATTTCGGTCAGTTTCGCTTCCTTGTCGTCATTTTGCGCCGATGGGTAATATTTTTCTTTGTATAGCGGAACCTTTTTCACTTTAAAGTTGACCTTCGTAGTGTGTGCCTCTGCATCGAGTAATTTGAATAAACTCTTCTTCTTCTTCTCCTCTGAACCGTACCCTACTAGCCATGGCATAAGGAATGCATCGATGCCGGCATCATGAATCTCTGGATGAACCGAATCATTCCATTTGTTCCAGGCGAGGGACTAAATTCCCTTATATATTTTTCAAAGATATGGTGAACGACTGCATGAAGACCACGTGAACCCAAACATGACTTTCCCTCATGATTTCATTAGAGAGGAACTGATGATAGATGCGGTGCGGATCATCAATGAATTCATCAGAAAGGAACTGATGAAAAGTACGATGAGTTTCACTGGCGAATTCATCATGCTGGAACTGATGACAAATTTAATGAATTTCCCCGAAGAGTTCATCAAGTTCGCCCTAATGAAGTAATCGTTAAATTTCCCTCATGCGTTCTTAAAGGAACAACGTATGAAATAGTCGATTAGTTTCATTAATAATTTATTCATTTAGCACGCTCTGTGGCTCATTTGGTTGAGTCGCACTCTACGATGTGCGGAGAGATCCGGAGATCGAATCTCGGCGTGTTCCAAAATTTCCGTACATGTGCGGATAGGAAATATATAGTGCTTGCAACATTATATACACTTCGAAATTATATGCAATGTAACGTTGACTCGAAATAGCCTATAAAAGGCTTAGTGAACGCACCATGCCCCATAAGGGGTTACGGTACACAGAAGAAGAATTTATTAATATATTCAAATTACTCGATGCAGAGGCACACACTACGAAGGTCAACTTTAAAGTGAAAAAGGTTCCGGTATACAAAGAAAAATATATTACCTATCGGCGCAAAGTGACGACAAGGAAGCGAAGCTGACCGAAATTTCAAGAAAATGTCTCTCGATGAATTGGCACCGATTCTTCATCGAGACAGTCATCGGGTGATGGAGATTCAGTCGAAGTACATAAGCCAACGCGTGTGGATAAGAGAGTGTTCACGAATACTACGACAATTTTTCCATTCCCCCGTCTCTTTGGATTTATCGTTCACCGATTATGGCTAGCAGGGTAACTCCTTGTGGGGCATGATGCGTTCACTCAGCCGTTTATAGGCTATTTCGAGTCAACGTTACATTGCATATAGCCTCGGAGTGCTTGCTGCAAGCACTATATATTTCCTATCCGCACATGTACGGAAAGCCGAGATTCGATCTCCGGACGTCTAAATTACTAACGTCGTAGAGTGCGACTCAACCAAGTGAGCCACAGAGCGTGCTAAATGAATAAATTACTGATGAAATAATTAATGAAACTTATCGGCTATTTCATACGTTGTTCATCTAAGAACGCATGAATGAAATTTATCGATTATTTCATTAGGGCGAACTTGATGAACTATTCGGGGAAATTCATTAAATTTGTCATTAGTTCCAGCATGATGAATTCGCCAGTGAAACTCATCGTACTTTTCATCAGTTCCTTTCTGATGAATTCATTGATGATCCGCACCGCATCTATCATCAGTTCCTCTCTAATGAAATCATGAGGGAAAGTCATGTTTGGGTTCACGTGGTCTTCATGCAGTCGTTCACCATATCTTTGCAAAATATATAAGGGAATTTAGTCCCGCGGCTAGAACAAATGGAATGATTCGGTTCATCCAGAGATTCATGATGCCGGCATCGATGCATTCCTTACGCCATGGCTAGTAGGGTAATTTCTCTTTCGGAATACGAAATCTTTTAGCGACACGATGATACGCGAAATGCACTGATATACTATACACGAATATCAATTCACATTCACGTTGTACAACCAATGATACATGTGAAACGCAGTGTAAACATAATCAATATCTGCTTTGGAAGAGATAAGATACAAGCAGAGGTAATTTGAAGAAGCGATTGTTCTACGAGTAATAGCAAAAAGAAGACCGTTCGGCAATTGTTAAAGGGCTGAGATTTGAAAACGAAATTTTCCATAGAGGATAAGTAATAGAATTGCATACTGAAAAATCAAGAAAACATAAAAAATTTTATGAATTTTGAAAGATTTTATTTCCGGTTTTAACCGGATGGATCAACAACCGTCCGGGTTAAAACCGGGAGGAGGAAGAAACCGTTAACCGTTCTGAAAGTACCGGTTTTCGGACTAACCGTCCGGTTTTTGACATCCCCTACATTGCAGTCAAAAAGTATATTTTACTTACAAATTTAAAAATATTGAAATATGTCGCTTAAACATAAAGTTCCGTATAAGCGTCTGGAAATACGACATTCGTTGATATTCCCTAGCTAAAAATTGAAATATGTGGGTTGGGGGCCCCCAATTCCTATTCAAACACACATTTTGGAAACGTTACCTCGCTGCTTATAGCCCAAATCCAAAATTATTAAAACTTTTTACCAAAACTCAAATTCGATAGCAAAAATTCAAAAGGGTTTTCGCGCTGAACATTATCACAAATCCCAGTCTAAAGACCGAGCTATGCTGATTACTGGATAACTTTTAATCAAAGTTAGCTCTTCGAGACAAGACACCTATGCGCGAAAAATTTCAACTGGTGAGGCTAGTGTTGACGCGAGCAAAATGGTTTTTCTCACTTCTCTCTACCTGGCAGATCTTAAATCATGCTCCCTAACAAGATGGTGTTAGTATTCAAAATCGAGCGTAATGACAATCGGTTGAACTTCTGGACTCCGCCTTCGAAGAGATGGAAGCCGAACATAATTTTCAGTAAGTCATCTTCCTCAAACTATAGCACCAAGATGATGTATGTATGTGTTATGCGAAGGATTTTTATATGATCAGTGCTTTTCCCCTTTTTTGAAGTAGGAAATAACAAACAAACAAAATAATAGAGAGTTTTAGCAAGTCGTATGGAATAAAACGACATAATTTGACATTCCATATAAAAATTCGCTTGCTTACCGTATACGAAACGAAATATCTTAATTTTGCATGTCCCAAGTAGGCATGGGTGTATTTCCGTATATTTGATTCTCTGGAAACAGTCGAAATTGGCGAAATAATTTGTCGTTTTTTACACCTATGCCTACTTAGGATATGCAAAATTAAAATATTTTGTTTCGTATACGGTAAGCAAGCGAATTTTTATATGGAATGTCAAATTATGTCGTTTTATTCCATACGACTTGCTAAAACTCTCTAATAAGAACAATATGTGATGGTAGATAGATCGTAAGCTTTTAAATACAATACCTCGGCAAAAATTAAACCTTAACTCGTTTCATTATTATTTAATGGTGATCCGTGGAGATCCAATTTCAGGATAAGTGGTCCGCAGATGTTTCTGAGTTGGGAACTGTAAAGTGTCTCCTATTTTAATCAACCTAAAGGTCATTTTCTTTTGCTTAGTTACCAGCAGACAGGTGCTAAAAAAAACTGCTCAAAGTCGGTATATTTTGGGTGGGTTAAAATTTTGGCTGGGATATTGTTTTTATAGGTCGACACAAAACAACAAATTATTATTCACCTGTCAAACCCTCAAAGAACGGAATATAAAACTTATTAAGGACGTAGTGAGAAACAAATCTTCCATTGGGCCCTTTTTTTTTTCTCAACAAAAGATGTTAGTTGTTGACGTCGCTATCATAACCCATCCTACCCGTAGCTAAAGCTGGCGACGATAATAAATTAAGGCTCAAGCTCCCCAAATGTTTGATTTTTATTTTTGAATACTACTCACATAGCTATATCTATCACGAATGAAGGGAGGATACGGACACTGAAACAACAATTTTATCAATTACCAATCCATTGTATTTAACATACTAGTCCTGATCTAAATGTTAAACACATTATACAAGCCGATACTTTAATAAACGCTATTCCCGAGAAACCCTACCTAAGTTACTAATGCGCATTAGAAGCACAGGCATTGCTTCTGTTTATTACAAGCTGAAGACGTCGCGATATTGCCTGTATAATTATGTTTTTCATGCAGATACATATCATAGTTCAAAATGAATTCACTTAAAAAAACTACATAATATTGTTTTAAAAGAAGTAAAAAAAAACAGTTGTTACTCTCAACGACAAACGATGCTCGTGAACATTACTTCCTGGATCATTGTTGGCGTGCGAAACTTCGAAACTTCTTAAATTTCACAAACGGGTGATTGTTATCATGACTATTATACCTATGTATTTATATTAAATTACTAGCTGAGAGAGCTCGCTTCGCTCGCTCTCTTATCTAGTGCTCGCTTCGCTCGCATTATTGGCATCACTCACAACTTGACACTAATTTGAATGCCAATCAACCTGCTAACTATAATTTATTGGGAACGACCTCTCGATGATGAAACCAAAGTGTATAATGGAAACAACGCTATAGATTTCCGTCGGGGGGTTAAGCGGTCAAGGTAATACAACAACAACATATGTACTCAACCCCCTGACTGATTGATGAGACTGCACTTGCCCTTCAACTATATTAGCGAGTTATCTCGAAAATCATTAATTTAATAAATTTCTATTAAATATGTCAGCACACTCATTTACTCAGTTTTTCGTGCGCACGCCACCTACAATGCTCATACTATCCCAGAAACCATCATACATCCAGGTTGACGGTTGTTAATGTAACTTAATTGTAATTAATTGTAACCTTGCTATGCCAACATCCGGGCTGACGGTTATTAGAAAAAAAACCCCATGACCCTTTAGGCAATTTTGTTACGAATCCGGCGACATCTCAATCGTGTCGTTCCGCCAAAGGATTGCGGAGATATCGACGGATTCCCGAAGTAGTACGAAGTCTATTGTGAAATTGCTGTGACCAACATCAAGGATGTGTGTACGTAAAAACATAGTCACCTTGACTACAATTAACACTGTATTTGATCCAATGACAACTAAAATATTCCCATTAAATTTAAATGTTGTCGATGAAAACTTGATTGCAACAGGTGACTCTCATACAAAATGAAATTTCGATGTTTACCACCACTTCCTTCGAGATTTTCAAAAAAAAATTTGGTCCATAAACCTTCTCCAACGTAAGACGGATAAAACAAAAAAAAAGAATCATCCAAATCGGTTCGTGCGTTCTGGAGTTATAGCGTCAGGGAGGAAAACCCGACTTATTTTTATATAGTAGATTAAATTTTTCGGAATGTCATCCTCCTCTTATTATTAATGACATGGCAGGGAGATAATTTATTGATGCCGATAATATTTTACAAAAAAAAATATGACGGAGGCACCGGTTTAAGGCCGTTATTTTCGTTATATTATAGCGGTAGCGAATAAAATTTGGCCGGGGTACAAGGCACCCCGGCTTGTTATAGCTACGCTCTCTTTTAGGATCAACCTGAAAGAAAACACATTACCGAGTTAAGTACTAATTCAAATTGATGTAATCTTAAGCTCGGACGTGCAGCAGCCAGTGGCCTTGTCAAGCAGTATTATATACCCGGTACCGATACACATATGAACAAAATAATAGGTATGAACTTCGAAATTTACAACAAAATGGTAAAAATAGCCTTATTAAGTGTTTGTTACTAAATTGTAAACGTAGTTACTCTATGTTTTGGATTAAATTCGCCAATCTCAACATTGAAACCACTTGTTGTCACAGGTAATGGCTTCTTCATTTCTTCAAACTTCAAATTTATTGCCACATCATTGGGACGGCCTGAAAATTTCGTCACCAATGCCCTGAAACAAAAAAAATTCTGAAAACCCGTGGACTACTTAAAAACAATCCTCCAAAGTGACCGACAGTCGAATCGTCACATTATCGAAACACGGCCCATTCAAATCATCCAAGACAATTACGACCGGACCGATATTGGGAATGTGATTTCATCACGAACCGTTCGACGACGATTAATAAGCGTAAATCTACCCGGTAGGATTGTGCGCAAAGTTCCTCAGCTTAGATCTCTGAATTTAAAGAAGAGGAAAATCTTCGCATTATCTCATAGAACCTGGCGCAGTCCACAAGGCGAAAAGAAATGTCTCAATGTTCTCTGGGACGATGAGACAAAGATCAAATTAGTTGCAATGATGCAAGAAGAAACGTTCGATGTCCCATAGTCAACGAATTTCCTTTTCTGTTCACAAAAACGATAGTGGAACATAGAGGTGGTAACATAAAGGCATGGGGCTGTTTTTCGTGGCAAGGTGTAGGTCTTCCATACACTGCACCCAGTGGCGGCTCGCCCATATGTGCACATGTGCACGTGCACCCCCTGATAAAACAACCATATCAACAAATAATGTGTTAAATATTTTCGCTAAATAAAACACTTCAGAAAACAGAACAAACCGCCCGACGCAACATACTCTAAGCGTACGTACATATTCATTCATATACGATATACCCAAGCCACGCATTGAATCTATATCGCGTCCAGCGACCAACATCTAGCACCCACGGTGGTGGTGCAGAGTCATTATGAACTGGTGCACTCGCTCCAAAAACAGATATGTCACGGGTTCCCGGGGCGAAGGGATAGTGCAAAATTTATACTAGCTTTTGTGCACAAATAGGTTGTGCACAGCACACCACTTAGTTAGTGTTGAACCGAATTGATATGCATTTCGGGTGAGTATTTTCAATGATATAAAAATGAGAAGAGATTTTACGTTTAACTTTAGAAATTGTTTGACAAGAATTTTTCCAAAGACAATAAATTAAATCTAAATGTTCTGGGGTTCCATTGTCTGAACTTTACGATGGAAAAGCAATTTGTGGTAAAATTCAATGAGGAATTAAATGATAAAAAATAAATTTTGGTGTGCTACTGATTCGTAAAATTTTATGGTTTTTCTTGACTGTTATGTGAAAATCGAAGTAATTATTTAGTTATAAAATCTATGGACTATTTTGACATTAAAATAAAACAATTTTAAATTAAAGTAGGTGGTCTTAGGTAAACGTCAAAATACATTTTGAGGGGTTGATGGCGTATGTATTTAGTTTTCTTTTTTGTGAACCCCCAGTATTTTTGTATACGAGCCGCCACTGACTGCACCCATGGAATTATGGACAAATTTGCCTACAAGAATCTACTGAAAATTGTTACGCTGCCTTATGCTTAGGATATAAGGGCTTTATACTGGAAATTTCAGCAACACCCGAAACAATTATCGCGATTGGTCAAGACATGGTTCGAAGAACAAAGTGTTGACGATATGGAGTGGCCAAGTCAATAACCAGACCTCAACCCATTTGAAAATTTTTTGGAGTGAACTAAAAAGCAAATTTCAAAAATGAGTTCCCGAAATAAAAGGCAATTATGGGAAAATATTCAAAAAGTATCGTCCAATATTCCTCTTGAAACTATCCGAAAAATGATATCGTTGAAGTCCATAAGATTCGAAAAATGTTTGAAGAATAATGGCGGTTATACAGTGTGCTGAGTGCGTTCTACCAAAGTCAACATAAAGGGCCACCATAAGTGACGAAATTTCAAAAGTAATGATTAATTTCGTAATCACACCTATTATTTATGGCCATATGTGTCTAAGCCCGATATAGCGTATAAAAAAAACAGTACATAAAAACGGTTAAATTGCTCGACAACAGAAAATGTATCACTGGACTCAAGGAAAAAGGCTAGCTAATGGTTTTAGCGCTTATTCACTCTTATAGTCGCAGATATTTTAAGTAACGGATCCATAACCGATAGGAAAAATCGCCGTTAGATTTAGCGGTAACCGCGTCACATGAATTTACCGTACCACGCCATGATCTTTCTTCACGCACTAATGACACGTGATTTTTCGATTTAAATTATCGAATTCCGATCAAATTTATAAGCGGTGTCGCACTTCAACTTATGAACTAGAACATACCTTGATTTAATAATATTTTTGGTGTTGTATTGTTTTGATATATCATTTTTTTCTCCTTTTTAATCGGCCAATTCCGGATAATAAGTCTCTTTTTGTTACTCCCTGTTTCGTTTTACTCCTTTTTATTTTCAGTGGCGAGGCGGGAAGCGCTACAATTTCTGTTTTTTTTCCTAAAAACTAACCCATTGCGGTGTTAGAAATCGGCAATAACAAGAAAAACTTTACCATTGGAAAAAGATATCATACCTGATATTAGATGTGTAAGTTGTATTTCTTCATCGATGCCTGATATATGTATACTTTTAAAGGAGTATCTTCTTGTGTCGACCGATCGGCTCGACCCCGGGAGAACAAAAGAATGATGAACGGAATTGCAATCCGATCAGAGATGACACTCGGTATGCAAATAACCTGATGTGTCAATTCACAATGGAAATGACATTTCGTGTTGTATACGAATTGTATACGATCACAATCAAATTCAAATACAGTCTTATTCAAAAATATGTAATTTGAATTTCATTGTGTCCGTATACAATTCCCGGCATTGCATTTTCATTGCGAAATGTCAATATCGGTGATTATTACAGAACCACTGGTTTAGATAATAGGTATGTACGACTTGGATTCTCCCATCTGTAGTGATTGATTACAGTAAGACCCCGATAATCCGGACCTCGAAAATCTGGAATTTCGATAAGTAGTCCGTATTCGATAAACTTAAGGGATTGCATATTTCGTATGTGAAAATATTAATTACCGCTATGGTTCATTTTTTAAGGATTTTAGAATGATGTCCAGTATCACTAGGGTGAAAATCAGAGCATTTCAAAAATTCGGACAATTCGATAATTTGAATATGGTTCAGTCCCAATCAATTCGGAATATCGCGGCTCTACTGTAATAATAACATAAATATTACCGGAAATGGGATGTACTCGATGCTTTCGAAAATTTGTCACTTATTATTGCAACTAACGGGTCAAAATTTGCCCGTTTTGTGGAAACTTTGGGCGACTCGTAACTTCCAAAGGGTAATATCCAGGGTTGTCAACTTTGCAGAGCTTCTAGGGTTGGGTACATCTCAACACATTTACTCAACTGAGAGCAACGTTTCACGTAAATATTGCCCTCATGCCTCAGCTGTTTTTTTCACATACTTTCGTGTCAGAAATGTGTCATTTAAAATAGGTAACAGTTTTTAAGCATTCCGCCCGTCTATACGAATGATTTATTATTGGAGCACGCTAATCCGTTAATGTACTTTCGGTCAACTGTTCAACACAACACTTCCTCATTGCTAAAAGACGCGAATTAATGAGATTACTTTCTTCTTCCAATTCGAAATGCTATAAAAAAGCTATGGACACTGCGGGACAAAATGTTACAAAAGTTCACTGCTATGCCTGTCTCACATTTAATTACAGTTGTCACCGTGGAGCGCGACTAATCCGTAAAGCGAAATGTTTGTTTCTGTTTTTTTTAGAGTTGATTTTCTTGTTTCGTCTTCTTTTTTGCGCACATTGTCCAAACAAACTATGTATAGGTATGTTCATAGATAATAGAAAAAGCGCTGACCCAAATTAAACATACAAATTTCAGCAGTTCAGCTACATTTAGCACTTTTCTTTTACCCATCTAGTAAGACACTTTCATGAAGAGCGTCCCCGGAACGGAATATGATAATGATGATGAATATCCTATTGAACTCTTGATGCAAACAGATTCGCCGCATTAAACTTAAAGCGGTCGCGGTAATTTTCATATATATTTGCACAAGACTGTCCGGCACTTTTTGTAAGATATGTACATATATTTGCAAATATAAATTAATAACCGTAAGTACCGCATATACAAAAGCAAGACAATGTTGTAAATTAAATAATCTCTCTTGAAATTTGGCAGAAATGCTAAATCTGGGCGATGAGCACACTCCTAAAGCTGTCGTTAATTGCAATCTTGTGGTGAATCGCATAATCATCATGCGAGTATTTGCCATTGAGATAGCAAGCAAGCGATTTATGTATGTGCTCAATTCAATTCACATTACACTCTAGCATAATTTATTTTACATATATACGAATTAAGCCTTAAACTGACTTGAAGGTTCCTCGCCTCTTTGAAGCTTAAGAGGTTCATAGACCTTCTTCTCGCGCTAACTATGTAAATCCGATAATCCGTCAATACAAAACGAGATGTTTTGCGTCTGCTGAATGCAGCAATAGAAGAGAAGGCATGAAAAATGAAGGCACTAGTGAGTGAAGTAAGTAATTCATCAAGACGAGTGTGAATTGAAATTGGAATAATGTGCACACACCAGACCCAACTTAACCGGGCGAGTTGGGGCTGGTGTGAAAAGCATTAAGAGAGAAAGGAAAATCTATTCTACATTTTCGTTTCTCAATCAAAACTGGAACTACTGTAGTTAATCCATTTCCTATGCACTGTGTAAATTAATGATGGAAATTATCGTGAAGTTATCAAGAATTTTAATTCATTAAAAAATCGAATGACGTAAGGCTGAGTTCAGACGGCACGCCCATAACTTCTGTCTGTCTAAGGCCGCTCTCAGACTATTCTCTAGTTGTTGTCTTCTTCTTTTATCTGGCGTGCGTCGTGTTGCTCTGCAACACTGCAGGTTGCCATTTTTCCGGTATAATTTCTCATCTTTTGTATGCAGGCTTTATCCTTGATCTTCTCGCCAGCCAAAGAAGAAAACAAGCCCAGCGTGAGCGTTCAAAAGGGTGCGCGCACAATATGAGGGTTGTTTAGAATTTCAGTGCGTACGCATTATTTGTTGTACGTTATCTTTTTTGGGTACTAAATAAAAAATAAATGCTGCCAGTAAATCTATTTCTGAATTGGTCAGTCTACTAAATCAACGTTGCTTAACCGGTGGTCTGCGGATAACTTGTGGTTCTTGAAGCCATTTGAAATGGTCCGCGAAGAATTTGCTCCGGTTTTTACAATTCAGTGAAGAAATGGCATAGCTTTGTGAAGTTTTTATGAATTATGTTACTTTGTTAAATTAATTCAATACGTTTTTAATATGAGTTATTCTTTTTAGTGTCCAGAGAGCAGTGTTGTGACTGGGGGTCCACTCATTGCATAAAATTAAACCGAGGTATGATGATATGGTACATGGCATATGTGTTCTCAGGATTTGACACCGAGAATTTGAAATTCAGATTTGAATTTTCAAATTCTCTGTGGCAAATCCAGGCTATTGCAATACTATCATCATCAATGTGGCACGATAGCCCGACGTCAGGCCTTGGCCGCCTGAATCGTTGACCTCCAATTTTCACGGTTACGCGACCTTGTCCTTCAGTTTCGGAAGTCCAGCAGCTGGTGAGCGTCTTTACCTACGGAGTTCTCCCAGCGAGCTCTCGGTCGTCCATGCAACCTCGCTCCGTCAATTCGTTGTGCGTTCATCACTTTCTCTGGCATGCGATTATCGTCCATCCGTTGTACATGTCCCGCCCATTGCAAACGTTGAAGCTTCACGATTTTCGATACTGCAAGACTATGGGCCGGCTAAAATAGAGAAATGGAAAAAGTTGTAAAAATATAATATAGGTACATCATAGATGGTATAGACTTGACATTTTTTCAAATTTCTGAATTTTGGAAAAACTTTTGGTACTGCCTTTGGAGACAAGCACACCACTACAAAAACATTTGAGTTAAAAGCTGCAGAGAAAGAAAACCATTGACACATTTCTTGATTATCAATAGAAAATACAGTTATCTTCTGAATCCCCAAAAGCAGGATAACTTCCAAACTTCTGCTACTTGTGTACTACGTTAAGGTGACCAGACGTACATCATTTCGATGTACAGTACAGCATTTAGACCTGTCGTAGAGCGTTAAGTAGCGTATAGCAAAATGTACAGCATTCTCGACCTAACGCAATGGAATCTCATGCGCTAGAAAGCGAGTCCTTCGACCCGACCTGTATTATGTACTGTTCTCCTATCGCATCGTATACATAAGAGATCCGACTTACACTTTTTCTACGAAAAACAATAGAAAAAATCCAATCTGCGCATACTAGGAGTTCACTTTTTAGAAGGAGGCTGCTATATGCACCCCAGGCAATTTGCCCATTTCCCCTAAAGGAAAATCCATGAATAAAAGCTTACATGTCAGCTACAGAGATGGCATGGGACAGTGCGTCTTTTTCACATTGAAGGCGCTTTTCAGAATACGTTTTTCGAGTTTACTAGAATAATACTGAAAAAGGAAGACATTGTAAAGACTCCCTTGAGATAGTCATGAGAAAGATGTCTGAAGTCTCAAAGCTAGCATTGAACTCAGGCCAACTATGATGGGTGGGCAGCAGCAACAGTTTGTTTAGTATACCATCAGAATTTCTAGTCCTTTAATCTTCCTCTGCTTTGATTCAGAAAAATTACCTCCACCTGTACCGATACAGCCCCGCAGGGGGGTTTAGGTCCTTGTGACGTCAGTCAAAAAGGCTGTGTAGTGGGACAGAGATCTTTGGTGAGTTGCGACACCACGTGCCTAGCAGCGCAGGGAGGCCCCTGGTATGGTCGATACGCCATGGCGTGGATCTGTATACAAAGACCATTCGGGCGATAACGTTCCCGAGCTCCCTAGTTATGTACGGGTAGCTCCTCCCATGACTTACGGGAGGGAAGTCATTAAAGGCCAAACACGATAAACGGTGTTCCCTGGTGGGGGTGTTCACCATACGGTTAATCGTGTGAGCTTCGGAGCTTCGCATAACCCGAGCCTCGAAGGGGCTAGTTAGGGAGAACGGCCTTGGTGGAAGATGCCTACGCGCTTATATCTAACTAGTTTGTGGATTGATGGCCACACGGCCCGAATCGCATTGCTGACTAGTAGACTGAAGGGGCCGGCCGCCCGGATGTGAAAAGCAGCGCTATGAGTCTGCTTTAAGCAGACGAGTAGTCACAGGTCCAACGAACCTGGGATGTGCACATCTGAATTTAACGTTAGGCCTAACCATAAGGAGGATCACACCTGCTAAAGAGAAGTCTTTAGCGAATAGTGTACCTCGGGGATGGGCGTGCCCAGGGGATCATGTTCCCCATCTGACTATAACACCTTGTCAGTAAAACACCGAATGTCCAAACCGCCCGAAGGACCGGGATATAAGGCCGCAACGACTAGGTGCTCCCCTGACGGTATACCCCGTAGATGGTATCTATGTGCCGATACAGCACTGTGACTGACTAAACCACAATTTCTGGAACAATATCCTTTCTGATGGAAATGCAGAAGAAATCGCCGCGACCAAACTCTTTAACGAGGAAACGTTGGACAGTTCAGCGTAAAATACTTAATAACGATATCTTCAAAAGTAAATATTTTCGATAAGTACAGAGGCAGTTAAACACGAACTTTGAGGGCTAGTAAATACTTCTACAAAAATATTACGATTTTCATAAAGTGAATATAATTAACAGCGATCACAATAAGCCCGACTGTTCTTGAGAACTTTAATCACGGAATATCTAGTATGCCGGATTATGATTAAGTTTGCTTAAAACCGATGCTCTGAAGACAAGAAATCGATTTTGGTCGTGGTAATTTCACGCATGATGCAAAATAAATTTATGAACTTTTTCCGATATCTTGGAACTTCTGTAACATATATTTTACATAGTTTTTCTGAAATGTGCCAACTTTATTTCTCACAATTGAGCTTTCGCCATTCTTCGGCGCGGTAGTTTCCTCTAAACCTCACGTTTCAGCACTTTGGCTTTGAAAAGGAACAAAGATTTCTTATTAATAATTTGAAGGCTATCTCATCAGTTAAGGTTTGTGTTCGTAGAGACGACTCATGGGATCATCGCTCAGCGATCGAAGTGAAACCACTATCACTATATGGGTATATTTTCTATACAGACATGTTCCTTTAGTTCATAGTGGATACTAGGAAACTAGGACCATTCAAAAAATATTTAAATACGGCTCGAAATTGGATGCAAAGCTAGGATCGCTGAGCGATGATCCCATTAGTCGTCTCTACGAACACAAACCTTTAGACGGCGTGCGATGCCTTACTCAAATCCAAGAACAATAGACATACCAGATCACACAGATAGCTGTACGAAAATTTGTCGTTCTGCGCATCTATGTCACAATAGACCGGTAGTATACGAGAATTGTCAAATTCACGAACAATTTGTAAAGAAAAGTGTAAATACCGTGAGACGGCCGCACATTTTTAATATTCTGTAGGTTAGGAGTTGTTAGGTTGCTCGTTAGGGGTAAAATGCCGATGAGAAATCCGTAATTACAACTGTGAGGCAAACGATTTCGTCGCTTGGAATTTTTTCGATTTTGTAGGAAAATAAAAAACTTATGAAATCGACCATATTCATCTATAGAGATTAAACAAAAAGAGCCCTCTCAAGAATCACCCCTTCATCCCTTGTTGCACAGGGTGTCCGGAAAGTACCGCATAAACGCAGGAGCAAATATTTCCTCATGTTTTCTGGTAAATAATCTCCTGGTGCGTGCGTTTGTTCGGTAGTTCTCGGACACCCACCCTGTATATAACATTTATTATAAAGAAAAAAACATTCTTTCATGCATCTGTTATATATTATTTATTAGTAGGAATAGGATTTTTACATATTTTTTTAATCCTCGTACTCCAATTTAAGTGATGCCCAGACCAACGCGTCAACGGCACAATTTTTGGTGCCCACACCGGCGCGGCGCGAATAATTCGCTGGGTACTGTCACTCACAGCTGATATCATGTGGCTGCCTTAGAAAAGGTATTAGATTTATGTAAGGAAGGGACTTAGACATGATAGAGAATAACTGCAAGAACTGGCCAAATACAATTATTTTAACATTTATAATCATGCTGCAATTTTCGTGCGCTCTACGATGCTAGTAATCTAAAGGTCCGGAGATCGAATCTTGGCGTGGTCCAGGAAATATATAGTGCTTGCAACATTATATACACTCCGAAATAATATGCAATGTAACGTTGACTCGAAGTAGCCTATAAACGGCTGAGTGAACGCACCATGCACCCACAAAGGGTTCGGTACAGAGAAGAAGAAGAAGAATTTTCGTGCACTATATCAAAATGTCGCGGCGTCTTTACTTATTATGTAAAAGCGTAAGCGGAAGAAATCAGCGTGAAATTCGACATTTTACCTCTCCATGTCTATACTTATTCTAAGGATAAAATCATTGAAATGCGCAAATTGATGGAAGTAAGCGCTGATGCGCCGGTGTGGGCATCACTTTGAACATGTTTTCTTCATGCGATACGCATTTGAATTTAAAATAAACTTTTCCACTTTTTCCCAACAGCGGCACTTGTTGGGAATGTAAAAAAAACTGCGCCTTGAATTTTTGTTAACGTTGTTGCAACTTGCCACTGCACACCTCATTTTTTGTGGTTTGAATTTTCACAAGATTCGTTATGAACTTATAACGAATTAATCAGAATTTTGTAGCTTGGGTCTAGTGTGACGTCATAGCACGATAGCCGACTGTCAAATTCGTATCAGCTGTAATAACGGTTCTGCGCAATGCGTGATCTAGAAGTCTATTGTTCTTGACTCAAATCTGATTCCATGGTGACGAACATTTTTATTTTCAAGGCTCGCGAGATACTGATATTTTCCTACAGACTTCTTACCAGCTTAACCCATTAACCTCTGTGAAACTGTCCCATGAATAGATGCACATTTCATACAATAGGCCCAATATTTGTAATGATTTATTGCAACATCTAAAGAGCTAATCCTAATCGATTGATTCTCTAAACCAGAGGTTCCCAACCTTTTTCAGGACATACCCCTCTTGCAAGGTTAGGAGAATCTGGCGCCCCCATCAACACTTTTGCTCAAGAACGGAAAAATGCATTTTTCAGCTCATTCTTTTTCTTTTGTTAAGAATTCGCCACGTTGCCAAATAATAAAAGAAAATTTGCTACCATTGGAGCTTGGATTATATTTTCGCAGTTTATATTTATGAGCAGTTCCAAAGCTTGCATTTAGCTCATTTGAATATTGAATTGATTCGACACTTAAACTATAAAACATGGCTTCAGTGAGCGGGCGATTCGTCACACCATGGCAACGTTTGAATTTGAAAACGTAGCAGCCGTAGCGGCCAGTATACAGCTGAATTGGATATTGCCGGAGAGCTAGATTTGGCCATGCATCCCTATTACATCAAGAATTGATGCCACATGATCATAAGACAGTTATTGGGCGCCGAAAATGTTGCCTGAAGATCCGGTTTTAGACCAAAAACTCATTTTCCCTGGCGAGGTCCAATTTTTTTTTGCGCAGCGGTGCATCAGCAAGGTAAATTTAAATCATGTTTTTTTATGAAGCATAATTTCAATTTCATTCAAATTTAACAGATAGTGCACTCTTGGTTTTTCCCTCGGTCTCTATTCCTAAAACAATTTCAGTGATCAGCATCAAACAGACAGAGCTCCTCGCTAATATATTGTGGTTGCAGCGATTTAGAAATTTTGTTCATGATTTGATTTTTCATGATATTCCATCACATCAACACTCTAGGTGAGCCCACGCCCCCCTTTGCCAACCGTCACGCCCCACCAAGGGGGGGGGGGCGTTTGGGAAGTACTGCTCTATACTAATAATTTCAACTCAGGATTGATTTTTAGAGGCCAGCAAATAGTAAAAACGTATGTGTTATCCTTTTGCTAAGATCTATATTTCTTCAATTAATTTCCGCTTATTTTGAGTGCCACCCTTTCTTTCAAACTACGCGCATGTGAATAGGCACTTCCAGGAAAATTAAGCAGTTCGTTACGTTGGTTTGAAGGAATTGACTGTATGTATGTTCCTTGTATGTACCATTGCGAATGTTATGAAAATCTGATGAGGGGCATGTTTTGGTCAATTTATTGTTTTTTTTTTAATTCAATATAATTTTATTTTACTCCCCCCTATATGAGCTTATCGCTTGTGTGGAGGAGGGAGGATATAATATAAGTTTACAAAATTCTTAACAACAAATCCAAAATAAAAAAGAAAGAAAAATTAATAATTAATAATACAGTCACGAAATCAATGAAAAAAGCAAGTATACTAAATTTAAGTAGTTTATGAGTTGTACACTACAGCATAGGTCCCACAGGGATCTGGTCACCTTATACTACGTCGATCCAAATTTATCCACTGTTACCGTCCACTATTAGTTGTAAAGTCTCAAAAAAGCATGCGCAGGACTCTTCTCACTTACAGTTTAATTTACCGTTATTGCAGTTGTCTGCCAGCTGTTTCCTCTATTTCGTTTCCCATGAAACTTTGTTGGCTTAATACCCAATCGCCAAATTGGGGTGACTTTATTACCACTGACGAGGAGGTGTGAGGTACCGTTGATTTTTTGACAGTTCTGCAGGATATTTTTATTATTACGAGAAATCTCCTCATGCGTTTGATGGTATTTGTCTTGACTTGAAAGCCGCTGGGTTGGCGATCGTTCGGGGTTTTAAACCTCAGCTCTTTTTTTATATTTTGTTTGGAATTAGTTGTCCGTGTATACTTCCAGGTTCCGGGCATGCGTAGGTTTTCATTTCGCTTACGTCCCAGGGATGAGGAACAGAACTTCCTGGTTAAGAAAAGTCCCGTTGGTGAATTTCAGGCTATCATACGCAAGTAAAACTTGAAATTCACTAAGATAAGAGAGGTCTGCTGATCATTCCTCTTGTCTATTGAAAATCTGGTCAAAGATCGATGGTGGTGAGGAGTCTTTCTTTTGTTACCGTTAGATTACATAAAGTCATACTCCTTTTCACTCAAGCAACAACAACGCATTGGTCTCGACGATGACACGATCCAAGATAGGGCTGCCTGTAGAAATATGCTGAGATATTACCGCCAAAACGGGCGATGTGCCTACACCGCAAGCCGAGCAACGCGAAGCCATGGAGCGGTATAAAGTACGAGGCAAGGGAGAAAAAGTCATACTCCTTTTATAAGAATTTTTTTTCGCCTATGCAGTTATAAGAAATGAAACAATTTTGAATAAATACTACATTAGGACCCCGATAATCCGGACCCCGAAAATCCGGAAGTTCGATAATCCGGATTGGGGTTTGTGCCAATTTTTTTTTAATTTTCATAAAATTCGACAATTCCAAAAAGTTTGTTCAAGCTTACTGCTATATAAACTAAAGAAAAGGCAAATTTCGAATACGAAATATTATTAATTGTCGTTAGAATGGTTATCGTTTTTATTATTTGAGCATCAATACTATCCACCAAGGTGCAAATTAGTGCATTTCTAAAATTCGGAAAATTCGATAATCCGAATAGGGTCCGGTCCCAATCAATCCGGAATATTGGGGCTCTGCAGTAATGAGTGAATCCCCAAATTTGGCTCTTCGGGCTAATAAGTTTGCCGACCACTGACCTAACCCAATCAGAGTCGTATTTTCTGCAAATAAATTAGACAAATGATGATTGCACCATGCTCCACTAGGAGTTAGGGCAACTCAAGATGATTGCTAAACAATGAAGGAAAATTAAAAAAAAAAATCGATTTTGTCCGTCCGTCTGTTCATTAAATAACTCGCAAACGGCTCAACCGATCGACATTTCACGTTGGTTGGAATACGTAGAATGATAAGAGGCTTGTTTGTGAGCCCATTTACAATTTCAAAAAGTCTTCATTAGTATTTTTTCTATTTTGTGGTCCGTGCTTCTTTGAGTATAATAGCAGCAGACATCATTTGTACATTATGTTTCAATCTGCTTTTGCTATCCATTCATTCGCTAATATGAACTTAACCAAATGGTAACGATCCGCAATTCATCCGAGAAAAAAAAACGCCGATCATATGCATTCACTAGTGGACTTTGACATCATTAGCCCATAAAATCCTATTTTGTATTTGGCCACCCGAGCAGCCCCATATATAATTTGAATAAAAAAAATCTCTTCAAACTCACTCGTGCCAAAAACAGTTATAATTTCGTTTCCCCATCTTAATAGCCTCTATAACCACACACGCACTCCTTGAGAACAACAAACATACATACATGACAATGAAACAAAACAATAATTCCATTCATGTTTCTGTCCAATTTATCATATTCCGCACAATGCCTGTATGATGGCTTTCTTCTGCGCCTGTGCGCATTGAAGAACACTTAAAAGTGGACATTGATCTTCATAATAATACGAGTCATCTGTACTGTACAACTCATTATAATACCATGGAGAAAGAGCGATCCCCCGCAGCAAGAAGTATCACCCACTTACAAGCAAAAAAATATCTCAAATGTCTTGTTCGATGTCTTCTTGAAAAACGCCAAAGTTGTATCTTGTCTCTGCGTTATGTTGTGTTTGTGTCTAATTTGTTCAATAGACGGAATTTGTTTGAACTCATTGTTCAGGGTACTCTAGACTAGACCGTGCAATGCTATGCCACCCGCTATTTGTGTACATGTCATTTTGCGCGAACAAATTTGAAGATCACAGTCGATTGGTTATATGGATTGGTCCTACAAATAGGATCTTGTAGTACCGTGTACTGTAATAATTTTAATTTCACTTCGTTTGTAACATGAAATTTCTATGCAAACAAGATGCTTGAATTAAATTGGTTTGAAGTGTGGTCGTTAAATAGATTGTTGGTTATGTATGCAGATTGGAATTAGAGTAGAGAGCACCTAACCGGACATTATGAATAAATTGAATTATTTGGTCATATAGGATTTGTGGCGGCCTATGGAGAGCATCTTGACCTGGAACATTTTTTTTCGACACGTAATGAGTGAGGTGTTTTTGGTATCCATGTACATTGAGGCTTGAGTCGGAATACCTGAATTCGTATGTTCTATCGAATGTAGCCAATTAATTCATATTGAAGAATCGGAAGTGAAAGAAGGTATACAAATACGTTTTTATACCTGTCACTATGCGAAAGGGTATATTAACTTTGTCATGAAGTTTGCAACGCACAGAAGAAAGCACCTCTGACTATATAAAGTATATATATTTATTGATCAGTGTGACGAGAGAAATTGATTGAGCCATGTCCGTCTGTCTGTCTGTCCGTATGTTGCAGCGCAAATTAGTCCCTCAGTTTTGAAGCTATCGAAATGACATTTTGTACACAAGTTTCATTTTAGTGTACGCTGTATATATGTCGGAACGTGTTCAGACCTGAAACGAGACAAAGGAAACACAAAGAATCCAATCTTCTGAAATAGAGAGCGTACTTATCTGAAAACTCAGTCACCGTCACCAATCATCGGGAGTCGTCACGCCGCGCCGTCCTTCCAGCCAAGATTACCTGTAATTCGAAGACAGATTATTATTACGACACTGTTTACAATATCTACAAATAACAAATACCCACCATCACCGAATATCAACAATCACGGAACGACACAACACGATGACAGCACGATCAGCTGTTCTTTGCATTGATCTACATTTGAAAGAAAACATAGAATTTATCAGCTAGCACAATTTTGAATAATAGTAGAACTATCAAATACTCGAACCATTTGAAATTTGTTAGTATGTATTCAGTATGTTACACACAAATTTACATAGCTACAGGTGAAATTGGCCTTGAACTACGGGTAACGTTTTGGGTAGTTCACCCACCCGTAGCTCACAAGGAAAGTGAAGTAGAACGAACGGACACTTCGATTTTGAAAGCCGTTTGAACAACTTAGATTTTGAATACGATACGATTTGGATTTTATAAAGACCGCGATTTTCCCCTGGCTAACGATTTTGATTGATAATTTGAACTTGCATATTTGATTATAAAGACCGCGATTCCTTTGATGAAGATTTGATTAATTACTTGAACTTTTTGTGAGATATTGTATTCGTCTAAAGCAACGGTTCTTAACCGGTGGTCCGCGGACCACTGGTGGTCCCTGAGGCGACCCTAGGTGGTCCGCGAAGCCTTTGATGTGGTTCCCTCATAATCCGAATTTCACGCAGCCCAATCTTAACTTTCTAATAGAAACTTGAAGGTTGAAAGCGGATGGTAGTCCGTTTTGACTGAGCAGGATAGACTGTTTTCATTGAGACTTTGACCGTTACTATAAAATGAAATATCGTCAAAATTTGTTTTAAATGCTTCTTTTTTAGGTGACGAACGCAAAATGATTGCGATATGCAATCATCGAGGACGGCCGAGAGCTTGATATGAATGTTCACTTTATGTGGAGTAGCTACGTGTCTTTATAGACTTGAGGGTTGTCATAATTGTAGGTAAACAGTTCAGGTATTTAACCCTCGGATGGTTCAGTGGGGTCTGACAGACCCCAGAGAAATTTAAATCTTAAAATTTTCATAGAAAAACTTGTTTAATGGTATTTTGATGCATATGTAATTGAAGTATGTGTCACATACGTTCATTTAAGCATGAATTTGTTGGAATTTGTGATTTTGTTAATAAGTTATAGCACTTTGAAAGTGCTCTGGGGTCTGTCAGACCCCACGAACCATTTACGTATGTCTTTTTTACAAAAGTAAATTTTTCGTTTTGTGGGAAATTTTCAAAGTATGTTATTTGGAAAACGATAAAATGTAATAATAACAGTCCGGAAAGGTTGAATCTTTGTAATGAGAGTACATTTGGGAAATTAGATATGTTAATTTTGAAAGAAATGGAAAATTTAGGGTGTTTTGAATTAGGGGTTTTTAAATTTTTTACTCAATTCATTAAAAATTATGCCGTTTTTTACCTGGTTTTCCTTTATGAGGATCTCCTTTCACTATTGTGTCATTACCTTATGTTTTTTAAGTCAAGACATAAATTAATGCCTTTTATGAGCGTAATAATTAGGTGGGTTTTTCACATAATACATAAAGCTTCCTCAGCGAACTTGGCTATTCACTCGACGAACCTTTTCTAAGAAGGAGGAAATCAACGGGCAATATTCTCCGAAGCATAGTGCAAAATATTGAAGACATTTTGTGCATTGTTCAGCTTGCCCCCCCCCCCCTTTGGGGGGCTGACGCCCCATGTCCCCCAACGTGGTCAGATGGTCCCCAAAGAGGCAAAAATGTTTTCTATGCCCAGGAGCAAATGATCGGAAGACAAAATACAATTGCAACGAGTGCAAAAGCCGATCTGCGAAGACCATGGAGGAAAAAGCTGTGAAGAAAAATGCTCTAAATATTGACTAACTTTGGATCCCGATTTAAGAAAAAATATTAACCTTAGCTAAAAAATGTTGATGTACTTAGCTTTTTTAATTAGTATTAAATACGTTTTGATTAATAAAAATTAAATTTTGTTAAAATTTTAGTTTTTATATTGATTTATTTGTGATAAGTTCAAATTACCCTCAAATTTGACACCACCTAATTTTTTCTTCCACATAGTAAAAGCTACTGCCGGAATTCCACTTTTTTTTATATACCACTTAATCAAAAGGCTTCACAGTTACTTCTAGTTCAAACCACTGTGCCAAAAAAGCAAAAATTTAAGTTTTAGAGCGATTTATGCCTTGGGGTCTGTCAGACCTCACTGAACCATTTACGTATGTAAAATTTACCTGAACCTTCCGAGGGTTAAGGTCATGAATATTCTTTTCCGGTCAGACCATAATGGTAATTTACATTGCTGAATTAAGATAATTAAGCTATTATTGATCTTCTGTGGTACTTCTAAATAGGGTTCCGACAGGTTTCTGTTGGTGCAACATGAACCAGCAATGCCATATTTATAGGAGCTTATGTAAAAATTGTTGTTCTTCCAGTAAGAACTGTAAGGAAGGGCATCTCTGGATGACACAAACCGAAGTTACGCAAATTAATGAGGGTCTTGAAATTCGTTCAAACTTAGCAAAATCACACCCAGAGTGCTTTGCAAGACGATCTCTGTCAGTCAACTTTTTCTGGATGATGGTCTTAAAAGCAGCAATATCCGTTTGGCGTTATTTCCACATTTTTCTAATCGAAAACCTCTACTGACAAGACAGCAATAAGTTGTGTTCCACAGGTAGTTCGGTAAAAGATTTCATGATTTGAATCGTTCTTATCACAATTGCAATTTGGTGGTCCGCAACAACTAACGAGTTTGATCAAGTGGTCCCTCATGTGCAAAAGGTTAAGAACCACTGGTCTAAAGTGTTGAATAAACTTCGTTATTTGTTAAATATTAAAAGTGTTGATTAATTTCATACAGAACGAATGGAATCGGACCATGGAGTCATAGGGCTGCCCCTGAAAATTAGGTTCTTCTAAGAAAAACTTTTTTCTTTATCTACCAATCCTAACCAAACTCCACCCAAGTGTGTTCCTAGTAAAGCCTCAAAACATGTCTAGGAACGGATGAAATCGGATCATTACGTCATAGGGCTGCCATACAAGCCAATCCCTGAAAATTAAGTTCTTCCAAAAAAAACTTTCTACTTTAATCCGACCCTAACGAAACCTTACCCAAATGTGTTCCTAGTAAAGCCTAAAAAAATATCCAGGAACGCATGAAATTGGAACACTACGTCATAGGGCTGTCATACAAACAAACTCGTGGAAATTAGGTTCTTCGAAGAAAACCTTTTTTCTTTATGAACCAATCTTAATCAAACCTCACCTAAATGTGTTCCTAGTAAAGCCTCAAAAGATATATAAGAACGGATGAAACCGAAACACTACGTAATGTGGCTGTCATACAAACCAACCCCTGCAAATAAGGTTCTTCTAAGAACTTTTTTCTTTATGAACCAATCTACAAACAGAGTCAGTGGCGGAACAATTTCACTCGGGGCCCTTCCCCCTACACTGAGGGAAAATAAAATAAAATAAATAAATAACAGGCGCGACAGTCCAACATTGGACTAAGTCCGCAGATGTGTTAGTGACATCCAATTTCCAAGACCGTAGATGCTTTTTTTTGTTGAGGTGTTAAAAGCAACAGCACGCTCAGCAGCGTTATTTATCCCCATATAAATGGGTACTCGTTAAGCATCTGAGTGAGATCATAGTCGCGTCACTTGGGTAGCGAGTTCGAAAAACGCCATAAACTGAATTCGGTTACGGTCAGTCTCAAACCCATGACTCTGTGCACCGAAGGTGCGCGCGCTAACTACTACACCAACCAGATTACTACACTACACTGAGAGAAAAGTAGAGTGCAATCAATCGAAAAGACGCTTAACAACACTGAGGAGCTTCTGCAATCGATTAAGGGAACATGGGAAGAAATTAACAATTCCACTCAAAACCTATACAATTCTATTCGGGATAGGGCTTTGAGCTCATATCATTTAAGGGAAGTTCGACTCAATACTAGTCAGATAAAAATTTCGAGTTGTGATGGGCTTTTGAAATTTTAAATGATTAAGAAATGTCTGCTATAGTGTTGACTAAAATCCAAAAATAAGCTTAAACCCATTATCTTAGTAGTTTTTTTTTAATTCTTAATTTAAATGGCAAAATTCTATGTTATTTAAAAAAAAAACGAAAAATTCATGTATATCAGTGACCAATGAAAATCGGTCTAACATTTATGGCCTCATTTTGTTGCATTTTGACCCTATTATAACGTGTTGCAGGGAATAGGTCGACTTAACCAATAACCCTGTATATACATTCAGAGAAAGAATCACATAAAATTAATAGGAGTTGGTAATTTTCTCCTATTAATTTTAGTCAATAGGAAAATCCGGTTATTTGACAAATAGGACCATTATTAAACTAGATCTCGACTACGAAGCATGTTGTTGATTATATTGCAAGATACGTACATGAGCTTGAAATTCAATTAAAAGGCTTATCCTATTAATGCAATACGACGTCCAATAAAACATTGCGTCTGTTCTGTACCGGTTTTGTTTAGTTGTGTAATCTAACTAGATTATCCTGTTAATTTAAAATGTATGTCCTATTAAGTGATTTAAAATTAGTTAATAGGAGTCATATTGAGAGATTTTGGGACTTTTTTTCTGAGTGTAGTACTATTTGAACTTACCGAGTCACGGGTAGGCAACCGAAAGATCTCGACTACAAAGCATTCTGTTTTATTGCGAGATTCGCACATGAGCTTGAAATTCAATTAAAAGGCTTATCCTATTAATACAATAGGACGTCTAATAAAACATTGCGCCTGTTCTGTACCGGTTTTGTTTAGTTGTGTGATCTAACTAGATTATCCTGTTAATTTAAAATGTATGTCTTATTAACTGCTTGAAATTTAGTCAAGTAGTCCTATTGAGAGATTATGGGACATTTTTTTCTGAGTGTAGATACTCTGCATCCGGGACTTTGGATTTGAGACCTTGTGTTATTAAAAGAACAAGCACGCTACTGATAATATTGTCATTAAGTTTAAAGAAAATACCGTTATTACTTTCTGACATTCAGCTATTCACCTATTGATTAGGAGTGTATATTATTTATTGATCAGTATGTATGTTTGTATGGGAACTACAGTCCCTTAGTTTTTAAGCTATCGGGCTGAAATTTTGTTTCTTTTTAGTGTACGCTGTACACTGCCTGTCAGAACTATAGCCGCACCATAAGACAGACTGATACTTGGAAATTGAAAGAGAGCACTGTTATTTCACATATTCTCTAGGTACCTAGGGGATAGTAGAAAGACAAATAATTCTACAAAAAAAAATTCTTTTATTTCAAACCGTTATTCTTCTATAAAGGAAAATCTAAATTTCCGGTCCGTCATAACTATAGCCGCACTTGGAATAAGTATGGTAAAAACTATTTAAAAAGACGAAAATGAGGAAATTATTAAAGGGAAAAATCTTTTCAAATAAAATTGACTCTGAGGAATTATGTATTTTGTTTGTTTCTCAATAAATCATTATAACGGGTTTTCACGATTTTTGCTTATTGACATAAAAAACTCTTTGAAATTGTATTTATTTTATCAATTTCACGTAATAATGTTACCTAAAGATTTCCTGTCTAATTTTGATGAAGGAGCCGCGACTTCCGTGACATTTGTTGCATTGGAACCTTCTTGAAGTGCAATGATTGGCGAGAGATGATGTAATCCCTTGCTAGAAAATCCGTTATGTGTCTTCTGTATTAAAACGAAAACAGTTTATCGCTAGGATATTCAAGAGAAGTTTTTACTGTATTAGAGGTTGTTACATCAACTTTTAAACACATAATAAACACTATTAAGGAACTCTCCAAAAAATTTGTATTGAGATCTATGGCAAGTGCGCATTAAAAGTATTGGACAGGATAGTCTACCTGGAGAATACTTGATTTCGTCACTTCCAGCCTACACTGAACCAAATCGCCTGCTAAAGTAAAGAAAATATGGCTCAAATCAAGAAAAAAAAGACAATAAAAAACAGCCAAGAAATATTTCTCTTCATTTGAGAATTAGTCACACTGATCCAAGTGCAATGCCATTAGCAGCGCTTTAAGGAAAAGTAACTTTGAATCAAGCAAACTTTTCTTATGAAAAAGACAAGAGAATCTAAGCAAAAATAAAAAAAGAAACTTGCATCCAACCAACATCGAACACATAATCCCATTCTTCCAAGTCAAACGCGCTACCCACTGAACCATAGACACTTCTGACTAATCTACTACAACGCTCCAATATAAGCTAAAGGTAAAATAAAGCTTTTCCACGAGGTTTGCATGGAAAATGTAAAAAAAAATTTATTATCAAGCATTTGTTTGCTTGAATTGAGAATAATGGTTTAGGCTTGAATCTACTTCATATTTCTCAAAAGAAGGTCTTGAAAATAGGATCGATTCAAGAAGAAATTGTCACATTTTGAGAAATTTTGTCTAAATTCGGGAATTTTGCAAATGAGAAAAGAGTTTCTTAATTTTAGATAGCCCAATTTTTTCAGTGTAGGAAAAACTTAATAGAATAGACGATAAACTGCTTCCATTTTATACAGCAGGTAGGACATAATGGCTTTTAAAGCAAGATATTGCATCATCTCTTACCAGTCGTAGTATTTAAAGGTGGTTTGCAATGTTTCAAATGTTGGAGAGGAACTTCCCATTGATCCAAATTCGACAAGAAACCTTCGAGAAACACTTTTACGTAAAATTTATTAAAAAAAAAAACGAGTTCCGAAAGTTTTCTATGTACTAAAGCAGCGGTTGACGATGCTAACAAGCCAATAAGCCTAAAACTCAAAAAACTGTTAAAATGATTTCGTGAAACATAAGAAGAACTATCTCTGAGAGTCTATTTTATTCGAAAAGGATCTTTCCCGTTATTAATTTCCTCAATCTCTGCTTTTTAATCAGTTTTTGCTATAATAATTCCAAGTGCGGCTTCTCTAGTTATGACAGACCGGAAATTTAGTTTTTCCTTTTTAGAGAAATAACGGTTTGTAATAGAAGGAAACTTTTTGTGAAATTATTTGTGTTTGTGTTTGAAGTATACCTTATGTCAGTGGTTCCCGAACTTTTTGAAGACGCGGAACCCCTGAGATCGTCGAATCCGTTCGCGGAACCCCAAAAATGGGTCGTTAAGACAAGACGAGCGATGATAGACAAGACCAAACGTTCATCGTACCCATACAAGGAAATAAATGTGTTATTAGAAAAAAGTATCAATATTTAGTTGAAGTTTACCGTTATTAAAAAAAATGGAGCAATTTAATGAGAAACATGTACCTGGTGATTTTTACATATTTCAGTAATATTAGGCCGAATATATGACAGAGCCACTCGCATATCCTCCTCCAAGTTCCAGAGGCTTTCATGTTTTCTTGGTTTTATATTGAGCATAGTTGGTATGGCTGGCAACCGTATCACACTCCGAATTCAGATGTCTTTGAAACGTTGATGTCTACACACGGTAGTCATCAACGCACCATGCTCCACTAGGAGTTACGGTAATTGAGAGAGAGAGAGATAGTTGAAGATCCGATTTTTCACATATGTATGAAGTTGAAAACAATAGCAGGATTTTCGGATTTTTTTCTGTCAAAACAGAGTATTTTTCCTTGACGGATATCAAAAATTCTTCAGGCGAACATTCTGCAAATTTTAATCTTAAACCTCCATCAGAGAGATGTTAATTCTTCTTCTTCCGGCAAGGTGAAATTTGAAATATTGGATGACACAAAGAGATTTCTTATCCAATCAAACTGCTGTGTGTTTAACAAGGGGTAATATTTCAACCGTTTTAGGTTTCCAAATGCTCGACTATTAGATTTTTTTTATTTCATCACTTGCGGTGTTTAGGGATGGAAACATTTTCAGGTTTCCTTCTGCATCATGCCTCTTCCAAAGTAATAGTCTGCTTTTCATGGCATTTATTTTATCAGTATATATACGTCAAAATATTTTTGTCCTTACCTTGAATTGACCGACGTAAGAATATCAAAAATGTCTGCCGAATATGCCAAAATGCAGCGCCAACTTTCATCCTGAAGGTATGCCATGAAACTCTTGTCACAGAACGAGCAATTAAACTATGTACAACGGTTTTTCTATAGTAAGTCGGTGTACTATTATATCTATCATGAACTTATACACAAATATGATTATTGATGGCAATAATTTCAGAATTTGTGTATGTTTACAGTATAGGTATTATTGAAATTTTCAGAACATAATATTTTCACAATTTTTTCGCGGAACCCCTAGGCTGGTCTTGCGGAACCCCGTTTGGGAAGCACTGCCTTATGTTTATAGTACAGTCTTGACTCGATAATCCGGATCAATTGTTGCAAGGTGCAATCCGGATTAGCGAAAAATCCGGATTAGGGGATCAACCATTAAAAAATGTTTATGTAGAAATATTAATAATTATTTTTATTAGTAAACAAAAAACAACTAAAAAAAAAAAAAAATTTTCATATAGAAACAAACTAATAATAAGTATAATTCAAATTCATTCATTTTGATTTACATAAAAAGAGTGTAAAGTAAAGCACGAAATAAACTAAAGTAACAAAAATGAATTCAGGTACATATTTTTAAAAATTAGCAAAACAAACTTGAATATGGATGCTACAGAAAAGTTTAAGTAAAAAAATCGGTCATTAAAGTTTGCTTTGATTTTGTTAAAGATAGGTTTATTGCATTTTCTTTAAGTCTGTAGAGGCACATTATATCTGACGATGGACATCCATTTTGAACGGCCCAATCAATGGACGTTGAAAGAGCCAAAATTCCATGATCATGGCTAACTTTTTTGGAACTAGCTACGATATCACCATCATCGTCTTCGGAATCGCTCATAGTATCGTCTGGTTGATCTTCAAAATTAACCCATTCGTCGATTTCAAGTTGAGTGATGGGATAATTTGACAACGTTTGAACTGCTCTCTGCAATTCCGCAATGTTATCATTCCTTTCTTGTAAGTGAACTCTTAGAAGGTGGAGTGGAAGCTCGTCCTCGGAGTCCCATTCGGCAGTTGTTTCAGTGGCGTTTATGTTCGTTGACAGCAAAGCATTCCAGCATTTAGTTACAATTTCAGGCTTATTTGCTCTCCAACCTTTTTCCAAAAAAAATATAGCGTCTCTTAAAGTAATATTTTTTAAACGGTCAACAATATCGACGCATTCAAACGATAAGAGATGGGCAACCAAGCTTTTTCGGTATTGTAATTTCGTAAGCCGAATAATATTTTGGTCTAACGGCTGTATTAGGGCCGTGCAATTTGGTGGCAAGAACATTACTGCTATGGCACCATCATCGCTTTGCAATTGTTCTTCTGGAGGGTGACTAGGTGCATTGTCAATTAATAGCAATGCTTTCTCTGGTAAACCGTGCGTTCGCATATGTTTTCTAACTTCCGGAATGAAACAATTATGGAACCAATCTTTGAAAACCAATGTGGTCATCCAGGCGCTTGAAGTGGATCGATACTCAACAGGCAAATTTACGTTTCCAAATGACCGCGGCTTACGAGACTTGCCAATCACTAACAATTTGGTGAGATGCGTACCGGTTGCATTAGCGCATGCCAAAAATGTGACACGCTCCTTACTTACTTTTCTTCCCGGTGCTATTGCTTCACTTGCAACTGCTGTCACAATCAGACGTGTTTTTTAACCGACAATTTATTCCGTTAAATACATTGCATTTATAAACCAAAAATATGGCTAATACTTGCAACAAATGTAAAAAGGGTTTCGCAGAACTCAAAGACTGCATTTCGTGCTCCAACTGCAATAATTTCTTCCATTTAAGATGCGCCAATATAAAATCTCGAAGCGGTCGTGAACTGTGGCAATGTGAAGAGTGCAAGTGTCAAGGTGCCAGTGCAGGGAGTGGAGTGGAGGAACCACTCATGGAAATGTTCAGTAAATTCGAACAAAGAATTGAATCTATGTTGGATAAAAATACTGCCGAAATAAGAGAAGTTGTCAAATCGATTCAATTTTTGTCTGATCAGTTCGAATCGCTTAGAAGTGATGTTAATCGTGTAATAACGGACATAAAATCGATCACGGATCAAAATGGAAAACTGGAACAAGAACTATCCAATCTGGCTAAAGAAAATGAACAATTGCAACGCGAAACAAGGAAATTCAATATAATCGTCAAAGGTTTGCCTCGTAATAATTCTGGTCCACCCGAGAATTCCGTGCTTCAACTTTGTAATCAGCTGGGCACTTCTGTCAAGCTCGAAGACATACGAGACGTTTACACGACGAATCAAAAATCGAACACACCAACTGTAATTGTCTCATTCGTTCGAATGTCATCGAAAACCGACATACTAAATGCCTACAAGCAATGGAAACGTAAGCAGGGATCAAGTTCTGAGAGACGCGAGCTTTCAGACGTTTTCATCGGAGAGCATTTAACACCATCAACGACCAAATTATATTGGGAGGCTAAAGCAAAGCTGATTCCGCTCAATTATAAATATGTATGGGTCAATCATGGAAACGTACTCTACAAAAAACACGAAAGCGACAGAGCATCACGTTTACTAAGTATCCACGATTTAGATAAATTGAACTAGGTATAATTTAATAGTATTTGTTTTTTATATTCACTTATTGATTTTGTTTATGATTTCTACAGAATATTTTGATCTAGTTTGTCCTAAAACTATTAATCTACAGATAGATGAGGTTAATTCCTTTTTAAGCGGGCGAAATGGTTTACAGATTTTTCACATGAATATTCGAAGCGTAGCAAAAAATTTTGATGAGCTTTTAATTTGTTTAGATTCTATCAAAATGCAGTTCGATCTAATTATTTTGACAGAAACCTGGCTAGAGTTAACCGATTGTTACAATCTCGACGATTATAAATTATTCCAAAAACCTCCGTCTAATAATAAATGCGATGGATTAATCGTATATATTAAGAAAGAATTTGAGGTAGAAATACTAGAATGTGGAATAATCAATGCGAATGCCATTCATATTATGATAAAAATAAATCAAATAAGTTTCTATATTACCAGCATATACAGATCGCCAAGCCTAGATCCTCATGGTTTCATTGTTTCTTTGCATGAGTTTTTGTCTGATTGTTCTACTTTGGGTAATCACGCCGTTATTGGCGATATCAATATTAACATTCTCAATGAAAATTCTGCTATTGTTAATGAATATCTTGATGTATTACATATTTATGGATTTAACCAGTTTCTAAATGATGTCACAAGGCCGGCATCTAGTGCTTGTTTAGACCACATATTTGTTAAATTACAGCCAAATTTTTCCTTTGATCCGATCGTAATACAAACAGAAATTACAGACCACTACGCAATAGTTGGAAATATTACATATAGTAACATTGATGAATATAAAACCCAAACAGTTGGAAGCACTTATGGCATAAAGGAAATAATTGATTACAATAAGCTTAGATTATTACTCTCTAAAGTTTCCTGGGAAGCTGTTGAATCGCATTCATCAGTTGACAGTAAATATGATACTTTTTTTAGTATTTTAGATGAGGTTTTGACTAACGCTACCTTTCAATTGCAAATAAATGCAAAACAAAAGAAATTAAAACCCTGGATTAGTCAAGGCCTTATAAACTCTATTAGACACAGAGACAAAATGGCAAAGGCTGTTAGAAAAAAACATAAGTAATAATGAGCTAATGGGGCGTTATAAACAATACCGAAATTATGTGACCAAACTAATTAGATCAGCTAAGGAAAACTATTATCGCAACTTAGTAAACACTTTTGCGGATAATCCAAACAAGCTATGGAATCTAAGTAGAGAAATTGTGTATGGAAAGAAAGGAGATGAACGTTGTTTTGAAAAATTAGTTTCAAAAAGTGGAGCCGTAACTGTAGATAAAACTGAAATAGCCAATGAAATTAATAACTACTTTATAAACATAGGTGCAGAACTATCTAACTCTGTTTCAATTCACCCGCCACCAATAGAAAATGTTTCTTTAGGTGATATCCCACGGTTCGAATTCACACCCATATTAGATAATGAAATCCGTTTCCTTATAAAAAAATTAAAGCCGAAAGCAAGAGGACCGGACAGATTATGCAGTAAGATCCTACAATGCTTCGATGATATGGCTATTAAAACGCTGTGTAACTTATTTAATTCAAGTATTGAGAGTGGCGTGTATCCGGCCAAATTAAAGGCATCATTTGTGTATCCTGTACACAAAAAAGGAAATACTGAGCTCATGGAAAATTATAGACCAATCTCTGTAGGATCAATTGTATCAAAAATTTTTGAGAAATGCCTCAAATCTCAAATTGAAAGCCATCTTAACGCGAACCAAATTATTTCGCAAAACCAATTCGGATTTAAAGCTGGTTTGAATACAACTGATGCTATGGTGAAAGTCACGGATTTTATCTCGGATTCCCTGGATAAAGGAGCCAAAGTTCTGTCCATATTTTTGGATCTAAAAAAGGCGTTTGACACAGTGGATCACACAACCTTATTACTCAAGCTTGAGGAAGTCGGATTCAGTGGTAAAGAATATTCACTTTTGAGATCTTATCTTCTAGGCAGAACGCAGCAAACTATAGTGAATAACGTTGCCAGTGAGTCAATGATTATTCAGCACGGTATTCCCCAAGGTACAGTATTAGGCCCTATATTCTTTCAAATTTATATTAATGCCCTCTGCAACCTATTTGAACATGATATTAATTGCGAGGTAGTATCATTCGCTGATGATACTGTCCTTCTTTTCAAAGAAAGTTCTTGGAATAATTTATTTTCTTTGACCAACCAAAAGTTAGACGCGGTAAATAAATGGCTATGTTCACACAAATTAATATTAAATCTAGAAAAGACTCATTGGATGAAATATGGGTCTACGGGAAATGATTCAGATTCGAACTGTGTTTCTATTCAGGATCAGCAATTAAAAGAAGTGGATGAAATTAAGTATCTTGGGGTAATATTTGACAGTAAACTTTCATGGAAGTCTCACATTAACGAGTTAGTCCAAAGAATTAGGAAAATGATTCACCGTATACTAATCCTTAGAAAAATATTCACTACAAATTTCCTTAGAACAATGTACTTTGCATTAATTCAGTCATTGGTTCAATATGCGATTGTTATTTGGGGAAATACCTTTACAACCACCTTAAAGCGTTTAGCTAACTTACAAACAACAGTTGTTAAATTGTGTCTGAATAGATCTAAATATTCATCTACCACACTAGCTCTCAATGACTTTAATGTGATGTCTCTTAAACAGTTATATAACTTTAATTTATTAAAATATATATTCTGTAATTTGAATAATTACCAAACGGTCGATTCTAACTATAATACCAGAGCTAATACACAACGCGATCTTTATATCAAACGCTACAAAAAGGAATTAACCAGCCGCCACTTAAGTGTTGCTGGCCCTAAGCTGTATAATAAGCTCCCTTATAATTTTAGAAATGAATTAAACCACATTAATTTCAAGATTAAACTAAAAACGTATATTTTAGTAAATCGTCAGTTTTCAAATTCATGAAATCATTAGTATTAGTTAATCAATATGAATTATTTTATCGAAATAGAATCACACAGAAGTATAATTTTTTGTTTAACAGAATTAAATTGTAAATAATCATGTAAATGAGTACATAGGTTGCAACTCTCACGCACGAGCCTCGGCTTATGTGGGTTGCACAAATAATTTTATAACACATTGTTAACATTTTTTTGTATAATAAAGCAATTTTTTCAAAAAAAAAAAAAAAAACTTGAGCTTACCAGCGTTTTATCAGGGAGTTTTTTCAAAAATAAACCGCTTTCATCGGCGTTATCAATTTGGGCTGGTAAGAGGCCTAATTGCCTCACTTTCTCTTGCAGTCTTAATTTAAAAGGGTTCACAGCTTCTTCATCATTTGAAAGTTTTTCGCCGGAGACTTTTAAGTGCCTGATAGCATAACGCTTCTTAAATTTTAAAAGCCACCCCCTACTGGCATTGAAGTCATCCGGATTGTCGGAATATATTTTGTCAAATATATTTTTTGCTTTGGCTGCCAATATGTGCCGGCATGTGCTGGTCTCTCTGTTTTAAAAACCACTCGTATAATTTACTTTCCATTAGTGGATATTCCGCTTGTTTCAAAGTTTGCCTTTTAGTTATTTTGCCACTTGTACTCGAAACATAACTGTAAAAAAATATCATAACATATTACCTATAAAAAGAATCCTCTATCCGGTGTGGGTATCTTACCTCAAAATGTTGGTTTTATTTTTTTTTTTATGTCTGAAATAGTAGAAGTCCCAACTCCATATTCCAATGCTAGCTTTGATCCAGCTGCACCTTTGTCCAACTTTTCCAAAATCTCGCATTTTTGCGATAAACTTAAAGTTTTGTGCGACCTTTTCATTGTGTGTATTCAAACAAATAAAACAACTTTTTTACTTAGCACTTAACACAAGTCCACAGGGAGATAAAGACATCAGAAGACTGGATACAAATGCGCTGACACTATGTAGACTGCGTAGTTTACATTCAGGTTGTAAATTCGGCGAAATGAGCAACTTGTATACCAAATTTCCTATGAATCCGGATTACAGAGTCAAATTCTTATTGACGATCCGGATTACAGAATACATAATGAAAAAAATTGGTGGTCCGGATTAGCGTGATATCCGGATTAAAGGAGATCCGGATTACCGAGTCAAGACTGTATGTGGAATAACTGTGCTCTCTTTAGATTTCCAAGGATCAGTTCATCTTATGGTGCGGCTATTGTTATGACAGGCAGTGTATATATATCGGAACGAATGGATATACCGTAGAGCCCCGATAATCCGGATTGATGGGGACCGGGCCGTATCCGGAATATCGAATTATTCGGATCTTCGAAATGCACCTATTCAGAATTGGATAGACGGTATTTATGCTAAAATTCTTCAAAAATTAAGTGTTTTAAGCGAAAATAAATAATTGTATAGTCCGCTGTGCCTTCAAATCTACGACGATTGCGATATAGTGCAGTCAAAATATCCCAATTCAGGCCTCCAAATAGAAAAAATAGAGTAAGTCAAATTTTTGTTGTTTTTGAATCAGTGGACTCCAAGGAATCTACAACTGATTTTGCTAAAAAAAAATTTGATCGGAAAGGTCCCAAAAAGGACAAAAAAGGATACTCTTTAATCCCTGACCGGAGGTGGGCATGCGGGGTATCATATCAAAGGGGTCGTCGAGTACATTACAATTAAAAATAAATAAATAACAGGCGCGACAATCCAACATTGGACTAAGGCCGCAGGATGTGTTAGTGACATCCTATTTCCAAGATCTTATCTGCTTTTTGATGAGGTAATGAGATCAGCATCACGCTCAGCAGTGTTATTTATCCCCATAAATGGGTACTCGTTTAACATCTGAGTGAGATCATAGTCTGTCACAAGCTCGTGAGTTCGAAAAACACAATGGAACACGGTGAGATTCGAACTCATGAGCCTGTGCACCGAAGGTGCGCGCACTAACCGCTCGACCAGCCAGACTACATTACAATTAATCGAGCTTAAATGGACACACTGAACCAAATCGCCTGCTAAAGTAAAGAAAATATGGCTCAAATCAAGAAAAAAGACAATAAAAAACAGCCAAGAAATATTTCTCTTCATTTGAGAATTAGTCACACTGATCCAAGTGCAATGCCATTAGCAGCGCTTTAAGGAAAAGTAACTTTGAATCAAGCAAACTTTTCTTATGAAAAAGACAAGAGAATCTAAGCAAAAATAAAAAAAAGAAACTTGCATCCAACCAACATCGAACACATACCGTAGAGCCCCGATAATCCGGATTAATGGGGACCGGGCCCTATCCGGAATATCGAATTATTCGGATCTTCGAAATGCACCTATTCAGAATTGGATAGACGGTATTTATGCTAAAATTGTTCAAAAATTAAGTGTTTTTAGCGAAAATAAATAATTGTATAGTTCGCTGTGCCTTCAAATCTACGACGATTGCGATAGAGAAACATTCGTAAATATCTCGTTTTTTTTTCCAAATCAAAGAAAATTTGGGCCTTTGGCCGAATCCGAATTATCGAATTTCCGAGGACTATTGGGGCTCTACTGTAAGTCGGATCATGGCGATGAACCATCTAAAGCCAACAAACAAAATTCCAGAATTTTCCCGACACTGGAATTAAATCAGGACTGAAGGGATTATGTAAAAGTATTTCGCTCAGTTTTCTAATTGAATGGAATTGTTGGAACGGGTTTCGTTTAGTCACTAAACGCTTTGCTTTCTTCCGGCATTCATTGCAATTTGTTTTCATTACACCTTTGTTAACATTTCATGATAAACTCACTACACATAATATACAAATCGTGTAATGAAATTCCGCTTTTTAACTTCCGGATAAGGAAAAATCCATTTAAGCGAATAGTCATACTATAATATCATACAATGTTTATAAGTGGCCGGAAAAATGGAAACACTTTCCTCGCTTCGATTATAAAAGTATAATCTGCACACGCATTTGCAAACTAAAAACAAAACTGAAAAAGTGATTTTTTTATTATTAGAGAAATGAAGCAAAACAATAGAAGAAAAGTGAAAAAAAAAGTTAAAACAGATAAACAATTCCTCAAAGTATCCGCGAACATGCCAAAGTCATACGACGGTCGATTCAGACCGTTGATGAGAAATTAACTGCCCTCCCAACACTTTAAGGTGCGCGAGACAGATATTTCTACTCGTGCGTAACAGAACCGTCGAGTAGAGTAAGTGTACTCTGTTTAATTGAAAAAATATACTTTCTATACACAAAAAGTATCTTTTTCTTTCCTCTATTGTTTGAAACACTAAAAAAAAAACGTTACGAGTGTGAGCAACAACAGCAAGTCATATTACATTAGGCCGGTCGAAGAATAAAATTGTTATCTTTCATCTTTCTCCATAAACGTGGTCCCCATACGAACGGAACGACCATCATAGGAGTGATTAGATATCTTCATTCCATAGAGTCGGATGTCTGTACTCGTATCTAGCGAGTATGATTGATCGACCTAACTGACTTGACTTTTAGTTAGAATGACTGGTCACAAAGTTAATCAAAAAATCATTTTCAATCTTTAAACGTCACATCACACTTCTTGGTTTTTTCAGCTAAGATTATTTCATTTCTCACCATACAGAAGAAAGAGTGAAGTGTCCTCCCTAAAGTGAAATTGATCAAATGGGATTTATAATCAATTTACACGAGATTGATGCTTTGCGTGTATAGCGTATACATTACATTTATGGATGGAGCTAGATCTCGGCACAGATGGTTTCGATTATATCAATGACAGATGTGTTACATTGTGAATTTTGACAGACAGACCGGAACATTGAATTTAAGGGTCAAGCGCGCGTGTACATGTGATTAATGTGTAAATGTAACAACTTTATCAATTTATATTATCAGTTTGATCGTCTGTTAAATCTTTGAACAAAATGTAGTAAGATGAAGAGGATGCAAGTTTAGAGTCACGGAGTTTTTGATAATAATTGTAATGTCAAAAGGGTTCATGTAAAATGGACAAGCATACAGAATGATATTAACCCCCAATCACAAGCTATTTCTATTAAATTTACTTAAATAACAAGCAGAATAATTGACAATAAATAGCTAACGTTGTTCCTTTTTATTTTTTTCAGGTAAGCGTCGTTAGTACGAGTAAACCCTGCGAAATAAGTTATCAGTGTGGTATTAGTGAATTGTATATTTATTTTTAGGAGACTAGAAGTAACACGCTCTGTGGCTCACTTGGTTGAGTCGCACTCTACGATGCTAGTAATCTAGAGATCCGGAGATCTCGGCGTGGTCCAAAAATGTCCGTACATGTGCGGATAGGAAATCGTGCTTGCACACTCCGAAATGATATGCAATGTAACGTTGACTCGACATTGCCTATAAACGGCTGAGTTAACGCACCATGGCCCCACATGGGGCTATACGGTACTGAGACAAGTAATGTTTAAAATTACTTTCTCCGTATGATGAACTCACACGAGCTGCCTATGCCGCAATAAGGCACAGTATGCAAATTTAACCAAAGCAACGACGGTGCGTCGTTTTCATCTGAAAAGCATAAAAACGGCGTATACCCGATTCAATTGACATCGAAAACGATACTGAGGTTTATTTTAGGCGCCGTCAAAATTTGCATACCCTTCACTTTCATTCGGGCTAACAATCACGGGCAGCCCTATGACTTGTGTTTCGTTAAGTTTTGGAACCTGCTTAGAAGAGTGCAACTTCTATGGTTACCCCTTGACTGATTTTATCCATTTTTGCATATGTACTATGTGACTAGAATAAGAACGCATTCATATGAGATTTGGTGAAAATTAGTCTATGAACAAAAAACAAATCTTACAAAAATTTTATTTTTAGGGTGGGGTGTCTGTGGCAAATCATGGCTCCGCGGTTTGATCTTATCTGCTCTCAGTCTCATGTATATCTTTGATTTTCGATAGGAACACATTTATGTGTGGTTTGGTGAAGATTGGTAGATAAATAAAAAAAAAATATTCTCTGAAGAACATGTTTTTGAGGTGGGGCTTCTATGACAGCCTCATGACCCCAATATCCGATTTCGCTTGTTCTTACATTTGTTTTGTGTGTCCGAGAGGAACGCATTCATTAGGGGTTATTGTACTGATCGATTTGGAATTTGACTGCTTTTACAAAAAACAGGGATTGAAACTCACACATTCGAAGAGCTAAGTGGATAAACATGTCAGCTAACATTTCAGCGAATTCTAGAAAAATGGCGTTAAAGTGTATGTAAGAATTCGCCCTTTTCAATGTAGAAGTAACAGATCCTAGAAGTATCTTGCGCTCGTATGAAACTGCAACGGATAAGTGCAAGAAACGATTTTCGATATTGTGTGTTCGTATTGCACGTAAGAAAACGTTTTTTAATTATTCCAACAAATGCTAGTGCACCGTATAATTGTAAATTCAACAAAACAAATAAAAATCGAAAAGAAACGACTGGAAAAACATGATATAAACTATGAGTGGGAAGTTTATTGACACAATAAATTGTTTGCTCTCAACGAGTATTGTAAAAAAGGTTCAACCAAAAATGGTAAAAGCATACGCTTTACACTTATTCTACACACTTATTCTGCCCTTCTTTAAAAGAAAAACTGATTTTTTTTAAGCTGTTGAAAACCGTTTACAGTGAACCCCCGTTATTCGCGGTCCCAACATTCGCGAATTCGCTTATTCGCGATTCATATTTTGCGACACTTCTTCAACATTCACTATACTTATCCGCGATTTCGTTCTAGTTCAATTGAAAAATTATAACTAAATTTTCGTGTTCGTTTTAACCATTGCGATTTCTTTGAACGCAATAAAATTCATTTACCGCTACAGCACGTACATTTTTCTATCCTATTCAATGTAGCTTAGATTAACGGTCAGATTAACCATCATAATATTTTAATTTTACGGGAATTAGCAAGCGTTGATTTTTCAACAATATTCCATGAAATTATTGTAACTGCCCTTTATCGAAAAAAAAAACTGCACTGGGGCTCTGTCTATATGAATGAGCCGATGCGTTGTCGTTATGGGAGAGCATAACGCTCTAAACGAGACGTGTCTCCTTCAATCCGACCTAGAGTTTAGCCAATAAAAGACTGATGCATTTCTCTGTAAACGTTCTCCTATTCTAGATAAAAGTTTGTGTGGATCACCACGTCTGAGTCCCCAAAAAGGAAACAAAGGCTCTTCGGCCCATAAGATCGTCCTGAACAGTGCCCGATGTTTCCCACATGTTCATATAATCACATGATACGCCCTTCACCTCTCCTATTTGCCTTAATTCCATTCATTGATCGTCTTTCAAAACCTCGTGGTATGGACTGCGTCGATCATTTCCTCATTTGGGCAGATCTGGGACCTCGCTCATCCAGAATCTGTTCATGGAAAACGAGTGGTTGAGTGCCCTAAAAGTTTCAGATTTGTTGGTCAAACTTGGAAGGAGCATTGGCGGCGAAAGATTCGAAAACCTAACCGAAAATGATAGTCGCAGCAAGTTGTCGGATTTTTCATTGTTCCAATTGAACTGAAGGAAGAAATTGACTAAGGAAGCGAATGGAAGTTAAGCTGCTGCAAAAAGTGCAAGGAATCAAAAACCGCTCCAAAAGTTTAGTGATAGTAACGTTTTTTTTGAAAATCCTCAATTGCTTTCAGTGTTTAAGTGGCAAGCATTTTCCGCGATTTAAAAACTGTGATGTTCCCCACACTATATGTTACATTTTTTTCATATTTTATAAATATTTGGAACATATGTCCCACTATTCAAGGACACTGAACCCCAACATTCGCGAATTCAACATTCGCGACGATTTCATGGAACGCATCCCTCGCGAATGTCGGGGGTTCACTGTATTAGGTTTTTAACAGTTTTTTTTTTTCAATTTGGATTCTTCCTTATGAAGCAATAATTTTTGCCATGTGTCTGGTCAGTGGACAGTCTATTGATTCCTGTACTTTCCTTAGATAGTGTTATTCCAACTCACAATAATGTCCTTCCGTATTTTTTTTTTTGCAATTATTTTTGTGCATTATCGTGAATTTTTGGTAAAATTAATACCCATAACTTCTGATTCGGAACTATCGGAGAATCTTACATGTGAGCTCAGTAGCTTAGTTGTAACTACTTTCGAGAACCCAATTTCAACATTTCACTTCGACTTCGTGTAATGCCCCTTCTTTTTATTTCCCTTTCCAATTTTCCTTTTAGGCACTTCCGCACTCCAAAATACTTTGGAAATTAGCTTCAGTATGTGTTCGCAGAATTTGCAATTATCGTTTTAATTATTTGACCAAAAGATTTCTCGAAATTGGATTTTTTTTTAAACCAAACAATAGAGTTTGTTATAAACTTTACCAACCAGACAATTTATCGATTTCCCAAGACATTACATTCACAAACTTCAACCGTATAGTTATTGGGGAAATGTGTAAACTGTAAATCATTCGCTATCCTTTTATGGTGTGTGAAAAATTTTGACACCTATAATTTCACCTTTTTACCGTTATTTGTTGGATTGAAATCATAAATAAATGTGGTATTCATACTAGAATTATGCTTTTGTCTGAATCTGCACGAAAACGGATAAGTGAAAAATACGAATAAGTGTAATATATCTCCTTGTCGGAGACGATACGGAGACCATCTACGGGTCTCTCACGGCCCACCCCCGATCCGCGGATCACTTGTTGGGAAACAGTGAACTAAATCCGCAGATGTGTTAGTGACATCCAATTTCCAAGATCTTAACTGCATTTTTGTTGAGGTGTTGAGATCAAAAGCACGCTCAGCAGTGTACTCGTTTAACTTCTGCGTGAGATGTCACATGGGTCGTGAGTTCGAAAAACACCATCAAGTGAATTCGTTCACGGTGGGATTCGAACCCATGACCCTATGCACAGAAAGTGTGCGCACTAACCGCTACACCAACCAGGTTTTTAGTTCTAGTATGTATATTTTTCGGTAAAGTTACAGTAATAGAATCATATAATAATGTTAAGCGGAGAGTCGTCGTTAAATTAAAGTTTTTTCTCGTTTTAAATTATGGTATATATTCGTAAAAAATATTAAATTCCTCTTTTATTTATTTTTGTGTTCTTCCAAATTTTTAATAATTTCAATACATACGTACACTCCGCGACACTTGAACAGGCCACCGTAAAAAAAAACATTCGAATCCATATTTCGTCCACATAAATGCAAACAATCTACTTTTTTATTTTTTTAATGAAATTTTATTGAAGTCTAAACAATACAAATAAAAAGTATTTCCAATATCTTTAACAGAGAATTTTTCATAATTTTTTTTATTAATAACATCATAAAAAGTGTCTCAAAAAATGCGACACTTGAATGGGACACTCTTTAAAAACAATATCTTCAGCTATAAAAAAAAACAAACGAACATAATTTTTTCCACATTTTAGCCAAGTTCACGTAAATTAAATGGTTTTCAATAATGGGTTGACCCCCCCCCTTGTGTAGAATTACTTCATAAACTCTATTGGGAAGAGAGTCATAAAGTTTTTTCACATATTCGAGCGAAATAGTCGACCATGCCCTTTTAATAGCTTGAATTAGTTTTTTTTCATCGGAATATTGACTTCCTGAGGAGTACACGCTTCGAGCTAGCCATCCCCAAACATTCTCTATAATGTTGAGGTCTGGCGAATACGGTGGCCAATCTAAAAGGCTGACATTCTGGCTACCAATCCACGACTTGACAACCCTGGCATTGTGAATCGGAGCATTGTCCGGCTGGAACGTCCACTTCAGAGGTCCAAAAATGTTGCTGAAACCCGGAAAAGCCTTTTGGAGCACGCCTTTATAACACTCTGCGTTCATGGTCGACGTTAAGAAATGGAGCTCATAAGTTCCATAATAGGAAATGGCTCCCCACACCATAACACCCCCTGCCCGGCTGTGAAGACGATCCAATTGTTGCTCATCCTTCCGCAAATCGTGGAAATAATAACTGAACCCATCTGGGCCTTCCAAATTAATTTTTTTTTTTCGTCGGAAAAAACGACCAGTCTCCAGTCGCGTTTCCACGTCATGTGCTCGCGACAAAATAGCAAGCGCATTTGTTTCCGCTCAGGTATTAGCTTCGGTTTTTTTTTTTCAATTTAAGTCTCCTTATGTGAGGAGCTTTCGAAATCACCCGTTGAACAGTTCTAATGCTCGCTTGAACACCTGTTTTTATTTTAATTTTCGACGCAGGGTCGCGTGAATTCGATGCTGCTCGAAGTATAGCACGCCGATCCTTGGCCGAAGTCGCAAATTTTGAGCGCCTTTCATATTTTTCCCATAATTCAAATCATCTGCAAGGAAGTTTCTTATGACATGACCGCTTCTTCAAATTTTCAATCCGATTTGATTAATATTTAGTCCACAATCCCAATAGGCTTTTATGGATGCCTTTTCCGCTTCAGACAAACACTTTCCACGACCCATTATAGTCCTATTGTAAGCAATATATTCCGCTAGGTATACTAGATATTTTTTCCGACCACTTGCTCCGCGCACTTACAGAAAGAAACTGAAATAATAACTGATGTCCTATTCAAGTGTCGCAAAAAAAGCGAATGTTTTATGACCAAAAACAAAACAAAGTAATAAAACAAAAGAACGGTATACATACTTCTAGTATACGATTTTGCTTTCAAATAAAGGGTGTATAGAGATGTAGAAAAGGAAAAAAAATCACACACTAGACAATTGAATGTTTCGAGTAATGCGCAGTTATAATTGGGATTAAAGGGTGGCCTATTTAAGTGTCGCGGAGTGTATATGTACTTGTATTCCATATTTATTTTGGTCCTACAAGCAGTGTTACTTTCTCGGAACAAACTCGTTATTATTGATCGATTTGACTTGAGCTCGCATTCTGTAGGGCGGAACGCGACAAGGGGCAATCATATTAATTTTTGTTAACGCTAAATCGGCAATGTAATGAGCCTAGAATTACACTAACCGGGAAAGAAAGTTCATCTTATACGTGATACGCAACAGTTCCCCTTCATTATACATATTGCCAAAAATCACACACGACAGTACGAAATAATGAAAGTGACTGTTGCCTATCGGCTTGGAGAATGACAGAATTTTCACGGTAAAGCATTCGATATTTTGGCATGGGCACAAATTTTGAAGTTTTAAGTTTGCCGATTCTAGTTTTAGGCATATTTTTGCAACTAAGTTCATCCTTTTAGTTGAGCATCCGCGAAAAGGAAAATGTGTAAAAAGCAGTGGCGTAACGTAACGTACCGAACTACTACCGCCGATGTATGCCTTAAGTTAAAGTTGAGAGCTATTCTTTTTTAAATATTGACACAAATACACTCCAAACTTGCGAATTTTCGATCATATGAATTGATCAATTTGAAAATCATGTCGATGAACTTGCATTTCCATTTAACGAAATTCCATGTCAAATTGACGAATTTTAAAATAATTTTTAAGGATTTTCAAATCTTGTTGAGCAAAACCAGTTACAAATTAGCGAATTTCCATGTCAGTGTGATGAATTTGCAAATCATGACGAGTTTCCAATTCAAAATTATGAATTCTTAAATCACTTTGACGAATTTCCATTATCTTCCAATTTGAACTGACGAAATTCCAGATATAAATCATGAGATTCCCGAAAAAAATGAACGAATTTCAAAATCAAGTTTATACGAATGTCCATATCGAATTTTCAAATTTCCACTTCAAATTAATGAATTTTCAATCATTATTGACGAATATCCATTTCAAATTGATAAATTTTTCAATCAAACTGACAAATTTTCATTTTAAAGGATCCGTGACAAATTAATTTCAATTTACAATTTTAATTTGCAAATTTGAAAATCATGTGTAGAAATTACCATGTCAAATTGACGAATTTCCATGAAAATTCGCAAACTTTCATGACAAATACTTGAGTGTTTCACACATTTTGACGAATTTTCAAATCAAATTGACGCATTTTCATTTTAAACTATAGTCTGGATATATCGGTTTCCCAGACATAATTTCCTTTAGGAATGTATGTTAACTACCGGTACATGCACAATGCCGCAAAGTCTGAAAATTTAAATAGAAGTATGTAATTAAAAATCAAGTGCCCACGATTGGAAAGTTTGAGCTAGCAGGAGGCAGGCAATTAGAATGGTCATTGTTGTTTTTTGTAGTGCGGAGTTGAAATTTTTTTCTCTTGCAATGCAATGACGCTGGTAAAATCATTTCCAATGCATAACACAAATATAGATGTGAGGTCTGCTTATTAAAAATTTATGCAGAACTATAATTTCGTTTTAAAAAATATTTGTTGTTGTTGTAGTGACTCAAGAGATTTTTTTTCTCTTGCACCGAAGGGGATTGTGGCAGGTTTTGGCCGTTTTAACAACGGATAGCTCCGGGACGATTTATATCGAAGAACCGGCTGCCGTTGCCGTAGAAGCATTTTTATAGACAACACTAACATCCATGGTCACAATGGGACTCGAATCCACGCTCCTGCAACTCAGAGATAGAGTTTCATCTCTGCCTCTGAGCCACTTGCCCTTGAAGAAAGATTGAAAAATATTTAAAACAAAGTAACGATTGAGGAGCAAGGAATAGCAACTCCGGTCAGCAGACACTATTCTATAAATAAAGAATAAATAAATAACTGAGCGACAGACCAACCACGTCTAACGTTGGACTAAGGCCACAGATTCTATATGGATTGGATATAAAATAAATCGAAAATTTGGCTGTATACATAAAGGGCCCGCTTTGATTTCGAACACAAGAAATTTGAAAAAAGTGTCCCAAAATGAAGACAAGGCTTAAATTGAATAAATAATTTTCGTAAAATTCTTTTTGCGCGTGCGTTGCCCAGTAAAGGCCTGGATAGACCTTGTGCAAAAGTGAATGGGAATTTTTTTCCTCTGCAATTTTTTCAATGAAAATCCAAATTTACAGATTCCATAAACTACAGTCGGAAAATAAACTTTTTGACACAGAGTTCCTTTTATGTCCTTTCTTGTTAAATTGTAACTGCGTTTAAAAAGCTTCAAGTGCGTGATATGCCAAAAGTAATTGAACATAACATTTTCTTCCACTATGAAAACAGACGAAGCCTTGTACATAATTTATGTTCATCCATTTTAACTTCAAACACATAGATAATAAGGCGAAAAGTTTTTTCATGTGAAAATCTGGATTTTCTCAGCTCTTGAAGTTTCTAGTTTAAAAAATTCTCAAAGTTAATTTTTAATTTTGTCCAAATACATACATACGTCAACCACTGACTGACAACTAATAGGGGTAATATTTGTCATATCCTTTTTTGCGCTCTATTATTAAATGACATCATCGATCCTAGCCCAAAGCGATAAGAAAAAGCAACAAAAACCAGAACTCCATATTAAAAAATATTACTCATCATTAACCAGCAGAAATGTCTACCGCATATAGTGCACCCATTCCACACTTTTTTTTTTAACCCTCACTCATTTCCCGGACAAACCCTTCTGCAAAACATTCCTTCCAGAAGCCTTTTGTTTTTCCTACGGATAAAATCAATAGTTCAAGTTCAAGCCATAACCATACGCGTATAGTCTTTTTTTTGCAAGTTTGGTGGGTTCGTCAGATTGAGACGGAACTCGGGCGTATCGACTCCCTAGGGATATGGTTGTTTTGCATTTATCCTATACGAAAATGTAAATACAGCTGTCTGCAATTTATATATGTATAACAATGAAAAACCCACAAGGCGCACAAGGAAAGAGCTATACATACATATACAAATGCACATGCCTCCGGTGTTTCCTTCCACTTGGACGACATTCTAAAATTCTTTATAATGAGTATGAGGTATGACCATTCTTGTATGGAGTTGTAAGGGTTTGTGTTACCATTACCATGATTTCCACCATACCAACCCATCGTCTCTGATCGGGGCGATGTGCGACTTCATATAAATGTTGGACTTGGCGCAGGAAACCATAGAAATGCTCCTGAAATGCGATTGTATAGATATGAGATGTTGAGAAGGAGTTGAATACAAATTGGCCTGAAAGCGGCATACGAGTACAGATGTGTTGTACCTACACTTGGTATACATGAAAGCCAAGTACCGATGAAGAATTTTATAAGACCAATACAGATGAGTAGATAATTACATGCTTTCGCATAGTCGAGAAGGGACCAATTATTTCATTCATGGATTTATTCCTATCAATAAAAAAAAAACAGTCTTCGGTAGAGAGTCATCTGCGAAGTAGCTGTTCTCTAGAGTAGCCTTAAGGAGGATAATACTTCTGGAGGCTACATCAGAAGAGCCTTTCACGGCCCTATGTACGCATACTCTACATAAAAAAGATCGATAATAATTTGTGGTTAAATAACAGATTCAGTTCCAATCGCATTGGAAGCATCAACGAAAGATGTTCAGAATTGCCTTAAATTGAAAATATTGAAGCTTTGTTTGTACACATTTTCCTTATCTATAGCGTCATACTGCTGAATGGCAAATACATATTGAACAAAGTACGCACTAGGTTGTCACTGCGGCGAAAGTGCTCTTCTATATTGCAACGTTATCAATGTGACTTTGTTGTTAGCCGGCGATAAAGATTGCAAACTTTGTTTTGCGTTATGGATCGATAATGTTGTACTTGAAAGAATCTCGTTGCAAAAATGTTTAATAAATATATAAGTGAAAATTTTAAAATTTATTCTGCAATCTGATCATTTTCAGTAGATATCTACTTAAATTGTTGCAATCGTGTAATATGCAGTGGTGCAGCACTAGGCTAGCTGTCGGTCCCTCTTGGAAGGATGACGAGATTTAACACAAAATATTTTTCAGGTCATGAAAAAGTAACGACCATACGAAAAACAAAACTATTAATGCGTCAATCAATCCAATTGAGATTTTATTCATTTATTTCTTTTATGTTTTAGAATGGTAGAGAATAGATCACCTCCTTAAAGTCAAAATAAATGCTGAATTGATGATGAATATCTTGTAAGCTTTTGGTTTAACCCATAACTTTCAGAGACATCCATTTGATATTAAGGCAGTGGTTTCCAACTCGCAAATGCCTGCGGACCACTTAGCCTTAGCCTGATAATAAATCCTTACGGACCACTATTTTTTACGAAGAAAATGTAAGCAATGCTTACGGGAATTTCAGAGGAATTTTGGTCGCCATTCGACTGCAAGTGTCATGTACAGTGTTGCCAACTGGAAATTTAGAAAACGGCTAAATTTAGCCGGAAAACCGGCATTATTTTTTTTCAAAAACGGCTAAAAATCCGGCTAAATAAATTTCAGCCAGGAAAACGGCCAAAAAAACGGCTAAATCATACAAAACAATCACATTACGAAAAAATATATTAAAAAACTGATTTTAATAATTTTATTTCTTTCTGGAGAATTACTCGTAAGCTATGCTTTAGGCAGATTTCTTAGTTTTATTACATATATGCTCCAATCGCTGGCATTACAGTCAAAATTTACTTTGTTCTGAGTTAGATAGCTCAACTAGTCAAAGTTGTGGTATAGAGGTACAATTTCTCGGTCAAGTCCATAACCACATGACATTAGGTTCGAAATTGTTGAACACAAAATTCGTAAAAGGAACGTCCATTGCGTAACTATGGGCAAGGGCAACCGCATTTATGTATGGATATCTTACCATCATCGCACCTGAATAATTTTATATTTTGATTAAAATTTAACCATTTTATTCATTTTCGAATTTGAGCCCTCCAAATTTTATTTTATTTTCCATAGTTACGAAATTGATGTTCCCTTTTTGATGTGCCGCAACTACGAATTTGAGTCTAAAAGATACAAAATTGATGTTCCAAAATTATGAGCTTGGCCGGGAAATGGTATATACCATTTATCCAGTCATAACTTTGGAATTCGTAACTATGGACAACCAAATTTATATGTTTCCATTTATAGAAGATAGATCATTTTATATTTTAATTCAAATTCAAAAAGTTCAGTGCTCAAATATGCACTTACAGTTACGATTTAAGTTCTCGAAATATCGAATTTGATGTTCCAAACATTCGAACTTGATGTTCCAAAGTTATGAACTTGGCTGAGAAATGGTATAGATTTTGGATAAATTTGTTGACGTAGTGCAAGTAGCTTGCCCAGTAAAGTACAAAAATTAAATTTAAGAGAGCATATATGTCGGGGGCAACTTACTACTTCTTCAGCACTTAGCTTTTGTGCTGAAGAAGGAATTGCCCCCGAAAAATATACTCCCTTAAATTTAATTTTTGTATTTTACTGGGCAAGCTACTTGCACTACGTCTGACGTTTCAAAGAACCTCTTTTTGTACGGCAGCGGCATGACCGCATGGCTGCTTTCCATCAATTTTTACGTATGTTTTGTGCTATCAATAGAAACACATTTGTATGAGGTTTGGTTGAATTTTGTGGACAAATAAAAAAAATCTCTTTGAAGAACCTAATTTGGGGGTTTGTATGGCAGCCCTATGACCCCATGGTCCGAATTCATTAATTTTTGCATATGTTTCGTGACATCAATAGAAATACATTTTCATGAGGTTTGGTGTACATTGTTGCCCAAATACAAAAGTTTTCTTAGAAAAACCTAATTCGGGGGGAATACATACATTTTCATGAGGTTTGGTTGAAATTGGTGCCCATATAAAAAGTTTTTCTTAGAAGAACCTAATCTGGGGAGTTCGGTTTATATGGCAGCCACATGACCCAGTGATCCAATTTCGATGATTAAAACATACAAACAGCCTGCAACAATAAGAAGCACGTATGCCAAATTCCAGCTTGCTAGCTTGAATACCTACCGAGTAAAACGCGTCGCAACCGACAGACATCGCCCAATTGACTCGCCAAGTTATGCTGCTTCTATATCATCATCATTCATCGAGGGATTTAAGCTTGAGTTGAAGTAATGCAGTGGTATACTTTCTTCTTCCCTTAATGCGTTACTTACTTTCACTCTATGAGCGAAGGGTGTAAAAAAATCATAAAATAATTTTAGCCGGCAAAACGGCCAAAGAAAATCAATTCCGGCTAAAAATCCGGCCGGCCGGAATTACAAATTTCTTCCGGCTAAACAGCACGCTTTCCGGCTAAATTTGGCCGGAAAACGGCTAAATTGGCAACACTGGTCATGTAAGTTAGAACCTATATTCTATGGGCACTCTTAAACTTTTGATTATGTTCAGCCGAGCCGAGATTATCTTGCCTGATTGTGTTTTTCTCCAATTTTATTTTCCTAAGTCATTTTTATATTTTCTCGCGAAAGATTCCGGTGATCCGTTATATCATCCATGCTTTATTAAAAGGCCTATTTCGGCAGAGCAAATTGCCCTATAAGAACTAAAATTTTATTTAAAATTGTGTTTAAAGGGAGAGATATTGACAAAAGTAGGCGCAACTGAATTGCAATCGTAATGTTTCTCATGGCAAATTTTCCAGATGTTTCATAAGCTCTTGGAGGTGGTGGTGATTAGAGGGGTCCGGGTCAGTTTCTCATCAATTGTTATTGTGCCATTGAGGGTCATATTAGGCATGAGAGGGCGGAGTGGAACGTATGAGAGAAAGTGATCTGCCTTGAAAATGTTCGCTTGTTCAATTTTGATTTAAATCTTTTTTTTTCCATCGGAGGTGGAAATCATTCAGGATAAGGGGGCGGGTACACGGTTAAAAAAATGGTATAAACTTTATAAATTTTGGTATACATATAGTTCCATAGACTTTCCTGTATAAAAATTATACCAAGCTTCTTTATTAATCGAAGTTATCAGTTGAAGCTATACAGTTCATGCTAATCGCGTATAAAATATTTTTATAAGCTAACAATATAAAAATAATCCGAATAAGGTGTAAATAGTATTTATCCAGATATATGATAAAAACTATACCATTTTTTTATTCAAAATTTAAAAAAAACGACATTCATTTACATCTGAAGGATAATGTATGCCCGCAGAAAACCCCTTCTGGGACATTCTGTTGCAGGCACTATACTCGTATATTTCCTATCCGCACATACAGAAATTTTGGTAGATTACGCTTTCAGGTCCCCAAGGGAAATTTTTGATGTTTCCGATATTTTCCGCCATAAAGCGGACACATAGCTTTATGGCGGACGGATATTTTTTTTTTAACAACTCAACTTTTTCATTATAAGTGTATGCGAATACCGCAAAACATCCTAATCAGAAACAAGAAGTGAATGCATCGTAACCAACATGCAATCCATCTATCGTGAACACTGTACACACAAACAGTGTGTCTTTGTTTAAACGCTCAGTAAGGCACAATTTCCAAATGTGGTCTCGCCCTGAAATAGTTTCAACCTTTCCTCACTGTTTACGTCGAAATTCGAAGAGGTGCGGTAGGTGTGCTAGGATTTCGTCGCGCATCTTTTCTTTTCATGCACCGTCAAGATACAACGGACGGCCGAATTATGTCCGATTATAGTCTAAGAAGAATACGATATTCGGTCGGCAAAAATCAAATATTTTTGCATTTTTGCAGGATGGTTGGGGATGGCACCCTGATTATGGAAAAAAAAGTCCTCACCGATTTTAGGTACGCAGCCTTAGAAAAATAGGGGAAAGGGGGGAAAGCAGAGTTTTTAGCGATTATTTCAAATACGGCATAAAATACAGACAAATGGTCTTAAAACGTAAAAGTTTCCTTTGCAAGGATAGATATCTAATATCCGTACATTAGCATTCGATTGGAAAATTCGGCGCTATACTATTTCAGCTCCAATTTTAGGGGAAATATGGACGTGCGTTTTGCCAAAATCAAATGGAGGGATAATGCGGGCCCTTGATCGGAGCGACTCGGTTGCGGACCTCCAATGAGTGAGGAGTTTTTCCCATAATCAGGGAACCATCCCCAACCATCCTACAAAAATCCATAGATATTTGATTTTTGCCTCTCGATGGTAATATTTTGGGTTATCTTTCATCGGCTATAATCGTTCTTTCTCGCTCAGTGTTCAGAGAATATGGAGAAAAGGGAACAGCGGGCCCACTGCCATCTCGTCGGGTACTTTTCCAAGTCGTGGCCACTCGGCCAGATTCCCGCGCGGTACCGCTGATTGGTCTATGCGGTAGGTTGTGAGTACGATACGAATGCATATTATGCAAAAAAAAAACGCAAGGAGAAGAGTTACATTCTGGTCAGTGCAGGAGTAATGAATGGAAACCATAAACTAAACCATTCAATTAGCTTAATTTTTGCTACTGAAATGATTATTTTTTGAGTACTCAAAAATTCAAAACATCGATGTTTTTGGTTCGATGTTTTCTTACCATCGATGGTTTCGTCTCGATGTTTTTTCGATGGTAACCATCGATGTTTTTCTTTCGATGCTCATCTCTACTAGAATGCACTCTCAACCAGGTGCGCCACAGCGACGCACGAAGTCCACCTTTCCAAATGCGAATGCAATGATTTTTTTAGAAAGTACACTATAGGATAAAGTTTACCTCACTTTGGTATAATTTTTTTCTATCAGTTCAATATTATTAAACAAATTCTCGATTGGTATGCAAGTTGTAATTTATAGTATAAAATCAATAACACGTTCTGATAAAAGATTCATATAAATGCTGCATAATATTCATTAGTATTTTTGGATTAATTTTGTAACAGCTTCGTATAATTTTTATACAAACATCTCGAATCAGTGGCGGATTTACCAGTAGGCTGAGTAGGCTTGAGCCTAGGGCGGCAGATTTCAGGGGCGGCAAAATCCGCGAAAATATGTTTTAGGTTGTTCACACTGCCGTGGAGGACCTTAGGATGTGGCACTTATCATCGGTTTGGGAATAGGCGAAGCGTATTTTGACCCTCAGTTAGATATCAACATGAAAAGGCATTTGTCGCCAGCGTCTAAGAGCGTCAAACACTGAGGGTAAATATTGGTCTTCAATATTAAGCTTAAATTCGAAACCAAGATCCATCCTGTTCTTTTTTATGACTTGCTATGCTCAACCTTTGAACAACATTTGCTGCTTCGGCTTTTCGTCAGTTCGACATATTAAGGGCGCCACAAACCTGACGATTTCTCGGCCGACTGATTGGGCAATCGATTGCAAATAATCGATCTGCCGTGTGTACAGCACATACATTAGGCAATTTATCGGGCAATCTGAAATGAGACAGTCTCACGGTCTACAAGACACAACACAAAATAGCGAAAATTATATCATTTTTGGCGATGGAAGATTGCTACTTTGATGAAGAAAGACCGCCACAACCATACAGCATGAAGACCACAGATTTATGTAAAAAAAATCACCAGCTGAGAACACATGAATGTCATGACAGCTTGTACGGAAAATTGCATCGGCAATACGTTCCACATGTCAAATAAAAAAAAATTAATCCGATGATCCCATACACCTTCCGATTTATCTCGCAATCAAAAAATCTGCCCGATCGATCGGGTCTGTGGCTCCACTTAGAAATTGCAAAATTTGATGTTAGAAACGCAGAAATGGAATACACTAAAAAAAATTAATCTGATAAGCATAGATCAACTTTGATCCACAAAATTAATTAACTCATCTTGCAATTAAGACGTTCAAGTTTCAGAGAAGTTGCATGAAAAGGGCATCGCCATCAATTCAGCTGAATGTCTCAGGGAAGGAGAATACACTTTTTTAGATTAATTTCTAAATTTCTTTTAAATTGATATATCTGTATCTTGGATGCGACTTTCATATTTGAAGCATTGGCAACACTGTAGCTGCCAACTATATAGCCATGCCTAGAGAATACAGACTGAATAGTCAATTATTGATGATTTAGCTTGGATACTACAATATTTGAAAACGGAAAACTGAAAATGAACTCATATTTTGGAGTTCTGCCATTCCTATTGATGGTGGTTTTGCTCAACCAAATTTCACCATCGATTTTGCCAATTGTCCACAACCAATGCAGGACACACAATCGCCACATAATATAGAGACAAATCAAGTTTCTTTTCAATTTTTTATTATAAAATTTTCCTTTCCACCAGTCGCTGTTCCAGTTCATATTCCCTTGTGAAGTCTTCTGAGCCTTGCGCTCGCCAAGAAAATGTTGACCAAAAACCAAAAAATATGTTTTTTTTTCGTCGTTAGTTCAGCCATCACTATGGCTTCAGTGATACCCCGAGAAACATAATTACCTACCATTACTGGAGCGACCCCAATCCGCAAGTGCTCTACCAAGGATAATAAATGATATCCTAAAATGAAAGCTGACTGATGCCGTTTATGTAAGAAGCGCGAGCTTGGGTATCAATTTAAATCAGCAATATCAAGTGATTTTTTTTTCGGCTCAAATATTCTTAGCGGTGTTCATCAAATAGATTTCTTCTTCTTCTCAGTACCGTACCACCATGGCCCCATGGTGCGTTAACTCAGCCGTTTATAAGCAATTTCGAGTCAACGTTACATTGCATATCATTTCGGAGTGTATATAATGTTGTTGTTTTGCACCACGCCGAGATTCGATCTCCGGACCTCAAGATTACTAGCAAAAACCAAGTGAGCCACAGAGATTTGGTTAGAGCTTTTCTTTTTAATCCAAGAATTTAAAATGTTTGGCCGATGTATTGCAACAACGGATTTCCTCCGGGGGATTTTGAAATAATTTTGATTCAAAATGGTGGCCTATAAGCAAACCATAATTCATAAACGGCATCAATATTTGAGCCTTAGGAAAGTTTAGGATTCACCACTTTAAACCGATTCTCCAAGCAGAAAATTTATTGCATAAGCTTTACGCTCTTCATTATTTTTTTTATTTACACTCTGTGATGAATATTGAAGAATGCTCCGGACCCACGAAGCAGAAAGCTTGAAGATCATACGTATTTAAGTATAAAGTATGAATTGAAAATATGTAATTGGTAAATAAAGCGTATTTTTTTCCCGACAATAAGTAGGGTTTCAGTAGAGGCGGCAATATGTGGAAAGCCTACTGGCGGCAAATTGGTAAATCCGCCACTGTCTCGAATTCAATATTTTAATACAAACCTCGGATAAACTTAATAAAAATTCATATAAACAAAATTTATACATCGCTTTTGTATACAATTCATACTAAAAAATGTATACCACCAGTTGGTATAAAAAATACACCAGAATTTTTAACCGTGTAGGAATTTACTGAAATATGCGAAGATATTGATAAAACCTGGGGAAAATGAACTACCTTCACATTATTTCCGGACAATTTTTCAAATGTTTCATGAGCGATTCGAGGCGCTGGTCATTGAAGGAGGAAGGGGATGGAGGGTTTTGGTGGAGATAATTTACTGAAGTACGCTCATTCGATCACCAGATATATCTACATAAATTAAGAAAATAAACTGCCTTCACAATTTTTCTCCTAGTCAATGTTACAGATGTTTCAAAAGGTATTGTGCTGTTGAGCGTGGAAATCACACTGATGAGGGCAGACATACATCAGGCAAAAGACGGAATTCACTAAAATCCGCTTTTCTGTTCAAAAGTATCGTAAAATGCTGTCTCCATAAATGAAGTTCGGAGTGGAAACCAATCTCGTTCAATTTACTAAAAAGCGCTAATTTGTTCAAAATATGTTGGCAAAAGCATTGGAAAAAGATGCGTCTTCATAATTTTGATAATCGCGATTTTTTTTTTTTCGTGTTTCAACATAATTTTGTTGATTGTGAATTTTCCGAGGTTTTCTGTCCTTATTCTGCTATTCGGGGTGGAGACAAATTCGTAGGGGAAAATCCGCTAACACCTTCAAGAAATGTAGAAAATAATGTGGAAAAGAACTCATTGTGAATTGCAAGGCAGGGCAATTAAAAAAAAAAAATCATAAAATTATATTAACCCTTTAACGACCACAGTTACTACAATAATATAAGGGAATTAATAAAAAAATGCGAAAAAGGAAAAAAATTACTTTTATCAAAATTTTCTTCCCAGCTGTCTTCAAAATTTTGCTCATCCGTTCAAGTGATTTTGCTTGTTTCAGTAGAAATTTACCGAAATCTACTAAATCATTCCAAAAGTGTTGGCCAAAGGATCAGGAAAGCAGCTGCTTTGAATATTTTTCCCAATGCGATTTTTATTATTCTGTTATTTGGAGTAGGGACCGATTCGACGTAACAAATTTACCGGAATCCACTTATCAGGGGATAAATGTAAAAATATGTGAAAACGAGACCGAGGCTAATTTCGGGCGCGGCTGAAATTTGGATACCCTTTCCTCCCCTCGCGCTAAAAGTCTTTTCGGGCGTACCTACGACTTGTATTTAATCCTCCTCCGCCATACTTTTCCTTCTGTCTTCACAAAAGTTCCGTTGCGTCGGCAAAACAATATTTGTGCCGGGTTTGGTTGGAATAAGTGGGCAAATAATAATAAATATTTACTTAGAAAATTTTATTGGGGGATGCGGGAGCATGGCCCCATAGTACGATTCCATTTATTTTGACCTTTTCATTTTCTTTGATAAAGACATTAATTAATTCAAGGTTTTGTGAAATTGGTGTACAAAATCTTTCTTAGAAGAACCAAAATGGGGGGTTGGGTTTGTATGGCAGCCCTATGAACCCATGGTCAGACTTGATCCATTCATACATATGTGTTGTGTCATTAATAGAAATACATTTGTGTGAAATTAGGTTGGAATGGGTGCACAAATAAAAAAGTTTTTCTTAGAGAACCTAATTTTGGTGGATGGGTTTGTATGGCAGCCCCATGACCCCATTGTCCGATTTGATCCATTCTTACATATGTTTTGTGCATTTGTACATTTGTGTGAAATTAGGTTGGAATGGGTGCACAAATAAAAAAGTTTTTCTTGGAGAACCTAATTTTGGGGGATGGGTTTGTATGGCAGCCCCATGACCCCATTGTCCGATTTGATCCATTCTTACATATGTTTTTTGTTATCAATAGAAACACATTTGTGTGAAATTTGGTTGAAATTGGTGCTCAAATAAAAAAAAAATTCCTAGAAGAGCCTAATTTGGGGGATTAGGTTTGTATGGCAGCCCCATGACCGCATTATCCAATTTGATCCATTCTTACATATGTTTTGTGTTATCAATAGAAACGCATTTGTGCGAAATTTGGCTGAAATTGGTACACAAATAAAAAAGTTTCTCTTAGAAGAACCTAATTTGGGGAGTTGGGTTTGTATGGCAGCCCCATGACCCCATTGTCCGATTTTACCGATTCAAACGTACAAACTGCCTGCAGCAAAAAGAAGCATTTGTGCAAAATTTCAGCTTCATAACTCTTAAATTGGCCGAGTAAAACGCGTCGCAACAGACAGACAGACGGACAGACTGACATCGCCCAATCGACTCCCCAAGTCATGCTGATCATATATGTACATATACTTTTTATATGGTCGGAGAAGCTTCCTTCAATGCGTTACAATTTTCATGACAGTATTTATAATTTTGTTCATTGTGAATTTTCTGCATGTTTTGGTACTAATTATGCTTTTCGGGGAAGATTCCAATCCGTTGATGCAAATTTGCTCAAATCCGTTCAGGAGATATAGACGTATTTGAAAAAGAACTGCTTACATAATTTTGATTATTGTGAATTTTTCGCATGTTTTAATATTTGTTTTGGGCGCCAAGGTCAATTCGATGGAATCAATTTACTGAAATCCGGCAAATCGTTCAAGACATACAGAAAGAAATATGCGAAAGGGAACTGTTCTTTTAATTTTGATCATTGTGAATTTGTTTGCGTATTTCAGTAGTTACTCTGCTATTAATGGAACTAGACCCATTCGGCGGGAAAATCTTTCAATAATCCGTTAGACGTTCAAAAAATATAGGCAAAAGAATGGTAAAAAATAGTCGTTGTGAATTGTGAATTTTCACCATATTTCAATGGTTATACTGCTATTCCGGCCAGAACCTTGTGTAGACCAATCCGGTGGGGTAAACTTACTGAAATCTGGTATTTCGGTCGAGAAATACAGAAAAATAACTGTCTTAGATTGTGTTCATTGTGAATTATTCATATTTTCAATAGTTGTTTTGTTACTTGTGGTAGAGAAAAATCCTGTGGAGAAAATTTTCTGAAATCCGCTGTTATGTTCAAGAAATACACGCAGAAATAGTCGGAAAATAACCCATTGCGAATTTTTCGCATGTTGCAATAGTTATTCTGCTATTCCAGCCAGACCTTGATCCGACAAACCTAAAAATCGGAAAAATTAACTCTGGTTTGCTGCACTTAAGGCATTAAAACTGTTAGAAATAATGGAGTTAGAATAAAATGATGTAAGATATGATCGAGAGATAATGCGCCAATTTTTTTTTTAAGAATCGTGGTAGAAGTTGGAGAAAATTAAGATCGAAAAAAATTGTTTTGGGTAAAAAAAAACAAAAAATTGACTTTGATGCTCTGCAAAAAGCAAACCACTTACATATACGATTTTAGTTCGGTTAGTTGTATTTTTTTTTTTTTGTAAATTTGTTGGCTGTGAAAGCCATATTATTTCGCTATTCTAGCTAGTATAGTTTTGGAGATATTGGGGTTCATTTCCTGCAAGAAAATTTTTTTTTTATCAAAAATCTTCAAACGACTGTGGCAGGTAAAGGGTTAAGAATTAATTTTTTTTTTCAATTAAATTTTTTATTGCAAATTCATCTTATATCTAATCCCATTCGTGAAGTTGACGGAAGATCCCCGAATGAGGCATTATTCCTCTGATAAGGCGACATGCATGTCCGAAAACGCTTGATGAGATGCACTAACTATTTTTAGCGTGAATCAAATCTATGGATACTTTGTGAAATATTTACCTGCATACTTCCCAGCGTTCAAGGTTCTGTTATATGGAGATTGCCATACTCTTTTTATGTCCTCCAGTTTTTCATGTGTTTCGACACAACGTGCACCGGTAGATTGAAAGAACCATTAAAAATCACAGACATACATTATTATCATCATCATCATCTTTCCTCAGCTATTCTAAAAACATCTTTCATCTGCACACTCAAAGAACAATGGTCCATCGGTCCGTAACAATAAAAATGACAAAGTGGTTCTTAAGCACTAATGATAATGGTGAATGTGTGGTGAAAATACGGATGCAGCCATTTTTTGTTTGCAAATGGCACAACATACACATTCTAGAACAGAAACAAAAAACATTTATACATTTCGCCACCTTCATTGTTCTGCTGATGAAAGAAATGGAGCAAGATGAAGCGTAAAGTTTTTGTTTTGTGGTTTTAAAAAGCATAGAACTGTATAAATGTAAAATGTGTATCATCTGGATGATGGTGATGAATCTTGTCGCCAGCAGTTATTACCAGTTATATAATAATATATGTACACCCCCTGGTTGACTAACCCGCTACTTCTATTTTACTTCTTGTTGTAATTATACCCGCGCCATGCCCTCGAGCATCAAAACATCAATCGTAATAATCATCATCATTAGATACTCGTATTATTATCATTGGCTTTATAATCACTTTTCTCGCATACATTGGCGAGAGCTGAAGTTGCGGCTGTTAGTGAGAAGAGTACCATACGTTCTCGTCCATATATATTTTCAGCGATATTTGCGCGAAATGAACGAGATTCTAGCGGTATTTCTGCGATTAGACAATAATTTCTTGAAGCATGTCAGTAGAGTCGGCTGCGGCTTCATCGCCACTGTGTAGAGTACAGTGTTGTGTTCCATAAGCTGGATGGCGAAACCAGACGATTGCTGTCGTAGATAAATTGTAGTATCCAGTATCTTGCTATCTATGCTATCCAGTATTCTGAGTATCAGTTTTTACGGCCTACCTCTGAGACCAGTGCTGTTTGTTTGCGTACATACATGCAACAGGTTGAACAACCTGAAAACGCCAACAGTTAAACGCGTAGCCATAAGAAGCAGAAGATACTGGTTGGTTGGTAATAGATGTTGCTTCCTTTTCAATTGAATTGCATGATGGTATGCGCACTATTTGATGAAAGATGACGGAGAATAGTTCTGGGGAAAAAAATGTGTATAATGACATGTTGATCCTATACGCCTATTGTTGATTCAAAGATCATGGACAATCATAATTGGCTGGGTAAAAAATATGGATGAACGATAAATAAATTATATTTATTACGTCTATTAAGTAAAATTTACTGTTGTTCTGATGAGATGCGAAAGCTAGCCGATTCTTTGAAACTCTTCTTTGGGCACATGAATTTACTGTATCTAATTGTTAACACGACTCTGAAACATAATGTGCTATTAAAAGAGATAACAAATTAAGTCTGGCACGAAATCCAGCCATCCAAAATCCACTAATATAAATTCATTTTTTTAAAATCTATCCAGTTAATTTAAAAAGTGGCAGTCACCGTCCGTGCACATTCAAAATGTTCTTCAAGATCAAAATATGCCGCACAACAATTTCGAGGATCTCGACGCGTCACGTCCTTTCCGGACGAAAGCTATTAGAATAGTGAATTTGGCTCTTTTGACAAAAAAGTTTGCCGACCATTTAATGTGATGCAAGTTTTAAGATATCTCTGAAACCAAGATGCCACATTGTGGGTGACTCTATGTTGCTGCTTCGGTTAAAAGCTCTGCTGCCTTGGGTCACACTTCAACGAGATAATATAAATTTTATAAGGTATGTACCCAGGGGGAAATTGATGCATCAAAGATTAATCATCGATTGCTGCTTTGGAAGGAGGTGATGCATGCTCTTTCCATTCCGCCTCATTTCTTTTTAACATTGCGTGTCCTTATGTGGAAGCAATAGAAGCTTTTCCGTAAAAGCTTCCACTGCTTCCTCCTAGATTACCAAGAAGCGATGTCGCAGACATGACATTGAATGCTGCTAGAATGAATCAAAATGATGGCTTCTGGACCAATCGCTAAAAAGCGCTCTAGCAGATATCAAAATGAATACATCTAGAATGTATCAAATTGATCGCTTCTGGATCAATTACCAGGCAGTGTTCTAGCAAACATCACATCAAATGCATCGAGAATGGCTGAAATTTAAATATTTAGAAGAGTTCCTATTTCGAATATAATATAAATAATAAATAATGAAATATACCACTAAGTCACGATGCACGGCCACGCCGAGATTCGATCTCCGGACCTCTAGCATAGTAGACTGCAACTCAACCAAGTGCGCCACAGAGCATGTTGCGCTAATTGCGTCGTTGTGAACATTTGTTTCTATCTAGCTGTTTAAGCGACGAGAAAAAGCACACGAGAAATTGCCAAAGTAATTTCGTGATTGGAGCTTGCACATTGCTTCCTCCTACCTTCTTAGGGGAGCAATAAAGAAGCAAAACATGGCACTGCTTCCTTCACGCTTCTCAGGCGAGCAACAAGGAAGCACACACGGAGCTTTTCCCTTGACTGCTCCTTTACTGCTTCCTTTGATTCATTCTGGAAGGTGTACCTTGGCAGCGCTACTTTCGTTTCCCCCTGGGTAGTTTCAACTAAGTAAGAGCCATGAAAAGGAAGAATGCAAAATCAAACCGTTTTTGCAATCTCCGCAATTCACTGTTAACATGGGCCCAGGAGCCCATAACATGAAAATTAGATTTGTTGTAAAGTCGGCAAAATTGTGAAACTAAGGATGAACTGTGAGAATAGAATAATTTTGATAAATTTGTATACGCTAGAAGATAGCATTGTTTATTGCTGGAACTCTGTGCACTCGTCTAAAATGCACAAAATAGTCGTGACTTTGATAATGACATTAGACACTATAACTAATACACATTTCCACTTAACTGTTTTAAATTAAGCATGAACTTAGGCGACATTGAATAAGGGGCGATTCAGACTACCGACAAGATTTATTAAATCCTAGATTTAGTTGACAATTGTACCATATTGTACTGCAATTTGAATAATGCAAGTACTCGTACATTCTACGATGCATTTTGAATTTAATGACACACGATTTAATCTAGTAGGCGGGTGTTGACTCGATTAATTTAGTGGTTTTAGTAAATCCTGTCCATAGTGTGAATCGCCTCTAAGATTCATTAGGCCAGAACCGATTCTTAATGTCTTATTATTGCGCGGAATATAGTGCTTCGACGCACGCTTTATGCCAAGTCAGTATGTATGCGAATGTACAATACTAGTGGTAATTGAATTATTGCAAGAATATATGAACACCCACCATATAAATTAGTTTTTATAATTAGTTGTAGTTTTCCTGACACTGATGTCGTGGTAAAAGTAATCAGTTTCAAACTTCTCGATGACACTGAATACGAACAATCTAATGCACTGATTCCCAAACTGTGGAGTGCGCTCTCCCTAGGGAGTGATAACGTCTTTGAAAGGGTGGCCCGACCACAACAAAAAGTTGCAAATGTTACAAAATATGTACGAAACTTTACAAATATCTACGCCGGTGGTTTTGGGATTAGAATTATGTCACAGCGATCCCGGCTTATCCTTGTACGACGTTTGGAGGGATAGAGTACGTAATAGTACTCCACCTGAAATTGAACTTACATTCGAAACATTTAACGAGCCTCGGATACCTCGCGCTGATTCAACGGCAACGGCTTTTGGCTATAATCAACGGACAGCGATAGTATTACTAGTTCGTTTTATTGAAATGAAATTCGCGAACTCCCCAATATATTATTGATAATAATATTAATATATTTATTTGAGAATAATATGGACAACGATATTCTTTTTGCCGATGATATAGTCCTCAGTAGCCCAAACATCGTTGCCTTGCAAGCTGCACTTACAAAATGGTGTGACATTCTGGAGGAGCATGGACTGAGGGTAAGTATAACAAAGACTGAGTTCTTATGCTGCCCATTCTCAGACCCAGATGCACCGATACCAGATATGTACGTCAAAGGAGAGCAGCTTAAGTCTTGTACCAAGTTCAAGTACCTTGGCTCGGTGGTGAACAGCGGAGCTACATGCGATGATGACATCAAACACCGCACAAAGGTTGGGTGGATGACGTGGCGAGAAAACTCAGGAGTTTTCTGCGATAAGAAAATGCCACTGAAGCTAAAGGGCAAGTTGTACAAAGCGGTTGTACGTCCCGCACTCATGTATGGATCAGAATGCTGGACCATGTATGAAGGTTACGCGAAAGAAATGACAGCGACTGAAATGAAAATGTTACGCATGTCAGTTGGTGTAACCAAAAGGGACCACATCAAGAGTAGCTACATCCGAGGCAGCTTGTCCATAGACCAACCAATCACCGAAAAGCTCGAAGACCGACAAATGGATTGGTATTGCCATGTTCAAAGGCGTCCGCCTGAGAACCCCGCAAAGAAAGCGATATCAATGGAAGTTCCAGTTGATGGACCCAAGGCCAGAGGCAGACCGAAGAATACCTGGATATGTCAAATGAAAAAGCAACAACAACGCATTGGTCTCGGCGATGACACGATCCAAGATAGAGCTGCCTGTAGAAATATGCTGAGAAATTATCGCCAAAACGGGCGATGTGCCTACACCGCAGGTCGAGCAACGCGAAACCGTGGAGCGGTATAAAGAACGAGGCAAGGAAGAAGAAGAAATGGACAACGATAGGTTTTTGGAACGTCCGGATGACGTGGAGTGAGTGTAGTAAGCGAGGCTCACTGAGGTAGAGCGGAAAATGACCGCATACAACATCGCTTTACTGGGACTGAGCGAAACACGATGGAGCGAGTCGGGGTGACTTTATCACCAAACTCTCGCACAGTACTGCTCCTCTCTTAAAATGAAGACGATAATACTGCTCCGCAGGCAGAAGTCGGAATCATGTTTGCTAGGCATGTACGCCAATCCCTAATCGACTGGACATCTATTTCCTACTGTATTATCACAGCCAGATTCAAATCTACAATAGGCAACTTTATAATTTTTCTGTGCTATGCACCGACTAAACTCGCAGATCAATCTGCAAAGGTCCTACAATGGAAGATAGATTCAATTTTGTAAAGGAGTCTGCCATTTCGTGTGGCGAAACGATTATAGGACGATTGGATAAAGGTAGTAGATTTTTCATCGGTGACACTACCAGGGGTGTCAAACTCAAAACCTGCCCCGGGCCAAATAAGACTCTCCTCAGGTTTAGGTGGGCCGCAGGAGGAAAATTTCAAAAACTTTTATATAATCGTATTACGAAAGTTGATTACAGAATATTACTTTTAAATATGACAGAAAGTCTGGATCACTGTAGCGCAGTGGTGATCCAGTTGCGAGATCTGCTGATCCTGCTCCTCCCCCCCATGCCAAGGAATGCTTTAATTTTGGACATAAGTTTCATCCAGGAATCCATTGCCGCAATTTAAATTGTTTGAACATTTGTTTGTTAGTGCAGCCCATATTTTGGAACTACTGAATTTTAGGAAGTCTTATTTAAATTTCATGATTTGCGCATCCTGAATCTCGTCATGAGCAAAATTTATACATATTGATATTACTGGAGCGACCAAAATCCGTTAATTTTATTTTTAAAAAAATATTTAAAGACTATAAATGTCTTTTTTTAAATAAAATTTACGAATTTTGGTCGCTCCAGTAATATCAATATCAATTTTGCTCATGACGAAATTCAGAGATTTTTTATTTTTGTCTCGACCTAAAATATTCTCAGCGGTGTTCATCAAATGAATTTTATAACAGCGAATTAATCGACGAAAATAAAATTTTTGCCATTTTGCAAAGCTTTGTAACAACCGATTACTTCCTGGTGTACATATTTCGAAAGAAGTTCGGAAGAAAACCATAATTAATTATGGCAAGCAAGCCCTAATTTATTAATGGTATCAATATTAGAATTGTGCCCGCGCCGCCCTTCCCTAGCCGCCACGCCTCCCTAGGGGGCGCGCCCCCGTTTGGGAATCACTGTTAGCGGCTTTGGGATTATCCGTGAGAACTTCCTACTTTGGAAAATGTACTTTAAGAACATTAAACAATTAAGACAAGAAAGCGAAAACGTGAAAATGTGATTAAGCTTTAAGTTACCACTTTTTGTGAATAACATAATTTGCGTCAAATTTGGGACAGATGATAAAAAATGTTTAGCACCAGTCATCCAGGTCACCCAAAATAACAAAATACATAGTCAGATTAAATTAATTTAAGCAGAATGGTGGCTAAAAGAGACAATAATTTGTTTGTGATATGGTACAAACTCATGCACCAATACAGCTTGATAAGTATAGGTCTAAAAATCAGGCACTTGTTCTGTGATTATTATGTTGTTATTTCACATCCAGGTGATTTAGTTAAAAATTCCAAGATTTCTGTAGTTTTTAGAGCTTTGCCATTTTTCCAAATAAATCTCAATTCATGTTCGGTAAAGCCAACCAATTTTTTATTAACTGCATTTCGGGACAGAACAGTTTCATGAAGAGACTTAGTATTATCCTGTACGAAAAAGATGAGCTGTCTTATAAAATCGAATAACCGACCTCAAATTGTTGGTAGTATTTGGAGAAAAAATCCTAAAATAATCTTGCTTAAGCCACTGACGAGTTTTAATAATTTTCGTAGACTTGAGTTCAACGGCTTAATTTGTTCAGCTTACCAATTTCATCATTTTTGTATTGATACACATTGTGTTGCTTCGACATGGCCGCGGGCCGCACAGAACTGCAAGGCGGGCCGCATGTGGCCCGCGGGCCGCGAGTTTGACACGTCTGCACTACATGGTCTTTTATCTCAGCACGCAACAGAGTTAACAGCCAAAAATCAAGTCCGGTGTGAATACCTTTGACTCCAAAAAGGCGTGTAGGGAAGTGCGAGGCGTAATAAGCGCACTTACCTCAACGCTTTAGCGAAGGAGGCAGATTATGCGTCTTGCCGTGGTGGCAGTGGTACCCTGCTAATTAAGCCACTAATTAACCTTGTTGGTGTATTTTTTATCCTTTCTGACATTTAATTTGATTGATATCTTTAAATCATGTTGGGTCATAGAAAAGAGATTTACCCATATTTCGTAGTTTGCTAACGTCGAAATTTGTGTTGTCTTTTTAGAGATGCTTGTTCTATTTTTGTCCCCGAGAATAGGGCATAAGGTACATAAAATCGAAATTAATCAAATAATTAGAGCAAGCTTAGCAGCCATGCCATCTTTATTAAAAACTCATAAATAAATATAATACTAATTATTATCTTTACTAAACATTTTATCTTTTTTTTTTCAGCCAAATGAATCTGGTTTTGTACTACTCGGTGATCTATCACTGGAAACCTCAACAGATACCGACGACGACTGGACAATGGGACCACCGTCACCATGTGATGTTGAATTCGAAAATGCCAATGTTATAATTGATGGAAAATCTAGTATAAGATGTAGATCGAGAGATGTTAGTGTAAGTACAACATTATTCTTTATTCCATTTACAATTCCTTTTAATTTATATTTATTGTTATAAATACTTACGGCTGTACAACAACTTTACTAATGTGAGGAGCCGATAGACAGATGGTTGATCTGAAAATGAGCATTTGATAACGAAAAAACCAAAAACCAAACCAAAACAATGGAAAAAAAGGAAGCTTTCTTAGCGAATTAAGTGCCTGGCCATAGATCACCTCATCTTCCTCCTCTTCCGAAAAGCCATCTACGCCCCTGCTCTGTAACAAGAACATGTAACCTTGTTTTTATACCATTAGTCTACTTTGGTTATTAGACTCAAATTAATTGTTTGAATAGATATTTACTTGACATTTTTGTCATTTTTTCTGTTTTCATATATATGTATGTACATTATGTAGGTTTCTTTTTGAATTATCTATCGGTTAACGAATACAAAATATTCTCGCGCGTAAATTGGTTGTATAGTGATGTTAACGAAAATACGAAAAATATAGTGTTGTAGTTGTTGAGCATAGACGGTAAAAAGTGTATTCCATCCTCTTCTTAGAAGAAACTACATATGTATGTATGTACATACATATGTATGTATGCATGTATGTAATGTATACTTATTGTGTATATGTAAATCAATGTTCAGACTCCCAGAACTTGTCTAGAGATGATCCTATCAAGCATAAGTAGTACATCGTCTAGCCGTAGGAGGGGAAATGGAAAATCCCATATGACAAAAAAGGTATCTTTCAAGAAATCAAAAAAGGTAATTATAATGGTTGTTGTTTTTCGCTGCAAAAATAAATTGAGGTAAATCTAATTCATTCATAAAAGTCGAATTCATGGATTACAGTGTGTGTTACTAGAAACGATTGACGCGATGATCGCTAAGCGTTTAAAGGTACGTGTTCGTAGAGACGACTCACGTGAGGATCGCTCAGCGATCGTAGTTTTGCATCCAATTCCGAGCCGTATTTGAATATTTTTTGAATGGTGGTACTTTCCTTGTGTCGGCTATGACCCAAAGGAACATGTCTGTATAGAAAATATCAGCATATAGTGCTCAGAACCGGTGGTTTAACAGCCATCGCTGAGCGATCATCACATGAGTCGTCTCTACGAACGCAAACCTTAATGCTTCTGAAGCGTCCTGTAACATACATTTAGTTGAGGACGCGATGTGAGAGGTAACTCTTAATTATCGCGGCTAAAACACGTCCATTGATTCAAACGCGGCATGAGTGCACTCCTATTTCGCAGAGTTAAATGCATTTTTAACATCTAGGGTCACCACAGCGCTTCACGTATTATTACGAAGTGACTCCGTCGCCAAAGTGGTAACCATCGTGACTGGGTCTATCGTGCCCGTCTAAAACCATACTGATGATAAGCAGTTCTGGGGCCCTATCATGTAATTCGATTCGAAAGGAATTGCTTTCGAAACGACTAAAGTGGTATCATGTAACTCGAGAACGAATAACATCTATTCGAAAGTAATAGGACTTTCGACTTTCGACCATACGAATCGAAAATCCCCTATCATGTAATTCGAAAGCGTTCGAGAATGTGGACTATTCAATCGAAAATTCAATCGAAAGGTAGGGTACTCTCGAAAAGCAATCGTTTATATGTTTTGTTTTAAGCGAAGATTAAGTCTTAGCACAAATGTTACGGACTTCTTAAGACAAAGACTATAAGTTTACCTCAAAGTAATGAATTTATAACACGAATAGAAAAATGTTGTATTCCGGGAATTTTCGTGTATTTTTGAATGCTACCAAGGAGGACAAGATGAATTGAATAACTTCGGTTTAACAAAAATCGATTTCGTTTCAGAATGCAAATGAAATTTAAGGATTTTTTTTAATAAAGGTTTTCGTATATGAATATTTACACTTTGTTAACATACAGCAGTTAACACACACATACATAGTTTTATATTTTTGGTTTGAAATTACATAATACAAAAACCCACAATTAAAAAAATTGCATATATATAAAAATTGCTTTAAAGAAATTATCCAATTTTCGTCGTAACGATGGGGGGCGCCGTTGTCTCCCGTCTGACCCGATGCACTGAATTCGAGCGTGTGTTCGAACCCCAATCGCGACTCGAACAATTTAACGTCTTTTCTCCGCCACTATTTCACTTTTTTTAACCGAATACTACAAAAATGCTATATTTTATATTTTAATTTAATTTGTTTTTCGCAACGAAACACTAAAATATAATCTAAAACACAAAAATATTAAATTTGACTTTGAATAATGTGACATGGTCTACTACGTTAGTCGATTCAGTCTAGTACATGAAGGGAATTTTGACTAATTCATGAGGCAATACCAAATACTCGAAACGAACGAGTTACATGATACCAAATTGCTTTCGAATCGAATACGAAAGTGCCGGGACTTTCGTTTTCATTTCGAATTACATGATAGGCCCCCTGTTCTTCAACGACCTCCGACAAACGGTTATATGTATATTATTCTTTCGAACATCCCCGTAGTGTCGAGCAGACAGAGGGCGTTAGGCTCCCTAGCCGGCTTACTTGGCTTTGGAATGAGCTCTAGTTTTTGCGAAAAGGTCCGTTCTTGCAAGAAAGTCTCAAAGACATTGATCAACTTCCCGGGAATCGCTAGAGCTACCGAGCTACCATCCGGGCCCGCATACTCTAATCTAGATGCAGCATTCAGAAGTTCAGACTCCGTAATCGTGGGTCCGCTGGCTCCAATCGGTGTCGGGCTTTGTATCGAGGGCTTTGTAGGCCTAACGAAGAGCAGAATACGCCGTCGATTGTGCCGAGCGTTGACGGAGGCGTCGAGCCTTAAGGCACCCGCTTCGCCTATTCGCGATCTCCTCAGTCCACCAGTAGCTCTCTCTTCTTTTGTTAAGTGAGCTCTTTTTTGGCATGGAGGCATCACAGACTATTTTCAGCTAATGAGCAAGCTGAAAGCCCTCTGTTCTGCTGGTCCGTTAAGTGGGCCTAGATGCGACAGGGTCTCGATGAACGATGCCTCATCGAAACTTTTCGTAGACCACCTTACAGTTGGAACCCTTGCTAACAGTCGCGACGGTCTCTCTAACATCGAGAATATGATCGCCTGATGGTCGCTATGACTATAGTTTTCGCTGACACACCACTCCATAGTCGGGACCAGCGAACTGCTCACAAATGTGAGGTCTATAATAGACGTCGCACTACCTCTACTAAAAGTACTAACACCCCCTGAGTTCATTACGATATCGAGCCGAGAGCGCGTCCGTCCGCGCTTATTTGTATCACGACTGCCCCACTCACTAGTCCATGCGTTAAAGTCCCCTGCAATTATAACAGGGGTGTATGCACTCGCGTCATACACCAGCGCGTCAATAAACCCCTCTAATTCGGAATCGATCCACCGTGGTGGAGCATATCAGCTATTTTGTGCACTCCATTGCTTTTTGCAGTAACTACACGGAGAGAAATTTCTGTAGTAAATTTAATTAAAACGAGTAATAAAATTCACTAAAATTTCAATAATTAATAATCATTGCATAATTAATAAAATGTTATCGGTTTACTACAAAATGTTGTGAACTTGACATATCGATAGCTAATACAACTTTCATTACATTGTAATGAAAAAAGTTATTACACAGTATGTAAAATTTAAATACAATACATTTTCAATCGAAATCTAGTTTTCCACACATTTTAGGAAAACATTAATGTCACAGTTTAATATTTTCTTATAAAAAAAATTGTGTGGTATCGTGTAGCGAAAGTTTTATTGGATGATATTCCATAAATTTATTTTAATGGCAGTAATTTGTGGTAAGTAAATCAATATTATCATTATTTTTTTTTTAGGTCTTTTGTCAACTAATATTATTTTATTACAGGAAATAGGAAGTGGTAGAGGAGTACAGAAGAAAAGTGTATTGTTGGTCGACTGAAATTATCATTTTTGATACACTAATATTTTTTAATTGACTACGGAGTTTCGGAAGATTTAAATAATTATGTACACACACATTTGATAATGAAAAGGAAATTCATAAAATCATTCAATAATACGAGGTAAATTATATACTTAATAGCCCAAAGCCTCGAAATCTCGAATATTTATGAATCTGGATCTTTTCAAAGATTGGATTTCACACTTTTTAATTCGAGCTTCGAATCCTTATAATTTTTTTACTTTTCTCTTAGTCAATGCATTAATATCACCAAGTATGAATTTTAATTCATTGAATTTTATTTTTCGTTTTAGGATATAGTCTAATGTAACGGAATATTCTCCGTGCAAATGACTATCACCAATAGGAATTCTGGTCCGTCTAGGCTCTGATTAGTGGCTGCAATTGGACTGGAGTAGTGCACACTGTATGTGCAAATCTTATTATTTTAGATTATGGTAAAAATAAGAAATTTTGTATATTGTTAAAATAAAATCACTCTTATAAAATAAATAATATGTTGCAATTTTGGGAATTTTTCTTAAGCAGTAAAAATATTAAATAGTTTTACAACTTTAGTAGTCAAATTTTCCAGTAAGCAAACGCTAATTTCATTAATCTCTAATGGAATTTTAATTATTGTATACGATAAATTATACTACCGTTGTGGTGAAATTTTACAGTCAGCGGACGTTAATTTCATTACAATATAGTAATCTTTCTCACAACGCGAGTAGTTAATTTTACTACAAATGCGATGGGGTCAAAAATCATTGTATTTATGTAAAATTTACTACCAATTTAGTAAAATTTCACTAATTTTTTCTCTCCGTGTACTCCTTTTGGACCCCCCGATATACCTTGCTGAAGAGCATAACGTCCGTATGTCCAAATCGCCAATTCGTTGTTAATCTGTAACCCAAACGGAGCTACTTCGGTTTTCCTATTGGCCGCAGATAATTGCAACGTCGATATTCTTTTCTTTCACCGTCTGTGATAGCAGATCTTGCGCCGCTTGGCAGTGGTTGAGATTCAACTGCAGGAATTTTATTTGATGATTGACTTTATCGCCCCTGATACATCGGACATTTTGCGCCTCCAGCTCGATGCTTGCAGTTGGCCCTACCTGCCTCCGCAGTTGGACACCTTAAGGCAGGATGAAGCGTTGTGGCCGTCCTCTCCACACATATTCGATCTATTGTGCTTACTGCTGCATTCCCGGGCAAAGCGGCCGAATGCGAGACACTTGAAGCACCTCTTCGGGGACAATTGCAACTTTATTCGACAAATCGTCCATACCAACTTAATTTTACCTATCTCCATCACTTTGTTTGCTACGTCTGTAGGCAAGGCTGTGGTTGCTATTTGAGTGCCATCGTAAGCCTTTCTTAGCGACTTTACAGCACCTGGCTGGAGAGTCACCTCTAAACGTCGAGATCGAGTACCTCTATTATGGTTTCCTGCTGCAAGGTTCTCACGTTGGCTGGTCCCAAAAAGTTTGTTACTGTCGACTTAAATATGTCAACCGGGTCACCACCACGAGTTTTCATCTGGAACAGAAGCTCTCCATTACGCGTTCGGCGAATGCGGGAAACATTATCGCTCATATCTTTCAGCTTTGGCTCTGACTTAACCGTCGCAACGGGTCTTGTTCTTTGCTTCTTGAAGCGTACGTTCTTCTTCTTTTATTTCAGGACCCATTTTGGCTCGACCTTCGTCCAGGAGCTTGGGTTCGCCACGACAAGTATGGTTTTTTGTTATGAACCATCTTATCTCGATTCTGCGAACTCCATCACCTCCCTGATGAGCTCTCCCAATTTGGCAAACATGTCCCTGTCAACTATGGTGTCTCTTCTGATACCGAGTCCTTTGTTAAAGGTACGTTGTGCTAGACGCGGCCACACGACTGCGACTCACTCATTCCATATAAAAACTCGTTTTTAAAATGAGAGAGAAACGAGTTTTTATATGGAATGAGCGAGTCGCAGTCGTGCGGCCGCGTCTAGCACAACGTACCTTAAGACAATCAGCGCCTGTTGTTGAGGAGACCTCTGAAGCTTCGAACTTCTTTTGAAGGGATTTAGTTCCTACTATCGCATTGATTGAATCAATATAGCCTTTTAATGAATGCATGCGCACAGAATGCTTGGCATAAGTCCATATTCCGTCAGGCGACCCTCACGATGATCGCGAAGCGATTATTGTTATTTTCAAAGTCCTGGGATATTCCTGACAAATAATATGTGCTCATAATATCGACCAAGGCATTGAGGAATGGAATACCATACATAAAATACGTAAATTCTGCTCTTGGACAGATAAAAGAGCAATAGTCGCTCAGCGATGATCGCATCAATCGACACTAGCAACAAAAACTTGCGCTTGCGTGTAGAGTGAAGTGAGATTAATTGAATCGGAATTGAATATCCACAGAGCTATCTGCAGGCAAATGCATACATCTTAAAATGTGGGTTCGCTTGAACGTTTAAATTTTATTTTTATTTCCTGTGCGATATTCTAATAATATTGTTGGTGACATATTTATGACATTGTGGCCAAAAATACGAAAAAAACATTTAATCATTCAATGGAAAATTGCATTTGTCAATGGTCATACTCATACTATATCGTTTAAGTACACAAATGAAAAATAATAATTACGTACCACCATTAAAAAAATCATATGGTCAGCTCAAGATAATTGGTAGGGTCATCCAACCATGCATTAGTCAGTAGACCATTAGAACAGTGCATGCAGCGTATGTATGAGATTGTGGGCCCATTTCGTTCTTTTCTTTCCAATGTTACTCAACATTCTGCAAATACCATTGGTACTGAATGATACTCACTCATTTCATAGCGGACGCTGTACATACATTGTCATCATTATGAACATCATAATGGCATGTTGACCAAACAAATTAAATATTGTTTACGTACTTAAGACAACGGGAACATGTTGATTGTTGTGTGTTGACTGTACAAGAAGAATTTATATTGTTTGAATAACTGTCGAAAAATCTGAATCTGATTGATGATACGATTGAGGTTTTTGGAGCGGGAACATGAGTGTCTACGTGGATGTGGTATTATTATAGTGTTGTAGACATTGAACATACACATTTATATACGAAGTCACTTAAAAATTTCCGGATATGATTTAGCAAACATCTTAATTTTATTTTTGTTTTTCGTTGCAATTTAAAATTTAATAAAAATAGCAAAGAAAACGGCACAAAAAAGTAAAAAAAAATACGACACAATCGGTTCATTGTCTCTCTTTAATTGACATGGCCAATGAACCGGGTCGTAATGCATCATCATCGACATTTCACAGTTTACTAAATCCCGAATTTTATTCATATGCAAAATTAATGCGCTATGCAAAATACAGCCCGCGGGTCACTATCAAGTTAAACACCCCTGGCCAACTGATTTACACGCACTTGTTTATTTGTTCTTGTTGCCCCCGAGAATTAATTCCGCATCTCTACTTTTACTGAAATATCGTGCAAAGTTGAAACCATTGCCACTGAGTGCGAGACGATTCAAATAGTAATCAATTAAAAATTAATACCGTTGAAAAAGGGTGCTAGAACTAGAGCCAACCATCAATCTTGAGTTATATGTATTGTTTTACAAATTACATAGACATTTGCGTTCATTTAACCGTCTCGAGTTCATAACTCAGCACACAAAAAAAAATTGTATAAATGGAATGAAATTAATAAAACGACCTCCCATTAAAACTTAAAACCAGAAAAGAAGATACTTTTACAAAAATAATATCCGCAGCGGCACACAGTATATATGTAGAGCATAATGGATGTTGCTTTTCATCATTTCTCCAACCAGAAAGGGAATTAAAAGAATTTCTTCAATACACACCCAAAACACATTTCTTTCATACTCTTCGGGGTTTCTGAGTCTGTGGTTTTTTATTGCCAAAAGCTCCCATTCATGCCCTCATTCTTTGCGCGTTGATTCGATGTGTTCTATGTGTTCTTAATTTCTGTTTACGTCCATTTTTGCTTAGCTCGTTTCGTTTTAGCTTTGTTCGTTTTTTTTTAAACTTTTTGGGATGAAAAATTCTATACTTCATTTTACCATAAAATTTTCATCATTAGAACATGAAGCACCATGAATGAGCAGAAAAACAAAATCAAGAATCAAGAGTTGAAAACGGATTTGTGAATATGCGTGTATACGCTATATACGGCAAAGATAGACGAGACCGAGTTCTAATCGTGCGAATAGCACGATGAGTGTATACCCTATACCGATGTACAGGCCTAGAAAGCATGCAGAACTTAAAATTTACAATTTAATTTTTTTGTAGGGGAGGAGGGGGTATATGAGTCGGATCTGGTGAACTCTTGATATCTTAAAGGGACTTCCAAAAGCTACCATTTGACACAAATTTGAAGTGTTTCGCGACATTCTATCAAAAGGTATGGCTAAATATAGCTTTGTAGGGGAGGTAGGGGTAGTTGTGGTAAGGCCTTTTTCACTTTCCATCAACTCAAAGTATATGCCATAATAAGGCATTAATCAAAATTTGAGTTCGCTAGCGATATTTTGTCGAAAGTTATGGCCGAATGAAAATATCAAGGAAGAGTCATTTGTATGGGGGGGTAGGGGAACCCTTGGTCCGATTTGGCCCATTTTCAATACCGTCCAAGATTTGATCAAAAGAAACATCTGACCAAAATTTCAAACCGCTAGCTTTATTATTTCGGGAGTTATCGTGCTAACAGACAGACACACGGACAGACAGACAGACATGGCTCAATCGAATCAGGGACCGACCCTGATCATTTATATACATATATACTTTGCATACATCCGGTGGCTCCTTAGAGGTGTTACATAATACGGCGTAACAAAAACAATATACCCTATACCATCTTATGGGTATAGGGTATAAAAATGCCATAATGTGAGCATTGAATGTATACGGCAGGACTTTCAAACATAAATTTGGCCAAACTTCGGAAAAATTTAAGGGAAAGCTTTATTTTTGCTTAAGTCTTCAATACCCCGAAATTCTCCGTCCGTATGACTTTCGCCAGTGGCACTCGCTTGTAGTCCTTTCGATTTTATGGATTTAATGTGTCAATTAGATGGCGCTAGGACAGGGATTTCACAAGCTTTAAGCTCTTAAAAAAAGTTGTCTATGCCCGTAGAGTTCTAGGGAGTTCAAATTTCGCCACACCGGCGCGTCAGCGAATATTCGCGCAGCATTTTCCGCGGCGTCAAAATTATAACACACTGCGTTATATGGAGATGCCCACACCAACGCGAATATTCGCCAGTTTTGCAGTATTTTTTCCGGTTCGAATATTTGCTACCTAATGTCATTTTATTCAAATAATTTATTTGACAGATGCAGTGTAGTACAACTTGATGTTGGTGTACCCGGAAAATATGTAGATTTGGAATGAGTCGTTTACTTGTTTAGGTATTGAGCATTTAAATTTTGAATGTTTTATGGTATCAGTGGATGAGTAAAAGAAGAAACATTTTTGGAAACATGAATTCCAAGGAGGGAAGGTTTTTACTCGTTGTTACACAAATAAATTGCCCTATTGTGGCAAGTCCGGTGACACCCAGATCGTATCGCTCGGCCGAAGAATTGCAGAGACATCGACGATTTTCCAACACCCAGATGTTGGTAACCTAAATTATTGAATCTCCATTTTAATCTATTCATCCTGCAGGACTCACCAACTCGGTAACACAAAATTTAAAGGTTTTTCTGTATTCTGCATGATTTGCGGCCTCAGGTTGTTCTGAATATACTATGAGACGGGAACACAGTCGTATGAAAGTTTGATTGGGATACCTCACACCCCATAGTGTGTCCTTTCAGGGACGTAGCCAGGGGGTCCTCCCGAAATGATTTTAATGGGCTTTGAAATTTCAGTGACTTGTAATTTATTCTATTTTTTACGGGAAAAAATTAAATTAACCATTTTGGAATGTACATGAAAAAAAAACAAAGTTTCCATACAAAACTTTGAAGAAGAATTATATCGATGTTACTGTATTCGATATTAAGTATCTGCAGCTCTCCAGTTCTCTTCCAACTATGAGATGTATACAGAGCGAAACGATTTCTTTCATTAACACACTCTCCAGGTTTTCATTACACCGTTGGTTTTGATGAAGGCTATTTTCTTTGGTTTTTACCTCATTTTTGTTAAAAAGTTCATAAATTGCTATTGTAAGAGGAAAACAAATTCAAACGAATAAGTGTTAGCGGGTATATGTTCCTTCTAAGCCACACGTCGGTTGACAAGAACCACGAGGGGGCCTTTTGTTGCGGTAAACGAAAATTGTATGGTCCTGTTCATTTTATTGGTAAAAATGATATACTGCTGTCTACAATCAACAAAAAAATTTTAATTTCGGATAATGTCTTCCAAAGTTTCTGAAATCTAGCGTTGGACCCCTCCCGTAACGAAATCCTGGCTACGTCCCTGTGTCCTTTATGTTATGTTTTGTGTCCTCTATCGAGGAAATTCTAGAAATCAAAACCGACCTAAAATCAATTAAACATTGTCAAAAATATCATAGATGCTCATATTGTGTAAGGAAAAAGGAATGTAAGACAAAAACTGACTTTGATTCGTGCAGTTTGAAGTTACCATTGGGCAATGATTTGTATAATTTCACGGTGGAATTCAAACTTCTCACACCCCGCTAAGAATTTAATTTTTAATTCAGTTTTATTTTTTATAAGCCTATTTGGTTAGTATTAAACTCATTGGTGATGAAAAAAATGTTTAGTTTAGGTAACTTTTTTTATTTATATTTTTACCAAAAAGTCGACAATTTGTTATTTTTTAATTGAAGCATTTTGTAATATTTTCTGTTTCTCGAGCAAAATAAATTATTTTTACTTTAAATGTATGTTCCCACTTTCTAAACTCTTTTTCTAATACTAAAAATACAAATACAAATTATTTCGGTAAACACATAAATTTTTATTGAGAAAAGTTTGACTGGGGTATGTTACACCCCAGTGTGTCTTTTATGCTACAACAATTTAAGTGTGTCTTTTGAGGGTTAAGATGGAAAAATATATTGTTTTTGGGTCAAATCACAAAAATTTGACTTGGAAGCTCTGTAAAAACCAAACCACTTATCCGATTTTAGTGCGATTAGTTTTTTTCTTTAGGTAAATTTGTTGGCCTTAATAATCATCTTATTTGGCTATTCTAGCTAGTCTAGCTTTGGAGATATTGAGGTTTAAGTCGTGCGAGAAAATGTTTTTTTTTTTAATTCTTCAAATGCCTGTGGCACCTAAAGGGTTAAGAATTGGGGGTATGCCCCTTACAACTTTTTGCTGGAAATCACATGAGGAATCAGAATCCGGTGCGTTTATGTGACAGTTTCCGGACACCCTGTATATTTCCTATCCGCACATGTATGGAAATTTCGGACTACGCCGAGATTCGGTCTCCGGACCTCTAGATTACTAGCATCGTAGACTGCGACTCAACCAAGTAAGCCACAGATCGTGAAGTTTTCGTTTATGTGATTTATAATGTGTAAAAATATATTTTTAACAATTTTATAATGTGTGAAAATATATTTTTTAACAATTTTTTAAGGATCGATAGGTCTTATAAAACTTTTCTTCGATTCATAATTTTTTATCGTTCGGAAGTGGTGGGCCGGATTAATTGTCCCCTCGGGCCCGGATTTTCTCTCCACGGCCCTGCATATAAGGATAAAATTTACTGAAATGTCACCATTGATGAAATTGTAGGTGCAGTGGCTTCAAATAATACGCCTAAAGTCCACATGTGTATCTTTCTACGGGATGTCCTTGCGGCCAAACTTTCAAATTTGATTTTCGAAAAAGCATATTCTTAAATTTTGTGTCATCGCGGATCCTATGGCTATGAGCGTGCGGTCGCATCTTTATGAATCTGAAAATTTTAGAATTTCCAGGAAAAAGATGGTCCCTTATTAGTCGACAAGGCTGCACTTAAGTTTTTTTTAGAATCTGAAAGCGTAATTTACACATACATATTTCGCAAAATTTGACCCCTAAGGCTTCATGCACACGACGCGAAAACGCCGCGCCGTTTGAATGAAGCCTTTACGTTAGTACTATGTTCACCGAGCGTAAAACTTGCATTAATGTCTCCCGTGGAAAATGAGCCGTGGGGACTTGCATTTTATTCACTAAATTCAAGATATGCACTCGCGGCCTGATTGATTGCCCTTGACACCTTTTCGCTGTAAATAAAGTGCACTGCATTGTTTTCACTATGGCAAAATGTCAAACACAGGTGTGAAGTGAATACCACCAAGCGAAATCGATTCCACAGTCATCAAATTTTTGACAGTATTTGTATGGATTTCACGTGAACTGAAAATGATATTACCTACTCTTAGCTGCAACAACGAGCGATATAATCGCATTTTTATGTTTTCAAATCGAAATTTATAAATATTGCAGTTTCGAGACCCGATGTGGAACACATTTAGTAATGGATATCCTCATTTGGACCTTTATTATTTTTTCTGTTATTTGGCAAGATGAGTGGTTGTCACCAGTGTCGATACACATTTGTGCCCGTTTTATCGCACTTCCCATGATTTTCCGCTGTTTTTTTTTTTTGGTAATTGCTTGTATTCCTGTTGAGTGTTATCCTTACTAACTGCAGTCTCCTGAAGCTATTCTTGTAGGTTCTTGACCCTTTTACACCCCGGCAACGGCACACGAACAGACGGATACTTTTGGGGATTTATTTAGAATCACGAAAGGAATATGGATATGAAGACGCAGCTTTCTCCTATTTTTGTTTAAGTGAAAGGCAGTGGCGTAACGTTTTTCAAATTATTTGTGTTCGAACTCAAAGCGGAGGCCCTTTCTTTATACAGTCAAATTTTCGATTAATTTATCACCCTTTATAAAATAAATGCTCCTACGGTAGCCTGTTCTTCGATGTAAATTATTCCAAAGCCAACTTCTATTTCAAATTGATAAATTTCCAAATCATGTTGTTGAATTTCTATTACAAATTGGCGAATTACAAAATTTGGTTTACGAATTTCCATTAGCAGGCTGCCCAATAATTGCCAAATTTCAAAAGCATGTTGTCGAAATTTTCATTCATTTCAAATTGACGAATTTCTAGATCAAATTGACTTATCTCCAAACTATGTCGGGGAATTTCCATTACATATTTGCTATATTCGAAATCGTGTTGACGAATTTAAAAATTGTCGGATTTCAAAATCATGTTGCTGAATTTCCAGATCAGATTGACGGATTTCCATTCAAATTGGGGCTTATTCGTCAATTTGAAATTTAAATTCTTCAAAATTGAAGTTTTGATGAAAATTCGTTAACTTCCAACGGAAATCCGTCAATTGTGATGGAAATTCGTCAACATATTTTGGAAATTTTTAAGTTTGATATGAACTTTCTTCTATTTGTAATGGAAATTCACAAATTTAACATGGAATTTCTTTAATTTGTAATGGAAACTCGTCAATAAAATTCTGAAATTAATCAATTTGTAATTGAAATTTGTAAAGATGATAAGATAAAGCCTAACTTTTGACTTATGGCATAAATTGGCGGTACTTATGTTAGATCGGTACTTCTGTTCCTGCGGATTGACAGCGTTTTTGCTGGCTCGAAAAATTACCATATTTGAAACAAATATGCCTCTCGGCCTTTGGAGACCTTTTGGATTGGGGACTCGTGTTCCAATGCACAAATGGAACACGTTACGCCACTGGTGAAAGGGTATACTACACAAAATTAACAAAAATATAAAAAAACTGATATGAAGCATGAGTGTCCAACCCGCGCTCCGCAGGTCGTATTCGCTCCGATAACGGCGTCGACTACGATCGGGAAAATACATGGACTAATCGTAATCCAAAATTTGTGTAACCATTTGCTATCTCATTTATTCATGGCATTGGCGTAGACATTTTGATGTGTGTGTCTGGGGGGGGGGGGAGTATAGTGTAATTCAGCAATATTTAAAAATAAATAAATAATAGGCGCGACACTCCAATATTCGTATTGATTTCTTAAATTTCTTTAATAGTCAATAGCACGTGTCATTCATGTGACCTATATGTTCTTAAAAAATTGCCTTTACCTAATTTTTGTACTGAATTAACGATTTCACGTTCATCATTGCATACAAATGACCCTCCTCAATTTTTACCCTACTCCCTTGATTATGACTAAAAAGCAACAAAACCAATGTACTGGGATGATAGCCAGACTAAGAAAACGTGTACATATGTTCGCTTTGCCAATAGCGAGAGCAAAGTGCGAAACAGAACGTTTCCGGTACGTTACGTGCCAAAGAGTTCTAGTACAATTTTGCGTCCGTCTCGTTCCGTGCCGTCTGTGGAGTAACATACAAACTCTATCGGACCAACTTTGACAGATGTTCGGCACGGAGCGGAACGTAAGCATTCTGTCCACTCATTCGGAACGGGTCGTAACGTAACGGGAGGTAACGTAACGCAACTTATCTGGTTCGCCCTTAAGAACAATTTTGGACTCATTTTTCGATTGTCAAGTTGTACAATAGTATCAGCACTTGGACGCTGACATACCTAATGAGCCATCTCATTGTGCAAATCAAACTAAATTGTTATTTCAGGATTTTCAAAATGTTGTGGGGTGGAGTACCGATATAAGTAATCCTCCCCACCCCGCCTTTTTCGAAAAGAGGGCCATTTGTCGCTCTTCGGCGATCGGAAAATCTTTTTTCGAGTAAGTCGAAAAGAAGGTCGCTTGTAAAGGAGACAATTCCATTTTTAGGGTTTTTTAGATTTTACAAAAAAACCCTTATGAAATCGATTTTATCCGTCCGTCTGTTCACTCTCGCACTCGCGAACGGCTTAACCGATCGTCATGAAATTTGGTAGGAATGTGTAGAATGGTAACAGTCTTTGGCACGAAATACTTAAAAGTTGGTAGGGCAAAAATAACAGGGTGTCCCGGACATTTGAAAATTTGTTCACTAAATAACTTGCGAACGGCTTAACCGATCGTCCTGTATTTCGGTAGGAATGTGTAGAATAGTAACAGTCTTTGGCGCGAAATACTTAGAAGTTGGTAAGGCAAAGATAACGGTGTCATGGAGATTTAAAAATTTTTTCACTAAATAACAAAAAAATCGTATTGAAATTTGGTAGGAATGTGTAGAATCGTAACAGTCTTCAGCACGAAATACTTAGACGTTGATAGGACAAAGCTAAAAAACCCTCGTATTGCGGGCGCAGCCCTCTGTACGCCGGTATTTTGCTGGGACTATGTACACATAACGCAACGAAGAAAAGCCTTTAAACGAAAATACCAAACTAAATTCGATATCTTGAACGCCATACTTTAATCGAAGTTACCCACTTAAATCTTTCGTTTACTAAGCTTCTTTGGCGTTCCCTCTGTAATCCATTGACGAAGAATATTTTACCATTGTGGCAAATACTGGCATGTGCAATTTTGTGCAGTAATAGTGGATATTTGCGACTTAGAGGTAATCTGGAAAATATACGTATTGCCGTATCTCAGGAGCTCTCTTTCGGAAGCAGGAGTTACTGTTCTATCGGGAAATTTTCCAGGTGATAAGTTTTTTTGCGGCACACACATTTATCTACCGGAAAAGGATATCGCCTCTATGAGACGGAATGCATATATAAATTCATCTTTAAAATCGCAATAATGAGAGTTCGCGTCCGTTTTTGATCATCCAATTCCATCTTTTTGATACCCATATTGCGTAAGACAAATTAATTGAATTCTCTGATGATCGTTTTTTTTTTGCACAATGGCGTCCGGAAAAACATTGAACTATATGCAAAAGAATAAAGATCGGAAATGTGCCTCATTAAAAAAGGCAGCGCTCATTAATCAAAGTCCTAAGAACAGGAATTGTGTCTAATCACATAAATATTTAGATCAAACAACATTTATTTGATCTTTCAACTAAAATGCCATCGAATTAATTGCCATAAATTACTCTTTTGATAAAAATAATCGTAAATTCAGAACTACTGTGAAATTAACCTTGATCTTCTCCTATGTACTTCTTCTATAACTCACCAATCTATATAGGAATCCGTTAGAAATTTAATTTGTTTTTTTTCGTCACACATGATGTATGCAATCTCTAACTTGACTGACTGACTGACTTGAATTGTGTCTTCATCATCCACCAAAATAAATAAACACACACACTGTCGGAGTTTCACCTCGAAATTATTGAAATCTTTCCACTTTCGTCGTCTTTCATTAAATTCATCAATTTTTCAAGTGTAAATCAAACGCGATTGTCGAATAACAGTACCACGACATCATCATCCACCGCACCTCATTCCGTGCAAAGAGCAACGGATAGGATTGAGTTGGATTCTTGCAATGAACTTCAAAAAATCTCATTATCAAGTGTGGACAAGGTTAACTACTCTATAAGCTAACGTGAAAAATGTATATTCACCAAAAAATGGGTATATGTATATAATATGAAGTTTTTCAGTTTTTTTATGGAAGAGGAATGCAAACAATAAGATTTGTGCATTGTGTTTGAAATTTTATTATTTGATTGGATTTGGAAATTGAACACTGAGGGTTTACTTACTTGAAAATGGACATTAGTCAAGCACTATAGAAAAAGTTGGTATTGGTAGAATACACAAAACACTCTGCAGTCTTCAGTGTTAACCAGATCTCTATGGAAGAATGCGTGTGAAAATTCAAGGTGCTACGATGCTGCGCAGCTCAGTATGTTTGCATTGGGCAAAAAGTGAATGTTATCTGATTTCATTGAACCTTTCGTTGCCCGGTAGGAAATTCCTTTGTTGTATATCTCAAGTACATACAAACTTAACTATAATGGAAACAAATTATAGTACATATTAAGTCGTTAGCCTGTAAGAAAAGAAGAAGTACACATAAGTAAGTGGGCATAAACATAACTACAAGTAATTAGCATGCAAGAATGCAGCAGATTGAAGACGCGCAATCTTATCCTGTGAGTTTGTATTTGCATGAAACCGAATAGCTTTGCGATATTCGATAGTTCATTCTTCACGCACGGATGGAATCTCTGCAAAAGAAATGTATGCAACAGAAGGGGTTGTTAAGACAAAACACACCTGTCCATCAATCAGAGGAAATTTAATAAAACAATAAAAAAGTAAACCTGATCTGTGTTCATAGCAGAAACATGCAGAAAATTCACAATGAAAAGTAAAATTATGAAGGCAGTTCTTTTGACACATGGTTTTGTTTTGTCTACATCTCATCTCAACGGATTTTAAAATCAATCAATCGGGTTAGTGTCTACTCCGAATAGCAGAATAGGTATTGAAACATGCGAAAAATTCACAATGGCCAAGACTATCGAAACAGTTCATTTGTCTTCAGAAAATTCACAATGAGCAGAGTTATGAAGCGGGGCAGAGCAGATATTTAAAATATAAAACTAAAAATAAAATATCTCCTCAAACTGAAAAAGACGTTCGACTCGATTTTTAAATGAAAAAATTCCCAAATTTGGTTATGCCTTTTCGTGTAGCCCCGACAGGACTCAGCCTCAGATCAGTTCTGCTAAGAAGCGAAAAAATCTTGCTGCTGGGTCTGTTATAGGACTTATAAGCCCCTTAGATTGACGCAGGCTTAGAAGAGCATTCCAATGCTGCAGTCCATTGTTGCAGATTAATTTCCTTAACTCATTGCCGGACACAACGCCAAAATTTGACACGATTTGTATGTCAAATGCTCAAAATTGGACGTCTATAGACGTTCTGTCCGGGAAAGGGTTAATAGGCTTTTGCCGATGCCCTATTAACACCACAAAAAGGTTCCGTTATGTAAAATGACAAGGCTTGGTCAGCTCATCCGTTACTTTCTTTCTCGCGAGAGCTGAGTGTCTGATTAAGGGTTTACTGTATTACCATTGAATAAAAATACCTGACTATTGCAAAAATGGCAATGGCGCTGCGTATTAAAAAAAAAAACTTGACGCAGGCTTCGATGGCATGGACTTTTGCTTGAAAGGCTTTAGGCCAGGAAATAATGGAGATTAAGATCCGATTCCTGCGTATGAAAATTCAAGCTCCTACACATGCATATCTGATTTGGATCCGTCAGTGTACCATGCCCATAATAGAATTTACCGTTAGATGTGAATTCCATACCCTTCAAAAAATCATCTTGTAGCAAGAAGTTCATTCCAGATTTAAAAACAAAAAATTGTTTTGGCATTTTAATGGAAGACCAAAAGTTATATTCCTAAATTTGGCACTCCTGGCTTATATAAGTTTGCCGACCACTAGTCTAATTAATATTCACAAAAATTTGTTAGGGAACAAAAGAGTTACTATACGCTTTGATAGGACACATTGTATACGCATGGTCAGCGTTGATTCTCGTTATTTGGCGCTTTTAGGCGCTGATTTGAAATGGATTATTGTTGATATTGATGCATGGTAATGGTTTGTTGTATGTATCACCAGTTCGCTTATTGAGGACAATATTTGTAATAACGAGAGTGCGTGAGAGAACCGCGTTTTTTTCCTAGTCGCGGTAAAAAAAAAAACTATCGGGGTTAACTTATGGTTAAGACCAGCTGCTCGGTCAAACAGCTGATAGATGTTTTGTATATTTGCTTTCTTCGGCTTAGTTTTTAGATTTGGTGGACTCCATCACAAAAGACGATTATTTATTTGCGAAATCTAGAACCACCAAGAGAAATATTCTTACATTTTGTTTGAATTGTTATTTTTATAGGTATACGTCAACATTGAAAACAGAATTCCTGTATTTTTTTCTTTATGCATTAGCCATTTACATTTAATTTTCCTAAACTCTACCCCGCTTAGTGTAGTGCCACATGTGAAAATCATCATGGGTATGTATATGGTATATGGAGATCGTTATCCAAAATTACACTGGACGAGCAAAAAAAACGAAACTATAAGCGAAGCTGAGGTCAAAACCAAAAAAAGATCGTTCAATCAGCGTGACAGAATCACTAAATTAACTTTGAGTCATTGATTTCAAATCGAAGGTGAAATTGTTGTATTTTTTTTTCAGCTTTCTTCGGAGAAATTCGTCCGCTTGGCGTATTTGAAGCACTAAAGAAATTTTGGGTTCGTTAAAGTTAGAATTAGCTAACCCAAAATTACCTTCCAAAATTGCCATTTTCCAAATGGAAAACGAAAATTCCGTTTTTTTTTTGCATTCAAGCTACGTGCTCTGTACACTATATTTTTCAAAAAACATAACTTCTTCCATATACCCATCCCATAACCTAAATACCGGCCAAAATTTAATTTCGGGTACGCACACGATCGAATTCCACGAGTGTTTTTTTTTCACCCATTCATGTGTACTCGTAAACCTTCAACAATTCACTCCGAATCTAAATATCGCCGGAAATGTTTTTTTTCGGGGTAGGACACTACCCAGTCGTACTGCATATTTCCGCCACTTTGCCATCTTGCACCCATTCATAGATTATAGATAGATCATAGTTCATAAACCAGATCTGAACTCAAATTTGGCCAATATCTGCGCCTATGCGGTTGACCTAATCAGCGATTATTAGCGCCGCAAAATAAATGATACTAAAAAAAGTTACAGAATTGTTGAATTTTCATTCTGCGATTATTTTGCACGCCGCAGCTGACAACCCAGGGTTAACGAAATGCGAACAGCGGCCGCTCTTGAGTGTAAGGGGCAAGTCAGACATTCGCCATCCGCCAAATTTTAGGGCGACTTTTTGGCTAGCACTTTATATAGTGGAGAAAATGTATACCCTCATTCATTATTTTCACGTAGAATTAAATGTAATCATTGAGGAGTTCAGGAACAGTATTGTTTTCACTTGGTTTTTCCTTTCGAGGATTGGTTTCATTGAAATGAATTTTGATCCATTGGCGTCCCAAAATTAGGTGGAAATGTTGCAGATAAATTTAGACAAAGATACAGAGCAGCTGTTGGGAGAGAGCCTAGTTTTTCAATATCGTTCTCGTCTGACGAAAAAGCGGTTAAATGACAAACATTTTTATTTTAAACTGGCCATCATGCAGCCCGAAAGCATATTAGGAACCTTTGTTCAGCTCGTCTCCACGCAGGACGAAATCAATCAACTTTTTTTATGCCTAAACCAATCAAAATCCTTTACCTTATTCATCCATTTTCCTGAAGTGGAACTCGCATAGGGCTTCTAGTACATTTTTCGTCTAAAACAGCAATAAAACCTTGTTCAGCTCGTCCGCTTGAAAGGGAAAATACTTGTTTGTTTTGTCTCCTGTAGAGTGTAGTTTGCAATGGTTATTCCGATTTGGTTTTCATATTTAGGGCTATGATTTTTCTATTTTCGCGCCAAATGAACCAGTTTTCCTACATACACATCCCGTACACGTCTTTTTGCTGGAAATCACATAAGGAAAAATTTTCCGTGCACATTAATTCAAGTAAAAGACTGAAATCAAATATTATACGCCAACACATCCTCGTGAATTTCTATTTTATTTTAAGGTTAAACCAATTAAAAGTGATATCTGATATGTATACTCGTAACCTCCGTTGCTGCTAGGCTATGAAATTGATCGCCAAATGCGCGATAGCTGTACTATGGTTTCGAAAGTGACAGTTGGATGAAATTCTAAAAGTTATCGTGGACCCAAATATCGGTTGTCTATCTGCAGATTTTTCATTGGAAAGGTGATCTGTCTTATGTGTTTCGTATAGCCTCCTCCATACCGCACAGGATAAAAGCTCCATCCAATCTAGAAACAACAGTATTTTGTGAGGAGGTCGAGAGTAAACCCTTAAGGACAACTAGCGGAACACAAACAGGCTCCGCATGTGCTCAGTCGAAAGCAGAAAGTCAAATCGCTTGCTGTTTGCCCAAAACGTTCAGATCACCCTCTCCCCATAGAAGGATGATGCTAGGTCGGCTTCTTCTTTACACTGTTCGACAAGCTTAGACGTTAAAAGGAAGGTTGCAGATTCCTCCCGCAGTAGAAAATACCAGCACCACACCTTCTGGATGCTTCTTTTTCAATTGGGAACATAGTTAAGTTAGTACGAGTATATGTCCTGAACACATAAAAAAATATTTTAAAAATGTTTTCGAAACACAGTCAACTCCCTGTACAATTTGACGTGATTAAAATTATTACCATAAAAGCGGCCCTACAGCATGATGTCATTCACCATCTAAAAATTATGGCGCCCTTGTCCTCTAAGGCTCCGCATAATCGGAACGTTCTCAAGCAGCTTCCTGTCGTCTTGAGTTTCTTGCTCCGTGCACTTATCTGAAATTTATCTCAGTGATAATTTATTCGTTGTATGTATTTTGTACGTCTATGTCTATGCTCTCCCTTCCATAGCTTCTCGAACCTACGAACCTTAAACCAACCTAAACCTTCTTAGGTCGTGAACTTGAGGAGAGGATGCCAACCATCTGTGAATGACGATACTAGTTCTCCCCCCCCCCCTTACTTGCGACGCTACAACAACAACAACAACCAAATACCTCAATTAAAACCCTTCTTCCTACCTCCAATCACTTTAAGGTCCTTAAGATCGTCTCAGGGACCTCTAGTGGTCCGTGACACACCGGTTAAGAACCGTTGATCTAGAAGAATACATACTAAAAAATAAAAGCAATAGTTTTACTTAGTGTGGTGTTCTACAATTTTTATTAATCATTTAAAAAATTCCACTCCTCTGGAAGCCGTATAAGAAATATCACGACTTACGGTATTTTGACCAAGTCACCTTCATTGCAGGAAATTATTATTACTCATTGTGCGATTTGATGATCGAGACTAGTTTTCCTCCTTAATTTGTTAATTGTAGCTTTATTTTCCGAGGATAGTCATTTTTTTACCACAGGACTTCCAAAAAACAAAAATTAATATTAATTCGAATAAAACAAAATTCCCGAAAAACAAAATCCCGTCCGTTTATAATCCCGCTTTAAACAAAAATCCTACTTTACATTATTCCGACATTACTAAATTCCGTCATTTAAAAATCCCGCCGTTCTAAAATCCCGTCATGACAAAATCCCACCCACTAAAAACTCCGTCGTTTTAAACTCCCGCTAGTTGGCAGTGAAACACTCCCGTCAAAATACCGCCAAAATTTTTTTCATTGTTAACAAAAAAATCATTAGTTCTGCAATTCCCAGCAATTATGTATTGGCGGGATTTTATAATAGCTACATTTATTGGTGGGACTTATAATATGTTCACAGTGAACGGAATCATGTAATTTGAGGCTATTTTCATGTTTTCGTATGAAAACAGCCAAACTTTTCAATTCCCATACAAATTGACACATTGAAAATACGCTATTTTGCGTGTTTTCTATGAAACCTTGATTTTTTTTCAAATGAAAACGTGGAAGCACACAGGTCTCAAACCTAAATTCCCCTATTCAGCACATTTCGGCTCACTCCAATATTTTAACTGACACCCGAAAAAATTGTTCAGTTCGTGTGTTTGCCAATGTTCTTAATTTCTCCATGATAAGAGAATGGACGGTCAGTTTGAAGTGACGAAATATGTTGTAAATGACTATCGATGGCTGCACCAGCACATTTTTAAACTTAGAACGATTTAGAGGCAAAATATTATTGTCGGTTGTCATATCAAATTACAAACAGTGCACTGTGAACACTTTTCGGTAATTTCTGAAAACGTACTGCGAAATCAATCCGTTTTCGTCCACTCTGATTAGAATATTAGTAATGTCCGGATAATGTAAAGCAAGATTTTTTGTAAAAAGCAGGATTATGAACGGGTGGAATTTTGTTTCTTGGTAGATAGACATCCCGACCAGACTATACCTATTTTTCAAATTAAGTCACCTGGCCCTTGGATCTCCGAGACTCAAGTATGTATAACTGGCGGGAATTTGAAAAATTAGAATTTGATGGGATATCGTAGCCAACCCGAATAAAAAATTATCCCGGCGAAACTACATGATAAAGTCAATGAATCTAAACAATGTAGTGCAATGACAGAGGTTTTTATTTTAATAAATCCCGTTAGCAATGTGGATCGTCTGAAAGTTTTGAAACACATATCAAAATAACAGTTAATCCGAATGGTTTATACACCTTTTTTGATTTTTTCCCCTTTTTTTACGTTGAACCTAAGCATTTGTCGCGCAGTGTATATTAAAAGAACATAGAAAACTTTACAAATTGAAAATACTGTTTTAAGCAGGTGTATATTTGCTGTGGTGAATTTCGTACCAGACTCCCGAAGAAAAGTCTTCAAACGAAAGATTTGAGCGAGTAACTTCGAGAAATTTGAAATGTAACTTATGTAAGTGCGTCAATGCACCGCAACAAATTTAGGTCGATTCAAATCAACAAATAAAAAATGGATTGATTTTTCAAATACCCACAATTCAGCAACTCCTAAAACTGAACAAAAGCGGCTCGTATCCGCCTTACTTAAATTCTATTTTACTGGGTCAGTGTTGCAATACTCAAAATCTCAATCTGACCAGACCAAAAACAAAAATATCGAATTAACCCATTCAAATTACACATTTGGCTAATTCAAATCAATTCCAAAAACAACATTAAGAGTCTATAAACGGTTGATATGGCGAAGCTCTGTCCGTTAATCAATATTCAATAGTTATCGCCACGATTACCATTTTTCATGCCTACTCAACATCAGTAATAATCCTCTGATATAATATTCCGCAAATTTCAATAAAAAAAAATCAAAACAAAATTTAAATTTTTTTATTATTTGCATTTCGCGGATACATGCTAAAATGGCAATGACGGATTTACCAAAAAAGCAGCTGACTTTCATGTGACTATGACCGAATATAGATTGCTGATTGAGACTGATTGATTTGTGTCAATGCATACTGAAAATGGTTAGATGAAAAAAAAAGTTTAAAAATAAGTTATATGCAATTATCACCGGTTTGACGATCCATGAAAATTTAAATGAAAAACGGTTGAGCAGCATCTTGATGGACTAAATAGATGCGAGTAGATTACATAATGAACCATGTCTGATACCGCGCGTATTAGTCTCACATAATCGAATCTCTGTGTTTACTTTTACGTTATCATTAAGTTATCGCATAACAAAAACACCACTAAACGAGTATAGTGAAAGCAATTTGTTTTAGGTTTTAATTTGATGCCCAAAAATTAAGTAGTGGATCCGATTACGCATTAATTTTGTAATGGGCTTCTATTATTGTCTCCTGAATTCAATGTTGATTAATCGATTATTTTTGTTGTAATTTTTAACAAATTTTCACAAAAGCTTACAATTTTTCTTTCTTTTCTCTTTTCAGTTAAGAGTTCAATTTGACGATACGTTAACATCGACCTTTGAATATCCGTCAGAATCATCATTTTACGATGATACGCCCATCGATAATGCCAATAACGGTTCGGATCATACAACGTTAATGGATATTATCACTGCCTCCGCCACATCTGCAACAGCATTAACTGCCGCCATTGATACTAATACAGTCGCCTCCACCGCCGCCGCCGCAGCCGCCACATCCGCCACCATTACCACAAATACTACCACCGAAGAAATTACACAAAATATGGGCCAAAAACTGCTGGGAAGCATGTCATTAGGTAATTGATTTATACGATAATAATATTTGCTAGACAATAATGCATTATGAAAAAAGCAAAAAATTATGCTTTTCAGTTTAGAACAATTTAATTTAATGATTGTGTTAGATTTTCGGGTTTGTGGAAATGTTTCTATTAAGCAAGAGATGAAGAGAAACAATTCACAAATCTTAAAATTGAGGTCTAGGTAAATTGGAGACAACAACAAAAATGTTTGTTTAGAGTTTTTCTTTCTTTCATTTTCTTGGTAATGTATTTGTGCGGCTAGCCGGCTAGATTGAAATGTTATTAGACCAATAGACATTTTGCTAGATTTATATTTTTTATCATACCACATTGATGGATTTGAAATGTTTTAAAATTCGTCTTCCGGACTGACCATTCGCAATACATAATTTCTGTGCGATTGTATCCACACAATGAAGTGCAAGCTGGTGATTGTAATTCAAATCACAGAGTCCGGTTGTTCTCATTCGTTTTGGGAAAATATTTATTATTGTCAGAAAGAATTTTAATTTAATTGTTCGGAAATGTTTAGTGTTTGCGTAATTTTGTTAATGTATCCGGAATAGGCAGGCTTGGAGAAGTAAACTGAAAGTATTGAGTGTGAATCATTTATCATTAAGTTCGCGTTCCCAATGGAAAAAGCGTTGACTTTTAATTCTGCCGAAATTACGGAGAATGGGAGAATGTACTGCTATTCCATTATCCGCAATTAGCCAGAAGTGTGTCCTAAGGCCCTAATGGTGGCTCATAATTTAGAGATACATATGTATATTAACCCAATTTTTAATTTTTTAATCTTGGACTCGTTGTACACTATGCGATCCATCGTCAAACTGGCGATCGGTTGTATGGTGTAAGGCCATTCATACTGTGAACCTACCCGTCGCTCATGAAATCGTTACATGTTGGTTCTATCTGTCGGATCTTATACGGGTTCACCCGGTTCATACGAGTCATAGATTAAGCGGAAATTGACCCTGAAGATAGGAATGTATTTAACCCTAAATTACTAACAATACGTAAAATTGACGTGTTCGCTCACATTATAATGTGTATAAGCTGTTCCAAGAGTCTGGTTGACTACTCCTTGCAGCAGTGCTTTCCTCAGTTAGTTGTTGTATGTCCATGTCAGTGGCAGCATCCTACTTGTGGTCTATGGCGGTAAGCTTAGCAATGTTCTAGATGCTACTACCTATTTGACGTGTAAATAGTAATACCAATAGAAAATAGCATGTAATTTATACGTCTTGTAAGTAATATGTATAAGTGCATCTTCCGAGGGCATATTTTGGTCAAATAATTTTTTCTGTGGCACTGAAAAATGATAAGCTCGGTAAATATGTAAACTGGGAAAGCGACTGTAGGAAAATATGAACACGTCCAAATTACGTGTTGTTAGTAATAACGCCCTAACCGGTCATGTTAGTATTCCAGGGTTAAAAAACTGGACTTTGACCAGGTGAATTTCGCATCAGATCTCTTGTCATTTCAAGATTTTCCCTGATATGTTTCCAGGTCAACGTGGTAATATAGGTAGCATACCGCATAGACTTAGGGTGCAAAAAACACAAAAAAGCACAAAAAAAAATTTCTTGAACCATTAAAAAATTTCAACTGCGAAAATTAAAAGAAAAAATTGCACTATTTACATTTTCTGTAGAGGAGGGGGAGATACATTTTCCGAAGTCAAAACATAAACATGCTTAATTTATTTGACCAGCTCGATAAGTACGTTCAAAAACTTTAATTTTGTCCTAAAACTGGTGAAAATTCATCTGAAAAATTGGCCTACTTTAATCTGAGAAAAATTTCTAGCAGCAAATAGCCTTAAATTGCTCCAGAAAGTTTGAGGATTTTACATGAACCCTTACACCCAAGATTTGGGGTTCATTTAAATCGAACGGACCAGCCAATTTTCATTAAACCATGGTTAGTCAAGCGGCGGGGCCTTGCCTAGCGCATTTGCGATTATTGCGATACTACTGTGGCATGTTGTCCACCTATGTTTTAAAGTCTTTCAATTTGAGGTCCTCACTAAACTACATTGAAAGATACCTCTGAACATTCAGCATATCGACCCAAAATGTGAAACTGCATATGAGTGTCAGATAGAAGCGATACCAATTTCTTCTGCAGATAATAAATTTATCTTTGTGGACTGCCATCCAAACTATCCCTCTTACTCTCCCCAATCAATTTTAATACCAACCGCTTAAAAATAATGGAATTTATTAAATTTACAAATATCATCATATAATTTAAACCCATCAAAATAACAATAAAAATAAAATTTAACCTTTTTCCATACTATTCACCTCTGACCTATAATAATATAATTTCTTGAACTCTGTTACATAAAAGAATACATAAATTTTAAGTCCGAGCCAAAGGCCCCAGCTGCCAGTGCTTCCATTGTATATTATTTACTTTGTAATTACATTATATTGTAAATAAACATAATAATAATAATAATAATATCTTTGTGGCGGACAATTTACAATTTTGTTGATTTTGGCATCATATCATAATGGCATCACTTCAATTCAAAATTTTAAAATGAACTAACAATGATATATTAACAAATGACAACCTATTTGTGGTCTACTCGTGCTCTGTGGCCGTGATCGTTCGGTCGCCACTCTGTGAAATAGACACTTATAGAGAAACGAGTTTCCAAACTCGACACGACTCGTCGCAAGTTTATTATTCAGAAGAAGACGATGAGAAATATTCTTATCGTAGAATAATAAACTAACAATGCGACTAGGAAGTGGTATGGCTGACAACCTTATCACACTCCGAAATCAATTGTCTTTGTAACGTTGATGACTACACACGGTAGTCTTCAACGCACCATGCTCCACTAGGAGTTACGGTAATCGAGAGAGAGAGAGAGAGAGAGAGAGGGAGAATGCTCTGCTAATGATCAGTTAATACTTTGTTAATACATACTCGGGTAGTGTTCAATTATAACGTTCTGATAATGCCCTGCTAACATTTTGTTAATTCTGGTAACGTTAAAATAAATAAAAATAACTGACGGACAGTCAAACATTGAATTAAGACCGCAGATGTGTTAGTGACATCCAATATCCAAGATTTTAATTGCTTTTTTATTGAGGTGTTGAAATCAACAGCACTCTCAGCAGTGTTATTTTATTTATCCCCATAAATAGATACTTTTTTAACATCTGAGTGAGATCATAGTCTGTTACAGGGATCATGAGTCCGAAAAACTCCTCAAACTTAATTCGTTTACGATGAGACTCGAACCCACGACCCCATATGCACTACAGCAACCAGACTACTACTACTACCCTGAAAATCTTAGAAAATAATCCACGAGGAGAATCAAGAGACGAATTTCCGCCCGGGGAGAGGTAGTGGAAGCATTTGTTTCTTTGAACGTAGACGGCCGTTTGAAATTGAGTTACTCACTTAAGTCTGGCCGAGAAAAAAAAATGCATTAATGGATGAATTAATACCCCATACCACACAAGCGCTTGCGGTATACGGAGTAAGAGAACGAGAGCTGCGCGCATAATTAATCCAATACATGGTTTGAACTACGCCAACACTCAGATTATATTTCATTTTGAATTCTGATTCGTGAACATTCCTTCATTTCGGGGAGCATATTTCCTTCTTAGACTCCAGTAGTTCGGAATTACATTCTTTACAGTGGTAGTCATCTTTTTTTCAAAATACGTGTTACCAATGTTGTTGTAATTATGGTCAAAGTTTTTTTTAACCTGACCTAGCTTGAAACTAGGACAACACAATACGACTACCGACGAATGACATTTAATTTTGATTAGACAATCTCGTCTTTTTTAAGTCAAACCTTTTTATCAGGCCTGATTACGCGACACCATGATTCAAATGATACACATCTGCGACCTTCCCGCTCCATTTTACGTTTTAAACAAAAGATTTAAGTCAGAAGCTTGTTCTGTACAGCAGATTAGGTTCTCATTATTTCTCCTGATCTGTTCACAGATGGATTTCTTCGTTTGTACTAACGTGTGCACGGTTTGAATTTTCGGTTGTGTTGTATGGGGGGGGGGGGGGTGTGCTGTGACATAATTTTGCTGAAACAATGCTTTCGCAAGATCAAAATCTTGCTTTCCAACGCAGGTTTTGCACGACTCACGAATTGGTGACGCCAAGAAAAAAAAAATTGAAGCGACTTGTATAAAGTCTGGTGCCGTCCTGGTAAAACCACATATTATTCAGACCCTGACCTTTAACCTTCGACATAAAATATTCCTGCAACATAGTGTGGTATTGTTCAGAGGTGACATTTTCAATGTTTCCGTCCTCGACGACACTTTCACTTACGGCAGCAATATTCTCAATACTGCGTGTATTCCGCATTCTGGTTGCCTTACATCCCGTTCACATTGCTGGCGACGCGATGCGATAAGAAGCGAGAAGCTTCCCATCGCTAGAAAAAACATTTCTTAGCATATAAAAGGGAACCAGCACGAACCTGCTTTTACCATTCAGACTGCTTGCGATGAGACGTGCTTCGGGTTGTGCGATGAGGAACTTTTCCATGACTAAAAAGCGTGCTTTTTCAGCAGCTGGAATGCGCATTGCTGGGGATGAAATCGTCTACCAGCGACATGGGGGATATGAAAAAAGGTTGACAAGAATTGTTGTTATACAAATCTATAAATGGGTCAAAGAAGTTACATTTGTGGAAATATATAGGGCAGTATAACCCAGTTTGCAGCGTACGCATACGTATAAGAAAATTCCAGACGGCGATGCATGTATTTGCAATGAATTATTGAAGGTAGCGGTGGATAGGTCAGTTGTATGCATTTAGAATCAGCGGCCCAAAACTAGCTTAGTGTTTCTGGAACGACTATTAAGCGAGCATTATTCCCCTACATAACGGCGTATCATTAGTGTTTACTGCCACGCCGGTTGGACGAATATTACCCCGAAAACAGGGGATTCCATTCTTGGGCGGCAAACCCCAAATTTTTTTATTGTTTCTTACTTAAAGAGTAGCAGGTTAAGGAAACGACATACCAATGCGAAGTGCAACTCAAACCTGAACATCCTGCGAATGAAGACACGTAAGCTTTTCAACGTAGCGAAAAGAACTGGGGATTGGGACATCGGGACACTTAACAACTCCGATGGAAACCGAACAAAAACAGGTAAGGAGACCCTGGGTCTCACTTTCCTGGATCAACCATAACAACGGTACGCACAGACCAGTTGGATGACAACTCCCTTTTTCTCAGGGCTAACGGCTTGCGAACCAAATAGTAAGCTACGATAGGGTGGAATGGGCGATCAACTCTTTCGAACCCTACAAATCACCAGGACCAGACGGTGTCTACCCAGCTCTGCTTCAGCAGGGTCTTACGACCCTGGCTCCGTTTTTATTCAGAGCCAGCATAGCCTTAGGGAACATTCCAATCACCTGGAAGCAGGTAAATGTAGCATTTCTGGCAAAGCCGGGGTGTGACCAAACCCTAGCGAAATCGTATAGACCAATACGTCTAACCTCCTTCCTAATTAAGTCATTGGAAAAGCTTGTCGATAAACATATCAGGGACAGGTGCCTGTCGCTTTTTCCGTTGCACCCAAACCAACATGCCTATCAGACAGGGAAATCGTGTGAATCAATACTACACCATTTAGTTGGGAAGATTGAGACCACACTAGAAATCAAAGAAATAGGGCTCGCGGTCTTCCTAGATATAGAGGGGGTCTTCGACAACACTTCCCTTGAATCTCTTGTACCCGGCGGCCGCCTCGAGTCATGGAGTTCAAAACACCCTATGTCGGTGGATAAAATCAATGCTTCAAGGACGACAAGTATGTACATGCAAAATTATTCGGCGAAACCATGTATACAGCTGTCCTCAAAGGTTGTCCACAGGGGGGAACTTTGTGGAACTTTGTAGTAGACAGCCTACTGCTCCCGCTAAATAACACTGGCTTCTATACACTAGGATATGCCGATGACATCAGCATCCTGATAAGAGGAAAATTTTCAGGGGTCCTTTCTGAACTCATGCAACAAGCTCTAACCCAAGTGGAGGATTGGTGTAGGAGGGTAGGCCTATCGGTCAATCCCGCCATAACAACACTAATAGCCTCCAGTCGCAAACACAACTTGGAAGGGCTCAACGCTCCAACACTATTCAACCAACAACTGCAGTTTACCACGGAGGTAAAATATCTGGGAGTCACCCTTGATAACAAACTCACGTGGAACAAGCAGCTGCAAGACTCGAAGCGTAGAGACTCCAATTATCGAACATGTGGACACCACAAAGGGTAGGACACTGTACGATTACAGAAATCATTGCAAACCCAATCCTAGTATATATAATAGTATCTCCAAACCCCTATGTCAATATACAACAGTCTTCCAGGCAGAACTTATAGCCATAAACCTTGCAGCAGGGGAGAGTACTCGAAAGGGATATACCAATAAGATCATATATATTCTCTCCGACAGTCAAGCTGCTATAAAAGCCATTGCAAGTCCCAAAACAACCTCTAAATTGGTTTGGGAATGCCAACAAAATCTCAAAAACCTAGCTACCCGAAACAAAGTAACTCTGAAATGGGTGAAAGGACATAAGGGGATCGAAGGAAACGAGAAAGCGGATGCCCTCGAAAGAGAGGGTTCCGAACTACCCTTAACAGGTCCTGAACCTGCAATCGGAATCAGAACCGTTGCTAGACGATGGACCGAGGATAAATTCCAAGATCGATGAAGACTCGCTGAAGGGCTCAGGCACAGCAAGCGTATGCGGGAATCTAACTGGCATACCAGCTGCACCGAAGTCCTCGGTCTTAGCAAAACGAACCTCAGGGCGGTGACATGCCTTATAACCGGTCATTGTACCCTACGGAAACATCTGCATACAATAGGGATCTACACACAAGACCCACTATGCTGCCTCTGCAACGAAGATGAGGAATCAGCCTCGCACGTTATTTTCGAATGCCCCGCTCTTATGAGCTGGAGACTAAATTTCTTTGGGGCTCAAGCTACCAGAATGGGTGCAGCCAAAGTAAACTTGGTTAACTTTCTTCTTAGCCTTTTACGTAGGACAGAGCTCATAATCTGAAACTTTCTCGCTTAGATGGGAAATACAAGAAGCCAATAGGCTGCAGTATTGGGCGCAACCAGCCCAAACCTTCATAGCGCCGTATCCATCCATCCATACCTTAAATTTGGAATCAGTGAGCCAAATTTACCTTTGTGTTTCTGCCACACTGATTGGACGAGCATTTCTGCGAGAAACCAGGAGTACCATTCTAGGGCGGGAAGCCCCAAAATTTTTTTTCTTGTTTTTCAAATTTCAAATTTGGGATCGGCGATCCAAAATTCTTTTAATGTTTCTTGCCACGCCGATTGGACGCGTGTTTCCCCGAGAAAACAGGGATATAATTTTGGTGGGTTTCACTGCACTACCTGTCTCGGTAAATTACCTCTTTCACCCATTCATATATATGTTAACAACAATACGACACGTGTGTTTGTATATAGAAAATACCGATGGTACTACACTCGAAGCGCCATGTCACGAAGCTGATCTGAAATCATACCCAAACAGCGGCAAACTGCACGAGCCAGCGCCGTGTAAAATCCCCTTGAAAAATCAGGTTTTCTTGCCATGGAAACTGCAACGCATCGCCCGGCCCGGAAAAGCGTCGGGCTGTATGTGTACGCGCCCTTAGGAACATCATTTACGAAACGGACCCAGTTTGTTAAAAAATGTATTCACAATGTGGGGCAGAGTTGTTTCACTAATGTGGTGATTGCGCCCTCATTTTTTGCAAAACGATCGTAGCATTAGTATCATCGACTTGGAATTTAATATTAAAAATTCGACGTGAAAAGTTTTGTCAAAATCATGATTTTCATAGGGCGGGTGGGAGCACGCAATTCAAAACTACAACAAAAATTAAGATTATCCATCGGTTTAAATTGTTGGTTGGAAAATTTTCTTTGAAAAATTTTATGTTCAAATTTTAGGAGTAAGCGTGTTCGCCTTTAACGATTAATGACACCAGCGCGTGTTTTGACTCTTACCCCTGATTACAACCAACTCGCCTACGAATTCTATTTAGACCCATGGCTCGTCTATACTTAGTGCTAGAGATGGTTTTGTAAAAGTGTACGCCAGGACGAAAGAACTCACCATAAAAAGTCTGCATTCAGATTTATTCACCTAATTGATACGCTTTTAGTAGGTTTAAAATATTCGGAACACTGAAAATATGACTTTCATTCTCCATGTGGTTCTTACCAGACAAATCGGATTATGCTATCGATTACTGACACTGACATGTGAGTTCCCAGTCCCATGCAATTGATAGGCATCAAATTTTCGAATATTTAAGTCTTCGAGACTGCAGTCTCAAAACTAGAAAATTTTATATTTGTATCAGGTTCAAACCCGCATTTTTACACCAAACACTGTATGAGGCAGCGAATTATGATAGAGAAGGTATAGTACAACAATACTATTTTTTTTACTGTGGTCATCGGCCAGGGGCGTAAAAACTCGCCTCTAAGATCCCTAAATGGACATGCTTTTACACTGAATCTGGTTCCGTATGAAGAACCCTATATTTTAACGTACGATCAAGAAATGTTAAACTTTAATGTTGGTGTAGGCTGTAGGGGAACGAATATCATTATTTCAAGTCCATCAGTCTGTGTTTGAACGTTGATTTTGGTGTGAAAATTATAATCACTATATCCTGATGGACGTTCACGCTTCATTATTAAGAATATTAGTTTGTAATTAACTGAGTGCTCTTTACATGACTCTTGCAATACCAAGCGAATGCATAAAATCTTAACTTAAAGCAATGTGCCGCTACGTCGCCATAAAAGTTCGCCAAATTCGTCATACACAATGAAATGAGTTTTAAAATGAAACCATACTGCATCATTGATGTTTCTTTTCGAATTTAAATGCGAATCAGCATTTCCATTACAAACTCATCAATGCGTAGCAACATACCGTCACCAATCCACATTCAAAATCGACATTCCAAAAAAGTTACGTTATTTAAACACCATATCCAATGTTATCATCAAACTATGGCTAATGCTGATGTCTTGTGTTCATTCTGTAGAAAATAAATCTTGAAGAACCAGAAATTAAAACACTCGCCATATCTGTCGAATACTATCACAACCAACAACCAATATGATGGCATCATCATATTATCATTCTCATCGACATACTGTCTGCTCTGGTGTCATACGTTGCAATTATTCAAAAGATTGCCAAACGGTATATCGCCGGTGCTTTTTTACCTAATATGGCGGTATACACAAATGACGATACGATACGATATTCCGATGACTTCAGTGCGGCTACGGGTGATGAATATTGTATACACAGAGATCAAAAACAATATTTCTTAAGATTTCTTAATTTAAAATGAGAAGTATGGAAGTAATTACACGTATTAGAAGAAACGATAGATTTAGATTTATATCAAAAAACTTTATTCGACTCGACTCGTCTTACAACTCGCAGTAAGATCCACAACAATCTTGGACGAGTTAGTATGTTAGTTTCAAGTCAAGATTAACTGTTTCTATGCTTCAGGAGTGCGGCAACTAGTTTTTTGTTACATTCTTATACTTTACCGACTTTTAAAGAGATACACCACAACGCAACACATCACATTGAAGTTTGATGTTACATGGAAGTCGGTTACGTGTATCATGGATGTCGAACAAATCTGTGTGCTTTTTTTAACGATTCGCAATATTTCTTTTTTGGTCTATGCAATTAACGAACCACTATTGACTGGATCCAGAACTTGAGGAGCCACATACTTGTTGTGGCGCTGGTTGGCTGTTCTCGTTAGTTTGGGATTCAAGTTATTAGGTCAGAATTGATTACAAGCAAAAATTAAATTATTTTGCCGGTTTCGTTTTTTTTCTGAAGTTGAGCTACGGCACGTCAATCTTGTAGGAGTAGGTTGCAAAATGTAGATTTGTATTTTGGAATATGTACAGCTATTTTTACAGCAGTGGACGCTTAGAACTAGAGAAAATTTTCCCCGGCATAGGCTTAATGATTGAGCCGATACAAGATTTTGTTTTTTTTTGTTTTGATCATGATGATGATGATTGATTGTTGACCATTTATCGAGTAATCCGCACCATTAGTCTTGTTCTACTCATTGCATAAGTCTTTTGAGAGCCACAACGAACCATTGCCGATACAATCTCGGTAGTTTTTGTTTTACTAGAATATGTTTGAGCATGAAATTATTTTGTTTAGGTATGTCATAAAATATGAAAATATGCCTCTCACTTCTGGGAAACTTACATAATTAACCTACCCACTCACTAATCGAACAGCCCGATTGAAATTTTCTTTAGATCTGCAATCGAAACCAACATTTCTATTATACCACTTTTTTAATTTTTTCCGGATTTTAGCTTCGTAATGAATGCGTTTGTTTTCTATAAGTGATCATGTGCATATTGATCTGTGCATTTAAAAAAGGGTTTCTGGCTTAACTTTTTCGTTTTTCAATCAAAAGATTTGTATGAAAATCAAATAAATTATAATTTAATAAATAAAATTAAAAACAAAAAAGTTGCCAGCTCTGCTAGGAGATTCGGCGGAATTAGAGAAATCGACGATAAGTTAGGTATAGGGGTCGTTTGGCTTATACCCAGTGCACTTAGACCGTTGTGATGCCTTCGATAGGATCAAGTCTATATATTAACCGCTTAAGCTGAGAACCTGCCCGTGTTAACAATAATATGCTTTCTGTCCAAAGACAGTAGTATGGTGGATGGGACAATATCTAGTTTTGGCCATATCATTATCGTCATGCCACAAGTACAGCCTGATGGATCTATCCATCTCGCGTTGGTCCTGCTTTTTACAGCGGCTTCTATATCCACTGGACAAGCGACAATAGGTGTTTTTAAGTTGCCGCAATAGCCTTCAACGCTAAGCGGTGACGCATTCTGGGCAGTCTGCGTCAGCAAAGCCACTCTGACCTGGTATCCAGCATGGTGTAATGTTGAAGAAACGAGCCATCTGAATACTGAGCGGCACTTCTCTACAGTCTTTGACATGGTTAGCACTGACTCGAGTATTCTAATTGCAGCCTGACTATCAGTTTACAAAATAACGTTCCTTCCTGTGACGACGAGGCTATCTAGCCAATTTAGGGCAAACAAATGGATAACAAAGATAAAAAATGTTTAGTATCGCTCGACGTCAAGGCCCAATGTTACCCCAAGCCCCCCAATAAATGAAGCCATCTACAGGTTAGAGCATCGGTTGCTAACCGGCGGTTCGCGACCCACCGGAAGGTCGTGGCGTGACTTCTAATGGAACACTTCTTGACGTCTTATAGTGAGTACCCAGTGTATGAAATTTAAAAAATCGTTGTGCCTGGAGGAGGCAGAAAATGGAAAGCATAAGTTAGTCATGGTTGTTGTACTTAACAACAATTATTGATTTTTTGAAACTTAGGGGGTCGCAATGCTGAAAAAGTTGGGAGCCAATGGGCTAGAAGAATGGTTGATTACCAAGTCCGATGATAGAATGAAAACGAAAGGGTTCGCCAATTTGGCAGCTTTCTGTTTTAACCCTGGAATACTAACAGGGCGTTATTACTAACGACACGTAGTTTCGACGTGTTCCTATTTTCCTACAATCTTTTTCGCATCTTTTACCCAGTTTCGGGTCATACATTTTTTCAGCCGATAAGTGATCATTTTTCAGTGTCCCAGACAAAATTAGTAGTCCAAAATACGTCCTTAGCTCTAAAATACACGTATATGTTTCAGAGGCGAACTATTCGGATATTCGTGTTTTGAAGCACCATTTCATGATTAGTGTGTGTCAATATGCTCTACACCATTTCGTTACTTATGAAAATGTCAAAACATTCAGATGGAGTTGTGCGGTCTGTTGTTTTAGCAGTTGGTCCTGGTCGTATGTGAATAATGTTTCGAGAATGGATTTTCCCGGAGGAACATGCCTGCGCCTCGGATGTCCAATAGTAGTTAAATAAACCAGGTATGTACTAGAAAAGGCCAATATAGCTTCTCTTTCTAACTAATGCAAAATAATAGCCATAGCAAACAATTGCCGCTATGTTCCGGCTAATGCAAAGCATTGTCGCACGAGACTCCGCTAATACATAGACAATGTACTCTTCACAACTGCACTCTTCGTACTCATGCAAAATTGTATGTCACGAGAGGCCTACTGGTACATAAAAAACTTCTAGTTCCGGGCTGTGAGTAATGATGGTTTTGGCCTTAACATTTAGCCGCCTACTGAAACTTGTCGGGGAGTAACGACTTTTTCCGAAATGTAAAAGAAGATTTGATCGGAGGAGCGCAAAATAACCCTAAACTTGCTACGAATAGTATCACAACGTTTTTGCGGCTCGTTGGGTCTATTGTTCTTATACCGGCAGCCGGTCGCCCCACATTGCACGGAGATTGCCAAACTCAGTGCAAATGATCGGTCTAAAGCCGGCCCCACACCAACCGGAGTGTGGCACACACCGCATAAAAGACCGGTTCCAAGAATGATACCTTGGAGTCGCTCAACCACACTGCTGCACTGCTGCTGCACGATTCTTCGTATCAATCTTTTGTGCGGTATTTGCCACACTCCGGTCGGTCTGGGCCAGTGTTACCAATTTAGGGGAAAGTTCCCTAAATTTAGGGTTTTTTGAACCTCCTAGGGAGAATTTTAGGGGGAGAATTTCTTTAGGGAAAATTTTAGGGGGAACCTAAAATTTTTGGGGTTTGTTTTCTAACATAAATCAGCAAATTACATGAAAACTTGTGTCTGTGAAAGTTTCTTTAACTATTTAATTATGTATTAAAATTGTTTACTTGCCCTGTACCTCCTGAATCTGTTGGAACCGGGATCGATGAGAGATATAGTACAGATACATTTTGGGGGAGTCCAACATCTTTTCTGATGGGGCTTGTACACATTTTTTTCGGTTGCTTTAATAAAAAAAATCAAGTGAAATGGAGACGTTACGGGGATCAAGATAAGAGGGGCACTGCCTGGAGGATATCGCCTACGTGTAAATAAATAAATATTCAAAACCCTATGTCCTATGTATCTTATGTGACATCAGTATTATAAACAAAAACACATCTATACATTGCCACTTGACGGGTATAGTTAACTTGACGTAGTTCTGATTCTTTGTCACCGGATCAGAGTTCTTTTCCCCCCAACATATTATAGGGACAATAAGAGGATGAGCTAACTTGAAACTGGTTTTTTTTTTTTAAAATGGTCAATGGGCGGTAAATTCCCATTCCGATTAAACCGACTAAATCGATGCCTGTAGAAAAGTCGTTTCGATAGCTGTGTCATTATATTCTTTGGGGTACAATTAGGCCTGATACCTTCGTCAACAGATCGCATTTGGTGCCGAGCGTGGGCCCCTTTTTAATTTTCCGCCATTTTTCCAATTTAGGGGGAAGATGATCTTTTTAGGGGGAAATCAGGCTTCATTTAGGGAGAAGTCACGCAGCCTACCTGGCAACACTGGTCTGGGCCGGCTTAAGATCGCTACCTTGGGTTCCCTCAACCAAACTGGTAGCAGTTGCCGAATACCAAACAAATAACAAAATTGAATTCCCCCATCGCCACTATTCCTCTCATGCTTGTGTTGTCTATGCAAATTTTATTTTTAACAAACCCCAATCAGTGTGGTTGCACTTCGCGATTTGCTTGCTTAGTACGAGTAGTATCATAGAACTGAGACGATTAAATCGTTCTTAAATAAAATTTAACTCATTAATTCCTCACAGTAGATGCTCGAGCTCGTAGTAGTAAAAAATTGTGAATTTATTAGGGTAGTTTTTTTCGTAATTCATTTTTATCTACATAATCCGCATTATGTACATTTTCCTGTATCTCTACTTTTGCAGGCAAAATATTTACAAATGTTTTTCACTATGCCGATAAAAAAATCTCCAAACCGATGAAAATTCATTTCCATAATTCGTGCGAACGAACTCACGAACACTTGGAAAACAAGAAGTTAACGAAACAGCAGCTGGCACGCCCATTTCGACGGCTTATTAAAATGCTCAGGTGCTGAATTTATATTTTAATTTCTGGATTTATCGAATTTAAATCAGTTCGCCGCTAAATCGCGCCACGTTATCAAAACACGAATGAAAAAAATGTAGTCGAATCGAGTTCTCAGTGTCCAGAGAAAAAAAAAAGTAGATTGACCAGCGCGCTAGCTGCTGTTTTGTTGGTCTTCTTGTTTTGTTGTATCTTTGTTTAATGTTCATTTATTTGCTACAACGCTATAATCATAGTAATTATTATGTAAATTCATGTTTCTCTATTTACTTCTTGGCAGTCAGGATTGTTGACTACTGTTGTGATCAGAGTAATATGGTATTGCATGCGCACGGAAGGCATGTTTTGGAAGTCAATGGTGTGCCGTATTATTGCTAGTTTTACCATTAAAATCGAATAAGCACAACTTTCATTTGATTAGAGAGACACACAATTATTATACTCGCACTCCTGGCGCTTTGCCGCGCCTTTTAAACGATTTTAATAAAAATGCTCCACTTAATGGCTCCAACATACCACTCTATCCTCATTTGCCTATCTCTTCTTCATATCTTGTGAATATGCAATGCAATGCATAGTATCATTTTAAAGCACACACAACTCACAACAATTTCAATACGTATTTTACAACAGACATAACACACGAAAACATCATGTTTTAATGATCATTTCCATTATATTGCAAACTTTTATAATTAAGTGTCGGGTGAAATAGAAAGTTTTTTTGATAGGATTGCATTTTCATTAGTCTTTACTACTAGCAAAAGCAATGGAGCGCGGACGTTGCGCTTTTTTTTCTTTCCCCTTCTGGGAAATGAACAATAGGTAACAATCAACGTTTCAGTGCTAATTGGATGACTCTTGAAAAAGTCACACGAATTTAAACTCCGGCGTCAGGTTTTTTTTTTCGGCACGGTCGTTGAACTTTTTTTTATTTTACATTAACATGTGATTCTGTCGAGTTGATTTTTGTACTGAAGAAAGACTGGTTTGAAATGTAAATATTTTACATAAAAAGGCAAATTGCTGGCGCTTTTTTTGTAACTAGAACAGATCGTCGTAGTACACAAATTAAAAGAACAGGTCTTTGAAATGGGTTCGATTTGGTAGGATTGATTTTCGTTGTTAAACGGAGTTGAATAACCATCTTCGGCGGAAAAGTAGTGACCAAAACAATTTTTGCCGATCTACATATTTGTTTTATTGCTTCACAGTACCCCAGGGCAATATGAATCTACTGGTCGTTGAATGAATAGCAATGAAATTGGTGTCAAATGATAGAAGGAGTAAATTAAAAAAAAAAAAAAACAAAGCAATTCTTGGAAATTGGATGCCACTAACACATCTGCGGCCTTAGTCCAAGGTTCGATTGTGGCGCCTGTTATTTATTTTTATATCCTTCGCTCATAGAGTGAAAGGGTATATTAACTTTGTCATGAGTCGATTGGGCGATGTCCGTCTGGCCGTCTGTCCCGACACCACGTACCTAGCAGCCGAGGGAGGCCCCTGGTATAGTTGATACGCCATGGCGTGGATCTGTACAAAGACCATTCGGGCGATAACGTTTCCGAGCTTCCTAGTTATGTACGAGTAGCTCTTGGCATGACCGACCTCCTCCCATAACTCACGGGAGGGAAATCATAAATAGGCCGGGCACGATAAACGGTGTTCCCTGGTGGGGGGGTTCACCATACGGTTAATCCTGTGAGCCTCGGAGCTGGCGGCTTCGCATAATCCGAGCCTCGAAAGGGCTAGTTAGGGAGAACGGCCTTGGTGGAAGATGCCTACGCGCCTATATCTAACTACACGGTTAAAAAAAATGGTATAAACTTTATAAATTTTGGTATACATATGGTTCCATAGACTTTCTGTATAAAAATTATACTAAGCTTCTTTATTAATCGAAGTTATCAGTTGAAGCTATACAGTTCATGCTAATCGCTTATAAAATATTTTTATAACCTAACAATATAAAAATTGTCCGAATAAGGTGTTAACAGTATTCATCCAGATATATGATTAAAACTATACACTTTTTTTATTTAAAATTAAAAAAAAAGACATTCATTTATATCTGAAGGATAATGTATGCCTGCAGAAAACCCCTATATATTTCCTATCCGCACATGTACCGAAATTTTAGACCACGCCGAGATTCGATCTCCGCACCTCTAGATTACTAACATGCACTCTCAACCAGGTGTGCCACAGCCACGCACGAAGTCCACCTTTCCAAATGCGAATGCAATGAATTTTTTTAGAAATGTACAATATAGGATAAACTTTACCTCACTTTGGTATACAATTTTTCTATCAGTTCAATATTATTAAAGAAATTCTCGATTGGTATGCAAGCTGTAATTTATAGTATAAAATCAATAACACGTTCTGATAAAAGATTCATATAAATGCTGCATAATTTTCATTAGTATTTTTGGATTAATTTTGTAACAGCTTCGTACAATTTTTATACAAACATCTCGAATTCAATATTTTAATACAAACTTCGGATAAATTTAATAAAAATTAATATAAACAAAATTTATACATCGCTGTTTATTACAATTCATACTAAAAGATGTATGAATGAGCTTTATACTATCAGTTGGTATAAAAAATACACCAGAATTTTTAACCGTGATAGGTTGTGGATTGATCACACGGTCTGAATCGCATTGCTGACTAGTATACTGAAGGGGCCGCCTGGATGTGAAAAGCAGCGCTACGAGTCTGCTTTGAGCAGGTCCAACAAGCCTGGGATGTGCACATCTGAATTCTTACGTGAGGCTTAACCAATAGGGGGCCGAAGGAGGATCACACCTGCTATAGAGAAGTCTTTAGCGAATAGTGTACCTCGGGGATGGGTGTGCCCAAGGGACCATGGTCCTTGCCCATCAAAGTGTTGGCCTCGAGGTGGATGTAGGTTGTTACCCGAGTCATCGAGGTGGTGATGCAACCCCGGGGTTGGGTTTCTGAAGGTGAGTCCATTCACCGGATGGATAAATCCCAGTGTTGTCAATTTTAGTTACATTTCAGTAATCGGTGATAATCGTTACTTTTATTTAGAGTAATCGTTACTTAGTAATCGTATAATAAAAACAACTGGATGCATAGACACTTAAAATTATTATTTTATTTTGAAGTAATTATGCCATAAATTATAAACTTTACAAGAGCTGCTGATTACAATGAAGAAATAAAATTTGATTGACATGTTCTCCTTTTAAACGGTTCCTTTTCTCAGTAATTACTTGCCCCGCTTTAGAAAAAAAGCCTTTCAGAAGGAACCGAAGTAGGCACTGATGATAAATATTTTTTTAGCCAAGCGGCTTAAACCCGGGTACAACAGTTCCCTTGTCTTCCACCATGATAAAGGGTTATTTTGGCGTTCTAGAAACGGTTCTTCCATATATGTTTTGAGCTCAACATCTGCCTTCGCACAAGAGCTTGTATTGGTTAAATTGGCGGATCCCCTGTCGAATTCATTCCATATCGCATATGTTACCTCAAGATTTGATGCACTAACAATGTTAGCAGTATGGGTAGCATTTGCGTCCGTGTCCATTTGTTGATCCAAAACTGCAATCAATTCATGTCGAATATTTTCTTTCACAGCGTTTAATATACTGGAGGAACTGAATGCTCTATATTTGAATCTTGGGTCTAAGAAGCTAGATTGGAAAAACGAGAAACTCGATTCCACCAACGAAAATCTATTTGAAGTAGATTCAATCATTTTTTCGAGCAAATTTTTCGCTGGCAATGTTACTAATGTCGTCCTTAATAAGTTAAGCACCGATTGAAGTCCCCGTACTAGTAAAATAATTTTCGAGGAAGTTACAGATTTTTCCGAACTCATCTCTTGAGTTAATTCTTCAATGGGCTTTAAAATTAACACGCATTCTTTTAGAATATCCCAATCTAACTGTGACAAACATGGAACAGGATTGTGCAATAATCCTAAAGTGGCAACTAGTGGTTCCTGCTTTCGTACTATTCTTTCAAACATATAATATGTCGAATTCCACCTAGTTACAACGTCATTTAATAGCTGCAATGGCTGTGACTCTGGAGAGATTTGCCTCTGAATCGAAAAAAATTTTAGGTTTGCTTGCGAACTTCGGTGAAAATGTTCAACAATACGCTTGATCTTTGTACGAATTGTTTCAATTTGTCGCAGTCCGTCTTGAACAACTAAGTTTAGTGTGTGGGCAAAGCAGGGTATATAAGCCCATCCACATAATTGAATAGAATTCACCATGCTTGAGGCATTGTCTGTTGTAGCCGCATATATTTTATGCTCTAGATTCCACTCTTCGGTTACACGTTTAAGTTCAGAAGATAGGTTCAACGCGGTATGGCTTTGGTTAAAATGAACACAACTTAAAATGAATGAATGAAAGTTCCAATCCTTAGTAATGAAATGAGCCGTTATACCCACATATCTCTCATTTGCAATTGAGGTCCACGCATCTGTTGATAATGATACAAATTCGGTAGAGACCAAAAGATTCTTCATCTTATCAACTAAGTCATCATATCTTTTGGTCAAAAGCGATGAAGTAAATGTAGCGCGGCTTGGAGGCTTGTATGATGGTTCCAGCTCTGCAAGCAAATTTCTGAATCCTTTGTCGTTTATGATGGAAAACGGTTGCAAATCCATCACTATCATATCCAGGACTAGTTGATTGATCTTTTGTTGCCTTGCCAAGGAAAGTGGCCTTTTTAAATAAGTAGTCAAAGGAACCAATCGCGTACGCCTGGATGTAGATACCCTTCTTGTCTCGATGTTGAAGCCACTTGATTACTTTCGGCCGCACTTTGTTCAGCTGTTATTAGATTCTGAGGCTCATTTGCTGGCTGCTGAAGTGTTGATGCACTTGTTTGTGCTTCAGCATCTGGTGATCGAGCTAAGTTCAGATATTTGTTAAATTGCATATATTCAATTGAAAGTATATTTCAATCTTACTTGTCGAAATCCTTCCTGTATTCTCTTCTATAAGTAATGTGGGGTGTCTACTCTTCAAATGTTTCCGAAGGTTGGCTGTTGTACCCCCTTTATGGGAGTAGCTCCCCTTACAAATACAGTGAACCCCCGACATTCGCGAGTGATGCGTTCCACGAAATTGTCGCGAATGTTGAGTTCGCGAATGTCGGGGTTCAGTGTCCTTGGATAGTGGGAAATGTGTTCCAAATATTCATAAAATAAGAAAATGCAATGTTAGGGTGGGGAACATCACAGTTTTTAAATCATGGAAAATTCTTGCCACTGAACTTTTTGCAGCAGATTAACTTCCATTCGCTTTCTTTGCGAATTTCTTCTTTCAGTTCAATTGGCACGATGGAAATCCGAAAACTTCCTGCGACTATAATTTTCGGTTAGGTTTTCGAAGCTATCACCGCCAACGCTCCTTCCAAGTTTGACCAACAAATCTATGTAACTTTTAGAGCACCAAACCACTAGTTTTCCATGATCAGATTCTGGATGAGCTAATTTCCGCAGATCCGCCCAAATGAGGAAGTGATCGACGCAGTCCATGACCTCGTGGTAGTATATCAATGAATGAACATTTGGGAAACATCGGGCACAGCTCAGGACGATCTTATGGGCCGAAAAGCCTTTGTTTCATTTTTGGGTACTCGCAGGCGGTGATCCACACAAATTTTTATCGTTCACAGAGAAATGCAGCAGTCTTTTATTGGCTAAATTCTATGTCGGATTTAAGGAGACACGTCTCGTTTAGAGCGAAAAAGCTGTGCCCCGAAGTGCAGTTTTTTGTTCTGGTTAAAGGCGGTTTCAATCATTTAATGGAATATTGTTGAAAACCCCAATATCTAGAGCTGCTCTTCAGCGAATGTCTCATCATGATTATGAAGAATATGTCAGAAATTTAGTTTACGCTAATGAAGATGATGAAAGCGTAGTAAGTATAAGTATTTCCAGCATAATATTGAATTATTTCAGATCATTTTAGCCCTTGTAGTTAAATTTTCTTACAAAAATAAATATACACACCCGGGTGTGTATGGTACAGCTCGAAACGATATTATTTGGGTGTAGACATAAAGGTTAATTTAATTTAAATGGATTAGGATAGAAAAATATGCCTGCTGTAGCGGTAAATTAATTTTATTGCGTCAAAGAAATCGCAATGATTAAAACTATATTTTTTTCAATTTTCGCATTTGGACTAGAACGAAATCGCGGATAAGCATAGTGAATGTTGAAGAAGTGTCCCAAAATATCAATCGCGAATAAGCGAATTCGCGAATGTTGGGACCGCGAATAACGGGGGTTCACTGTATTGCATTTTGCGAGCTCCCTCGAAATGGAGGTAAAATGAATCCATACCGTACTTTTTTTCGACGATTGAGACATTCCAATTCTTTAATTAGTGCGATTAACAGAGGACAGTTTGCAAAACAAGTGAAAATTCAAATAACGAATATTACTTGTTTGAATTGATTTCTTATTTTTCTATTCTTTCCTATTTACGAAAAGCATTAACCCTATATCTTGGACATGCATTCAGTCTGGAGCAACTTGAAAGTATGAAAGACTATATACTACTCGGTCTGCTCGATTCTTGTGCTTGAACGGGAGCACTTATCACACCGTGCACTACTCGGCCTGCTCGAGCCTTGTGCTTGAACGGGCGCAAATATCACTATCACACCGTGCACTACTCGACTCTCGGTCTCGACTCGACCTGCTCAATTCTTGAGTTTGCCTTTGAGAGAAAATAGCAGACTATGTACTACTCGGTTTGCTCCATTCTTGTGCTTGAACGGGAGCAGACATTACACCGTGCACTGCTCGGTGTCCGTCTCGGTCTGCTCGATTCTTGCGCTTGTGCCTGAGAGTGAGAACATACATAACGAATTGCTTCGCTTCTTTGTTGTTCGGTACATATGTAACGACTACTTTTTGTAGTCGGTAGTCGTTACTTCCGATATTTAATACTAACGACTACTTAAGTTAGGGGTAGTTACTTTTTTGACATCTCTAAAATCCCCATCTGACAATAAGACTATGGGCCATTTTTTCGTACATCTTATAGGCTGGTTAGTCTTATTGCCTAGAGAAGACACACACAATATTTAGAAAGCTTTTCCATTTTATTGAATGAAATTTTTGTTTATTTTGCATAGTTCTGCCATATTTTGATGATTACACCATCATCTTACATTAAAAAAATCATTGCACGGTTTCATGCAACAGCGTAAATAAGCAAAAGATAACATAACTATGCAAAATAAACAAAAATGTCATTCAGTACAATGGAAAAGCTCTCTAAATATTGTTTGTGTCTTCTCTAGGCAATAAGACTAACCAGCCTATAAAATGTACGAAAAAATGGCCCTATGTCAGTAAAACGCCGAAGTTTCAAACCGCCCGAAGGACCAGGAGATAAAGGCCGAAAGGCTAGATGCTCCCCTGACGATATACCTCGTAGATGGTAATCTTGTCCGTCTGTTGCGACGCGTTTTACTCGGCCAATTTAAAAGCTATGAAGTTGCAATTTTGCACAAATGCTTCTTTTTGCTGCAGGCAGTTTGTATGTTTGAATCAGTAAAATCAGATCGATTTGCTTAAGGTTTGTGTTCGTAGTTAACTCATGTGATTATCGCTCAGCGATAGTAGTTGGACAACCTGTTTTGGGCGCTATTTGCGAATATTATCTTTACAAACATAATAGTCGATACTAGGATTGCAGCCACATTCAAAAGCAGAGCTGGTTATGAAGATCAACGATCGTTGAACGATCTTCGCTTGAGTTACCTTTACGAACATAAACCTATATACTCGTGGAAGGCGATTTGCCTGGGCCAAATACCACAGTTTTCATATACAAAAAATACATAGTTTAAGCTTTGATAAGCTACTTCTTGACAACTTTTAGTAAATTGTTAAAATTTGAGCTCAACTCCTCCGAATTTTTCACCACACGCATTTGTGTTGATACACATTGCTTCGGCCTGGCCGCGAAATCGAATTCGAAAACTTCAGGTGGGTGGTTGATACTCATTCCGCTGGCACCAGAAAAGATTCTTATATCTGCACTCAAGGATAGAAATGCGGCAGTCCAGAAGATATAGATATAAGATTTTTTCTAGCCTGTGCAACCATCCCTACCACGTTTCAACGTTTCTTTACTTAATGTTCTTTGAACAACTAAAGAGAGTGTCTCCGATAGATCCCGACGGGAAATCGCTAGTCTCCTGGAAGAGTGTATTCTGTCTAGATGACACTGTAGATGGGCACCGCACGGACGAGCCACGTTAGTGTATACGTTAAGCAGGTTCGTGATGTTAGAGGAAATGGTAACGTGGTAACAGTGAATGTTGGATTCATTTTGTCATAGTTCAGCGTCCTCGGACTGCCAATATCTTGAATCTTTCGGCGTCACGATCGAGGATAGTGCTCTGAATTTCTCTCTGCGAATGCTCCTTGACTCTTACCGCTCGGTAAGTGAGGCGACCAATCATTTGGGTATGCAAGTCGCTCACTGATGGGGGTAATTTTTCTGCGAGTCCTTAGCAGAAGTCATATCTGTAGCGCGGAAATCGTAAAAAAGCCCAGAAGAGTATTAAAAAAAAATCAGGAGAATACCATTTGTTTTATGCTGTAAGTAGCATCGCTGTTTATAGAAGCCATTTAGAGCATCTACACGGAAGGTTTCAGAAGTGATCGTGCTATATTCCACCAATTGCGTGATCATTGGGCTAGACTCCTGCGTGATAGTGGCGCAGCATCTGATTTTACAGCTTCTGAATAGAATCTTTATCAATCCCGACGATAAAATGTACACGTCCTATGGAAATTGTTTTCATAACGAAGTCTCAAAATGCTCGGTCGGTCATCGCGACCATCTGCTGTTTAGTCATATTTAGTGTCCTTAAGTTCGCTTGCATCCTTTTCCGTTCAACGGGCAAAAACCCATCTTGATAGCATAGAGAAATATTTTATTTTTTAAAGAAACGTTCGTCGGTCAATGTTGAAAAATAAGGAGCACTGAGCTCTTTTTTGCATCATCGTGGGATGAAGCTGAATAGCACGGGTCCTGTCCTCTGCAGGTGGATCGCCAAAAGTGTGGTACCTAACGCAGCTTCCCAACCGTAGAAAATACGATTCCATCTTCCCAAAACTTGCAATAGACTTCTTCTTCTCAGTACCGTATAGCCCCATATGGGGCCATGGTGCGTTAAATCAGCCGTTTATAGGCAATTTCGATTTCGAGTCAACGTTACATTGCATATAATTACGGAGTGTATATAATGTTGCAAGCACTATATATTTCCTATCCGCACATGTACGGAAATTTTGGACCACACCGAGATTCGATCTCCGGACGTCTAGATTACTAGCTTCGTATAGTGCGACTCAACCAAGTGAGCTACAGAACGTGGCAATAGACTAGACGATGCAATTTTCTGTATTAAGGTACGTTGTCCTCGACAGCGACTCGCTCATTCCATATAAAAACTCGTTTTTCTCTCAATTTAAAAACGAGTTTTTATATGGTATAAGCGAGTCGCTGTCGTGCAGTCGCGTCGAGGAAAATGTACCTTAAAGGTACATTGTCCTCGACGCGGCCGCACGACAGCGACTCGCTAAATCCATATAAAAACTTGTTTCTCTCTCATTTTAAAAACGAGTTTTTATATGGTATGAGCGAGTCGCTGTCGTGCAGTCGTCGAGGAAAATTTACATTTAAGGTGCGTTTTCCATGGCACGGCCCCAGCGGCTCTAGCGACCGCGACTCGCCCATTGCATATAAAAACTCGTTTTTAGTTTATAATATCTTGGGATTGCTCCACAATGAAAATTATCATCGAATGAACCGCGGGGCTCTTGTTGTATATAATGCCCGCATGAGTGGTGAACGTGGTTCACTCGCTTGTTTGTAGGCTTCGGGCGACGGCTGCTTGGGGTAGGGTAGTTGTTTCGGACAATAGTCGTACTGATTCGGCTGATACACGAATATGTCTGTATATAGAAAGCAGTCGCGGGACTCTTGTTGTACATAATGCATGCACGAATGGTGAACGTGGTGCACTTGCTTGTTTGTGGGCTTCGAGCGACGGCTGCTTGGGGCACGGAACTTGCTCTAGAGCCGCTGGAGTCGCTAGAGTCGCTGCGGCCGCGTCGAGGACAACGTACCTTAAAGGTACGTTGTCCTCGGCACGACTCCAGCGGCTCTAGCGACAGCGACTCGCTCATTCCATATAAAAACTCGTTTTTAGAATGAGAGAAAAATGAGTTTTTGTATAAAATGAGCGAGTCGCTGTCGCTAGAGTCGATGCAGTCGTGTCGAGGAACATGTACCTTTATTCCGCAAAATTAAGTTACAAAGAACATTCCAAAACTACAGGATTTCTAGATGATCATCGCCATGCTATTGATATATTTTCTCGTTCGATACTCCTGATTAATTGAGTAACTCTGGATTAGATATTGTAAGAAAAACTGGGCGTTGGTAACGTCAGAATGAAATATGAAATATTTCTCTGTAATGGGGAATGTTAAAAACCTCAAAAAACATATGTATAGGAAAAACATTCTCTTTACTTGCTGGTCACTTTTGAGTACAGTTCGAAATACAATAACTGTTTTGAAACAGGACTTTTAAATGCCATAACACCATCTTGTATTCTGTAAAATCATTGTCTCCAAATAAGGAAATGCATCTTCATCATATAGTTTTGGCAATGAATCATTATGCAGTTATATTAGGAAACCCCATATTGTCACCAGACTCATATTTCGCAAAATCATCTCATTATCTCCAGCCATTAATTTGCAATTCAAATGAAGAACTCATTTTTGATGATAAACATCTGAAAATATTTTCAATGTGCATCTGAACAGTAGTGCTATCGCGTTTTTATTGATAGACCATTTTTCAAAAATATGTGTATATCCGTAGTCGTATAGCATTGGACATTTAGACAAATTTAGCGCGCTGCTTCCTGGCTTTAACAATAAATCATCTTTAATTCCGCAACGAAATTGATGACAATTTAATAAAACTTTAGTGATTGGCTCATAATCGTTCGTCTATGTATTTTCCAGATTACCCAAGTGGTCCGACCAATATGATGTTGCCGCAGCAGCTTCTGCAACAGCATAAAGCCATCCTATTGGCTGTGAATCGTAAATATCATCACAATGATGATGATTATGAAGATGTTTCTCCAGCTCCGACCACCGCAATACCAACAACAACATCAAAAACAGCAACAACATTTGCAAAATCTTTAAATCGATCAACAACAACAACAACCTCTACTAATGATACAACTTCCTCTTCCATTAAGATAATCTCCTCAGCCTCTTCGAGTTCCTCTTCGTCCTCTTCTGGTCAATTTCATCGTTCCAATGCCGAACGATTATCATATTTGCGACGATCGTTTGCTTCGTCGTCGGTGTCATCGTCCGCCCTATCCGTATCGTCGTCCTTCGAATCGACCGGACTGGCATCGTCCGTCGACATGGAAAAAGCACGCTCATTAGTTCGTTCATTATCAAAACCCGCGACAGAATTCACTGATTCGATGACATTGTCGTTGGCTAAGATGTCACCGCCATCGTCATCATCCACGATGTCCTTGTCATCGGTGTCGGCATCAGCGGCATCATCAGCCTCATCGTCATCGTCATCGACGATAGTGTCGTCAACTCCAATAATTACTGCTGCTAATGTTAAATTAAAACCAGTCAATGCTTCACGTATAACGCCTATAGTTTTGTTCCCGCCATTTGTATAGACGGCTTGCGATTTTTTTGAACTGTTTTTAAGTGTAGGGATGATATAGGAATGGTTTTGATACAGTGCGTGCCTAAAGGAAAATTTAGAGGTACAGATAATGGAATTGATTTGAACATTTGGAATTTTGTTTTCATGGATTGCAAAGATAAGAACAAGGACAGCCTAAACGTTGCAAAAAGTAGACGCCTCCTCCTTAGGGAAAACACACACGAGGATACTAAAGTTTCGTTAACCCAAAGGCTGGACTGTAAAATCGAGTCCCCGAGACTTAAGTATCGCCGTGTGAGGACAGACATAGACTGCAATCTATAGATCTAGAAGGAGAAAGTTTTTAGGCTGCGAATGCAATGAATGACTTACGTTTTCGCGGTCGCTAGATGATTTGATTCCACAAATTAGTAGCCTAGCTTCGGACACGAAGATTTTTACCTACTCATTTTAGTTTTGAAACGACTACCTAAGAACCTAACGATCCTCCTTGCGATCCTGAAACGCCCTCGAATAAGAATTTTTTCGTTTATTTCTGAACACACTGTACAGTGTGTACACATTGCGCTGTGTGTACTTTGAACTCTTCCTTTCAACTGAGATGTTTCAGAGCCTATTTATACTGAATCCGATTTGAATCAGGCATTTTGGCTGATTGCCAATAGCACGTACATTTAAATGTGCAAATTTATACACAATCAGGCACCTGATCGCTCAAGTGCTTGATCAGGTCGGAAGTACAACAACAACGAACACACAATCAGATGACTGACCTGATGACTTTTTAAGGCAGAATCGCCGGAAAAGGCGACAATATCATGTGCTGGTAAATTGGAAAAATTATACTAGTGTTCAGGTTTCAATCAGGTTTTTAGAAAATATGTATTAAGTGCCGTTCGCACGATTCAACTTATTGTCGAACTTTTGTTTTCAAATTTGTTTGAATGTTGGACAATAAGTTGAATCGTGCGAACGCGCTTATTACATATTTTCTAAAAACCTGATTGAAACCTGAACACTAGTATAATTTTGCCCATTTGCCAGCACATGCTATTGTTGGTTTATCCGGCGATTTCGCCTGAAAAGTGTTTAGGTTCCTGATTTGTGTTCGTTGTTGTTGCACTTGCGACCTGACGAGCAATCAGGTACCTGATTGTGTATAATTTTCCACATTTGAATGTACGTGCTATTGGCAATCAGGCAAAATGCCTGATTCAAATCGGATTTAGTATAAATAGGCTCTCATTTCTACCTAGATTTTAGGTTTTTTTTTTAATTATGCCAAAGAAAAGGAAGAACAAAGTAGAAAAACCCATCCGGATGATTACACAGCATCATTACAGATAAAACTGCTGCATAATGCAAATACTCTCGTCGTTGTTTCACATACTCACTTTAGTAATGCAAAATTTTATATGCAGCGTTTGGGCCATAGTGTGTTTGCTGATTCCTGGTAGTGTGCGCGCAGTTTCATTCTTGGTCCATTACCACGATATTACATATTGCTTATGCATAAAACAGGTGAAATAATTATTCGTATGATTACAATGGAATGATAAGCGTTAAGAGACTTAATGAAGTGAATGAATATTTGCTTTTTATCCATTCAAATTACATGGTTAACTCACTCACTGTTGGTTGCTTCAGGCATAGTCTAAGCGGATGTAGAAATAACTATCGCTTGCTGAAGGTTTTCATGTTCTTCCTTTCTGCTTTAGTTTGCGCGTTGGTATTATCTTGCCGTAGCGGAATGAATATGTTAAAATGTTGGTTGATTTTATATGATCCGATAGTATAGCTTTTCAGGTGACTATAATTTTGTGATAGATTTAGATTAGTTAGATCAACAGTACGGATATATATAGAAGTACATATGGAAAATTACGAAACTACAATAACTCCACTGGGCATGTATTCTTGTCCCGCAGGAACCCTGAACATTACAAGTGCGCGAAGAAATAAAGCAAGGACTATTGAGAGCTTGTTGTTCAGCTTATGTTGAAAAGCTACTTGGAGTTCATGGCTGTAAAGCAAGGGCGATATTTTAGGAAAAGGATTCATGCGATCAAGGCCATCATAACGCTGTAATGTCGCTTTTATAATAACAATTATTTAGAAGACGAATCACATAGGTTCCTACCTATTTTCAATATTATGTTTGTGTCGAGGAAGTACGGATACGTACTTATTTCTAAGATGTTACCACTTCATGTAGACAATCCCGATAATGGATGCTATTGATTTTTTTTTGTCAGAAGCTTTTTTTTTCAGTTAGTGTAGGTACTAATAGGGCCGGATTTGCCATCTGTGGCGCCCCTGGGCAGTAGACTAGGTTAGGTTAGGTAAAGGAACCGCCTGACTAGCGCACTTAGACCAAAAAATGGTCCATTGTGATACCACCGTAGTTCCTACGTTCCGTTTAAAACCAGCCAGTGCTAACAATGTATTTGCTAAGCAAAGTAGGGCTCACATCTCGAAGATCATCTGTATCGTAAAGATACCTCGAACCCAGTGCACGCCTCCTTCTCTCGGATAAGGCCAGACATTCACAAAGAAAGTGATGCACACTCTTTTCCTCCTCTTCATCATCACACATCACAACTTCTGCAGAAGTCGTTGTAAGGAATTCGGAGTCTCCTGGCGTGCTCCCCAATAGGGCAGTGCCCCGTAATATGGCGGAACGGGATATATCTAGTATAGGCCAGATCATCCTCGTTGTAGCACAAGTATATCCACAGGCCCATCTAGCGTTGATCCTACGTTCAGAAGCGGCTTCAATTATCGATGCACAGACGACAATAGGTGTTTTAATCTTCTCGTGGTCGCCTTCAACAATACTTGCTACCGCATTCCGTGCCAAATCGTCTGCGCAGCAATTACCAGCAAAGCCATTATGTCCCGGTATCTAGCATAGTGTAATGTTGAAGAAATGACCCATTTCTCTGAGTGCATAGCGGCACCTTTCAATAGTTTTAGATGTTGTAAATGCTGATTCAAGTGATCGAATTGCAGCTTGACTATCAGTGTATATAGTGACATCCTTACCAGTGACAACGTGCCTACCTCGCCATAAAAGCGCTTCCGAGATTGCAGTGATTTCTGCTTGGAGGACGCTACAAAAATTAGGGAGGCAAAAAGACAAGCTGATGTCGAGTTCCTCCGAGTAAATTCCAATGCCGACTCCAGCGTCCGTCTTGGAACCATCAGTGTAGATGGAAAAGGACCTGATGGACTGGGTCGTTTCGTTGCTCCAGCTTTCCCTAGGAGGGATTAAGGTAGAATAGTTCCTACCAAAAATGTATTTGGGAACAGTGTAATCAGTAGCCAGTGGCAGGCTGAAATTACGAAGTATCGTTGAGTGACTGTAATCCAGCGCTCGCCACAGACCGGTTTCACGAAGGCGTAAGGCCGTATAAGCTGCTGACCGTTGGGCGTATATGTCCAATGGCAGCAGTCCCAAAATCATGTCTAGTCCGAATGAAGGTGTTGTACGAAGAGCTCCTGTAATCAGACGAGAAGCCAACTGTTGCACTTTAACAAGTGAATTACGATAGGCAGTTGTGCTAAGTGCGGTCCACCACACACTAACGCCATAAAGCAGAATAGGCCGCACAATAGCTGTATACATCCAATATACAACTTTTGGTTGAAGGCCCCAGGTTTTCCCGATGGCTTTCCTGCACGAATACAGTGCCACAGTAGCTTTGTTCACCCTTTCCTCGATGTTAGGTTTCCATCTTAATTTCTTGTCCAAGATAAGGCCAAGAAATTTGGCCTTGTCGGAGAAACCAAGTTGAATGCCTCTTAGCTTAGGGAGGTTAAAAGTGGGGATCACACGCCTTCTTGTGAACAGGACTAACTCCGTTTTTGCTGGATTAATCCCAACCCCGCTGAGACTTGCCCAGTCTGTTAGGATAGCAAGGGCGTTCTCCAAAAGTCCGCTAAGTGTGTCAGGAAACTTGCCTCTAACGGCGATAGCAATATCATCAGCATAAGCGATGACTTTACATCAGATTCTTTCCAAATTCAAGAGCAATTGATTAATCGCTACGTTCCAAAGTAGAGGAGACAGAATACCTCCCTGTGGAGTGCCCCTGCAAACATATCTACTAGCAGAAGACGAACCCAACCTACTATGAATACGCCTAGAAGTGAGTAGCCTATTAACAAGGGTAAAAATTGAACCTTCGACCTGTAGGCTCATGAGAGCATCTGTTATTGCTCTGGGTTTAATATTGTTGAAGGCTGCCTCAATGTCAAGGAACGCCACCATAGTATATTCCTTATTATGAAGAGATGCTTAAATATAACTGACCAGCGAATGTAGAGCTGTATCAACCGATCTCCCTTTCCAATATGCATGTTGTGACATGGATAGTAGAATAGCAGGGACGATCGTTCGTATGTGAACATCAATTAGTCGGCAGTAGACTAAGTCGTGCTCTGTGGTCGTGATCGTTCGGTCGCCACTCTGTGAAATAGACACTCATAGAGAAACGAGTTTCCAAACTCGGCACGACTCGTCGCAAGTTTATTATTCAGAAGAAGAAGATAAGAAATATTCTTATCGTAGAATAAACGAACAATGCGACTAGGAAGTGGTATGGCTAACAACCATATCACACTCCGAATATAGTTGTCTTTGTAACGTTGATGACTACACATGGTAGTCATCAACGCACCATGCTCCACTAGGAGTTACGATAATGAAGAGAGAGAGAGAGAGACTAAGTTCCACCCTCTGTCAGGATTGTTTGGGCCTGTCTGCAAAGAGAACAAAATTACCTGTTTTCTAGAAGATGTACAAGTTTACCATCTACGGGTTTACCGTCAGGGGAGCACCTAGGCTTTATGCCCTTATCTCCTGGTCCCTTGAGAGTTTTGAACATGCGGCACTTTATTGACAATGTATTATTAACAAATGGTTATTTATTCATCCTCACTCACCTTCGGAAGTCGAACCCCGGGACTGCAACACCAACTCGTTGTCTTGATTAACAACCTCCAGCCACCTCGAGTCCAACTCCTTGATGGGCAAGGCCCATGGTCCCCTGAGCACACCCTTCCCCGAGGTACACTATTCGCTAAAGACTTCTCTCTCGCAGGCGTGACCTATTGGTTAAGCCTCACGTAAACATTCAGACGTGCATATCTCAGGCTCGTTGAACCTGTGACTATGCTGCTTTTCACATACGGGCGGCCCCTTCAGTTTACTAGTCAGCAATGCGATTCGGGCCGTGTGGTCATCAATCCACAAACTAGTTAGATGTAGGCGCGTAGGCATTTTCCAGCAAGGCCAGTCTCCCTAACTAGCCCCTTTGAGGCTCGAGTTATGCGAAGCCGCCAGCTCCGAAGCTCACACGATTTGCTGATGGCGAAACCTCCCCACCAAGGAATCACCGCAATCGTGCTCGGCCTGTTTCTGACTAACCTCCCGTAATCTATGGGAGAAGGTCAGTCATGCCAAGAGCTACCCGTACATGACTCGGGAGCAGTGGAGCGTCATCGCCCGAATGGTCTTTGTACAGATGTACAAAGATGTACGCCATGGTGTATCAACCATACATCAACCTGCGCCGCTCGGGTACATGGTGGCGCAACTTACCGTCGCTGTGTCACAAGGACCCAGACCCCCCTGCGGGTAGAAGGTGTAAATTGAAGAGTAAGGTCCTATTTTGCTGCACCTGCATTATCGAATTTCAGTATCACCACGCTCTTAAAATTTGGCGTGTGTAGGGTTGCCAGGCTTCCCCTTTAGGGGAAGGATGCAACGGATTGTGTGTTTTGCACACCTGCCTTGCATTTTACGCACAGCTTGGCTTATAGGGTAAACGAAGATGCTTTTAAAATGGACACACTAAGCACAATCAAGTTATCCCAATGCTCAGAAGTTGCGAATCGTTCTCGCGTCTTTGATTTGCCATTTTGCTAGGTATATAGGAATACTGCAAAAGCGTTCTGGTCCACAGAACTGGAATGCTGCGGCTATATGCGCCAGTTTGTTCGTTATCAGCGTTTGCTATGAATGAACAAGCACCAGTCTGTTCAGCGGCTTAAGGCAGCCTTGAACTTTTCCTGATGCGGCGGTGTATTTAGTACATAAGTGCTTTCATAGTCGCCTACCTTTTCCTGCGTAGCTGGGACCCCGACAGAATTTAGAGCAAGTATCTATAGCAAGGACTTCTGTCTAAAATACAGTGGTAAGGTTACCCATGGATGAGGACACTTTGTCCTGAACCCACAACAACCGCTCATGTACCCTCGTTTTCTCAGTATGCTGAATTCGGAGTGTGATTCATGCCCACTCTGAGAAATCGATTGCTTACATTTTTCAATCATCGGAAAACCATCTGACTCATTGTGGATATAGCTTAGCGAAATAAACGTGCTGCTTTCGTCACCTCCATATTAAAACATGGAAGCGGCGACTGCATGAGAGCTCCTTTGCAAGGTGGTCGGAGAAAATTATCGCGACACTGCAGTGGTGTCGTTAAAGCAGTTCGCTAGTTTCAAATTGGCTTCGTACACAATAAGTGGAGCTAATGCTAGTATTGCCTCGGTCTTGAGGGAATTGTTAATTGGGTGTAGGTCTACTTGCGAGAGCACTGCTGGGGCAGGAGGAAAAAGTGCCGTTGGGAGTAAGAGGCATTAGTCTGTGTACTTTGTCTAAGCCGTATTCCGGGGTAGGTCTTACTATTGCCTTATATTTTCAAAGCAAAGTCCTTTCTGAAGAAAAACTGGGAATTGAATATTTAATTTTATTAAATGAAAATACTTCTTGCTGATCTCCACTCTGAAGAATTATCCCTGTTAAAACTGTCTTCAGTTGAACTTACGCCACTCCCCATATGCTGCATACCCTATAGTGGATGCTAAGAAGTAGTGCACCATTCATTGTGAGGTCCAGTTCTTTTGGCTCTGTTGAAGAATCTTATTGTTAACCTCTTTACCCTGTCGATAGTAAAAAGCCTCTCTGGCCGAGAGATGTTTCAGTCAACCCAGCCCGTTAACTGAACTTTCTGTATCTAGCATTTCTTCTTCCTTGCCTCGTTCTTTATACCGGTGACTGTCGCCTATCGCCTTACCGAACGGCAGCTCTGCTCACTATTGCTGAACTCTGAAAGATCTATGAAGTATTTTATTAGGATTCATGGTCACACTGACTTTTAAGTCTTTTTATTACTCTTTCTGACCTTAAGTTGCAAACATTCTGAAAGAAAACTATGCTGTTCGTAGAAGATAACTATGTTTACCATTTATCTGGTCAACAACTGAAAGATACAAATAATTTTGTTCTACTTGCCATGGTTCCTGAATGAGGGACACACCCACGCTCTCCCTAAAGTACTTGTCCTGAACCGTATCCGAAACTGTGGTGCACAACGGGTGCATCGGTGCCGTCCTCGGGATCGCTGTGACCCTGAGGCATTGCTGTATACACTGCTTCAGGTTTAATATGCATCAACAATAGAGAGGATGGGACGTCGACCTCTGAGCGCCCAGTGACGGCTGAACGCTTCGTAGTCGTGTCTCTACTTTGCTGTGAGCCTTTGCAGATTTTTAGATGTAGGATGAGTTTACTGAATTTATAGTTTAGGCTGAACTCAGTCTTGAAAATTTCAGTAAAAGAAATCGGATCAGTGAGATCTCAGCAGAGATGCCGAGATTTTTTCTCTTTCGCACTACTTGTCTCGCTGCGCTTTACAGTTTTTGGATAGGGCGAGTCTACTGAATTTATATTTGAAGCTGAATTCTGCCTTGATGATTTCCGTGACGAAGACAGAGTTGCCGAGAAGCCGTCATTTTCAAGTGCCCCCATAACACACTCTAGTGATTGATGATTGGACAGAGACTCTATAAACGCATTCTCCGCATTGCATTCACAGATGTGCGGGAAGGAGACGTTAAATATTTGGGTTCGAAGAATGTCGTTGCCCAATCTTCTATGAGAAAAAGGCCAGGGTCCCATGCTTTCTGCTTCACACTTGAGCCACTCCATTGTGGGTTCATTCTTGCATTCGAACAGCATGTGTCCTGGCGGAGGATCTAATGCCTTTACATTTAGGTGTAATTGGCTTCGCGCTCTTCAGTGAGTATTTCCGAAAACCAACAGCTCGTCCTGCACGATCGTCTTTTGCTTTGAATTGAGCAGTTCTGTCAGTTCTTTGGAGGTTATGGACACGCTGGTATGTGAAAGCACATGGATATAGGAATCCTTCATTAAAAGCAGAAGAGCGGCTTATTGATCCTTCCAGAGGTCACTTAACAGTATCTTGTTGGTTGCTACCGTGAGGATCATCCCAATAATCATCTCATGGACCGAATTCCTCCACCACGACATGTCAGGCGTGGTTTACGAGACCTTGAGAGAGAGGTTCAGGGATACAAACGGGACCCTTACGATGAAGTTACATACCGAGCCGCCATTGCAGCGATCCACACTGAAGAAGTGAATCGGTCTATCGCGAGTTTAGGTGCGAATAGAGTCCTCTCAGAGCGCCCACCACCAATTTCGCCTGAGGATATTAGGCTCCCGAGAGCCACCAGAGTAACACTAGCTCAACTTCGGTCGGGCTTTTGTTCACGCCTTAATTCGTACCTTTCTCGCATAAACCCGGACATCCAAAACATCTGTCCAAACTGCAATGGTACTCCTCATGATGTGGGCCATTTGTTTCAATGCCCCGCTGCGCCCACTGATCTTACCCCTATATCACTGTGGGAAAACCCTATCGCAGCAGCTATGTTTTTGTCCTTAGACCTCACGGACAGAAACATTGACGAACCATAAATCGTACCCACATAGATGCACAGAGGTTACACACCTTTCTGCACCGCTACAAGAAGAAGAAGAAGGTCACTTAATCGTCGAGGGCTTCGCGTCTGACCTTTCGCCTCCTATGTTGTTGCATCAATCGGAATGGGGCAATCCTAGTCTTGGACCACTCATTGCTTCTTACTGTCTAACGTATTAATAGCCATAAGCGATCGCGTAAAGCCTCGGAGCCGACGGCTTCGTATAACCCGAGCCTCGAAGGGGCTAGTTAGGGAGAATGGCCCTGGAGAAATGCATACGCGCATATACCTACCTAGTTTGTGGATTGATGACCCCACGGCCCGAGTCGCATTGGTGATGGAGTTCGCCATACGGATGTGAAAAGCAGTACTACCAGTAGCTTTAAGCTGATGGGTGGTGCCAGGTCAAACGAGCGTGGGATAGGCACGTCTGAATTAACCCTTAAGGTTGCCGAAGGAAGACAACATCTGCTATTGAGAAATCTTTAGTAAACAGTGTACCTCGGGAATGGGTAAGCCCAGGGAACCGAATTGCGACCCTAGGGTAGGGTTGAGTGCATGCAGTGGACGAAGAATCCCACCCGACTTTAAGAATCCCAACTGCCTTTCCTGTAAGGGAAGGAAGTATGGCCGTTGGCTTAGTTGCTCCTATGGCAAGAGCGAGGTAGACGCGAACTGACTGCCTAGTGGAATGGTAGTTGATATCTCGCCCGGAAAGCCGCGCAGTTTAGTAGATTCAAGTGTCAGGTGAGGAGAGTTGAGTTTCGCCGCTATCTCCCTTGCCATGCTTGACACATATCTCTTCTTCTTCCTTGCCTCGTTCTTTATACCGCTTCATGGCTTCGCGTTGCTCAACCCGCGGTGTAGGCACATCGCCCGTTTTGGCGATACTATCCCAGCATATTTCTACAGGTAGCTCTATATTGGATCGTGTCATCGCCGAGACCAATGCGTTGTTGTTGCTTTTTCATTTGACACATCCAGGTGTTCTTCGGTCTGCCTCTGGCCTTGGGTCCATCAAGTGGAACTTCCATTGATATCGCTTTCTTTGTGGGGTTCTCAGGCGGACGCCGTTGAACATGGCAATACCAATCCATTTGTCGGTCTTCGAGCTTTTCGGTGATTGGTTGGTCTATGGAGTAGCTGCCTCGGATGTAGCTACTCTTGATGTGGTCCTTTTCGTTACACCAACTGACATGCGTAACATTTTCATTTCAGTCGCGGTCATTTGTTTAACCTTCGTACATGGTCCAGCATTCTGATCCATACATGAGGGCGGGACGTACAACCGTTTTGTACAACTTCTTCTTCCCTTGACATGCTTGACACATATCTATGAGGAAGAAACCTGAGGTATGGCTTGCATTGAATCTAGCACCGCTGAGACTTTTTTCAGGGGAACTTAGATGCCTCCTGGTTCGAAAGGCTTGACATTCTTTTTCTCTTGTTCCTTTCTGCTTGTCGATGGGATGGTTTTGTGTCCTGTGCTGGTCAAATAGAAGGCCTGGATGGATTGCAATTGACAAAATGGTCGATTTAATTCTCAACAAATATAGGAACAACAGGTAGATTGCGAAGAGTTAGGCTGCCGTGGAGCTCATGTTGCACACCTTTCTAGTCTTGTGATTTTTCTGTTTCTAGTTTCAAATCTGGTAGTCACAAGCCTTGTATGTCACTCATGTTAAATGTAGTCCACCCACTGCTTCGCCGCAGAATGGGGCATTTTTCGATCAGCCCCGACATGTTCAACTTATACCGCTCAAAGTCGTTTTTCAATGGGAGAAATCGTCAGTTTTGTGGGCAATTTCAATCTTTGAATGTGTTTTGAAAGTTTTGTGTGTGAATTAGTCGAGGGAATAAGGTTCAGTATATATTACGTTATGAGTAGGTCATAGGTCCAATTCCAACAATGTAAATGGGAACACGACTGTTTTTTAGCCAACATTCAGGTAACACGAAAAAGTTATTTGTCTACACGTATTACCGCTAGCCGCCAATACAATTGCTACTTAGATATAACTAAAGCTAATCCCCAATTTTTTTCTTAAAATACATTATCCGTATCGTAACAACGCTCTAATCATTTTTTTCTTTTTCCCTCCATTTTACATTTTATTTTTAGGCTCGGCCCCCCTAGGTAGCTACATTCCAATGAAAGCTCAAATCAATACAAAATTCGAATTGGGCGTGACACGAAATCCCGATTCCGATTCGGACGATTCGCGAAAGAATGGCATCAGCAACAAATCACCAACGAAAACCACGACGACGAATGGCAATTCACCACACGGTGAAACGAAATCAAAAACGAACGGTGTCGATTACATCCTGAACGGTAGCAGTACGTGTAATACCGACGAGCCGGAAAGTCTTCAATATTTGAAACCTGCATCGGACGATCTGACGGTCGCCTATAGCGAGGGAACGCAAAAAACCGATTTGTTATATTAAGTTAAACTTAAAAAGGAAAAATTATTGAAATGAAACGAGAAAGAAAATTCAATTTTTCAAATTTATATTTGTATTGTATAATTATTTGCGAATTATTATAATTTTTATGTTTTTGTTTGTATTTTGTAGAATTTATCCCATTTTTTGTTGGCGTTCATAAGTTCCAGTTGTGTGCGTGCGTATTTTTGGATATATTGTAGAATTTTGTTGATGAAATCATGGAAAAATTTATATTAAATAAAATTCAATTTTCCATTAATTCAATACGTGAAATATGAGAAGTATTGACATCAACAACAAACTGGAACAATATTAAATTGAATTACGACACTCGCAAACATTCACTTCGAAAATCGAAGAAACGTTTAGTCAGCAGATATTTTATTTTTTCTTTTGTACATTAGTGGTTATTTCTATAGCGTGTTTATATTTAAGTCTTTTCTCCCACGAAAATTGTTTTGTACATATTACTTTCACACAGAAACACACTGCTATCAGATCAGAAAAGCATTTATATATATTAAAATAGAATTCTTGTGATGGCAAATGAAATTCGATAAACTACGAAGACAGCAGACCGAATGAAAAGAATTACAGAAAAAAAGAGAAAACCATAAAAAAAAACATTTTTAATATCTATTTTATCAATTTCTTCCTACCTTTACATTTATACCACGTAACAAACGTAATTTATCAAAGCCGAGTCAAAGACATGTGAACACATTTGATACGTTATCGATTTATATACATATACGTACATAAATAGGAAACTATATAAAAAAAATGATGAAAATCACTTTAGAATTGTATATACCCGTAATAGTACATACTCTTTTATGCTCTACTAATATCAATCTATTTTTTCGTAATTTAACTCGGAATATGGCTCGTCTCGATAGGAGATGAGTTCCCAAAAATATGCATAGTCGCGGCAAATTTCAAAATAAGTTCAAAACAAAATCAATACGAATTAAAATAAAAAAAATTGGTAAACGTAGTAAATTTATTTTGGCGGCGCGCTTCTATCCATACACTATTCCATTTATATTAATATCCTAATTAATCTATCGATGAAGAAAAAAAAGACATTCAATTTTGCGATACGAAAAGAATGCAACTTACACGTATATTATAAATATTCTATCATTCCTAAGTAATTTTATTATTATTATATTTCATAGAGTTACGCATAGCAATTAATTCTTATTCTTATGAAATACGATATATATGATGAATATAATTCCATTATTAAAAGATAAATATACATACAATGCGATCTATGCTGTGGTTTATTTCTACATACACATTTCTTTTTGTCTCTATTATGCTAAAAGTGAAAATGATGATGATGATAAAGTACGATTTCTCCAAAATAAAAATTATGATATTGAAAATGATGAGTAGTTCATTTATTTTTCTCTGCTACAAACTTTAAAGTAGATGGAAATTATTAAAAAAAAAATACATTCGAAATGTTTTTGTTGCGTTGCACCTCCAAAATGTAGTGACACATCGAAACTGAACGGTTACAAATCGTAAAATTTTTAAAATGATTGCGCAAATATTTTGTCTCAAAAACACTTGGTAGAATTCAGCATTTCAGAAAACTACGTGAAAAAATACTTGTCAGCAGTAAACCCAAAGACAGACGAGGACATTGGACGATGGTGTCATTAGGCTAAAATATTTCGTACGCATACGCATGAGTACACCCATACGATTTTTAGATTAGATTAGATTTATGGAGGGCTCAGGCAACAGAGTTGCCCTAGGCACTGTACCATTGCCCCTACTATGAATTAGATGAACTCATCTAACCGACTGCCTTCGCTAAATCGATTCAGCTGGGCCATATTTATTGTGGTGACATCCTCTTCCAAGGTAAAAAGCGATACCGAAACATTCCAATCGGCGCCTTGCTAGCCTCTCACACTCACACAGGATGTGAGAAGCAGTTTCGTCGTCAGTCTCACAGAAGCGGCAGCTGGTGTCGGTAACAATGCGCAAGCGCTTTTAGTGACCGTTTAAACGGCGGTGCCCCGTAAGGAGCCCGCATATAATCCTAACCCTGTTTCTGCTCAGTTTCATCAGACCAAGGGTACGATTGGGTGAGTAGTAAGCAACAAAAAGTTTTGACTGCCTAAGCCCTGGAAGAGCTTCCCAGTGTGAAGTGGCTTTAGCTTTTTCCCCACTTACTAATTACATTTCTGCATATACAGAGTGGTAGCCCACAGTAGAGTTGTGGGCAATAGAAGGGAGTAGTGGATGCTCTTCTTGCGAGCTCGTCGGCCTGCTCATTGCCGTAAGACCCCGAGTGCCCAGGTACCCAAAAAGGGTGAGATTGTTGAGATTGCCCACCTGTTGGAGGATTTCCTGACAAACCCACGCGAGCTTAGGTGTAACAGTACAGCTCGTCAGCGCTTTTATTGCTGCTTGGCTGTTAGTGAAAATTGCTATTTTCTTATTGGTGTAACCTTTGTCAAGGCATAATCTTGCACACACTTCAATTGCGTGCACTTCCGCCTGAAACACGGTCGGATGTATTCCCATAGGAATAAAGATATTAGTATTCGGGCCAGTAATTCCAGCTCCGAATCCTGTATCGGTCTTTGAACCGTCCGTGTAAAATTTGATGGTACTAGGGTGGAGTGATCTGAATCTGTCAGTCCAGTCCACCCTTTCCCATATCGCTGCACTATAAGAAGGATCAAAACGGAGAGTTTTGACCAGATGGTCTGATGGCATATCCAGTAACCTGCTGTTACTTAACCATCCTTGTTGAACTGAGTTCAGTGGGGACGCCGCTTCACATGATATGAGCCTAATGACGGCTAGCCTTGCCACTGTCTCGATGTGTATGTGGAGAGGTGGCAAGTTTAGCAAGACCCCCAGGGCGGCGATGGGGCTGGAAAAGAAGGCTCCAAGGACAGCTAGACAGGCCAGCCTCTGAATTGTCTCGAGACACCGTCTCCCATCTATGGTGGTTGCTCTTCTCCACCACACGACCGCCCCGCCCCATATTCCACAATAGGTGTAACAATTGTCTTGTAGATCCACAGAGCTATGTAAGGCTTAATACTCCATAGCTTCTGCTGATACACAAGGCCTTAACTTTTACCAGACTAAGATGCTTTTTCCATAGCAGTTTCTTGTCAAGTGTGAGCCCCAAATACTTGACAGTTTCTGGCATTGTTAGCCGTGCATTATACATACATGGAGGGACACTCCAGTGTTTGGGGAGTCCCTTTCTTGCTGAATGGTATCACGGCGGCCTTTGTTGTATTGACGCGTAGCCCGTTTGCGGTACACCAATCCTGCACTATGTGCAGAGCACTCTGCAGAACATCCGGTAGGACCTCCTCGAATTTGCCTTTAACCGTCATTACCAGGTCATCCGCATACCCCTGTGTGGAGAACCTAGCTGAGCTAAGTCTCCACATCAATTACCAAACACCACAGGAGGGGGGATAGTACCCCTCCTTAGGGGCAGCCACGAGGGGCTAAAGCAGAGAGGGTAATATTGCCTATACTGGTAAAAATATTTCTTGACGAAAGCATGCGCTGCACCCAGGTAATGATGGTATTGTCGGCTCCTTTGGCTCTAAGTGCCGTTCCTATGGATTCGAAGGACGTGTTATCGAAGGCGCCTGCTAGGTAAGGAATGCACATAGTGCGGTTTCCTTATTGGACATGGCCATCTCGATCTCTTCTACCAAGTTATGTGGTGCCGATTCCGTGGATTTACCCGGTTGGTAGGCGTATTGTTTTGGGTGCAGCGGCCGTGTCTTTAGAAGTGTGCCCCTGATGTAGGTGTCCAGTATCTTTTCCATAGTTTTCATGAGAAAGGATGTAAGGCTGATAGGGCGGTACGACTTAGGGTCGTCCGCCGGTCTTTTACTTTGGGGATGAAGACTACCCTAACTGATCTCCAGGCTCTCGGAATATATCCCAAAGCATAACTACTTCTATAGATACTAATGTTGATGTTCACTTTGGCCTTTTTGTAGGAGCGCCGGAAATATTCCATCCATGCTGGGCGACTTGAAGGGGTCGAACGTCCCAATTGCCCACCTTATCAGGCAGATCTACTTCCTCTGGATTCCGCCGGATTCATGCAGCTGTGACCATCATTCGCGTTATAGTCTAATCTGCAGCTGGGGAAATGGGTTGCTAAAGGCAGCATGCTTTCGGCATCCCTCGTTATGTCCCCATTTGCACCCTTTAGAGTGTTTATAGAGCTGCAACCATTTTTGCCATAACTTTGTGCAATCTAGCTGCTTTGGTGGTATTGTTGACGCTATCGCAAAAGTTAGTAACGATTTTTACTTAACACCTGTGGCTTAGTAGTTTTTTGAGTAAATAAAATCATATGTTAATGTTTAAATACTCAAATGGCGAGGAATCAAACAATATGTAAATTAGCCAATTAAAATAAATAAAAGGTTGAAAAAGTACGAACGGACTAACAAAATGGCTGGCCAATATAAAAAGGACACTTAAGTTATTTTGATCAAAACTGGTTTTAATTAAAATTTGATGATCTGATTCGACAACAAATTGATTTATTTTATTATTTATAAACTAAACTGTCAAATTTTTTTGCAAAAAAAATATTGGCCTTCTGGAGCTAATTCTTACATATGTTCCAACAGACAGTATATATTCAGTTACTCCAAGGAAACTCCTTAATTGGTCCTTTTTATGGCAAACTTCTTTTTTTTTAATTCGGCGATTCACCTCTCCCCAAACATTCTCAATTGAATTTAATTCTAGTAATAACGTGAAAAGCCACTACACTTGATTAAAGCGGATCCTTGACCATTCCCATTTAAAGGTTATGGGTTCATCAGCATAATACTCTTCATAAAACATTTCTTATACGGGAATCGTCTCATAGTAACGGGTATTAGGTGTATTTGAATGAAATCAATTTATGAAAAAACGAGCGATGTTTTTTTTTCGCATCCATTGGAAATAGCCAATTGATATCATATTATTTTTTCCTTCAATGAAGATACATATGTATTACGATCCAATCAAATTTATTACGATATCATCAATATTCTGTAAGCTTCCATTTTTTGGTCTGGAACAAGAAGAACTATCCCTCGATAATTGTGTTGTACTGTCGATTAAATTGTGGAGGGTGTTGGCCTATTAAGCTATTGTGTACCGGCAATACTTTTCGACGTCGCCAACGAAAGTATTGAACTATTCGCCAAAACTGCTTTAATTCTTGTATTCTTCGATTAACTTTTCAAAGAGATTCTATATTCAGTAATTGGCGCGAAAATCATCAATTGTGCTAAAAGAACTTTTTCGTTATAGTGATAATGAAATTGACACTTATCCTTATCCAGTGAGAGATATTTCCTCACATCTCGAATAACTATTTGCGAACGTGAAAATAAACGCGTAAGATTCTCCAAGTAGGTACAGCTGCATCTATATAAGCGATAATGATTATACCTTATACCCATAAGATGGTATAGTGCAGGGGTGTCAAACTCAAAGCCTGGCCTGGGCCAAAAATTCTGAACCGAATTTCAAGACAAAGCAATTTCACGAAAGGGCTTCATGTATTTCTTCATAAAAACGCTGCAGAAAGTAAATGTAACTCAAATAATCGTCGCCCAATTACTTGTAGTCTGGCTGGTCTAGCGGTTAGTGTGCGCACCTTCGGTGCACAGAGTCATGAGTTCGAATCTCGCCGTGAACCATGGTGTTTTTCGAACTCACGAGCTTGTGACAGACTATGATCTCACTCAGATGTTAAACGAGACCCCATTTATGGGGATAAATAACACTGCTGAGCGTTGTGCTAGTCTCATTACCTCAATAAAGAGCAGATAAGATCTTGGAAATAGGATGTATTGTCACTAACACATCCTGCGGGCCGTCCAATGTTGGATTGTCGCGCCTGTTTTAATTATTTGAAGATTTTTGAAATGAATACTTTAAGCGTGCATAAGCCAGCGACTTCTTGAGGATTTTTAGTAAGTTTCTAGACTTTAGCTCAACACCTGGAATTTGTATTTTTTGTGTTGACCCATATTGTATTTCTCCGACCTGGCCGCGTGTCGCACAAAACTGCGAGGAGGGCCGCATGCGGCCCGCGGGCCGTGAGTTTGACATGTCTGTAGGGTATATTATTTTTGTTACACCGATATTATGTAACACCTCTAAGGAGCGACCGGAGGTATGGCAAAGTATATACATGGTGCGTCAGAGAAACTTAGTTATTTGGAAAAAAGCTTTTGAGCGGTGATTTGGGTGAGTAGAGGAGTGGGAGGGGCGCATCTGGAGGGGGAAGTTCCCAAGTTTGTTTCCCATTCTAGTCAGTTGCCATTATGTTCTGGTCTAGAGAGCAGCGGGCCTTTTATTTGAAATCCCTGGTTTATGTCCATCGACCACGGAACATAGCACACCTCAAGAACAACATTCGCAACGCCATTGCAAACATACCGATTGATATGTTGCAAAGAGTGGAAACGAACTTTAAAAATTCACTTAATCAGTGTACCTATGCATAATGGGGGTCGCCATTTAACCGATGCCATTTTCAAGACTGTATGAAAAAACTTGGGATATTTGTTTTTATTGACCTCTCAAATAAGTAAATTTCTCTGGCGCACCCTGCATATAAATGATCAAGGTCGGTCCCTGAATCGAATAAGTCATGTCCGTCTGTCAGTTCGCACGATAACTCCCGAAATAATGAAGCTAGCGTTTTGAAATTTTGATCAGATGCTTATTTTGATATAACATTGGGCAGTATTGAAAATGGGCCAAATCAGTCCAAGGGTTCCCATAAAAATTACGCCTCTTGAATATTTTAATTCCGCCATAACTTTCGACAGAATATCGCTAGCAACCTGAAATGTTGATAAATGCCTACATGAAGGTTAAATTTCAACTTACTATCAAATAAGACCCTTAAATCCTTAAAGCGATCGACTTGAACTAAGGGAGTAGCATTTATGCGATAGTCATTAGTCAAAGAGTTTTGTTTCAGCGAGAAGGTCATCGAATGGCATTTTTGTACATTTAGATTTATATAGTTTCTTCCACACCATTGTAGGTTTGGGTAACAAAACTCCATATAAAAAATGCCAGCTGACCCACCTGTCATTTTTTTTATATGAAGTTTCGTTACCCAAACCTACACGGGATAACCAAAAAAACACACCTATTATTGTGCCATTTAAATTAAGTCGAAAGTGTTTCACATGGTCGTAACCGGTGTGTTTTTTGAAAATTACTAATATTGGTATTACATAACTTCTTTCAGAGAGTCAGTATTGTGGATATGAACCTAAATCTTTACAGAATAAGGCCCGGGTTCCATCTCCGTTGAACATTGTTAGGGATCGGTTGTAGCAATAATGGTATTACTGAGTCGCAAAATGTAAAAGTTTTATTTTTATCAAAATTATTAATTGCATGTGTATCCGTCAACTGGCTCTATTTGGGTTTAACATTGGATATATGTCTGGAAAAGCACTAAAATGGCTGAGACGTGGTGTTGCGTTCCATAAGACACCCGTCTACATATCAAATGAAAATTGTTCAAACTATAGGTATTTTTTAATGTCTTTGTAGACATGGAGCTTATCTCTTATCTTACAGACAACTAAAAAGAGCATTAGACGTTACACCTAAAACATTGACCATAAACGCATAATTATTTATACATCAGGAAATTTAAGCAAGCATTTCGGAAAACTTCGGAAAAATTAGGGAAAAAAATTTCTGCGTGGGCCTTTCTGTCGAGGTTCCCGTCTATATGTGCATGCGGTTCTACAGAGGGTCAAACAAACACACTCAAAAATAGGTTTTCTTGAATACTTGTTTAAGAGCTCGCTACTCCTAATTTTTCCGAAGTGGATCGCTAAATATCCTGGGGTATTACGACATGCTTGTTATTGTTTTTAGCTTTCCATAGCTATGGAGGGACAAGTACAAGAGACACCGCGAGATAAATAGGTTGGGTTTATTTTTATCATCCCGTGTGGTTTTGGGTAACGAAATTTCATATAAAAAGTAACTGGATAAGTCATTTTATAATGTACTTCTGATAACCGCTATGCTCCCATCGATGTGGATAAGACTACGAATTTTAGCCAATACCAATACCTACCTTGTGCTCTTCTTCCTTAAGCGCATAAACCCCTAGAAAAGCTAGCTCACCGAGACCGGTAACTTTTGATGAGTTTCTAGCACTAGCTTAGTCGGTGGAATGAAGCGTAATCATGAGAATGCATTTGAATTTGATCATTTCTGTAGCCAGTAGAAATCTTGCGTAGTACCTATGTAGTTTAGTTATAGCAGCGGTTTGCATGTTTTTATACCCTTCGCTCATAGAGTGAAAGGGTAATATAACTTTGTCATGAAGTTTGTAACGCATTAAAGGAAGCATCTCCGACCATATAAAAACTATACATATATAATTAGCATGATTTGGCAACAGCTGTGTCGTGCTGTACAATAATAATAATTAATAATTACCGAAGCTTACAAAAAAAAAGAAAGGGGGAGAAAACAAAAAGGAACAACAATAAAGTTTTTCATATAAACATTTTATTTTTCATCAATTTCAACTTTTCTCAACCTTAATACTAACATTCCCAGCATCTGACATCTCATCATCCTGTTTGTCATCCATATTTTCGTACTGTTTGAAATCTTCATCAGGAAGTGATGCTACCTGTGGCAATTCCTCGTTTGAAATAGTACGTGGCGGAGTTTCGCCTTCGGGCAAGAGTAAATTCAATGCTTCCGCGTAGGTCATGTTGGGCTGTTTTCGAATTTTCAATTCTGCAATCATATCACAATCGGCTTGTTTGCCGCTTGTACGCAGTTTTTCCACATAGATTCGTTCCATTTTCATTAGTTTTTGTGTTTTCGAATACAATCGAAAGAATTGATTTGGTGTAATGTCGAAGAGTGGATCCACCGCTGGTGGATTGGGATCTTCTTCGAAGAAGAGATAGGTTCCGACGCAGAAGTCATATGTACCTGAAAAGAGCAAATATGAACTTATTTAATTTTACTTTGTTTTATTGGAAAGTCGTACTAAATCAAATTGAATCTTGTTTTGTTGCTATAATCTACTTATTCCAAGACCTTTTGATACCTAGTATTCGCGGACTTGTATTGAATCAATCAAAACCACTTACTATGCTATTCAGTGGCGTAACGTCCCTTAAATATATTGTGCTCAAATCGAATCAAAATGAGGCCCCTACACGTTCTATACTAGCAAATATTTACGAAAAGCCCATTTGCAGCCTCTAATTAATGCCTTCTGCTAATATCTAGGAACAGAAAAAATCTCTTTATTTCTTAGACAAAGATTTCAAAATTAGACATAAATGCACCACGCAGGGAAATGCCTGCGATCCATTGCAAGCTTCTTAATTCTTTGCTCCAATCTTCTAGGCTCACAAGAGAATTCTTGTCAAACAGACAATCCCGTGTCTCAGACATACATATGTTTCTCGTTTCCGTGACAATACGGTAGCTAGTTAATAAAATCATCAGACTTGTAAACCTGGCCTACAGTCAGTTCGGTCAACAGTTAAATTGTTTTTGTTCATGCAGCTGCCACTTTCAATTATAGAAGAGACACACGCATTGCAGCTCGCAGGTTGAACTTTAACCATGTGAACTATACCGTGTGACCTTACTGGCAACCAACCATTTCCAATGACAGTCGGCTGTCATAAGCCCTTTCGGGGTGGACCACGCCATTTTGCAGCGACTCGAAGTAAGGATGACGAGAAGTCGGCTTTCTAAATTCTACCTAGACTGCACTGGGTTTCTGAATAGCTGTTCCAAAGTGTCAGTATTTTACCTTCGATGTTTAGTTTACTGCTCAGGGTTTCCATCCCGTAGTCTAAGGTATAGAACCTGCTCATAGCTCGCATCCCTTTCCATATGTTGTTTCACCGCTGATTAGATAATTTGTTTACCTCTTCCATCATACATAATTAAGTGAAGGGGGAAGAATGACAGGGATGAGAGTGTTACAAAACAGATTGTGAGAGTCCGAATACTGTAGTTACTGATACCGTAGCCATTTTCAATGACTCAGATGATTTGGAATCTCAATACCGCAATTTTTTGCAGAGCACTAGCGTCGTTATTCGTATATCGTTGGCATCCTCTCTTCCAATTTGAGACCTAGGAAGATTGATACCTCAATGGGATTTTCAAAGAGCGCAATAGGTGTTAGGTGCGTTGGTGCGACTGTACAGTCGAAAAGATGACCCACGTTGTGCGGGTTAGCTCCACACGCTGGACAAATGTCTGCAATAGTGCTATCGGTGCGAGACCAAAATAAGTTTAGTCGGGAGTAGCATCCTGAGCGGATCCATTTCTCCCGATGGGAACTTCCAAGAGCTACACGAACTACTTTGGCTCAACAACGTTCCGAATTTTGCACAAAGCGTAACTCATATCTATCTCGGAAGGATATGTAACAGCATCGCGAACACATGTCCTATTTGCGGAGCCAGTCCGGACAACCTGGACCAACTATTTGATTGTCCTGCTTAGGCCTGTTCCTAAAACCGGGATCCCGGTACAAAACAGGTGTTCACTTGGTACCGGACCCGATATTCTAAAGTACCGATATCCCGGTTTTTTGGTACCGAGTTAAAAAGAACGATTCACTTCAACCATGAGCCGGTTTTTTGGTACCGGTTTTTAACCCGGTACTCACATAAACCGGCTTATGGTTAAAAAAACCGTCGGTACTGAAAAAAACCTGAGTCGGTTTTTAACCCGGTACTCAAAAAACCGGCTTATGGTAAAAAAAAACCGTCGGTACTGAGTCAGGGAAACCGCTTGTGGGAATTGAAAAAAACCGAAACCCGGTGCTGAAATCTCGGTCCCGAACAAGCCTACCTGCTGCACCAAGGCACCTCTTGTACTATGGGAAAAAAACATCGAAGCAGCATTCCTCCTAGGGACCCAGGAGGTAAACAATTTACGAATTAATGAAGCTAATGTCTTTCAACAACTGATGGTCTTTGAACAGATTTACGTCATGACCGCTCTACGCTGCTTAAGTCTGTGGTGTCTCTATCTACCAAAGTCCTATGGGTACAACGACAAATGCAGGAAACAAAAGTTGCATCACATCTTTTTTACACTATCGGAGCAACCCATGCCGGCCCAGTTGCTCCAAATTCTACTTATACGCGCCGGCATCGAAATAAATCCTGGTCCATGGATGTGATGCGTCTGTGGTAAGAGGATTTATTCTAACGTACAATCCTCAGTGCAGTGCTCATGCTGTATGGAATGGTGCCATTTCAAAAATTGTTCTGGGCTCAACAAGACGGATTTACGATCAACAACAACGATCAGCACCTTCATAGCACCAAATTGCAGAATCTGTGGCCAACAGTCTTCATCGACCTCACAACAACCTACGAATCAGGGCCAACAATCATCACCTGTCACCCCCACAGTCTCTCCACACCACACAGCACCACGACACACTCTTACACCAGCACCACCACTGCAAGTTGCAAACTACTCCACCACAAAGATAGTTCAACTAAATTGTAATGGTCTACAACATAAAATTGTTGAGATCACTGACTTCATGGACAGACATGACATCCTAGTTGCTGCAATTCAAGAAACCAAACTAAATGCCGATTCATCGCTAAATTCTTACGGAGGCTTCAACATCATCCGACTCGATCGACCCACTGGCTCAGGAGGAGGTTTGGCTTTTTTGATACATACCTCGCTGCCATATTCATTAATCGATATCACTGCCGCCGATACCACAAGAGAATTACAAGCGATATCAATCAGGTCGGGAAATGTTGATATAGATATTCTCAATATCTATATACCACCAGCATCAAGTTGTCCCACTGGTTTCCAGGCCAACATTTCCCACCTACTCACCGGGCGATATCGCCTATTACTGGGCGATTTCAACGCTCACCATGATTTATGGCACTCAAACCTCAACAACGACACCAGAGGCAACCACATCGCAAACCAACTAGATGATTCCGATTTCTGTCCGTTGAATGACGACTCACCAACCCGCATTGCAGGATCATGCAGAAGCTCGCCTGACATATCCATCGCCAGCCCTGGGCTTATAAACAGCATTACTTGGGAACCGTTCATAACTTTCTCGTCAGACCATTTGCCTATTGTCCTCACGATTGATAAACCGTCTCAGTTTACGTACACTGAGAAGAAGACATATTCAAATTTCAGCAAAGCCGACTGGATTGGCTTCCAAACCTATACAAATGAAGCGTTTTCTGCCCATCCAACCCCTACTGACGTACGTACCGCTGAAAAAACCTGAGACGGATTATCCAGAATGCAGCCAAAAGATACATTCCAGCGGGCCGCATCCCAATCATGAGACCGCATTTCCCATCATCTGCTGCAGAATTGGCAAAAACGAGAGATGAACTCCGAACAGCAGACCCAAATGATCCTCGCACCGGCGATCTCAACAACATTATAACCCAGCAAGTCAACGACCACAGGAAACAGTTATGGAATTCGCATTTAAAAACATGCCACGTAAAATCCGGCGTAAGCAACCTTTGGAGAACGGTACGTGCACTATCAAACCCCACAAAACCCAAAGGTAAGGTAGCTATAAAATTCGGTGATAACACATACAACAACGACGACAAATGCGCTCACAAATTTAACCAACAATTCGTCGAACATCCCGAAAAAGATAAGCTCAAGCGCAAAATTACCAGAGCTATCCGAAACAGCACCACTGACCAACACCTCCAGGTTACCTCAAACGAAGTCAAGCTTGCAATAAAAAATGCGAAAAACTCCAAAGCGTACGGACTAGACGGTATTGCCATGATTATGCTCAAACACATCGATTCTCCGGCCATTGAGTATATCACTGCTACGATGAACCTGTCGCTGAAGACCTTCATCATACCCGAGCTATGGAAAAAAGGCCGTATCACCCCCATACCGAAGCCAGGCAAAGATCATACTCTAGCAGAATCATACCGGCCAATAACGCTACTGTCCCCCGTGGCCAAAATACTTGAGGCACTAGTGTTGCCTAAACTCCTGGAGCACGTCCAGCTTGCCAATCATCAATACGGTTTCCGGAAAATGCATAGCACTACAACCGTTATAGACAGGATTACCTCCAACATATTCAATGGACTCAATCAGCCGAAACCCTGCACTATCCTCGTAGCTCTCGATTTGTCAAAAGCATTTGACACTGTTAACCACACAGTACTTTTGACAGACCTACGCAACACTACTCCTCCATATATCCACAAATGGATCGCGAATTACCTTGCCGGTCGTCAATCCTGCACCGAGTTTAGGAATGGAAAGTCCAAACTCAGGAAAATTAAACAAGGCGTTCCACAGGGCGGAGTCTTATCTCCCACCCTCTTCAACCTTTACTTGTCAGGACTGCCCACACCACCCACGGGACTCGAAATCATCTCTTATGCTGACGACTGTACCATCATGGCGACTGGCAACGACATTCCCGAAATGTGCGACAACATCAACGAATACCTGCTGACACTCAACGACTTCTTTGTGAGTAAAAGCTTGAAGCTCTCAGCACCAAAGTCCTCCGCCACCTTAATCACCAGCTTCAACCAGGAGTACAATATGCAACTCCCTATATTTATCGACACCAACGTCATCCCTACTATTCGGACTCCCAAGATCCTAGGTGTCACGATAGACAACTCCGGCAAATTTAACACACACGCTGATAACATCTGCTCTAAACTCAGGAGCAGAAACAAAATTCTTAAAGCTCTTGCCGGTAGTACTTGGGGCACCGACAAAGAAACACTTCTGACTACCTATAAAGCCATCGGTCGCCCCCTAGTCAACTATGCAGCACCGACGTGGTCAAATGGTCTCTGCAACACAAATTGGGGCCACATACAAATCTGCCAGAACACAGCACTTCGCACCATCACCGGCTGTGTTAAGATGTCGTCAGTGGATCATCTGCACCAGGAGACTAAGATGATGACTTTGAGAAACTACAACGAACTTCTTACTAAACAGTATCTAGTTGGATGTTATCGTACAAATCACCCGAACAATGAACTCATGGACAAAACACCACCGCCACGACGAATAAGACGCTCTATCAGGGACAAAGAGCGCGAAGTCCAGCGATACAAAAAGGTTCCCTTCGATAACTCCGACTACAAGGCGGCGATTGCAGACATACACACACAAGACGTTCGTAAAGCTACTCAAAGCCTCACAAATAATCGTGTACTTGGCACCAAACCTCCAGCCATATCTCCTGACGAAGAACAATTACCGAGAGCTACCCGCACTACCTTAGCTCAGCTCCGATCCGGTTGGTGCCCACGACTAAATTCTTATTTATCGCGTTTAAATAATGAAGTTGCAAACACCTGCCCAGCCTGCGGTCCACACGATGTAGACCATATTTTCGATTGTCCAGCTGCTCCCACGCAACTTACACCAGCGTTATGGTTACAACCAATCGAAGCAGCTTTCTTTCTAAACCTCGACCTCGAGGATGGAATGCCCACCATCTTCGAATAAATATGATGCAACTAATTAAACGTTTCCTGTCTGTGCCGCTAATACAACAACAACAACCTCCAGACAGCCTAAATGAAGCCGAGGGAAGACACCAAGAGTTCACAGGCGTTGCATAGAAGACCCTACCTAACCGACCAAAGTATGCGGTGATGCGGCAAATGGAAATGTCTGGCGAGGATACCATACTGGAGTGGCCTGCAGAAATAGGACAAAACATTACCGACAGAGCTTCGCGATCGACGCCACGCAGTTGTCTAGTATGGCAAGCAACAAGAAAAAAACATCGTTTTGCAGTATGGTTGCGCCCTTAACTTAATCCGACAGACTGCCACATGCATTTTTACTAGAGAGCCCCTTATACAGCTCAGTTCGTAGGGTGTACAGAAACGTGCTGTTGAGCTCTTTGTAGAACAAACCAGCATAACCATCGCATGCTGTAAAGGCACGAACATCTCTATCTCCACAACGCGCAGGGTTTGATGTGTTACTACATGAAATCGGTGTATATCAACAAGGGCTCAAATAGGGGGGTTCAAGTTCACTTAACGCATTTATGGAAAGAGTGAAAGTCTTGAATTCAGAGCGCCTACCAGTCGGCAACCGCGGAGTGGAGCTAATGACTTTCAACAGCCATTTATAAGCCCAGAAGCGCTCACCCTGATGATCCCAGAATTCAGGAGCTTAACTCCGAAATCGACCGACAAGTCAAAGACTATAGGAGGGCGAAATGGAATTAGCACCTCGATGAATGTAACCTCAATGAAGGTGTCAGCAAATTATGGTCTACTGTCCGCGCCCTCTCCAATCCTCGGAAAGAAAAATGCAACAACGCCATTGAATTTGGCAACACAAAAACCTGCGATCCTCTTCAGTGTGCGGGCCTGTTCAATAAACAATTTATTGAACATCCCAAGTCTGACGGCCTTAAGCGCAAAATTAGAAGACGGATTCGCAGCCGGAATGTTGACACCATACCATCATTTACCGCGGACCAGGTTAAAAAAGTCATCGAGAATGCTAAAAACTCCAAGGCCCTCGGACCAGATGGCATTTCGATGACCATGTTGAAACATCTCGACCTTCCAGCCATTGAGTATGTCACGGCCGCCTTTAACTTGTCGATGTCCACGCTTGCCATCCCTGAAATCTGGAAAACAGGTCGAATTGTTCCCTGTCTCAAGCCAGGGAAGAGCGCAAATCTCGGGGAATCCTACCGCCCCATTACGATACTTTCTCCTGTCGCAAAGACGTTGGAGGCCCTTATTCACCCACTCTTGTTGCACATGCGAAGCTAGAACCTCACCAGCATGGCTTCAGGAAGATGCATAGTACCACCACTGCCCTCGATGCGATCACTACACGCATTCGTGATGGGCTAAATGAACGCAGTCGTTGTCACAGAACTATTCTGGTGGCAATAGACCTATCAAGTGCATTCGATAAGGTCAATCATTCAATGCTCCTAGCAAACCTGTTGAATATGCATCTTCCTGCACAAGAGATCCGTTGGATTGCCAATTATCTAGCTGGTCGGCACTCCTTCACCGAGTTTCGAGGCAAACGTTCTAAGCTTAGGAAAATCAAATTAGGTGTTCCACAGGGAGGGGTACTCTCCCCCACTCTGTTCAACATCTACATGTCCGGCCTTCCCGCACCACCTGAAGGAATCGAGGTGATTTCCTATGCTGGCGATTGCACCGTGCTCGCCACAGGGGAGGATAAGGATGAAATGCGCCTCCAATTAATCGCTATCTTGGACGATTACAGGCTTTCTTCCAAAGCCGAAACCTCACCATCTCCGCGTCTAAATCTTCTGCGACATTTCTTACCACCTGGTCGGGGGATTGTCGGTGGGAGGTTGATGTATTGGCAACAATCCAATTCCTACTGTTGCTAATCCTAAAATTCTCGGACTCCACTTAGAGAGCATGATGACGTTAGCTCATCACGCAGCATCCGTTTGCGAAAAGATGCGCAGTAGGAACAAAATCCTAAAAGCACTAGCTGGTAGCACCTGGGGCAAGGATAAATAAACCATGCTAGTCAGATACAGAGCGGTGGGTCGAGCAGCCGCTGATTATGCAGCCCCAGTTTGGTCACATAGTTTTTGTGATACAAAAACTATGTGACCAAACTGGGGCAGAGTGACATTAGCCCAACTTCGGTCGGGCTTTTGTTCGCGCCTCAACTCGTACCTTTGTCGCATAAACCCGGACATTCAAAACATCTGTCCAAACTGCGCTGGCGCTCCACACGATGTGGGTCACTTGTTTCAATGCCCAGCTGCGCCTACTGAACTAGCCCCTATCTCACTGTGGGAAAACCCTATCGCAGCAGCTATGTTTTTGTCCCTTGACATCACGGATGAAAACATCGACGAACCATAACTCGAATCCACATAGATGCACAGTGGTTCCCACTTTCTGCACCGCTAAAAGAAGAAGCAGGTAGTTTAACACCACGCCCTCTTGAACCCGCGGAAGTCGATGGAGGAGGCAGATATACCCCCAACCCACACGCTATGAGTGGGACGGACGATATTGCCTCCAAGTATGAGCGTGACGAATAATCCTAACATTGGCGTGGTGTAATGCAATTTGCATCACGCCATTAGGGCGGATACTCTATAAGCGCGGTTTATCACCGAAGGGATTTGCTTAGCTCTGATTCAGGAACCGTGGCAGCATGACGGAATCGTCAAAGGACTTAGTGTAAGTAATGAGGATGTGGTTTATGACAGTTTCTCTACTCGTCCTAGAGCCTGTATTGTAGTCCAGAAACGCATTAATTGCCTTTGTCTTTCAGAACGACTCTTGAGATCAATACCGCTAGCGAGAGCAAACACAATTTATTCGTGGTATCAGCCTACTTTCCGGGTGACTCTCACATACCACTGCAGAGTGAGTGGTAAGGGCTTATTACTTGGCTGTGATGCCAATGTCCATCATGTACTCTGGGGCAGCACATATGTCAACAGAAGAGATGAGTACCGTGTGGGTTTGTCACGAAATGCTCCAAAAGGGAGGATTTCGCAACAATCTTACCCTTTTTGGATACCTTGGCACTCGGGCACCGAAGGCAACGAGCTCGCAGATGAACTAGCTAGAAGAGCGTCCGTTAGCCACTTCCTCGGCCCAGAAATCTACTGCGGGATACCACTTTGCACATGCAAAGCCGAGATAAGTGAGTGAGAAAGAGCCATCTCTCATTGGGAAACACTTCCAGGACTTCGGTAGGTCAAGCTTTTCGTGGCCCACTACTCGAGCAAACGCATTCTCAGATTAATGGAATTGGGTAGGAACAGGGTCAGGATAATTTGCGGGCTCCTCACGGGGCACGGCCGTTGGAATGGCCATCCTAAAACTACGCGCAAGGCTGAAGATGAAACGGCTTCGCACATTCTTTGTGAATGTGAGAGGCTAGCTATGCGCCGGTTAGAATGTTTTGACATTGCGTAGTAGAGGATATCGGCTCTCTTAAAAAATGCCAGCTAAATCGTTTTATCGAGAGAAATTGGTGAGAGGAGTTCATCTAATCAACAGTAGGGGCAATAGCACAATGGACCAACGCAGTGCCCATGGCATTCAACAGTCAAAATCTAATCTAAATCACAGCCAAAGTTTGTCGTTGATGACACCTCTGAAGTTCTTCTGCGCCTGTAGATTTATATGTTACGACCGCAAGTTGTATCACTGCCGTAACACGGCGGTATAGGGCAACAACGGGCCAGCATGCAGCCACTGCTCCGCTGGCATTGGGATTTAGACTCCCTGCACTGTAAGGTTTGGTCAGTATTTACCATGTACGGTTTACTGTTTGGGGCTACCATCACACAGTCTAAAAGAAACAGAGAGAAGACACTTCCCAGTGTAGTCAGTGTTGCATAGAGTTGTCCTTGGCTTAAATACGATCACGAAGAGGCCCTAAAAAAGTACGAAGCATTATCGACAGAGGTCCGTGACCGACACCATGGAGTTGTATAGTAGAGCAAGCAACAAGAAAGAAACAGAGTGTTACGGTGTGGTTGCGCCTTTAACTAAATTCATTTCTACGTGCGAGCGCCCTTAGTACAGCTCAGCTGTATACACAAACGTGCAGTGGAGCTCGTTCTAGCACAAACTAGCCCAAACCATCGCATGCTGTAAAGGCACGAACATCTATCTCCACAACGCAAATTTTATGGGTTACTACACGAAAGTGGATGTATCCAACAGGGGTGCATCGTCAAGCTCACTTAAAGCATTTGTGGAAAGAGTGAGACTTGGATACAGAGCGTCTACCAGTCGATAGCCGGTTAGTGGAGTCAATATCAGTTCCAGAAGCCATTCCTACACCCAATTAACGTCCCGTCCGTGAGAGGAGTTATGGCTAACAAGTAATAAAAAAAAAAACGTTTTTCTTCCGATTTGTGGATATTATTAAAAAATACTTCCCAACACAAAATCCATACCTTTGAACAACTTGCCATTGATCTGCACAACCGGATGATCGTCATCAATGCCAATTATCTTGAGATCCAATCCTGGATTTGCCAATTCCTCTGGCGAAATGTACGATTCAAAATCTAAGTAGACGGTGAATTTTTTTTCTTCGTACTCGTCGTCGTCGTCACTCATGGCGAATTTAAGGGATTTTCAAAAAAATAAGGAGCGCGTGTTGCTGAAAAAATGTTTGTATACAAATTTGACAAGTGCATTGACAACAACTTGACGTTTTTCAAGTGTTTTTTTTTTCAAACAGCTGTTTATAGTGGGCTACGCAATTCTTGTCGGAACGAGGAAATCGAAACCGACGCAAATATTGGAAGAAAAATTGTTTTATTAGATATTTGGTAAGATTTTTTTTAAGGACATGAACATTCTAGTATATGTTTTACAAATTTGGAATTTATTAGATTATAGGAAAGTTATTTGTCACTGTCTTCGTCACCAATAGAAACGATGGAAAAATGGTTCAAATCCAAATCCCCCCAATCGGGCAGCACTACCAGAGCACTTTGCGTTCCACACCTGACATGACGGACAATTTTTCTGTCTGCGCGACAGCCACTCGTGTGTTGTGTTTTTCTTTTTTTGGTTGAGTGCAAAAGTTTTTCTTGGTTCCGTGTCGATTTCGTGTTGTGCACACTAGCAACAGTGCCCGCCACCCTTTGTGCATGCAAAAATCCAATAGGTCCGGGCGTGTGAAGTGAACGTGCGTGTGCATCAAATCGCAGGATCTGAGTTCGTGCCGTGGCCCCCAAATCCGTCGTCCCGTGGTGCATTTTGCGTGTGCGATTTTACGGGGCGGCGCAGAGTCGTGATCAGAAATCGCTCGACGTCGTCGTCGTCGTGTGACCGTGAATCGCGGGCGACGAGTGCAAAAGGCAGCAAGAAGAAAACGCAACACCACGACAATTCCGTTTGCCAGGCCCGAGACGTCGTCTCTGCCGCGCCCCTTCAGTGTTGTGTGCCGTTTGTGTTTTGTGTGTGCCGTGCCGTCTCGTACCACCATGTCGTCGATGAATGCAATTGGACATAAATTGCAATCGTTGGAGCAACGTTTGTTGGCCGAACAGGCGTCACGTGATGTTTTCGTACCAGCGACGTCGCCACAGCAGCCGCCAACACAGCCTCGGACGCCCCGCCCGCAGCGTAAGGATCAGTTGTCAGAGTCATTCTTGTTTGGCATTTTTAGGACCCCGAAGGGACGCACCTTGCATTTGTAGTGCGAGCTGCGTCCACCTGCAATCGTCGTCGATTTCCTCAAGGCGTGAGAACTTGATCGCAAAAATGGGGCTCAGTTGTGTCTTTTTGCGAAGTCGCAGATTTTTGACAGCTTGCCAGCCTCTTCGCCCCATTACGCGAAGCGGGGTGTTACCAGCTGCTGGTCACTTGCAACTTCGGTCGTTCCACCGTCTGGTCGTGTTTCGCGGTTCCACTCGCTGTTCTGGGGGACAGGCCTGCTGGCTGTCGCGTCGCTGTCATGTTGTTTTGCTCTTTTTGCGCAAAGTGTACGAAGCGCCAAGCACCCACAATTGAAATGTTTTTGTTGATGTTTTCTCCGCTGCACTCTGCTCCCGACTTTTGGATTCAGAAAATAGAACAACGCGACAAAGTTATGAACACGCCTCAGCAGACGGCCGTGACAGTGAGACAGAAGAAAATAAATGAGCACAGAATGCAAGGCACATAGACTTGCGGATTGGAGCTCGTCTGCTGCTGGAGCTATTTTGCGAATGTCTTTTGGCGCTAGGCAATAACTCAGATCGCGGACTGTGCGTCCGTCCTGGCTGTCTTATCAAATTCCTCATGGTCGATGCAGAATTCCGACACCTACAGAAATACATTGCAGAACGATCGCTTGAGCGACAAACCCAGCAATGGCTCCACTCCACACACATGTGAAAATTGCAGGAAAAACTTTTCCTGCCTCTATGCATTCCATCGGGAGACTCTCCTCCTTCCTTCCCAGCTGCTGCTGCTGCTTGCAGTGTTTTTATCACACAACAGCGAACGTTGTCACTTTTATAATCGTTTATTGCAAACGCCAGAATTGAGATATGAACGTCTCGGGGTAATTGGATTCTTGCCGCCTGGTCCCGTTTTTTTGTGGCCCCATATTCGCACACACAACAACCTCTCGAAGCATATTTTTTGCTGGTCCCGACTGCCGCCGAAATTAGACTCTGTGCAAGTCGAATTATGGGAGCCACCAGCCGCCAAACGGTACGCTGTGCTGTGGTAAATTTCGCGGACGAGACGGCGGCGATACCGTGTAATGGCACTCAGAATGCCATTTCCGGTTGGAAATTCCTCCGCATTGAGATTACCTACAGCATGTAGCTGTGTGGCGGTTGGTGGAGTTGTTTTTTGTCCATGCCGTAGTCGTCGTCTGTGCGACCGCTCCATGATTTGCGCGTCGCGAGTCGATTTTTGATGAAACAAGGTCATGGACTTGCGATTATGTTTTGATGCCGTGTTGGGATGGTTTTGCGGTTGAATTAATGGCAATCGCGACGTGCGTTGCAAATGTTTGAAATGTGCCGAAATACGCTAGTGAAATAGACACCTTTCATAGACTCGAGTTTATGATGTGTTTTTAGGGTTTTGTAGGAATTTTAAGTGGAAACGTATTTTGTATAGTTCATTGCCCACGTCATTTCTACAGGCTACCCAATCCTGAATGGTGTCGTAGACGAGATCAATGCATTGTATTTTCGCTTTCAGAAGGCCGAAACCTTCTGATCGAAATGCCAAAAAGATAATACTTCATGTTTCCCATGCCGAGTTGGCTTCTGCACAAGAAACATAGACGTACGAAAACCCTGTACCTTTCTAAACCTTTCTCTCTGCTTAACACTTTAGAGTCGCCATAGACTGTCCAATCGATTGTACAATTGTACCGTGACCGCTCGGCATGAAGTAATGCGGGTAGCAGAAAGTGAGACTAACAACAGCGGCATCGCTATGTCAGCGTTTGTGGACATAGAGGGTGCTTTTGATAAGATCTCATACAGGAAACTAAGAAATGTCCTAGCTGAGAGGAAGATCGTGCCACTGATAATAACATGGATCGACTGGAGGCTTAGTGGGAGGGCAGTAAATCTTAGTAATGGGTGTGTCAAAATAAGGAAAAGGGTGGTCAGGGGCTGTCCACAAGGTACTTTCGACTCTACTGTGGAACACCATCGTAAATCTCGCGGTTTAACGCGCTCTTCTCTGGAAACTGGACTCGATGGGCGTACACAAAGTAGGATACGCTGATGACTTAGCAAATATCGTCAGTGGTAAATTCATGGACACTATTCAAGGTTGCATGAGGTAACACACATCCGTATAGGAGAGTGTTTGCACGTAGGTGCATCGAAAGCGGCACATTGGATCTATACAATCATGGTTAGGCCCATTCTATCCTATGCAGCAGTGGTCTGGTGGCCCAATGGTATCTAGAAAACTAAAAGGCAACGGATGAATGGGATTCAACACATAGCATGTTAATCGTATGAGTAGATATAGGATAGTTGTGGTCCTACTGGCAACCATTGTTTATTGCATTATTTTGCAGTTGCAATACGCCTCTTCGGGGCGGACCACACCCGTTTGCTACAACAAACGACCAAGAGTTGCCAAAACGCCTCCCTGGCAAGAGCCTGGAAGGTCTCGATGCAGGAAGGTTGTGTATGTCTGTGTATATGTATGGACTCGTTATATATGTTTTTTCGTCATATTGGGAGCATCACATCTCGGCGCGGCTGCTCTCAATTCTCCTCTCACGCGCCGGCATTGAAGCAAATCCAGGCCCTGTCTTGGTATGGATGTGTAGTGTCTGCAACCGACGTATCGGTTCTAATGCCAGGTCACTTCAGTGTAGTTGCTGTTCGGAGTGTGTGCATTTCAGATGCTCCGGTTTGAGAAGGATGGGTCATTACATAGAAGGTACATTTGTTGCACCAGGCTGTAGGAATACTGTGCAGCCTCGGGTAATACCAGGCCTCTCCCCACCACCAATGCCCCTTACTCCCCCAATAATGTTGCCTTGAACGTAAGACACAGCTTAACTCCCGCCCCTCCGCCATCAATTTTTACACCGGTGTCCATATTGCAGTTCAACTGTAATGGCATCCTAGGGAAATTTCCTGAAATCACAAGCTTCTTGAGAAAGTACAGAATTCTGATTGCAGCCATGTAAGAGACGAAACTCCATGCGAATTCACCATTCAACGCTGAAGGTGAATATATCATCATACGCAAGGACAGAGAAGGCGCCACGAATGATTCTCACCCTGGAGGTGGACTTGCCTTCCTAATACACAGGTCCGTACATTACCGTGTATTAGATGTAGTTTCAGACGGTACGGCGGAATTGCAAGCCATCTCCGTTTCATCAGGGAGCACCAATATCGAAATTTTTAACATCTACATACCACCACATTCTACTTAGTTGTACAAACTACCATTTCGATATTGGTCCTCTTCTTAATGGAGAGCACAGGATCATTCTTGGTGACTTCAATGCCCACCATGAACTCTGGCATTCCGCGCTTCACAACGATGCCAGGGGTCAAGCTATCGCCGAATCTCTGGACGCATCAGGTTTCTGTACCCTCAATGAAAACTCTCCAACCCGTGATGCAAACAATTGTATTAGCTCACCAGACATTACAATTGTCAGCGCTAGCCTAATTAGTGAGACCTCCTGGGAAACACTTACTGGTCTTCCCACTGATCACCTCCCAATCATAGTCAGAATTGACAAACCAGCTGACCTGACCAAGCCAAAGAAGCGAACTTTTGTCAATCACAAAAAAGCTGATTGGGAAGGTTTCAAAACATTCACGTCATCGAAGTTCTTCGCGCTTCCCCCTCCCACCAATATACACAAGGCCGAACGGAACATTAGGAGCGTCATTGCCAAAGCTGCGGCACGGTTCATCCCTGCAGGGCGCATTCCAAAGGTTCGTCCAAACTTTCCAACAAGTGCCGCAAGGTTAGCTGATCAACGTGACAACATTAGGCGCGCTAACCCTGGTGACCCCATAATTCGGGAGCTCAATATTCAAATACAGCGAAAGGTTAAAGACTACAAGAAGGCCAAATGGAACGAGCACCTCAATGACTGTAACCTTAATGAAGGTGCCAGTAAGTTATGGTCCACTGTCCGTGCCCTTTCGAACCCCACAAAAGATAAGGGCAATATAGCCATAATCTTCGGCAAAAAAGAAACAAGCAATCCTCTTCAGTGTGCGAGCCAGTTCAATAAACAATTTATTGAACATCCCAAGTCCGATGGCCTCAAGCGCAAAATTAGAAGACGGATTCGCAGCCGAATTGTTGACTCCGTACCAATTTATACTCCGGACCAGGTTAAAACAGTCATTGAGAATGCAAAAAATTCTAAGGCCCTTGGACCAGATGGCATTTCAATGGCCATGCTCAAACATCTTGATCTTCCTGCCATTGAGTATCTCACGGCAGTCTTTAACTTGTCAATGTCTACGCTCGCCATCCCCGACATCTGGAAACAAGGTCGTATAGTCCCATGCCTTAAACCAGGGAAAAGTGCCAAACTAGGAACTTCCTACAGACCGATTACGATCCTGTCACCTATAGCAAAGACGCTGGAAGCCCTCATCCACCCCACACTCGTTTCACATGCAAAGCTAGATCCCCATCAGCACGGATTCAGACGCATGCATAGTACAACCACCGCTCTGGACGCGATCACTACACGTGTAAGAGACGGACTAAACCATAGTACACCTTGCCATAGAACCATCATGGTGGCGATTGACCTATCAAATGCGTTTGATAAGGTTAATCACTCCATGCTTCTGGCAAACCTCCTTAATATGCATGTTCCGACACAAGAGATAAGATGGATTGCCAACTATCTAGCTGGTAGGCAATCCTTCACCGAGTTTCGAGGCAGTCGTTCCAAACTTAGAAAGATCAAATTAGGTGTTCCTCAAGGTGGGGTTCTCTCTCCCACCTTGTTTAACATCTACATGGCCGGTCTCCCAACACCTCCGGAAGGCATTGAAGTTATTTCTTATGCCGATGACTGCACTGTACTCGCCACGGGAGCGGATAGGGATGTCATGCGCGAAGATATCAATATATATTTAGCGCGACTAGAAGCCTTTTTCCATAGCAGAAACCTAACCATCTCAGCGTCCAAATCGTCTGCGACCTTCCTTACCACCTGTTCAGGTGATTGTAGGTGGCCGGTTGGGGTACGTATTGGCAACAAACCAGTTCCTGCTGTTGCAAATCCAAAAATTCTCGGGCTTCACTTTCAGAAAATGATGACTTCAGCTCATCACGTGGAAGCGGTATGTGAAAAGATGCGCAGTAGGAACAAAATTCTTAAAGCACTGGCTGGTAGCACCTGGGGCAAAGATAAAGAGACTATGCTAGCCACTTACAAAGCGGTGGGTCGAGCAGCGGCTGATTTTGCGGCGCCAGTTTGGTCGCAAGGTCTCTGTAACACAGGCTGGAACAAAATCCAAGTCTGCCAAAATGCTGCTCTACGCACAGCTACAGGATGCCTTCTGATGTCTGCCCAGGACCACCTACATCAGGAGACACATTTGATGCCAATACGTGACCACAATCAACTACTTACAAAACAATATTTAGTAGGTTGTTATCGAGAGGATCATCCTAATCGTAACCTTATGGACAAAATTCCCCCTCCACGCAACATCAAACGTGGCCTTCGTGACCTTGAGAGAGAGGTCCAGGGTTACAAAAGGGATCCTTGCCATGAAGATTCATACCGGGCTGCCATTGCAATGATTCACACTGAGGAAGTGAGTAGGTCTATTGCGAGTTTAGGTACGAACAGAGTCCTCACAGCGCTCGCACCACCTATTTCGCCTGAGGAGATTAGGCTCCCGAGAGCCACCAGAGAGACTTTAGCCCAACTTCGGTCAGGCTTCTGCTCACGTCTCAATTCGTATCTATCTCGCATAGACCCAAATATACAAAACGTATGCCCAAATTGCGCTGGCACGCCACACAATGTAGCCCATTTGTTTCAATGCCCAGCTGCACCCACTAATCTCACCCCCCTCTCACTATGGGAAAACCCCATTGCAGCTGCCACGTTTTTGTCCCTGGAGATTACGGACGAACTATAAAATGAGTCCATATAGATACACAGCGGTTCACACCTTTCTGTACCGCTAAAAGAAGAAGAAGAACACCATCGTAAATCTCGCGGTTTAACGCGCTCTTCTCTGGAAACTGGTCTCGATGGGCGTACACAAAGTAGGATACGCTGATGACTTAGCAAAATTATATCGTCAGTGGTAAATTCATGGACACTATTCAAGGTTGCATGAGGTAACACACATCCGTATAGGAGAGTGTTTGCACGTAGGTGGAGTATCTCATCGAAAGCGGCACATTGGATCTATACAATCATGGTTAGGCCCATTCTATCCTATGCAGCAGTAGTCTGGTGGCCCAATGGTATCCAGAAAACTAAAAGGCAACGGTTGAATGGGATTCAACACATAGCATGTTAATCGTATGAGTAGATATAGGATAAGTTGAAATACATCACAGCATTCTCATAAAGGATGGTAGGATACACGAGCATCCACATGATGTCGCTATCTTTAGTGATGGGTATCTCATGGAAGGGGGCTGTAATAAACTCCGAGCAGCTAAATCTAGCATGCTCACTTCGTCTAGGAGAGTATGTATCAGTAAATCAGGCGGAGATGCTTGGATTGCTGCATGCGCTGGGTCATCTTCTGGAACGCCGGGTACTGGGGAAGAAAATTCTGATAGCACTCGACAACTCAGCACGCAAAAGAGTTAAGGAACAGATTAACTCTGCTGGTGATGATTCAGCTAAAAATCAACTTCGCGCTGAATACCGTTCACTGCAAAAAGTTGTGCAGAGAAGTGTGAGGTGTGATAAGCGTACTTACATCAACGCTTTAGCGAAGGAGGCAAATGATGCGGCTTACCGTGGTGAAAGCGGTACCCTATTTAAGCTAATTAAGCCACTAATTGGTAAATCGTTCACAACCGACCATCCTGTGAAAGATAAAGAAGGGTTACTGCTTGTTACCGAAGAACAGCAACTTCAGAGATGGAAAGAGCACTTTTTTGAGGTCCTTAACAACAGTTTTGGGCCTGCAAGTGCATCTTCATCGGCAGAAGAAGACGTCCCTCCAGTAGCCAGTATTAATTCCAGACCACCATCTAAGACGGAATTAAAGCGGGTTATCGAATTTATGGACGCCGGTAAGGCCCCGGGGATAGATGGAATTCCGGTCGAACTATTTAAAGCGTATTCGAATGCTACAGCGGATATTCTACTTCCCCTCATCAGAGACTGTTGGGAAACCGAAACTCTACCAGTAGAATGGAAAAAGGGCGTAATTATTACAATTCCCAAGAAGGGTAACCTTAAGGATTGTAATAATTGGCGCGGTATTTGCCTACTTCCAGCTGTATCCAAGCTGATGGCTAAAATTATTTTGAACCGGATCAAGGATGAAGTTGATCGCACTTTAAGCAATGAACAGGCTGGCTTTCGTGAGGGTTTTTCATGTAGCGACCATATAAACACTCTCCGAATTATTATTGAGCAATCCGCCGAATGGAGATCCCCAATACACCTCATGTTCATTGATTTCGAGAAGGCGATAGTGTTGATCGGGAGTATATTTGGAGAGCTCTTCGTAGGAGGGGCATACCAGATAAAATAATTTCCATAATCAAGGAATCTTATCAGGGAGCCCAATGTCACGTTTTGCACAAGGGTAAGCTTTCAGATCCTTTTGAGGTGCACAGTGGAGTGAGACAAGGTTGCATTTTATCACCTATTCTTTTCCTCATAGCCATTAACGATGTACTAGCGAGCGCGCTTCAAAACCAGAGGAAAGGTATCAGATGGAAAATGTTCGATTACCTGCAACACCTGGACTATGCTGACGATGTTTGTCTGCTTTCAAATAAAAAGGAGGATGTAGCTCAAATGGCCGATGCTCTGCATTGCGAAAGTCGTAATGCTGGGCTCAAGATAAACGCTGCCAAGACCAAGTACTTGAGCTCCCATCCTGGGGGACAAAGCGGAATTTGTGTTTCGGGCCAGGCAGTCGAAAAAGTTGACGAATTCTGCTACCTCGGAAGCATAGTCACAGCAGATGGCGGCGCGGACGCTGATGTACAATCGCATATCAATAAGGCTAGGGCAGGACTCCTTTCTGGCAAAATAACAACATTTCAAGGCGCACCAAAATCCGAATCTTCAATTCTATTGTAATATCTGTGCTTCTTTATGGCTGTTCAACTTGGAAGGTGACCAACGAGATAACAACTAAGCTGCAAACTTTCGTAAACCAGTGCCTACGGCGCATCCTACAAATCCGTTGGCCGGAGATTATTTCCAATGATGATCTCCTGAGTATCACAGGCCTGGATTGTATAGGCACTTCTGTCAAAAGGCGAAAGTGGCAATGGATAGGTCATACTCTCCGAAGAGGGCCAACAAATATTGCAAAGCAGGCCCTAGATTGGAACCCTCAGGGAGCTACTGCTAGACGCCGTGTTGGACGACCAAGAAACACGTGGAGAAGATCGGTTAATAGCGAGGCTGCTTCATTAAACAAACAGTGGTTCTTCTTCTTCTTCTTGTAGCGGTGCAGAAACGGGTGAAACCTCTGTGCATCTATGTGGGTACGATTTATGGTTCGTCAATGTTTGTGTCCGTGAGGTCCAAGGACAAAAACATGGCTGCTGCGATAGGGTTTTCCCACAGCGATAAAGGGGTAAGATCAGTGGGCGCAGCGGGGCATTGAAACAAGTGACCCACATCATGAGGAGTACCATTGCAGTTTGGACAGATGTTTTGGATGTCCGGGTTTATGCGAGAAAGGTACGAATTAAGGCGTGAACAAAAGCCCGACCGAAGTTGAGCTAGTGTTACTCTGGTGGCTCTCGGGAGCCTAATCTCCTCAGGCGAAATTGGTGGTGGGCGCTCTGAGAGGACTCTATTCGCACCTAAACTCGCGATAGACCGATTCACTTCTTCAGTGTGGATCGCTGCAATGGCGGCTCGGTATGTAACTTCATCGTAAGGGTCCCGTTTGTATCCCTGAACCTCTCTCTCAAGGTCTCGTAAACCACGCCTGACATGTCGTGGTGGAGGAATTCGGTCCATGAGATGATTATTGGGATGATCCTCACGGTAGCAACCAACAAGATACTGTTTTGAGAGTGACCTGAACTTTGGACCAGTTTGTGTCACATAGACTATGTGTCCAAACTGGGGCTGCATAATCAGCGGCCGCTCGACCCACCGCTTTGTAAGTAGCTAGCATGGTTTCTTTATCTTTGCCCCAGGTGCTACCAGCTAGAGCTTTTAGGATGTTGTTCCTACTGCGCATTTTTTCACATACTGAAGCTGCATGATTCGCAGACGTCATCATGTTCTCTAGGTGAAGCCCGAGAATTTTGGGGTTTTTAACAGTAGGAACAGAATTGTTGCCAATACGTATATCCATCTCCCATCTGATGTCCTCCCACCAAGTGGTTAGAAAAGTCGCAGAAGATTTGGACGCAGAGATGGTGAGGTTTCGGCTTTGGAAAAATGCCTGTAATCGTCTTAGATAGCGATTAATTCGGAGGCGCATTTCATCCTTATCGTTCCCTGTGGCGAGTACGGTGCAATCGTCAGCATAGGAAATCACCTCGATTCCTTCAGGTGGTGTGGGAAGGCCGGACATGTAGATGTTAAACAGAGTGTGAGAGAGTACCCCTCCCTCTGGAACACCTAATTTGATTTTCCTAAGCTTAGAACGTTTGCCTCGAAACTCGGTGAAGGAGTGCCGACCAGCTAGATAATTGGCAATCCAACGGATCTCTTGTGCAGGAAGATGCATATTCAACAGGTTTGCTAGGAGCATTGAATGATTGACCTTATCGAATGCACTTGATAGGTCTATTGCCACCAGAATAGTTCTGTGACAACGACTGCGTTGATTTAGCCCATCACGAATGCGTGTAGTGATCGCATCGAGGGCAGTGGTGGTACTATGCATCTTCCTGAAGCCATGCTGGTGAGGTTCTAGCTTCGCATGTGCAACAAGAGAGGGGTGAATAAGGGCCTCCAGCGTCTTTGCGACAGGAGAAAGTATCGTAATGGGGCGGTAGGATTCCCCGAGATTTGCGCTCTTCCCTGGCTTGAGACAGGGAACAATTCGACCTGTTTTCCAGATTTCAGGGATGGCAAGCGTGGACATCGACAAGTTAAAGGCGGCCGTGAGATACTCAATGGCTGGAAGGTCGAGATGTTTCAACATGGTCATCGAAATGCCATCTGGTCCGAGGGCCTTGGAGTTTTTAGCATTCTCGATGACTTTTTTAACCTGGTCCGCTGTAAAAGATGGTATGGTGTCAACATTCCGGCTGCGAATCCGTCTTCTAATTTTGTGCTTGAGGCCGTCAGACTTGGGATGTTCAATAAATTGTTTATTGAACAGGCTAGCACACTGAAGAGGATCGCAGGTTTTAGTGTTGCCAAATTCAATGGCGTTGTTGCCCTTTTCTTTCCGAGGATTGGAAAGGGCGCGGACGGTAGACCATAATTTGCTGACACCTTCATTGAGGTTACATTCATCGAGGTGCTGATTCCATTTCGCCCTCCTATTGTCTTTAACTTGTCGGTCAATTTCGGAGTTAAGCTCCTGAATTCACCTCACCCTGATGGTGAGCGCTTCTGAACTGATCACGTTCATCGGCTAATCTGGCGGCACTAGTGGGGAAGTTAGAACTTTCGGGATACGTCCTGCCGGAATAAAACGTGCCGCGGCTGTGGTAATGACGTTCCTAATATTTTTCTCGGTCTTATGAATGTTGGTAGGTGATGGTAGCTCGATGAACTTCGCCGACGAGTAAACTTTGAAACCATCCCAATCGGTTTTCTTGTGATTGACAAACGTTCGCTTCTCAGACTTAGTCATGTTCGCTGGTTTGTCAATTTTTATAATGATTGGGAGGTGATCTGATTTGACGGTGGTACGTACTTCCCATCGGGAAGCAGCGATTAGGCTGGCACTGACAATAGTTATGTCAGGCGAGTCTTAATTGAGTGAACAGAATTCTGAGGCGTCAAGTGATTCGGCGATAGTTATACCCCTGGCATTGTTGTTGAGGTCCGAATGCCAGAGCTCATGGTGCGCATTAAAGTCGCCAAGGATGACCCTGTGCTCTCCGGAAAGGAGAGGACCAATATCGAAACGGTAGCCTGAAGGGCAACTGGAATGAGATGGTACATATATATTAAAGATTTCGATATTAGTTCTCCCTGATGAAACTGAGATGGCTTGAATTTCCGCCGTACCGTCAGCAACTACATCTAATACACAGTAATGTACGGACTTGTGTATTAGGAAGGCAAGTCCACCTCCAGGGTGAGAATTATCCGTGGCAGCCGGTCGATCTTTCCGCAGTATAACATACTCGCTATGGACGCTTAGAGACGAGTTTGCGTGAAGCAACGTCTCTTGGATGGGGGCGATGAGAATTCTGTTTGAACTTAAGAAGTGTGTGATCTCAGCGATTTTCCGGTGAATGCCATTACAGTTAAACTGTAATATAGATAGTGCAGTGAAAACTGCTGGAGGAGGAGGGCCAGGCGTAAGACTGGGTCTGGCATTCCTTATCATATTGTTTGACGGTGTAGGGGGCAGTGGTGGAGAAGTTGGGCTGGGAGCAGCCCTGGGTTGCCCAGAATTTATACAACCTGCCGCAACATAGGCTAAGGAGTGTTGCCCTTGTCTTCGTAAACCTGAACACCTAAAGTGAACCCATTCCAAACAGCAATTACACTGCACTGATCTGGCATTCGAACCGATACGTTGGTTGCAGACACTACAAATCCATACCTCTGGGCCTGGATTTGTTTCAACACCGGCGTGAATTAGTAAAATTGAGAGCAGCCGCGCCGAAATGTAATGCTCCCAATATGACGAAAAAAACACATAATATCGTACCCACACATATACACAGACAAACACAACCTTCCTGCATAGAACCTTCAGGGCTCCTGCCGGGGCTTTTGCCAGGAAGGCATATTGGCAGCTTTTGGCCGTTTTGAAATAACAAAACGGGTGTGGTCCGCCCCGTAGAGGCAGTTGCCGTAAGACCACAGACCGCTCTAAAACTGAAAACTTTGCACATATGCACTTCGTAAGACGGCACGAGCGACAACCTCTACTTAATTTGAACACTCAAGACCAACCAGGGTCCGAGCTACAGAGGTCCGAAAAGCCGTACTTGTTCAGTCGTGTAAACATAGTCTTAGTCGCTTCTCACTTTTGATTTGTTCAAATTTCTTCGTTTTTCTTTGGCAGGCGGGACGTCCCTAGATTGTGAATCAGTAAAAGTTTAATATGTTTGCGTTTTTGGGTGCATGGGTAGTTTGGTTACCCGAGTCTCTCACTTGTTGAAGAAATGAAAAAAAGTTTCGAGTATTTTATGTGATCTCTTATTGGCTTTATTCGCTCAACAAATATCCTTATGCTCTAACGTCCTTTCTTGTAATTTCAGTGGGACAAACAACGCCAACACCTCGCCGTGCTTTAAACTTGCCTGTTATACAGGCGCATCAGACAATCGAATCCGAAACAGATAAGAAATTCAAGAAAATCTTAAACAAAACAGGAATCCTAAAAATCAGCGACACATCATTCAAAACTGACATTAGAGACTTAGAATATCTCGGGGATTTAGGTAGCGGAACTAGCGGACATGTAGTGAAAATGCGACACAAACCCAGTGGGACAATAGTAGCTGTAAAACAAATGCGACGTACCGGCAACATAGAAGAGAACAAGCGCATCTTTATGGATCTGGACGTTGTCCTGAAGTCACACGATTGCAAATATATTGTACAGTGCTTCGGCTGCCTGATGACAGATCCTGACGTTTGGATATGTATGGAGTTGATGTCAATGTGTTTTGATAAATTGTTGAAACAGCGCAAAATTCCAGTTCCCGAGGAGATTATCGGAAAAGTGACGGTGGCGGTAAGTTGAAAGGATTTTCGATTTTCAGACAATATTCTAATGGACTATCGTTGTATTTTTCAGACGGTCAAAGCACTCTCATACTTAAAAGAAAAACACGGTGTAATACATAGAGATGTGAAACCATCTAATATACTAATTGACGAACGAGGGAATATAAAATTATGTGACTTCGGCATTAGCGGAAGATTAGTCGATTCAAAGGCGAATACAAGATCAGCTGGATGTGCTGCATATATGGCAGTAAGTTTCGTTTTCGTTATCCTCTCAATGTCATTCGAGCATGGGACTAGAATTAAATTTCTTCTTTTCGTATACGCAGCCCGAACGAATAGATCCGAAAAAACCTGAATACGATATACGAGCTGATGTCTGGTCACTAGGCATAACAATAGTCGAATTGGCAACCGCCTCGTCGCCCTACGAAGGTTGTAAAACAGACTTTGAAGTACTTACAAAAGTTCTCGAATCCGATCCGCCATGTTTACCCAAAGATCGAGGTTTCAGTAGAGAATTTCATGAATTTGTAATCAAATGGTTTGTATCATACGTTCACTTCACATGATGCTTTCAAATATTGTATAATCCCAACTTTCGCAATCCATCAGTCTGAAAAAGGATCATCAATCTCGACCGAAATATCCGGAACTGCTCGAACAGCCATTTATAAAAATTTATGAAAATAAATTTGTCGACGTAGCAGCCTGGTTTCAATCGGTTAACGATCGAAACGGTAAAGCACCGCCACAACGCAGGTAAGGTATGCATGCAAGATTTCCATTCGAATCGAATATTTTGTGCATTAATTCTCGCTCGTCTTTTCGTTTCGGTTAGAAGATATCCTTGAGTTCAAATTTTCCTTGTTATTTTACGTTTAGTATTTCTTTCCCAACTTTTTTGCTAGAAATATTTTCATGACAGTATTGCATCTCTTTAGATGAGGTCGAAGCTAATTTCACCTTTTTGATTAACAGCGAAATGTTTGTAGACGTTAGAGTAACTGTGACATGTGTTCCCTTCTTGAGCTGACCTGATTAAAATCGACTAGTTTGCATGTAACAATGGCAAAACATAAAAGACACGTCACGCATTTCAATGATTACAATTTTATCAAATCAAGGATTCCATTAAAACACACACCTTGCACCGGTCAAGAACTCAAATTAAGCCGGCTTGGAGGATTAGTTAAATATTTTTTTAATCTCAAAATTAATTAAATATTCATCTATTCGGAAGCTTTTTTCTTCTCTGAAACATTTTTCAATTAATTAAAAATAACGTAGAACGCGTTTTTACATATTGCATACATTTAGGCATTTTTTTTAGAATAAGGCCCAAATCTAATAATCTAATTCAAACATTTCCAAACGGTTCGGTTAATTTTTTAATACTTTTTGCATCGCATAATTTTTACCGGAAATTGGTTACTAGGACTCTCAAATCATCATAGAATTGCGAACAAACAACATTTACCTTTTTCTACTTCTCTAACGAGTTAAACTTTCCGACGCTCAACATAAATACTAAATTTATAACATTCACCCATATCTAAAAAAAAATATCTAAAACGTCAAAACACAAAAAACAATAATTATAATTCATCTGAATCAAAACAAGAAAAATACTTTACAGAAATTGTTTTGTTTCCTATTGTTACGTTTTTCCCTGATTGATTTTTTCGTTTATTTTTGTAGGTTTACTTAGTTCTTAATCTTACCTACCCCCCTTTTCAGTAAGTATTTTTTAATTACATTTGTGTTTTAATTTTGTCATCTATGAGACAAAATTTAAGATATGACATTGACATTGGATATGATCTTTTCATGTGACTAACAAGGATCGTGTGAATGCACCTCTATATTCACATTTTTACTAAGATATATCATCGTATGCACAACCGCATTGTAGAAAATCATTTTTTTTGCACGTTTTCTTCTCCTACTAATTTTCTTTGCATGACTGTGATGCTATAAATAGGCTGTAAATAATCTAATCTGCGCTTGTAAATATAACTAAACTTCGCTTTTACTAATTACTAAAATCCTTTCAGGATTTTAATAATATAATATATAATAAACGAAAACCATTGACAATTATACTACAATTTGTCATGCCTTGTCAAAAAACGCACTTTGAGCTGCTGTTTTTAGAGTCTTGTTTGGATTGCCATCTGGACCTGGCGTTTTACCGTCCTCCAGCCTGGATGAGGCTTGGAGCGCTCACTGTATAGGCAGGAACGTGGCTGCCGCTTTAACGGTGCTTTTTATCCATAGGAACGGCACTAAGAGCCAAAGTAGCCGACAATACCATCATTACCTGGGAGCAGCGTATGCTTTCGTCGAGAATTATTTTTATCAGTATAGGCAATATTATCCTCTCTGCTTTAGCCATTCGTGGCTGCCCCCAAGGAGGGGTACTCCCCCCCCCCCCCTCCTGTGGTGTTTGGTAGTTGATGGATTGATGTGGAGACTTAGCTCACTTAGGTTCTCCACACAGGGATATGCGGATGACCTGGTAATCACGGTTAAAGGCAAATTCGAGGAGGTCCTACCGGATGTTCTGCAGAGTGCTCTGCACATAGTACAGGATTGATGTACAGCAAACGGGTCAATCCAACAAAGGCCGCCGTGATACCATTCAGCAATAAGGGGCCTCTCCAAACACTGGAGTGCCCCTCCATGTATGATGCACGGCTAACAATGCCAGAAACTGTCAAGTATTTGGGGGTCACACTTGAAAAGAAACTGCTCTGGAAAAAGCATCTTAGTTTGGTAACAGTAAGGCCTTGTGGATCAGCTGAAGCTATGCGGGGAAGGCATAGTTCTGTGGATACAAGACAATTGTTAGACCTATTGTGGAATATGGAGCGGTCGTGTGGTGGAGAAGAGCAACCACCATAGACGAGAGACGATGTCTCGAGAAAAAGCAGAAGCTGGCATGTCTAGCTGTCCTTGGAGCCTTCTTTTCTAGTCCCACCGCCGCCCTGGAGGTCCTGCTAAACTTGCCACCTCTCCACATACACATCGAAGCAGTGGCAAGGCTAGCCGTCATTAGGCTCAAAGCATGTGATGCGGCGTCCCCACTGAACTCACTTCAACAAGGATTGTTAAGTAACAGCAGGTTACTGGATATGCCATCAGACCATCTGTTCAAAACTCTCCGTTTTGATGCTTCTTATAGTGCAGCGATGTGGGAAAGGGTGGACTGGACTGACAGATTCAGATCACTCCACCCTAGTACCAGCGCCCGCTCTAAGGGGGGGCAAGCCGGGCGGTCGCCCGGGCGCCAAATTTCAGGGGCGGCTTTTGGCTAGCACTCGAATAAAAAAAAAATGTTAAAAGCCGAAAAGAAAAAATCAATATCAAAATGGATTTAGTGGAAAGGAAATCATAGAAATTATACAAATGAAATAAAAAGGAAAAAAATGTCGAAAGACAGGAAACCAATAATTGACACTCGCAAAAATCATTTTACCTTTTTTAGAGACGGTGGAATATGTTTTTTATAGGTAAAGAAACACTTCCCAATTAAAAAAATGCGTTGAAAATATTTTTATACCCTATACCCATAAGATGGTATAGGGTATATTGTTTTTGTTACGACGATTTATGTAACATCTCAAAGGAGCCACCGGAGGTATGGCAAAGTATATATATAAATGATCAGGGTCGGTCCCTGATTCGAATAAGCCATGTCCGTCTGTCTGTCTGTCTGTCCGTCCGTGTGTCTGTCAGTTCGCACGATAACTCCCGAAATAATGAAGCTAGCGTTTTGAAATTTTGGTCAGATTATTGTTTTGACAAAAGCTTGGATGGTATTGAAAATGGGCCAAATCGGACCAAGGATTCCCCTACCTCCCATACAAATGACCCCTCCATGATAGTGTAATTTGCCCATATTTTTCGACAGGATATCGCTATGGACCTGACATTTTCATCAATGCCTTATCGTGACATATGCTTGAAGTTGGTGGAAAGTGAAGAACGTCCGACTACCCCTACCCCTACCTCCCCTTCAAAGTTATATTCAGCCATATCTTTTGCTAGTGTCGAGAAAAACTTCTAATAAGTATCAAACGGTAGCTGTTGGATGCCTTCATATAATATTAAATATGTGCCCGGTCCGAACCATCAACCCCTCCCTCCCCTACAAAAAAGATGAAATTTAATTTTTGGGTTTTGCGTGCCTTCTTGTCCATGGGTATAGGGTATACACTCATCGTGCTATTCGCACGATTAGAACTCGGTCTCGTTTTATTTACCAAATGTTTCATTAATTCTCTTTTGAAAGATGAGATGAGTTGCTTTGATTTGATGAGTCTACAATTTACAGAAGTTCTGCATTTAAAAACCGAACATGCTTAGTGAAAGTCGCCCCCAATTTTACTTCCAAGAGGCAAATCGCATAAACGCTCAGCATATAAAAGCACTCATATACCCAAAGAGCAAAATTTCATTACTAGTTTTTGGAGTCGTTTTCGATAACTTCCACCCACGATTCGCATCAATTCGCCCGATGTCTTCGTGGATTTTCCGCCTAATTTGTTTCTGCCAAGATGCTAATATCGGAATTTGGTTAGGTTTTACCAATTTGACTAGTTCTGAATTTATTCTCTAAGGATTCTCCGCATTTATGAAAATAAGCCGCGGACGTTGAACCATTCGAAAATTCGTCTGCGAAGAAATCCGGCTTATTGAAATTTATCTGCTGCGGACTGTGTAATGCCGGCCCCACACTGTCCGCGGTTTGCCAAACCGTACGAGACAAAAAATCAAAGTTGTGGACAACACACGTTTGGAAGAGGCAGAGACGATGGGGGAATTTAACAAACGTTATTTGTTTTTATTTAATTCCCCCATCATCTCTGTCCGCTGCCAGGCGTATGTTATCTACAATGTTGATCATTAGTACCGCGCGGTTTGTCAAACCCCGCACAGTGTGGTTGCGGCATAAGAAAGTTATCAATAACCACTCCAAAATGCAAGTAGTGAAAATGAGAACAATCCTTTGGCACAACATTTTCCAGAGCAGCATTCTCGAAAATGTGTTGAATGTTTTCGGGGAACAAATGTTTTCGCATTAATTTTCGATGTCCTACGTCGGTTTTAAAGCTGCCAGTTTCCTGTGTGGCATCTGTATATTAATTTTTTTTTGGTATGATGGCGAAAATAATTAATGAATTTAATAGTGAGCTTATTTTTTTTAATTTTAAAGAAACCCTCTACAAAGCCTTGCTGAACTTGGATGAATCGCTCTCAAGAATCTAACTAATCAAAAACTATTTGTGAATTAATTTCCGCCAAATTTTGTACAGCTAGTCAGGGCATTGTAGCATCGGTCATCCAGAAACACCGAGGTAATCCAAATCAACCTCGGGAGCCAATATTGTTAGGTTGACTTGTCATAAATTAAGTTTGGACAGAAAAGTGGCTAAATATGGGCAAACATTTTTTTGTGATGTGGTCTGAAACAAAGACATGCACTAGTGAAGCTTTTGGCTGAAAAATCGGCTAAAATTGTTATGTTTACGATAGTTCACATCCATGTGATGTCCTCACTAAATACAGAATTACTGGGTCTTTAAAGCATGGCCTTCTTTTTAAGAAATGCATTTAAATAAAATGCAATCGGCGAGAAAACTATTAGACAAAGTCAACGACTTTTTTCTAAAGCGAATTTCGGGACAAAACAATTTGTCGAAGGGGTTTAACATTTTTCTACACAAAGGCCACCTTAAACCCCAAATAACCGTCAGCAAATTGTTTGTAGAACTGAGAGAACGATTTCTAAAATACATAATTTAACCTCGAATAAGCCACCGACTTCTTGACGAATTTTAGTAAATATCTTAGACTTTAGTTCAACACCTACAAATTTTTACGCTTTTGTGCTGATACATATTGTGTTTCTTCGACCTAGCCGCGGGTCGTAGAAAACTGCTAGGTGGGCCGCATGGGGCCCGCGAGTTTGATATGCCTGGCTCAGTGGATAACGAGAAGGGCGGCAAATTGTCCACTTGCCCGGGGCGGCGTAAGAGCTAGAGCGGGCGCTGCCTAGTACCATTAAATTTTACACGGATGGGTTAAAGACCGATACAGGATCTGGTGCAGGAACGGGTTTAAACAAAGCAACAAAAACATTGTTGTTGAACGGTGGATGTTGCATGCTCAAAAAATGATTTGAGTTATCCACCGTCCAGTTTGCCCATAGTGGGACAGCACAATAGTATGCATACTCCAGCGAGTTGCGGCACACAGAGTGCTCTCCAGAGCTTAGGCAGTCAAAACTTTTCGTTGCCTACTACTCATCCAAACGTACCCTTGGTCTGATGAAACTGAGCAGAAACAGGGTTAGGATTATATGCGGGCTCCTTACGGGGCACTGCCGTTTAAACGGTCATTTAAAGCGCATGCGCATTGTTACCGACGCCAGCTGTCGCTTCTGTGAGGCTGACGACTAAACTGCCTCTAACATCCGGTGTGAGTGTGGGAGGCTAGCGAGGCGCCGATTGGAATGTTTCGGTATCGCTTTTCCCGTGGAAGAGGATATCACCACTATCAATATGGCCCAGCTGAATCGATTTATCGAAATTTGTCGGTTAGATAAGTTCATCTAATTCACAGTAGGGGCAATGGTACAATGGACCACCGATCGCAGTGCCTAAAGCAACTCTGTTGCCTGTGCCCTCCATAAATCTAATCTAATCTAACGGGGCTTAGTTTTCCGGGCGTGTGGAGCAAAAAAAAATTGAGACCTATTTTTTCTACAATACTGAACGCTTTTTCTCCTACACTACACGTCTTTCCTTCGCATTAAGGCATCACAAGCTTTTCCTATTTGCATTGCGTTCCTATGTCAATCCGTTATGGAGTGCAAAGTCTTTAACTATTTTTAGTGCTTTTCGAGTAAATCAGGTAGTGGTTCCTCAAACAAACCCTTTACCACTATAACCACATCGTCGGCATATCCCTGCACAGAGAATCCATTAGATGTGAGCTTCCACAAAAGTTCGTCAGCAACCAGGCACCACAGAAGGGGCGAAAGTACACCCCCTTGTGGACAGCCTTTAGTAATCTCTTCAAGGAGAGTTTGTTGGTTGATTTGGCAGACAACTTTTCTGGAGGAAAGCATGCTGCTTATCCATCCTATAGACGTAGTTTCTACCATCTTATTTCTCAGTGCTCTTTCAATTGTATCGAGGGCATTATTGTCGAATGCCCCTTCAATGTCCAAGAAAGCAACAAGCGCAGTGTTTTTGGGTTTTTGGCCTGAAAGGTCCTTTCGATCTCTCCTGCAAGGCTGTGGATCGCGGATTCGGTGGATTTACCTGGTTGATAAGCAAACTGCCTTTTGTGTAGCGGGTTACTGGTCTGTAAAATTTGGGATCCTCCTTGGGCCGCTTTCCCATTTTAGGAATGAATACTACTCTAGCAACTCTCCAAGGCGCGTGATGTAGCCCTGCGCAAAGCTGCTTCTAAAGATGCTTAGGAGGTATGAAGCTAGAAGCTTCAGACCCTTTTGAAGGAAGGCTGGAAATCCCTTCGGTGCTGGCGGATTTAAGTGGCTCAAACGAACCTATAGTCAATTTTATTTTATCTTGAGTAAAGATTTGCCTTGCTGTTCTCCAGTCTGAAGAATTAGGTCTGTACAGACTGTCTTCATTTGATGGCCCTCATTCTTCAGTATGTGGCATCCCGGAAAGTGGGTGTTAAGGAGTAGCTCGCCCGTCGTCAAGGCGTCAGTCGTGTGGCGCCCATCAGGGTGCTTCATGGTGTTTAGGTGTTCAGTGTCCTTTTTAGCCAAAGAAGCGCCTTGTTTTTGCCAGTCTGCCTTTTAAGCCGTGCTGCTGGTACCTCCCCGTCACCAGGGAAGTAGGCTGACACCACAACGAGCTTCATGTTGGTGCCGTCGTTGAGAATGATGGAGACTGCGGTTAAATCACTGTTGCTGAACTCTGTAAGATATATAAAGTTTATGCAGTTTCTTATTAGTATACACGCTCGAGGTCTGCTCGAGCAGACTGAGGCCCGCGTACCTTGAGCCCTTTTATTTCACCGTGTACTTGCCAGGGCTCCTGAACGAGAGCTAATCCCAGGTCCTCCCTTGCGTGATGCAGCTTGGCTTGCAGCACGCCCAGGGATACTTTAGTCGTCGGGTTCGGTGGTGGAGGGAAACCCTGCTGAATTTGTAGTTTAGACCAAATTCAGCTTTGATAATTACCCCGAAGGAAAACGGGTCTTTCGAAAGCGTGGCTGAGATGCCTTCGCCATCGCGTTCTTCGCGAAGCACCCTCCAGTCCTCGATATGAAGCCCATCGTTCTGGTTATCCAGGTACTTGAGCACTTTCTCCGCATTGCACTCCGGGGTGCGCGGGAAGAAAACGGAATATGTTCGACAACGGTTGAAAAATCCAATTTTCGAAAATTGTGATTGGCACTTATTAGTACAGCGTCGGATTTTAGCTCAGCGAATGTCCTCCGCAAATTCGACCACCGACACTCCCTTAGGCATATGAAGTTCTAGGGACAAAATTGAAAGAATGAAAAAAAAATAATAATACTGACCGATCTTTTCTTCTTCTTTTCTTTTCTGAATTTAGTATCAACAAAGCAAGATTGAGGGACACTTTGCCCTCTTGTATCATCGGGTTCACTTTACAGGAGCGCTTTTTCGCTTCCTGCATTTAGAAGATTCTATCCTGTTTCTAGTTGAATAGAAACTACAAAGCGCGCAAAGTACAAGTCACCGGTATCTCCGCATTTTAATTAATTATTATCTGTATATTTCGCATTTCTAATGCTTGCTTAAAATAAAAATTATTATTATGTTCTCAAACAAGAATAAATTTAAGGCAATGTATTCCTATATAAATTTATGAAAATAACATAAACATATTTATTGTTTCACATTGTAAGGCTTGTCATAAGATTGAGTTGGTTGTTTTAACAGAAACTTGTGTACTTCAAGGGTTTCCTCATTTAACTCTGGATAAAATGCAGAAGCTAACTCATTCTTCTTGCAAGTTGTTCAATCAATCTTTACCTAAAAGTGTATATAAATATTTCTTACATTATATATCATAGCAGCTGGTATTCTTTGGTGTGAAACCTATCGCGTACAATCTCTACAATCCTTTTAATGCGATCTATTTTACAGGCAACCAACTCTATCGGAAATAAAAACACCGCCATCTTCATCCTCAGCAGCACCTTCTCCTACAACAACCCCAACCACACCGACAAACCTCAGTAATCCAACAACGGTCAATCGTTTAGGGCAACCAAGAGCGTCGCAAATACCAAACTATCAATGCAACAATCTGAATCGTGTCAGCCATCATGCGAATCAGCCACAACAAACGACGCAACAACAACAACACAATATCCTAAGCCTGAGCAGCAGTAGTAGTCATAGCAGTAACATTAGTAGCAATAGTCATCAGCCGCACCAAAACAATAAATTTGAAACCCCACTAGCGAGTAGTAGTAGTTCACAAGCACCTAGTAATTTGCCGCAACCATCGGCACTACCACAGCCAATTGTGAAATCTTATGTGTATCAACCGCTTCCGCGGGATGTTCCAACAACCAACGGTTATAGTCGGACTAGTGTCGATGCTAATGTGAAAAATTCGAATGACTTCAATAAGAACGATGCCGACCTGGTCAGTGAAATGAATAAAATGTACACAAAATCACCGTTTGGTCAACGCAAATATGACTACAAATCATCCCCAGTGGATAGTGGAAGTAGTGGAATGTACGGAGAGAGTCCCAAAAAGCAATCGATGCTAAGTAGTTTAGGTAATTATCCTTTGCTGGTCTCATCATCCTTTGCTGTGCTCTGTGTGTTGGAGTTAATTGATTATTTTTTTACAGGCCATTCACTAATGCGAAATTTAGCCAATTCGCCATTTAGTCAGAAGAAAATTCAACACCAGCCTGAGGGTTTTTGGAATGCATCGAATCCACCGGATGGTGGAGGTGGCGGCGACTATGGAATACCTAATCGAAAACATTTTGAGATGAGTAGTAGTGGCGGCGGCGGTGGTGGAATGTCGAGCGGGGAGAGTGCATCGGCTTCGCCGATAGTTGGTCGAAAACGCTTTCAAACAACTGTGCCGATTGTAAATGATAGCAATGCGGATTACACACGATTTGCCGGAAATACTAGCCCAATAGGTAGGGTACACCGAAATATTTTCAGTTTCTCCCATATTTTGGTAATAAATAATTTTCGTCCCGACAGTTCTTCAGCGATTTTACCATCAACAAAATCAACTACGCGAGAAAGAGCGCGAACGACAACAGCATCACCACCAACACAAGCGTGATACGGCCAACATCAGCACAAATCCTTTCTTAAGTAGTTTTATTCCAAAGTACCATCCCGTCAATCAAATACCCTCACAACTGAACAATCAAATTACTAGTCAACATATTTCCGATGAGTCCGGACAACAGCCAAATCTTAGTAAATATCCTGCATCACCAACGCTACATCACAAGTCAAGTCAACCGGTGGCAAGCAATCGGGCGGATCTGATGCAAAAACAACAATCGCTACAGGACCAATCCAACCAACAACTGGAGCACAATAATCTTAACAGTAGCGCGAGTCATTTTCATTCGAATATTCCTGTGTACAATAGTAGTCAAATCTCATCAGCAACAAGTAGTCCGAAACAATTTTATACGACGACGACTACGTTAGTGAATAGTCCTGGTCGAAAGATGGCTACTTCACCGCCGGATACGCCTGCGAACAAATATAGTGGTGGTGGTACGAGCAGTGGCGGTACGAGCTCTGGATATGGAACACAAAATGTCTACAGTAACAATCTTTATGGGCGCACTATGACGAAAAATTCCTCGAAAGAGGGTAACTTGAAAGACGATCAAGGTAGGATAGCGATATAGCTGTAACTTTTTAGAACTTCATAACAAACTTTTGCTCCGATCGAACTGTGGAAATGTATCATAATTACGCTCACCGCATGTTTAACGCATGTTCCAGCGCACAGCTCAATTCTTAAGGTTCATATAGACCATATAACCGTTACACCAACCGTTGTATGAGCCTGCAAGCTCATATATGTATGTAAATATAAATTGTTGTCGGTAGTCAGTTGCAACCAATAATTAATACACGGTAGAGCGTGAAAACTCATACAACGGTTCAATCGTCTAAACGGACCTTTAGACTGCGATTAGGATCTTTTCGCATGGTGAATTGCGAAATGCTCAAAGCCGCTTGCGCTTAAGGTTAAAAGCTTAAAACCAATTTTTAACCATTTAAAGCCATTCGAAAAAGGTGCTAATCGCAGCAGTAATTTGAAAAAAAAAATACCCCACACCGTCCTCAAATCAACCAATCACTTCATCACGAGAACACTGGTTCGTCGGAGGACGTCTAGCCCTAATTCTACATAATGATACATTTCCACAAGTCGACTGCTTGCTCCCCATTCACTCGCTTGCAACAAATAAAAATTATATTCACTGATTTTCATTTTTCGATTTTTTCTCTCTTTTATTTCTTTATCGCTTTTGCTGTTATATATATAAATCATCCATCCTTTTATATTCTACGACACGCTGCACGTAACATCTATAAATATTCCCCACATGCACTATTTTTGTAACGCTGCAAACTATATTTTTGAATACAAATTGGAAATTTGTATTATTTTTTCGGCCAATCAATATAATGTAAATATAACAATCAACTATGCCTATGCCAACACTACCCATATGAAAAAAACGCTATAAAACCGTCCAAAAATGAAAAACATGCTTGCCACTCTTTTTGTGGAAATACAGGATGGTTCCATTCAATTGCAGGTGTTGTCAAAAAACAATTTGCCTCCTACGTTAAATTACATTTAACACCCGGAGACAAAGAACAACGAGCTGACAACAATCGCACATCTAGCAAAAATACCTTACGAACGAATATAAATAATATAGAAACGACCGCAACTTTAACTACTACAACGACAATAACATCTACTGCTTCACCGACTATGACGACAGCGCCAACAACAACAAGTTCGACTTCTCCCAACAATCCACTAATGACGATGAAAACAGCTGAAGAGGAAGAGCACGATGAGTTGAATACAACCGCCGGACGAGTGGGAAGAGCAACGGTTGGTAGCAGTAATGGGAGTCATCAAGCAGCGACGACGACGAAAAACGGGTTAAGAATGCATCCGCCGCTGAGTCCGCATTTGAGTGGATTGGATAAACGACATCGCAGTCCGGATCCTCCACCTCGATATAATCGAGGTCAATCACCATTGTTGCTACGTAAGAATTTGATGGAACTGGGACAATTGCAGGGATCACCTTTGCTAGCTAGAAGGTGAGTTTGTTTATTTATTTAGTTTTATTTATTTATTTAGTTTCAGTGCATAAAACCTCATTGGTAAATATAGAGAGGCAGACATTGGTTCGTCCAAATGGCCAGTTCTTTGAGTACACACCTAGGTTATACAAAATAGCTTAATTTTTAGGGCTTCTTTTTTATGTGTTCGGCGCTGATCACCGTTGAACAGGTCGACCGGATAGGCGAATAGCTTCGTAAGAATCATACTGGGCCGCCATTGCAATGATTCACACCGAGGAAGTGAGTCGGTCTATTGCGAATTTAGGTACGAACAGAGTTCTCTCAGCGCTCCCACCACCTATTTCGCCTGAGGAAGTTAGACTCCCGAGAGCCACCAGAGTGACTTTAGCCCAGCTTCGGTCAGGTTTCTGCTCGGCCCTCGATTTGTTCTATCTCGCATAGACGCGAGCATACAAAACGTATGCCCAAATTGCGCTGGCACGCCTCACGATGTGGCCCAGCTGCACCCACTAATCTCACCCCCCTCTCACTATGGCAAAACCCCATTGCAGCTGCCACGTTTTTTGTCCCTGGAGATCTCGGACGAAAACGACGACGAACTATAAATCGAATCCACACCTTCCTCTACCGCTAAAAGAAGAAGAAGAACAGCTTCGTAGGGCATAGTGCTTCGAGTGTTTTACGATTCAGATTTTTCGTGCGTTTCGGATATGCAGTGTTCCGCAACTTGTTCGCCACATGCCTATGGCAGACTCTACATTTTGTTTTAGGAAAATTGTCGCCAAAAGTATGCCCTTAGCTTTTACCGGTACGAAGTTCATAATTGCATTTTTGTGAATCTTGTAAAAAAAAACACGACATTTGGGAATAATTCAGGTTTTCTCGCTTCCTGTAAACTAAAACAATTTTTTATTATAATCTTCCGAAAGTCCAGAAAATGTCCAATAAAATGACATCTCGAACGTTTCAAAGTTATTCGTATTTTTCGAAATATAGGTATAACTGTTCAAGTTTTCCGAAAATTTCCTATTTAAATTTTTATGCTAAACTTAAATCCATAGTTCCTAAAGGTATATTGAAGTGATAACTCTGCAAAGCTCACAAAAGATTATCTTTGCTTTATTACTAGAGTACTATTCTGGGCACCCAAAATGTTTTGACTTCAGATTCGGGATCAGCATTCAAAATTTTTTACTGTTTCTGCCACATCGATTGGACGAATATTTTCATGAGAAAACCGGGGTATCATTTTAGGGGTAGTAACCCCAAACAATTTACTTTTCGGCTGGTGCGCATATAAGGAAATTTGTATACATACTATTGACATTGAGTGCAGTCGTTACAGGAGCCGGAAAAGTATATGTTCGCCTTGTTTGGTATTCCGGTATTATTTTTCATTCAATTTACCTAAAATTAAATGCTAGCCCATCCATGGATACCAACAGCAATCCATTCGATATCAGCGCCGAACATGCGTATAAAATCCAATTCAGATTTTGTACTCTTCGCTTTTTAAGCGAAAAGGGTATATCAACTTTATCCTGAAGTTTGTAACGCATTGAAGGAAGCATACAAAATATATATACATATGATCGATCAGCATGACGAACGGAATCGATTGAGCGATGTCCGTCTGTTGCTACGTGTTTTACTCGGCCAATTTAAAAGCTATGAAGCTGAAATTTTGCACACTTGTTTCTTTTTGTTGCAGGCAGTTTGTATGTTTGAATCGCTAAAATCGGACAATGGGGTCATGGGGCTTGCCTACAATCCCAGCCCCCCAATTTGATTCTGAGGGATAGCCGTTTTCTTTTTGCACAAATTCCAATTCAAACCTTACGTACAAATGTGTCGAACCAAAAAATGATGTATGTAAAAGCAAATAGGTTTCAGGAAGATGCATCACCCATCACATCCATAATGGCCTCAACCAGAAACAGCTCTGTGACAGAACCGTTCTAGTGGCCATTGACCCGTCGAAAGCCTTCGACACGGTCATTCACTGATTCACTCTCTGCTGTTGGCCGAATTAAGCAGGGAGTTCCACAGAGTGCTTGTTAAAAATTAAGTAGTAGTGGTAAATTAGTACTCATACCAACACACATACAAAATTCTAAATGCATTGTGAATTCGCATATTAGTTACTGTACTAAAGTTAGTCGTAAGTCAGAAGTCGTGAGAGACGCAAATATATTTGTCAATAGTCAATTATGCTTCGGTCACATTTGGCGAGTTAGCCGAAGAAAAGCCAAAAATATGGCCATCGAACGGCAAAAATCCTATACAGTAGGGCCTCGGATTGCGTCGGTAATTGGTTCCTAGAAATCGCGACGCAACACGAAACAACGCAAAACGAATTGTGAGTTTTCCATAGCAAATTTTGGAATTTTGTAATAAAATAACGACGCAACGCGAATTTTCACAACGCAAATCGGAAAAATGGTGTTACGTCTAAAACAGCACAATACGAAAACAACGCAATGTGAATCGACGCAAATCGAGACTCAACTGTACTCCAATCAATAGAGACGAAATAATAGGGGTTAGCGGGCGAAAATTGCGGATGTCTCGAATTTTTGATATGTTATAAAGATATGTGGGGTAAGTTAAAATCCAAGTTTGCGTCACTTTCCCCCCTGTGCTCTCGCCGCCATCTTGAAAAAACTATCTAAAATTGGATCTTTTATCAGTTTTTGACCTATAACTCTTTTCCAGTTCATTTGAGCAGAAAATGTGCCAAGAGTATTTTGTAGAGTACAAAAATTGAATCTAAAAGCTTTTACTCTAAATACAAAATTGACAGAGTTATAGCGCCAAGAAAATGGGGGAAAATATCAAAAATCATGCGAATTTCACAGTTTTTGTCCATTTTATTTCATTTGCATTTCAAATAGAAAAAAATAGAATTAGGCTAATTTTTGTTGTTTTTGAAGGGATCTAAAACTCATTTTGCCAAATCAAAATTTTGATCAGAGAGGTCCTAAAAAGGACAAAAAGGACACTATTTAATCCTTAACCGGAGGTCGGCATGTGGGACATCATATGAAAGGGAACGTCGAGTACATTACATATCCGGTGTTTGTTTCAAGAAACCTCAACGAAATAAATCGGGCTTAAATGAAAAATTATCGTGTTTCCGTGTAACTTTCCAAAGCCATAACTACGTGAATAATTCAATTTGCCACTGTCTTTTTCATTTTTTTTAGAAATTTTTTTTCAAAAAACCCCTATGAAATCGATTTTGTCCGTCCGTCCGTCTGTCCGTCTGTTCAGTAAATAACTCGCGAACGGCTCAACCAATTGTCATGAAATTTGGTAGGAATGTGTAGAATGGTTACAGTCCTTGGCACATATACCTTAGAACTTGGTAAGAAGAAGACAACAGGGTGTCCCGAACGTTTGAAACGACTTTTTTAGTTTTTATCGGAAATTGACATATGGGTATTTAAATCAAAGATCTAAACGAGTACACCTCATATCAGTTAAAATTTTCAAGTAACGGTAAAAAAGTTATTGGCGTTGGAACGCGTTTATTTGGACCAATCCAAAAATAGATTTACAGGAAGCATTTCATTAATGTTGTGCACAATACTTATTTATTGCTTATAAAATATATGTACACAAAATATTCACTATGCATTAAAATTCTAAAAAACCCTCGTATTGCGGGCGCAGCCCTCTGTACGCCGGTATTTTTTAGAATTTATAGTAGCTTAAGATTTTATCATTAAATTCATTAAATTAAATTTATTCATAAATTCAATTTATCATTAAATTCATTTAAATCATTGCTAAGAAAAAATTCAAACATGGGGAATATTTGACATAGCATAGGAAGGGTAGGGAAGCGAGCCTAAATATGTGAAAACTCTGTCAAGTCGATAAAAGTCAATATACTCTCTTGGAATTTACTCGCTTCCTGTGCATCGTAAAAACACAATTTATGCTGAAATTTGATGACAATCAAATTTCGTATAAAACATACTTAGAAAACTTTAAGCTACAATGCGGTGTTAATGAGTTATTGATATGTAAATGCAAAAAAACTGCAAAATTGCCATGATTTTTGAAATTACCCGCATTTTCTTGGTGCTATTACTCTGTTAGTTTTTATTGTAGATAAAAACTTCTTAGATTAAGTTTATAGGAAATTTTGTGCTCTACAAAATTGTCGTAGCACATTTTGTGCTGAAATGAACAGGGAGGTAGTTATAGGTAAAAAACTGATCAAAGGGCCGGTTTTAGATGGTTTTTTCAAGATAGGGGCGGGAGCACAGGGGGGGGGGGGGGTACTTGAATTTTAATTTACCCCACCTGTCTTTATAACATATCAAAAATTTGAAACATCAGCAATTTTCGCAAGGTAAAATTTCCCCGTTGATTGGAGTACTACTTTGCTGGATTTTTAAATTATAGTTGGAGATGGCCCCCAGATTACGGGGAAAAAAAAGTCCCCACCGACTGGAGGTCGCAACCTAAAAAAATGGAGTGTTTCTTGCGATTATTTCAAAAACGGCAAAGGATACAGAAAAATAGTCTGAGGACGAAAAAACTACATAAAATAAATTTAATTTAACGAAATAAATAAACAATTAGACAAACACAAATTATTAATAGTTCATATTGATCACATTAGCGAGGGCCACCCTGTATATGTTCTACTAGAAACTTGAAATAATTTTTTTTACATAATCTAATCCTAGAAACTACAAGCTTAGTTGTTTGTAAGATTACGCAAACTCAAAGGTTTAAGAAAAGATTAATTATTTTACATAAAATCCGACCAGCACTTATTTAGTTTCTTTTTGCTTTTCGTTATTATTTTCAATTGCTGTGAACGGCAGTGACTCCAGAGAAAATCAGTTCAGATCCGTTTATAGCCCGTTCCTTATCCTTTTAAAAAACACAATAGTATGAATATGCGGGCTTACACTTTGCTCTTGCGTGGCGTCATCGATCTTCCTGTGTTACGATCTTCACCAAACTTGTTATACATGATCCTTTGATGGCCATGACAACGACTCGGTCGCCAGAATTTTAATTATTGCTGGAAACGCGGTAATTTCGCCCTTGTAGTGAACGAAAAGGCATACTTCAGTTACCCCTGGCTCTCCCCGTGGACCAATTTCGATGATACTTGAATGGTAGTTAAGTGGTGGGGTCTTTAATATTTATGTATCGGCGCTTATTATGTGGAAGTTGTCCTTGGGCACAAAGGGTCGTTTTTCCTGTGGTAGTTGTACTACGGACGATATTTATTTATTTTTTAATAATGATATGGATATCAAAATATGTCCTGGATTCGTTGAGACAAGTGCTACAGAATGCCAATAAACTGATTTTAAATTTTTGAAAAAGGTTATTACCACCAAAAAGAACATTGTTCTAAAGAAAGCAGAGTGTGGGATGGGTGTCGTTCGAAAGGAGATGTTTAGGGCAATGTCTGTGATTTAAAGGATTTTTGGCCATCTGAAGTAACAGGATAACGGTGGACCCTTCAAAAGAACGTAAATATCAATATTTAACTGCAACTATAGCCTTTATGTCAGATTCGTTTCACAGCAAATTTAAAATAATATTTAGCTTTCGTCCTTACAAATATAGTATGGTACGCTTTGATACTGTTGCTTCGGTCGATCAGGACGAAATATCATATTTTCATTTTGTGAATTTGCTCACACGACTTAAATATTAATATCTCCAAAACGAGACTAGCTAGAAAAGTGCAAAAATATTATTATAATATTATTTCAGCCAACAAATTTTCCTAAAATTCGGATAAGTATAGTTTAATTTCAAAGCTTCAAAATCAAATTTTCGTGATTTGACCCGAAAACAAATTTATTAGTTTTCTGCATTTGAGGCATTAAAACTGCTAGAAAAATGGGGTACAATTTTCTTGCAGGACCCATAACTCGTGCAACGTTACCCTGCATCAGAAAAATTGTTGCGATACGTCCTCGCTGTGCCCTTTGATTAAGTGTCGGTACACCTTTTTCCGATGAAAAATAAAATAATCGACTTTCGCACCTCGTCTGGAACACCCTTTTAACATTCCCCTACTTCAAAGGTACTCGTAGCAAATACCCTGCCATTCTACACATTCATACTGAATTTCGTGTTGAGCCGTTAATTCAAAATCCACCGAGAAATAATGGTAGCGTATAGTATATTCACTCGCTCGCTGGTTGGTTGCTAGTCGAATTGAACAAGTCCTAGTCCACTAGTAGATACACTTTACTAGCTACTAGTCCAATTGCATAAAACAATAATTTTGATTGTTTACGACGTCGCGTGGTCACCGTGGTGATTTCTCGCATGCATCTAATTCCTAGGTAGATAGGGTGACTAGTTACGCGATTAGTTGCACATACTTTCGGTGACGACGTCGAAACAACGCGTAGTCACTAATTTACATGACACTTTTTCGTTGTTTTCGTCGTCGTCACCGGGGAGATTTCCCGGATGCAGCCAACTCGCTGCACTAGTAGCTAGTAACTAGTATCGTCTGACAGTACTTTGGCGCCGCATGCTGATCCTTTTATAGGTGGATCGCTTTATGTATTTCACAAGCCACAAATTTCTTTCTTTCAGAGTAACTTCATACGACGAAGATAAATTCGGTTGCTGCTTCTGGTGGCATGGCCATCACGAAGTTTCCTTAAAGAAAAAATAGCAACAATAACTTTGTAGCAAGTACACATCATGCTTCCTGCAACTTCAAAAAGATAATTTAAGGACGCCGATCCGAACAGCCAAAAATCGCAGTATATACATACACTTGCCAGAAAAAGTCTCCGTACACAAAATAAGGAAAACTGCATATTACGGAACCACGGGGAAATGAAAACCTTAGATTGCAATTTGTCATCTAAAATGTTTATTTAGTTTGTTAACTAATATGTCTACTCATTATTTTACTGAAACTCGGTTGTGAACAAAATTTTCTAGAACAAAAACTAAAAAACTTCACAAAAACGAAACGAAAAAGTCTCCGTACACGACCATATTTTTTTACAATTATTCAGTTTTTTTCACAGAATTTCGAAGAATTCACTAGCTTCAGGGTAACATTTTCGGAGGAGGTCCTCCATGCTTCGATGTAATATGGACTGGATCAATTTGGCCGAGCTCTGGCCTGTTATTTTGCCCCTTTGGTCGAGAATCGAGCTTTGAAGCATCCCCTTGTAAGTTATTATGTGCTGACGGTTCCTGGGCACCTTCAATTTCTGAAAAGGCTCAGTAGGATTAACCTTTCGGAATTTGGATAGCAAATGCAACTTAAGTTTTATTTTATCCGAGATAGAAGCGTCACAATTAAAGGCAAGTGCAAGGGATCATTATTTTGTGTGGACCAAGAAGCCTTGCGAAGCCCCCTCTGTTAAACGCCGTGTGTCCTTTTGGTTTTCAGAATATGTACTTAAAGAGACGTATTGATCCATTGTTGACTCTGTAAAAATGAGTACTCCTACTCCCTCCGCCAACGTACACCCCGTAGTCATCATGCCCACATTTGACATCTTAGGCAGTTAATGCCTGATTTTTCTTATGAAGGACAGAGCCGATTTTCCGCCACTTTAAATTGTCTTACCTTATTGTAAAAATATACAAAACCCACTCCTTGCCGAAATTAAGTATTTTTTTCATTACTATGCAGGGTGGAGAGGTCTATACCATCGATAATCAGGGAGTAAATGTTGGCGCAGGGAGTAGGCGTACTTATTCTTACAGAGTCAACAATGAATCAATACGTCTCTTTACGCATTCTGAAAACCAAAAGGAGCCACGGCGTTTAACAGAGGAGGTTTGCAAGGCTTCTTTGTTCAAACAAAATAATGATCCCTTGGACTTGCCTTTAATTGTGACGCTTCTATCGCTCTCTTAAATAAAACGTAAGTTACAAATGCTATCCAAATTCCGAGAGCTTAATCCTACTGAGCATTTTCAGAAATTGAAGGTGCCCAGGAACCGTCAGCACATAATAACTTACAAGGGGATGCTTCAAAGCCCCATTCTCGACCAAAGGAGCAAAATAACAGGCCAGAGCTCGGCCAAATTGATCCAGTCCATGTTACATCGAAGCATGGAGTACCTCCTCCGAAAATGTTACCCTCAAGCTAGTGAATTCTTCGAAACTCTGTGAAAAAAACTGAATAATTGTAAAAAAAATATGGTCGTGTACGGAGACTTTTTCGTTTCGTTTTTGTGAAGTTTTTTAGTTTTTGTTCTAGAAAACTTTGTTTACAACCGAGTTTCAGTAAAATAATGAGTACAAATATTAGTTAACAAACTAAACAAACATTTTATATGACAAATTGCAATCTAAGGTTTTAATTTCCCAGTGGTTCCGTAATATGTAGTTTTCCTTAAATTGTGTACGGAGACTTTTTCTGGCAAGTGTATATTATTTTTGCTCAGGCGACGGTTGTGTTCGGTTGCGGATATTTAAATTATATTCAGGACGTCTCGCATTAGGTGGGAAATACTAGAAATGTTAATTTTCCTCCTTTTCCAATCAATTAATAAACAAATTGACTTTAGTTTATGAAATTACATTAAATTTTTACATAATTTGCCATTGCCGCGTTATTAACATTGCTGCCAATTAAGAGACACTACTGGGTGACGTCATGACAATGACACCCATTTAAATTGCATTGGGCCGCTGCTGCTGCATCCATTCTATTTTAAGCATAACATGTATACTCTACGACCGACTAAGCATGATGTTATGTCCTTTTCGGGGCTTTTTCGTAATTTTTTTTAACTCCTTATTGAAATCCTTTATAATTGTAACTATCTTCCTTTCATTTCAAATTTCCAGGTTTGCCGCATCACCACCCCTACCGCCACCCCGTCGCGGTTCGGAAAGTGTACCCGGCTCGCCGCAACACTTTCGCACTCGCATTCACTACACACCCGAGCCACAACGTCGAATATATCGTACAATAGATCAATGAGTAGCACTTCAAATAATGGTGATGTGATATTGGTATGGATTCAGTGATAATATTGACTAGAAGTGCGTTTGCCCCCGGCCATCCGGACAGGGCGAAGGAAACGCCCCAACTGCTATTGTCATTGTGTTGCTTGAAACGTATGTTAACCTGTATGCTGCCGCCGATCAATTATAAAAGCAAAAAAAAAAAACATCTGAAAATGGATCTAATAAAAAACATATAAAGGTACACTTTCATTTGTTTGGGTTGTATTTATATAACAGAAAATAATTATATTGCGTGTTCTTCGACAATTTCCACTGTATTTATCTATTTTCCGAAAATCTATCATATGTATTACTACTGCTACATAAAAACTACAAAAACAAGAAGAAAAACAAGAACAATTTAAATGATGGGTACAAATCTAAACAAAGAAAATATGTTTGAATAATAGTAACAATATTTAGTCATAGTACGAGTATCCATGCAAAAAAGTGCAAGCTGAAAATAGATTACGTTACAAAAAAGCTTCGCGAATAAACAAATTTGTACAGCTAAAAGCCAGTCACAATTTTTATAGCAATATGGTATTTTTTATAACTGGACGAAACAAGCAAACTAAAAACAAAAATACATATGCTCGGTATCTTATGCGTGTGCTTTTCTATCATATATGCTCTTAAAGTTATCTATTTAAGGAAAAGAACAAAAAATATATAACAAGCATGTATTCAATGTAATGTATTCAACGACATTCTATACTCAATATATAAAAAAGCATACAGTTCGTATATTTACCTTTGTATACAAAATATCAAATCTATATGAAAATGAAATCAGAGGTTTCCTAAAGCTAAAAAAAAAACAGTAGTATCTAGTAGTAAATTAATATGACTGTAGAAGTCAACAAAAAAATAATATTCTTACATAAACTACGTATTATACATATATTTATTTGGAAATGATTCACATTATAGTTATTTATATAGACACGGAAATTACAAACACAAATCTTGTACAAATATGCTACACATTCTGATAAGATCAATGATTTTTTTATATTCAGATATTTTGTTAGATATGCTAGATACCATACTACTTTGCCTTAACCCCTAGTAAAGCATGGAGAACTATTATTCTCTAGATTATCATACGCTGTTCTGGTTAATAGCTCGCCGCTCTACGTACGATTTACCCAATGCCTTACACTTAAGGACGATCCGATACAAGTACACCCAAAACCAGTACCAACACTTTTGTTTCTTCTTGGTATCGAAACGATTTGATTCAAGTAAGCTACAGAGTGTGAATACTCTTCATTTTCAGTTCCACGATATTGTTAGATGAAAAGATGAATACAAGAAAATCACATATCGACCCAAATCCTTATCTTAATAAACTTCTTTAGCCGAACCACTTCCTCTGTGTCGGGGTTAACCAGGATATAAGAATTGCTTGAATAAATTGTTAAAAATGGCAACCATACATACATTCCAAATTAGAAACATGCACTAATCGTATTGCTCTAGGTCACTGTTTTCCAACAGGTGGTCCGCGGACTGGAGGTGGTACATGGGAGACCCGTCCGCGAGGAGACTCTGGATACTTCTACAAAAGTCTATGCCACTAATCCACCACATGAGCCTAGGACGTGAACGCTTGGTCGTCCTTGATTCGAGCCGTCCCATTTCCTGGCATGTAAAGCAACGCAGTTGTCATTATGCAATAGGTCACAATATCCTCTGACATATCCGCCGATTAGCATCTGTGTTGCACTTCGACATATGGACAACGCACACTGTGAGATTTAGGTCGCAGCGACAAACAAATAAGAGAGAATGTGATCCGCACACTGCTATACTAAAGTCTCGAAGACTAAACATGATTGGTCGATGTGCATGCAGACGGAACGTATGCGGAGATTATAAGTTGTACGTAGCGAATACGAATCAAAAGAAATAATTTGTAAACTTAACGAACGTTTTCTGTTATCGTTATTCATTCTTTGTTTTGATTCATATTCGCCAAGTACGACTCATGGTCGCCTGCTTGCATAACTAGCAAGCAAGTCTCGGTGATTTTAGTCGTAAAGTATTCAGTCGTTCTATGCACTAAATATCGCCGTGTGCGGGTTCCCATTTGAGTCGCCGAGTCGCGTGCTCTTTAGGTCGCGGAAACCCTCCTTCATTGGTTATAGTTCTGGGACAAGCTTATCATCCACGGGTATACTGTCAGGGGAGCAACTAGCTTTTCGGCCTTATCTCCCGGTCCTTGGGGCAGTTTGGACCTTCGGCTTTTTACTGACAAGGTTTTATTGTCAGACGGGGATTTCTCCATCCAGTGAATGCACTCACCTTCAGAAACCCAACCCCGTGGCTGCATCACCAGCTCGATGTCTTAAGGAACAACCTCCAGCCACCTCGAGGCCAACTCCTTGATGGGCACGGACCGTGGTCCCCTGGGCATACTCATCTCCGAGGTACACTATTCGCTAAAGATTTATCTTTAGCAGGTGTGATCCTCCTTCGGCCCCCTATTGGTTAAGCCTCACGTAGAAATTCAGATGTGCACATCCCAGGCTCATTGGACCTGTGACTACTTGTCTGCTCGTAGCGCTGCTTTTCACATCCGGGCGGCCCCTTCAGTTTACTAGTCAGTAATGCGATTCGGGCCGTGTGGTCATCAATCCACAAACTAGTTAGATATAGGCGCGGAGGCATTTTCCAGCAAGGCCGTTCTCCCTAACTAGCCTCTTCGAGGCTCGGGTTACGCGAAGCCGCCAGGTCCGAAGCTCACACGATTAACCGTATGGTGATCCCTCCCCACCAAGGAACCACCTTTATCGTGCTCGGCCTATACATATATGACTTCCCTCCCGTAAACTATGGGAGGAGGTCAGTCATCCCAAGAGCTACCCGTACATAACTAGGGAGCTAGCGCCCGAATGGTCTTTGTAAAGATCCACGCCATGGCGTTTCAACCTTGCGCTGCTCAGGTACGTGGTGTCGCAACGCACCAAAAATCTGTGTGCCACTACACAGCCGTTCGCTGTGTCCCATGCAGGGATAGTTCTGGGACAGAAAATTTTAGGCATACGACGAAGACAAAAGTTACGGAGTGTACGGAAACTTTCCCTTACCACTTCCATACAAAATAAAGGGCGCGAAATATAGGCCATTAGCTACGCCTGCTTTCCAGCACATTCTGTTATGAGCCATCGCCTTTAGGTTTGACCATTTCATATTTAATGATGGAACTTTGCTATCCGCCGATCTTGTCCACGTGTTTGTTGGCCATTTAACGCGAATTCTTGCATTGTATCCTTGTGGGTTGCAATTTAGGGCCTGTATGATGTATGAGCTATTCATTGCCACTTTTGCCTTTTGATCGAAGTACATACCCAGTCTATCCGGGTCTGTGACACTAAGAAGATCTTCATTTGAAATAACCTTCCACCAGTGGCTTTGTAGGATGCGCCGTAGAAACCGATCTACGAAAGTTTGCAGCTTATATGTTATCTTCTTGATGAAGTTGAGCAGTCATATAGAATATAGTTCAGATGTTGCAGATAATTGGGCCTGTCTAGACACTTTCAATTTTCGTTCGTCTACGTCATTTTGACAATTGAAAATTGAGATGTCTGCGCTATTGAAGAAAGGCATTCATTCTTGAAAGCGACTGCAAATGTTGAATATTTACCTGACCAAAGCCGCGACACATATCTAACGATAAATATTGAACAGATGTGGATAGAATGAGGCATTCATCTCTTTTGATCCCTTGACGCAATCAATGACAAGTTCAATGTTGAAAGTGGAAACGGAGCTTAAAGACGATAGGGAAGACGACAGCGCACATGTGTGGACATTGCCATTAAACATCTTCTATCTGACAGCTTTGCTTATATTTTGAAAGGCGCTTCCCGGTGCTTCGCTTATGGCTATAAGGAAAAGAATTGGTGATAAAACGCAGCCTTGCCTCATTCCGGTGCGCACCTCAAAAGGATCTGAACGTTTACCCTTGTGTAAAACGTATCATTGGGCACCCTGGTAGGACTTCTGATGAGGGATTTTGTCTTGTGTGTCTCTCCTACGCAAAGCTCTCCAGGATATTCCGGGTCAACGCTTCTAAACGCCTTCTCGATCTCCAATCGGCGGATTGCTCAATAATAATATAGTGATTCGGTGAATGTGTTTCGCTACATGAGAAACCCTCACGAAAGCCAGCCTCTTCAAATTTTTGACATCAGCTTGGAGACAGCTCTAAGAAAACAGATCCCACGCCAATTATTTCAAACCTTAAGGTGGCCCCTTTTAGCTATTTTAGAAATTACGCCAGCAAGAAGTATCAGTTTCCCAACACTAGGGGAAGCAAAACATCATGCGCTGTCGCATTAGAGTCCGCTTTAAATTATTCAATCGGAATTCCATTTATCATAGGTGCATTACCGGCATGCATAGAATCAATAACCCGTTTTAACTCCCGCTTAATGGAACTCTGTCTAACCATACAGTCTGGAATGAATATGGGCTACTTGAGCGACGCTTTCCTTTGCCGATAGAGATGCACTTGCCAGTCCAAAGCTGTTATTTATGACCTCAAAAAGTGTTCTTTCGAACTCCGTAGCATCTGTTTTTCGATAAAAAAAAACAGAGATCCAGGTTTATCTTATACATCATGGTCTGTAGTAACAAAGATTTGCAAATTAACGAGCTAATCAGCTAATAGGGTACCACTGCCACTGCGGTAAATCACATTTTCTGCTTATTTCGCGTTTATGTCGCGGCTTACACTTCTCTGCACCCAATTTTCTAGCAAACGATATTCGGCTCTGACTTTGTTTTCCGCTGATTCATCAGCAGCAGAGTTGATTGGTTCCTTCACTCTCCGGCGTGCTGCGATAAGAGACCAAGTAACGCCTATGAGATGTGCTAAGAGAATAGACCAAGTAGCGTCTCCTACCTTGATCCAGTCGACCTACTAACGCTTCGGTACATGACATGAATGAATCTTTCGCGAAATTCCGTCTGTCTTAGTAGATAGTGCACAAGCTTTTTCTAGCGGATGGAATCATCGTTGTCGCTGCAAATATCAGCTCAGCACCACGCTTCAATCTGAAGCTTGAGGCTATTTTTCCATGTCTTTGGAACAAGTAGAGTCGTCTATCGGTTTTACCGTCAAGGGAGTATCTGAGCTATAAGTTTTGACCTCCTGATCCATCGACCTTGTCGGAACATCGGCATTCTATTGACACGGATCTTAATCACTTGGAAACCCAACCCTGGGGGCGCAACTCCAGTTGGTTGACAGGGGAACAACCTCCAGGCTCCAGACACTTCGAGCCCAACACATTGATGAATAAGGACCACGGTCCCCTGAGAACAACCAACTCCGAGGTACACTATTCCCTAAAGACTTCTCAATAGCAGGTGCGATCCTTCTTTGGCCGCCTAATGGTTACGCCTAACGCTGAATTCAGACTTGTATAGCTGAGGTTCGTTTGACTTGGTACAGGTTCAGGTTATAAGAAGTCGCCAGCTTCGAGGTTTTACACGCCCGCTAATGAGTGAATTCCGCTGGCGAAAGCCACCTTGCATCGCTCAAGTGCATTGGGAGCGTCAACCCCCGGAGCGTATTTCGAAATGCTTGTTCAGCTCGTCCCCACGTAGGTGACGAAATCGATCAGCTTTTCAAGTGGCAAAGTTCTTCGAAACCCTTATCGATTTCGTCCCCTGATAGTGGACGAACTCGCATAGGGTTTCGAGTAAATTTTTCGTGTAAAACAGCTTGAAACCCTTGTTCAGCTCGTCCCCACGTAAAGTAACGAGATATCCGCTTTACTAGCGCTCAAAACAACAAAAGTAACGGTTTTTATTTTCAGTTACAAGAGAGGGACATATTTGTTGTGCGTATACATACATTACTAACGCAACGTATACATTAAACAAAGCAAGCACCAGCAGTATAGCAGCAAAAAAATATAAAAAGATTGTGATCGATGTTGTAACATCGCGTGGGGACGAGCTGAACAAGGGTTTCAAGCCGTTTTAGACAAAAAATGTACTCGAAATCCTATGCGAGTTCGTCCACTATCAGGTGACGAAATCGATAAGGGTTTCAGCACTTGAATAGCTGATCGATTTCGTCACCTACGTGGGGACGAGCTGAACAAGGTTTTCGATTATACGCCCCCCGGAGGGCATTGTAAGGATCGAGAAAATGGCGTATGAAAGGCGCAGTTTTCGCTTGTGGCAATGTGTTTGAAACAATAATATGAGACGTGTCTGTTTGTACTCCGGTGTAGGTTATTTTAGTGTAAGTACATGGGGATTACAATAGCAACATGACCCACATTCCATACAGGTTATGTTATTGTTGTAACTCGATGTAGTGACGCTAAACTAACCTAGACCGGAGTACAAAAAAAAACACGCCTATGATCAATTTCATTCTTTTTTCTGCCATCAGGAGAAAGTGGCAGCGTTTATATGCTTGAACAAAAAATTGCAGCCTAAAATTGCTTGCGCATTCAAGATCTAGCGCCATTGCTGACATATTCAGGATTTTATGTGAGAGAAGGGGAAAATTCAGCATAATCCAGATGCGGTAAATGGGATGTTATTGCCAATTGAATTATATACGCATGCTTACATGTAGACGAATTTGTTTACTTAAGGTACGTTGTGCTCGACACGACTGCATCGGCTCTAGCGACAGCGACTCGCTTATTTCATATAAAAACTCATTTTTCTCTCGTTCTAAAAACGAGTTTTTATATGAAATGAGTGAGTCGCTGTCGCTAGAGCCAATGCAGTCGTGTCGAGTACAACGTACCTTTAGGTAGCATTGTCGCTGTTAATGGCGTCACCAAGCAGGACCTCGCTCGTCGAATTAATCATGCCAACTGTGCTTTCGGCATGTTGTTCAAACTCTGGCAAAGCAGTTTTATTTTCAGTGTTAAACCAAACTGGAGTTGTTCCACTCTCTGACTCTTTCAGTGCTATACCTATAATAGCACTGAAAGAGGAGCAGTACTAAGTACTTGTTGCCAAGAAGTTAAAAATGGTCGCGAAATCTTAAGAATTGTTTGGCCCGGCTATCGATGAATTGACTCGCAGTCAGTGGGTTGGTCATACACTGCGGGCGTATGAAGAATGTGCGTCATTATCAGTAAAGCCATAAAAAGCACAAGGGGTTTAGGCAGCTTAGTATAGAACATAGTAGTAAATCACGTTCACTAATCGAACGAATCAATACCTTAAGTCTCATAAGAAATACTGCTTGCAACGTTATTTTTTGAAATGCTTGTGGCGTCTCGGTCTAAAAATAGTTTTAGAGTTGGGTTTTGACTACAGTTTTATTATTCGCTCTGATGTTTTTGTTTGTACTATTATTTAGAAGTGATTTTCACATGCCGCCGAACAGCGGAATAATCAAAGTCATTCACGTGTAAACAGATAAAACAAACAATCTGTTAAAATCAATTGTAATTGCCGGTGCTACAAGAATCTATTTTCACAATCTCTCTATTGATTTATGATGAACCAACCAAATCAACTGAACGTAGAAGAAGCGAATTGGACTTTTCTCATTTTATTGGGGTATCATTTATCTAATCGGGAATATATTGAGATTGAGATAAATTCATAAATATGACCAAATGTCTCCGGAATGTGAAAGTTTACTGCACAACTATTAGTTCTTGTTCATATTGTTCATGTTCTTTTCAGCTTTTCATTGTCATAGTGTTAATATACGAGAATTAGATTAAAAAAAACTTTAAATGTTGTTGCGCTTGATTAGATATTCTTCAATTTATTATTAAACTATGTATATTAATCTAAAATATATTTGTTTAATATTATCTCAAAGATAAAAAAAAATAACGCTATAAAAAATTATATATACATTTGAAAAAAATGTGTACCGACTTTTCTCAACATATTATGATGAAACATATTTATGTATATTAAACGAGGAATATAAAACAGTGCAGTAATTTCGAAAATGATATAAACGCATATTTATAGCATACAAATTATGTAAGAAATTGTAAAGCTAATATAAATTATTTATTTAACTTGTTTCGGGCTAACAATATAGTTAACACAATCGAAACAGTATCCTAAATATTAAGAAAAAAAAACACAATATTATCCAAATACTGTTACTGACCGCATGATTGTTTATCTTAATATTTTTCTCTTGTTTTATGCCTTCGATTGAACGATTAAATTTAAAAAAAAAAGTGTAATAAATAAACATATTTAAATTACACGCACGCATACACTACCCTCTTCCTCCCTCACACACAGAGACACTACAAACTTCAAATAATATAGATATACACCCCTTCCCTTATTGTAAACAAGACAAAACACATTTTGTTTATTTTATTTAACAACAATACACAAATAACAAAATAAAACCGCGAATATAAAATAATTATCACGAAATAAATAAAAATGAAGAATCATATAGAAAAAAAAAAACAAAATAAATATTCGTTGCGAAAAAATGACTGATTGTATATATAAATGATATAATTTTTATTATTATAAATTAATTTATATTTAAAATACAAAACAAAAGAAGCAGTAAAATTGCGAAAAATAAAAATGTATGATGAACTACAGATTTGTAATACCTAAGTACATGCATGCATATGCTCGCTCTGCTGGAGCAGAGGAGATAAAACAAAACAAAAAATGAAATAAAAACAAAAAACTGAAAAGGAATATAAAAAAATATCGTATATTTAGTGCATTATTTAGGTGAGATAATTTTTGAGAAAAACACAAAAAAAACCTAAATTTATAAAGCGACAAAAAAATAAAAATAATTATAAAGACATAATTGAAGAAAAAAAAACAAAATCCTAAAAAAATGCAAAAAAAAAAACATGTTCAAATAGAGAACAACAATAAAAAAATATATAAAAATGAAAATCCTTGTTTTTTCTATCTCTTTAATAAAATATAATAAACTAGCTGAGAGAGCTCGCTTCGCTCGCTCTCTTATCTAGTGCTCGCTGCGCTCGCGTTGTTCGCTTGGCTCACAACTATACACTTATTTAACTTTATCAGCGATTTTGAATTTATTGGGATCGACGTAAGAGGGGAATCGAGAAGAGGGTCCGATGACATTTTAGGTTTTGTCGTGAGTTCGGCAACACCTCAACCGTGTCGCTCCGCTAAAAAATTGCGGATATACTCGTATCAACGGATTTCCGAAATAGTAGCTGATTATGAAATTGCTGTGACCAACATCCAGGATAAATGTTCGCAAAAACGTAGTCACATTTATCTAAGTTACACTGTATTTGACCCAATGACAACTAAATATTCCATACATACAAAATGGAATTTACCGCCACTTCCTTTGAGACTTTCAAAATTTTCTCGGTCTGTAAACTTTCTTCAGCGTAAGATGGATTAAACAAACAAACAAAGATCCGTTATGTGTCCTATCTTCTGTATAAAACGAAGCAGTTTATCGTCAGGATAATCCTAAGAGATTTTCCTATACTGGAAGTGACGTTATCAAGTGTTCCATGGTAGCCTACCCTACTACAAATTTTCGACAGAGTTGCTCAATAGTGTTAAGCAGTGTTGTTTATGTATTTAACAGTTGATGTACCCACCTCTAATAAAGTTAAAACTTCTCTGGATAATTATGGCTCCATTACACTACGTCATATCATCATATTTCTATCATATCCTTAAGCCGGTTCGATTTGAATTAGTACACGTATAAAAATTTAAAGCGTATGAATCGAGTAGGTTTAATCCCTTACTGTACAAAATAGTAAAATAACGATAAAAAGAAGAGGAGTGCACTTCGGGGCATGAAATATAGTTTACGACCGATTACCATACCTAGAAAGGATATATACAAAATTTCATAAAAATCGGTCCAGCTGTTTCGAAAAGATCATATCCTTAAGCCGGTTCGATTTCATTTAGTACACGTATAAAAATTTAAAGCGTATGAATCGAGTAGGTTTAATCACTTACTCTCACACAAAATGGAATTTCGATATTTACCACCACTTCCTTTGATATTTTTAAAAAATTTTTGGTTCATAAACCTCCAATGTAAGACGGATAAAACAAAAAAAGAATCATCCAAATCGGTCCAGTGGTTTAGAAGTTTACTGGCAACAGACACAAATACACGTCCATTTTTATATACAGTAGAGCGTCGATTATCCGAACGTCGATTATCCGAACATTCGATTAACCGAACCGGGGACTCGGCTTTTTTCATATGAAATGTATCAAATCAAATGAAAAAATCAAGTGTCTGAAGGAAACAGACTTTCATCATCAGCACTCAATTGCTCCGAATTTCTTGTTTTTGTTCAGTGCTAGTCATTTGGCACATTTCCAGGTTGTCGCTTATATCAACTTTTAGGCAATCCTCCAATTTTTCTATGGAAACTCGATTAACCGATCTTTCGGTTATCCGAACCACCCCTTGTCGACATTAGTTCGGATAATCGACGCTCTACTGTATATAGAAGATAATAGACGCAGCAGTCGAACATTGAAACATTGAAAAAGTGGTCCTAGTGGCGGCTCCTCAGATGAGGCAACTGAGGCGGCGCCTCACCTTCATTTTCGTCGAGTTATACATTTTAATTTATCACTAAACATAATTCATCAAATATGGTAAAAACACCTAAATATATCTTTAAACTCGCTTACAAGTTCCTTTACACGATCACAAAGTCCCTAAAATATTTTTTGTACACCAAATCATACAAGTGAGGCGATAATTTTTCCGCCGCACAATCTCGAACAACAACTCAACGCGTGTCAATACATTCACCCGATTCTCTATGGGAGAATGTACGGGAAAAAAGATGCCAGTGAGGCGAAACAGAAATCGCCTCAGCGTGTGTATCTGAATCGAAACAGTGCGACGATTTGTTCTCGCTTTGTTGTACGTATGCGTATGCCGTATGCGCATTGAAATGTAGTTCTGCAAAATGAAGTTGAGATAAGAACTTACTGAGCATAGTTTCGGTTTTCTATTTTATGTACATATTTTGGTTGAAATAGAAAAAGTAAAATACATATTAGCTGATGTCGCTTCTTGCATATGATTTCAGAAAGGCTCGATAGTTGTGTGATTTTTTTCGCTGTTCATTATTACATTTTAATATTTTGACGCTCAAACTTTTCAAATTGATTTTGACTGTTTTTTTAATTTATGCCGAAACGCCAAATACATATGCATTTAAAATGGGATATTATGATGCATGGGATTTCGGTCAGATTTTATTAGGAGTTGAAATTGTCGGTCGCGAAAATATTGTTAGGCAAATTTTAGAGCCAAATTTTAAGAAAGGGCAGTCTAGCATTATTTTTTACACCATTCAACGGAAAATGGTCCCTGCTGATGATATTCAACTGGCCTTTAATTTCAGCTTTTTAGCTCGTCTATGTTCAGTGCTATTTTTGTCCCTCGCTTTACGTATGTATGTACATGCATTTCGGGAGCCACTTCCCAGCCAGCATCGGCGTAATGTACCGTGAAAATAGCCACAAATAAGCTTTACTTCATGAATCACGAATCGGCATTATGTATCGATAGTACGCATTGAAAATTAGATACATGATATATGGTCAGCTGAAGGAATGTCGACGGATCATGCATATAGGAAATATGATGGTTTTCTCCTCAAGTGTGATTTTTGTTGCTGGGGTGAATAGAATCGCGAATAAAAGATGATCATTCGTATAGTCTGGCTGGAGTAGTGGTTAGGGCGCGCACCCTCGGTGCATAGGATTATGAATTCGAGGCTCACCGTCGCACGTGTTTTTTTTAATTATTTGTTGATGCATTGAATATATATGATACTTAACTATTACATAATGTCTACGAATAACGATTTTATAATGATTATCCGTAATAAAGCGCAAATGCGTATATACATGAAATAGGGGGACATCGTGATATACTGCTTGTATGAAAACGTGATGAATGAATAAGCAATATGTGCTCACGCGTGTTGCATGAAATAATGATTACAAATGTGTTAAATGGTGGCTGGGTTACTCCCTTCTTCAGTACAATGGTTACTAAACTAATGGCAAGTTTACATCTGATTATATTGTAAGTCAATAACTTTTATGTTACAACTACCTGGAATTATTATACCTATTAGCTAAGAATTTTATGAGTCGCGATTGGCAATTTTCTTCGTCCGTGTTTAAAAGCTTCGCTGGGTTTTCACGCAAGAGTTCGAGGGTTTCCCATAGGTCCAAGGCTCCCTTTACCGACTATAGAAATCCTTGTAACATATTTGGATATCTCGACACCATCATGAAATATGTATTTGGAAAATTACTTTAGACCAACTTTCAAGTATCTAGCTGTCATTGTCCCGCAACTTCTTTTATCGTTTTCCTTTCTTCAATGAGACACATGTGACTCATAAAAGAGTACTGGATATGAATACCATGAGTCACATGTGTCTCGTAAAAATTGAGGTATTTAGGACTCATTTTAAGATATTGCTGATGCGAAACCTGCGTTACATAGCAAGAAAATGCTTTGCTCCTTAGGCGTTTGCCCCAGAGTTACTGTACCGGGAAACTCCCAACGTTGCGTGCACGCATCAACTATGTTTAACACATGCTTCCAAAACCAAGTTAAATTAATTAATTAGCAATTGTTTTTCGTCTAGAAAGTGTGTTTGGATATTGATTTTAAGATGTTTTAATATTTTTAAAATTATGATAAAAAATATCCTGAAAAACATGGTATTACTTTCTCTTATATCCTTAAGGACCCAATGGCTGATTTGATATAACAAATATGCAGAAATAAAGCCAAGAAATGTCCATTAAAAATTACATGATTTCTTTTCCATTTAAATTTAAATTTGGTGGTTTTTACAGAGGTCAAACTTCGTGTTGCGTATACGCAACGCTGGGAAGAAATGGGTTAAGGTGTGGATCGACCTTTTTAGTCAATCAATCAATTGACTGACAAAATATGAACTTGTATGGAAAATGACTATGACTGATGACTGAAAAGTTCGGACCGCCAAAAGTGTTTTCGATTGATTTCACTCTGCTTTTTTTCTCAGTGTAGGGGGGCCCACTCAAGAATCTTGCGAGAGGGTCCCGAGTGAAGTTGTTCCGCCACTGGTGCCACACACTATCATTTATTGCAGCACGTTCGAAATAAAAACGAAAGTCTATCAACCCCAGCACAGCTAACAACAAATAATCGAAAATTGTACTATAGCACTTCATAAATAACAATTAGATATGATATAATAATTTTGCATGGGATTAAATATTCTTATACAATACTTATTTGTATTTTCTTGTACATATTTTCATTTTTGTCATACACGCACAAATCATAGTTCAAGTTCACAATCGAGAGTCAAATTGTAAGTAGGTATAGATTTGCACTATCAGTAGTTAGTATAATCGTATTTAGGGTTGTGCAGTGCATAAATAATAAATTAACCACGGATTTTTTATAAAAACCTTATAATATTGTTTAATTGTGTGGAATGGAACGATAAGTCATGAATTTCATAATTAAGTTTAAACTCGAGCAAACGATTACTTATGAACAGGAATAATGCAAAACTAGGGGGCTTCGCTCGCCAACCCCCGGAAGCGAGGCTAATTTCGGGCGCGGCCGAAATTTGGATACCCTTCGCTAGGGCTAAAAGTTTTTTCGGGCGTACCTATGACTTGTATTTAACCCCCCTCCTCATTCTTTTTCTTCCGTCTTGACAAAAGTTTTGGGCTTGGTTGAAATAAGTGGGCAAACAAAATATTTACTCGGAAAATTTTATTTGGGTTGCCGGAGCATGACCCCACAGTACGATTCCATTCGTTTTGAACTTTTTAGTTGCTTTGATAAAGACACATTAATTCAAGGTTTTGTGAAATTGGTGTAAAAAAAATGTTTCTTAGAAGAACCAATATGGGGGGGGGGGTTTGGTTTGTATGGCAGCCCCATGACCCCATGGTCCAATTTGATTCAATCTTACATATGTTTTGTGTCATCAACAGAAATACATTTGTGTGAAATTTGGTTGAACTTGGTGAACAAATAAAAAAGTTTTTCTTAGAAGAACCTAATTTGGGGGGTTAAGTTTGTATGGCAGCCCCATGACCCCATGGTCCGATTTGATCCATTCTTACATATATTTTGTGTTATCTATAGAAACACTTCTGTGTGAAATTTTGTTGAAATTGGTACACAAATAAAAATGTTTTTCTTAGAAGAACTCAAATGGGGGAGCTAGGTTTGTATGGCAGCCCCAATTGATCCAATTTGGGTGAATCAAACATACAAACAGCCTGCAACAATAAGAAGCACGTGTGCAAAATTTCAGCTCCGTAGCTATTATAGTCGTGCTCTGTGGCCGTGATCGTTCGATCGCCACTCTGTGAAATAGACACTCATAGAGAAACGAGTTTCCAAACTCGGCACGACTCGTCGCAAGTTTATTATTCAGAAGAAGATGATAAGAAATATTCTTATCGTAGAATAATAAACTAACAATGCGACTAGGAAGTGGTATGGCTGACAACCGTATCACACTCCGAATTCAGTTGTCTTTGTAACGTTGATGACTACACACGTTAGTCATCAACGCACCATGCTCCACTAGGAGTTACGGTAATGAAGAGAGAGGGAGCTATTATAGTGGCCGAGAAAAACGCGCTGCAACAGACGGACAGACGGACAGACAGACAGACGGACATCGCCCAATCGATTCATCTCGTCATGCTGATCATATATGTATACTTTTTATATGGTCGGAGATGCTTCCTTCAATGCGTTACAAACTTCATGACAAAGTTAATATACCCTTTCACTCTATGAGCGAAAGGTATAAAAATACCGGCTGCTCCCGCAATACGACGGTTTTTTCGAATTCTAATGCATAGTGAATATTTTTTGTACATATATTTTATAAGCAATACATAAGAATTGTGCACAACATGAATGAAATGCTTCCTGTAAATCTATTTTTGGATTGGTCTAAATAAACGCGTTTCAGAATGAAACGTAAATAGATTTACTATTAATATTTAACGTATATAAATAGATTTACTATTTACCCAGTTTGTATAAAAGTACTCCAAGGCATACAGGCATTTTTCGATTTAAGATTTCTGATGAGCTTTAAGCAAAAAAAAAAACTCAGGCAAACGTAAGGATGGCTTGGCTTTATATATGAACTGAAATATTAGCTGTAAATCTACTGTTGCTGTTTTTTTTTAATCAAGGAAAAGCAACTTATATGAAATAATTCCATTGTGCCCCATGACATAAGAGCCCACGCAAGCTTTCCTGTGAGTATTGAACAAGTATTCTTCCGCAGCTATTCAGGGACACCCTGTCAACTTGATCCTACAAATTTAAAAAATATTTGTGGCACACACTATTATCATTCTATGCATATCCACCAAATTTCATGATCATTGTTTCATCAAGTTAAAAGGTATGCATTGAAGAAATGCTTAAGAGGCTTCCCTTGCATTGTGAAAGGCCCTTACTAAATACTTACTTGGCTATATTTCCGGTTTGGATAGAGTTATTCGAATGGAAATTCGTAGACATATTCTCTATGTAATTTTCTAAAAATCCTTAGCAGAATTTTCATATTTCGAAACCTAAAAGGGACTACACACGAACAAATTCAAATTTTACAAATTTACTGTTATTTACTTTTCCTTAGCAAAAGTCAACAGCCTTAATATTTAACGTATATAAAGCCATACTGACCAATCTTTGTACAAAGTTCCATATCGATCCCTGTAACGGTTTCGAAAAACGGAGGTCGAAAAGAAAGTTTAACTTTAAACGCCAATAACTTTTTTACCGTTACTTGACACTGGAAAATTTTAGCTGATATGAGATGTACTCGTTTAGATCTTTGATTTAAATACCCATACGTCAACCTCCTACCAAATTTCATGACAATCGGTTGATCCATTCGCGAGTTATTTAGTGAACAGGCGGACGGACGGACAAAATCGATTTCATAAGGGTTTTTTGAAAAAAAAAAACAAAAATTCTAAAAAAAACCCTAAAAAATCGATTTCATAGGGGTTTTTTGAAAAAAAAAAATGGAAAAACCCTAAGAAAGTACATACAAACATAATACCTGTTCAGTTCGAGTTTGATCCAACTACGACGTATGGTACGGTCAACGAACTTGCACCACAGGCTTAGGTGTCCTTTCTAACAAAAATCCTATAAATTATGAGAGATCCTATAAACAGATTTATTTTTTCAAAACTTGAAAAACTTAAACAAAACCCTAAAATGCCTCCTTGCAGACTTTAGCTTCATACAGTCAATTTCAAATTTCTCACGCCAGAGCACAGTAATCGAATAATAAAAATAAAAATCGCATTGCGTGATAATGATAACCAAATCGCTTCTGGCACACATACCAAACCCATAAAACTTTGAAAACAATCAGTCCACACTAGGTGATTGGCAACAATCAAAGTTTCAAAATGTTGCTCGCTTTCGGTATAGTATTCGTAACAATCCTCGTAACGTCCTATGTCTTTCGCAATTTCCTGCGAATGATATATCTCGCACGGAAATTCAAAGGACCTCCGACTCGTCCATTTATCGGAAATGGCGATCTGTTCGTAGGCATCCCTCCCGAGCGGTTTATCCAAATTTTTGAGGAAGTGCGATTGATGTACGGTGATGTAGCGCGAGTGTGGATTGGTCCGGAGTTGAATATTCTCGTGAACGATTTGAAATTCATCGAGGAAGTTATGCGATCGAATACATTTTTGGAGAAATCGCAGCAGTATGAAATATTGGAACCGTGGCTAAAGAAGGGATTACTTGTGAGCGATGGTAAGACTTCTGTGTCCTTATTATGGCTAGAATTGTTATTTTAATCAGAATGTTTTTAGGCAGAAAATGGTTCCAACGTAGGAAAATCATCACACCGGCTTTTCATTTCAAAATTTTGGAACAATTTCTTGAAGTTTTTGATGCACAAAGTGCTTATCTTGTAAAAAAATTGGGCAGCATGCAGAATAAGGAGTCAATCGATATTAGCGATTTAGTTGGATGCTGTGCACTGGATATCTTATGTGGTAAGTTACGTCCTCATTTGTTTTTTATTAAAATAACTTACACCGTATACAGTTGAATATTAAAGTCAGACCGCAAATGTGTTAAGGTGGCTCAGAATCGTTCGTGAATTTTAAATGTATGATTTAACTAAACCGCACAATCAAAACGAAATTTCCGGAAGAATATTTTTCATATATAATTAGTCCGAAGCTGATGATTTATGTATCCGTAAAATAATTTGCAATTCTTAAAAAATACCGGCGTACAGAGGGCTGCGCCCGCAATACGAGGGTTTTTTAGATTTTGAATACATACATAGTGAATCATTTTGCACATATATTTTATAGGTAATAAATAAGAATTATGCACAATGTTAATGAAATGCTTCTCGTAAATCTATTTTTGGATTGGTCTAAATAAACGCGTTCCAGAATGAAAGGCTAACGCCTTTCATTCTGTAACACTTTTTAATTAGCCCAATCCAAAAATAGATTTACCATATATTATGGCTCCACATATTAACTGGATTTATTAGCTGTAACGCCGTTACTATTACTCCAAACTGGAAAAAAGCGACTGATATGAAATGTACCCATCAAGTTCTTTGATTTGATAAAAACTAAAAAATTCAATTTTTCAAATCTCCGGGACACCCTTTTTGCTTTGTCCTACCAACGTCTAAGTATTTCGTGCTAAAGACTGTTACGATTCTACACATTCCAACCAAATTTCATTACGATCGGTTAGTGAACAAATTTGTAAATATCCGGGACACCCTGTTATCTTGGTCCTACCAATTTTTAAGTATTTCATGCCAAAGACTGTTACCATTCTACACATTCCTACCAAATTTCATGACGATCCGTTAAGCCGTTCGCGAGTTATTTAGTGAACATATTTTCAAATGTCCGGGACACCCTGTAATTTTTGTTCTACCAACTTTTAAGTATTTCGTGCCAAAGACTGTTACCATTCCACACATTCCTACCAAATTTCATGACGATCGGTTAAGCCGTTCGCGAGTTATTTAGTGAACAGACGGACGGACAGACGGACAGACGGACGGACAAAATCGATTTCATAAGGGTTTTTTTTGAAAAATCTAAAAAACCCTAAAAAATGACCTAAAATTAGAATGGAAAACATTTATCATCAAACCTCAAAATGGTAACGTTCATTCTGTTTTTAATACTGATTTTTTCCATTTTTGGATATCGTAAGAATTACTTTAATCTTTGGCTTGCCTCGTTGCAATTCAATGGACCACTGGCGATGCCTATCATTGCCGCCTATCTGGCGTTAAGAAAACAACCCGAGGATTTGGTATTTGTGTTTAAACTTACCGAAAAATATGGTAACATTTTTCGTTACTGGATTGGTGCGGAACTAAATATTTTCATAGTGAATTCAAAAGGATTAGAGAGTATACTGAGTAGTGGTGTTCTGTCGGAGAAAGCCCATGAATATGATTATCTACGAGCTTGGATAAATGACGGATTACTTCTGAGTACAGGTATTAAAATATGAAAATTACATTGAAGTATTCTTATTGTAAATTATCTAATCTGATTGATCTGAATATTGAATATTTAACGTATATAAATAGATTTACTACCCAGTTTTATAAAAGTACTCCAAGGCATACAGGCATTTTTCGATTTAAGATTTCTGATGAGCTTTAAGCAAAAAAAAAAAAACTCAGGCAAACGTAAAGATGGCTTGGCTTTATATATGAACTGAAATATTAGCTGTAAATCTACTGTTGCTGTTTTTTTAATCAAGGAAAAGCAACTTATATGAAATGATTCCATTGTGTCCCCTGACATAAGAGCCCACGCAAGCTTTCCAATGAGTATTGAACAAGTATTCTTCTGCAGCTATTCAGGGACACCCTGTCAACTTGGTCCTACAAATTTAAAAAATATTTGTGGCAAACACTATTATCATTCTATGCATATCCACCAAATTTCATGTTCATTGTTTCATCAAGTTAAAAGGTATGCATTGAAGAAATGCTTAAGAGGCTTCCCTTGCATTGTGAAAGGCCCTTACTAAATACTTACTTGGCTATATTTCCGGTTTGGATACAGTTATTCGAATGGAAAGTCGTAGACATATTCCCTATGTAATTTTCTAAAAATCCTTAGCAGAATTTTCATATTTCGAAACCTAAAAACCTAAAATTAAAATTTTACAAATTTACTGTTATTTACTTTTCCTAAGCAAAAGTCAACAGCCTTAATATTTAACGTATATAGGGCCATATTGACCAATCTTTGTACAAAGTTCCATATCGATCCCTGTAACGGTTTAGAAAAACGGAGGTCGAAAAGGAAGTTTAATTATAAACGCCAATAACTTTTTTACTCGACACTGGAAAATTTTAGCTGATATGAGATGTACTCGTTTAGATCTTTGATTTAAATACCCATACGTCAACCCCCGATAAAAACTAAAAAAGTCGACTTTTTTCAAACGTTCGGGACACTCTGTTATCATGTTCCTTCCAACTTCTAAGGTATTTGTGCCAAACACTGTAACCATTCTACACATTCCTACCAAATTTCATGACAATCGGTTGAGCCGTTCGCGAGTTATTTAGTGAACAGGCGGACGGACGGAAGGACAAAATCGATTTCATAAGGGTTTTTTTGAAAAAAAAAAATCTAAAAAAAACCCAAAAAAATCGATTTTATAAGAGGTTTTTGAAAAAAAAAATCTAAAAAACCCTAAAGCGCAGTATAGACCTCGGCCGGAATGAAAATGACATTTTTTTCCGCTGCGATTTTTTCAATGAAAATGCATGCTTACTGCCGTGAAACATGTCGGAAATGATGGGGAATTCCATAAGCTACAATCCGAATATGGTTCCAAAATTTTTCTCGGCCATTTTATGTATTATTTTTCGATTCCCCGGTCATTTCACCGTGGAAAATATCTAATGACGGGGGAATCGAAAAATAATACATAAAATGGCCGAGAAAAATGTTGGAACCATATTCGGATTGTAGCTTATGGAATTCCCCATCATTACCGACATGTTCCACGACAGTAAGCATGCATTTTCATTGAGAAAATCGCAGCGGACAAAAATGTCATTTTCATTCCGCCCGAGGTCTATTCAGGCCTTAAGAAAGTACATACAAATATAATACCTGTTCAGTTCGAGTTTGATCCAACTACGACGATGAAAAATTATATGTACTATATTAACGAACTTGCACCACAGGCTTAGGTGTCCTTTCAAATCAAAATCTTACAAATTATGAGAAATCCTGTAAACCAAGGGACAGCACAATCCTTTGGATTTTCGCCACAGATTTATCTTTTAAAAACTTAAACAAAACCCTAAAATGCCTCCTTGCAGACTTTAGCTTCATACAGTCAATTTCAAATGTCTCACGCCAGAGCACATTAATCTAATATGTAATAAAAATAAAAATCGCATTGCGTGATAATGATAACCAAATCGCTTCTGACACACATATCAAACCCATAAAACTTTGAAAACAATCAGTCCACACTAGTTGATTGGCAACAATCAAAGTATCAAAATGTTGCTCGCTTTTGGTATAGTATTCTTAACAATCCTCGCAACGTCCTATGTCTTTCGCAATTTCCTGCGAATGATATATCTCGCACGGAAATTCAAAGGACCTCCGACTCGTCCATTTATCGGAAATGGCGATCTGTTCGTAGGCATCCCTCCCGAGCGGGTTATCAAAACTTTTGAGGAAGTGCGATTATTGTACGGTGATGTAGCGCGAGTGTGGATTGGTCCGGAGTTGATTATTTTCGTGAACGATTTGAAATTCATCGAGGAAGTTATGCGATCGAATACATTTTTGGCGAAATCGCAGCAGTATGAAATATTGGAACCGTGGCTAAAGAAGGGATTACTTGTGAGCGATGGTAAGATTTCTGTGTCCGTATTATGGCTAGAATTGTCATTTTAATCAGAATGTGTTTAGGCAGAAAATGGTTCCAACGTAGGAAAATCATCACACCGGCTTTTCATTTCAAAATTTTGGAACAATTTCTTGAAGTTTTTGATGCACAAAGTGCTTATCTTGTAAAAAAATTGGGCAGCATGCAGAATAAGGAGTCAGTGGATATTAGCGATTTAGTTGGATGCTGTGCACTGGATATCTTATGTGGTAAGTTACATCCTCATTTGTTATACCCTTCGCTCATAGAGTGAAAGGGTATATTAACTTTGTCATGAAGTTTGTAACGCATTGAAGGAAGCATCTCCGACCATATAAAAAGTATACATACATATGGCCAAAAAAATAAGTACACCCATAAGAATTTTTCTTATCACCTTGTAGCCAAGTAGTTATTTGAGTAAATAAAATCATATGGAAAGATTTAAATAAATTAAAATTGGTGAGGAATCAAATAATATGTAAATTAGCATATTTTAATAAATAACAGCTTTCATCTACCTTTGAAAAAGTACGAACTGACTAAAATAGGCTGGACAAAATAATAAATACATGTCAGTTAATTTGATTAAAACTTGGAGGTGTACTTATTTTTTTGGCCATATGTGTATATGATCAGCATGACTTGGGGAGTCGATTGGGCGATGTCCGTCTGTCTGTCTGTTGCGACGCGTTTTACTCGGCCAATTTAAAAGCTATAAAGCTGAAATTTTGCACAAATGCTTCTTTTTGCTGCAGGCAGTTTGTATGTTTGAATCGGTAAAATCGGACAATGGGGTCATGGGGCTGACATACATACCCAAATTAGGTTCTTCTAAGAAAAACTTTTTTATTTGTGCACCAATTTCAACCAAATTACACACAAACGTGTTTCTCTTGATGATACAAAACATATTTTAGAATTGATCAAATCTGACCATGGGGTCATGGGGTGGCCATACAAACCAAACCCCTATTTTGGTTCCTTTAAAAAACATTTTTTGCACCAATTTCACAAAACCTTGAATAATTGTGACTTTACCAAAGCAACAAAAAAGTTAAAAACGAATGGAATCGTACTGTGGGGTCATGCTCCCGCAACCGCATTAAAATTTTCTGAAGAGAGCGAAGGGTATCCAAATTTCGGCCAGGCCCGAAATTAGCCTCGGCCCCCGGGGGTTGGCGAGCGCGGCTCCCTAGTTTTTTATTAAAATAACTTACACAGTCGAGAGTCACATAGGAGAAAGTAGCCGTTTGCCAGTCAATAGAACAAATGCATGCAATATTGCTCAAAAACAAAAGTATTTTTGTCGACTTTTATGAGTATATTAACACGTTTGATATAATAATTTTAGTAGAAACATATCTTGTTGATGGTTTTGAATCATACGAAAAAAAATTAAAAAATTATGAATTACAATGGATTTCGGGGGTAAGACGCAACGAAAAAGGGAGAGCTAGTGGTGGAATGCTTCTTGGCTTTAAAAAAACAATTAAATTATAATGGATGTGTAAGGTGCACATTTAAATCCTGTAACGAATTAGCTTATTTTGCGATTCGAATTTATAACAAAGAAATGGCGCTAGTACCATCTTATTTAAATTGTAATCGATGGACGACTGATTACAACAAATTGAATGACACTCTTGCAAATCTAAACAATGTGAATATTCTGGTAATGGGTGATTTGAACGCTCGAGTTGGCGAGGAGCAGCACAGTAAAAAGTTTATTGAATTTTACACACAAAGCGTAGTAGAAATTACTACAAAAAAAGCTAAAAAAAAAATTTAAATTTAATTTTACACATTTCTTTAGCAAAAGGCTAAAATAAATGACAACTATATAAATTTTAAGTAAAACATTGTGAAATCACATTGCTACTGTAATTTTACAACAAAAAATGTAAAATTAAATCAAGTGAATGTGATTTTTCATTATTTAATGTAAAATTAAATCAAGTGAATGTAATTTTGCATCATTTCATTTTTACATTTCGTAAATCTTTTCGATAGTATTCTGCCACGCTCTGTGGCGCACTTGGTTGAGGCGCACTATATGATGCTAGTAATCTAGAGGTTCGGAGATCGAATCTCGGCGTGGTCCACAATTTTCGTACATGTGCGCATAGGAAATATATATAGTCTTTGCAACATTATATACACTCCTAAATGATATGCAATGCAACGTTGACTCGAAATTGCCTATAAACGGCTGAGTTAACGTAAGTTAATTTTAAATCAAAAATTTAATTTTACACATGGATATGGAACTTGTTTCCCTCTGAGAATTTAAAATTAAATCTTTGTTGGAAATGGGTTAAATATATTGATGTAATTTTAAATGTTTTATTAAATGTAAATTTCGTGCTGTAAATTTACAACTCTGAAAGTTGGCAACCAATTGCCTACTCTGAAAGCTGTAAAAATTTAAAACCGTGAGCCTATGTCAAATGCCATGGACAATGCGATAAGGCAATCTAAAGACGTTACTATTAACTCTTGCGGTCGGAAAATCTTAGAAATGGTGGACTCATATGGCCTGAAAATCTTGAATGGCTGCTCGACCAGCGACATGAAAGGTGAGTGCACCTATATTGGCTACAATAGTAATATCGTCATTGATTTGTGCCTGGCCGGAGGGGACCGGATGCCCCTCGTTTTAGATTTCAAGGTTCATGATAAGCAGTTCTCCGATCATCTCCCAATAAAAACAACGATTGGGCTAGATTGTATCGGCAGAACAAAAACTTTGCCAATGAACCTCCTCCCTAAACTGAAATGGCGAGAAGAGCTCCGTGTATAGTATCAAGCCAATCTCGACATAAAACTAGTACAAACTGCACAAATGGGCTTAAGTGGATTAGCAGAATGTATTAAACTGAGTGCGCCACCATCTAACAAGACCAAAATATTTACCAAAGACCCCTGGTTTGACAAAGACTGTGCGGAAAGTAGAAAACGTTCTTTTGCATGGCTGAAGGTGTTAAAAAAATATAATACGGTGTTTGCGAGAAATATGTACATATACACAAGCTAATAGGGAATATAAAGCAGAATGTCGATCAAAAAAACGAAGTTTTTATCAACAGCAAGCGGAGCGTTTATCGAGATGTTCAGATTCAAAAAGCTTTTGGCAAATAGCTAAGCGTCTAAATGGAACCGATGCGCATTCCATAGGGAACGGCATTAGTATCGAAATGTTACCATCTCACTTTATGCAAATGTTGCAAAATTCGGATAATATGATTAATTTTGCAGGCCACAGTGGCGTAAGCAGATACTAGATGCGAAAATAACCATTTGTACCTCACAATGTACATGCAGCCTTGAATAAGTGCAAAGACAATAAAGCTCCAGGTAGCGATCGAATCCCGGTGGAATTTTATAAGTACTCAGTGCCGTACTTCCATAATCATGTTGTGCAATGAATTTAATCGAATCTTCGACAGAGGCGAGGTTCCAGAACAGTTTCGAGATGCTATTTTTTCCCCCATTTTTAAAAAGGGAGATGTAAACGACCCGGCCTGCTATCGTGGTATATCTTTCCTAAATTCATCAGGAAAGATATTCACAACGGTATTACAAATGAGATTCGCCAGATGGATGGCGGCCGAGAAAATACTAGTCGAAAATCAAGCGGGATTTCGTCAAGGATATTCTGACAATATCTTCATTCTGTGCAATTTCGCTCGTCAGTTTCTCAGTGAAGGGCGACGATTGTATATGCTTTTTTCGTTGATTTTAGAGCAGCATTTGATACAGTTGATCGCTTATCATTGTTCTATAAACATTATACATAATAAGGGCATGTCTGCGAAATTCGGTTATGTATTTGAAAAGCCCTATGAAAATACACAGGCAGCAGTATGGAATGGAACCCACCGCTCGGAAGCATTCAGCACAAATATCGGAGTTCGACAAGGCTGTAAGCTTAGCCCCGACGCTTTCGCAGTTTATGTTAATGATATTTTAGACGACGTCCCTGGAGGAGCAAACACTTATGACAGACGACATGGTGTTCTTAGCCGAAACGCCTTCGGATCTGCAAAAGGTAATTAATTATTTGGAAAGTTATTGCGACCAGTGGAAGCTCACCATAAATTTGGATAAGTCGAAGATTTTGATATTCAAAAAGCGTTTTAGGCTGCCTGAGGAGGAGAAGTGGCAATACAAAGGTATCGATATCGAAATCGTAAAGACTATAAATATCTTGGATTTTTGGTCACCAGCAATGTGAATATGCAACCGCATCTAAAAAACAAACTGAAGGAAGCTAAGTGGGCCATCAATTCGATATGGAAACTAAGATACCGTCGAAACATTCTGAATGGAAGCTTGTGAATCGTCATGTGGGTAGGGTAGAGAGCACAGGGTAGATGAACACGCAGAGGTCGAATCTCACCGTGATCCATGGTGTTTTTCGAACTCACGAGCTTGTGACGGACTATGATCTCACTCAGATGTTAAACGAGTACCCATTTATGGGGATAAATAACACTGCTGAGCGTGATGCTGATCTCATTACCTCAACAAAAAAGCAGATATGGATATATCTTGGAAATAGGATGACACTAACACATCCTGCGGTCTTAGTCCAATGTTGGATTGTCGCGCCTGTTATTTATTTCTTTCCCGGCTTGTCGTAAAAGGCGACTTGAGGGATAGGGTACGTAGGCTTGTAACCTGCGTACTTGAAACTTTCTTTACACTCGAAACATTAATCGAGCCTCGGATACCTCGGACTGACTCACCGGCAACGACTTTTGGCTATAAACAACGGACCACGATTGGGTTTTGGAACGTTCGAACGATGTGGGGCGAGTGTAACAACATGAGGCTTACTGAAGTCGAACGGGAAATGACCGCGTATAATCGCTGTATTAGGACTGAGCGAAACAAGATGGCTCGGATCAGGAGCGACTCTATCACCAAGCTCTAATACTGTTTTATTGTACTCTGGAAATGATGACCAAAATGCTCCTCGGCAGGCAGGAGTCGGAATCCTCTTGACTAGGGATGCACGTCGATCCCTTATCGATTGGAAACCAGTTTCCGACCGTATTATCACCGCCCGATTCAAATCCAGAGTACGAAATATCACGATAATTCAGTGTTACGCACCGACCGAACCAGCTGATCAAGCTGACAAAGACGTTTTCTACCAAAGACTTGGCGACACCTTTGATAGGGCTCCCAGAGGTGACATTAAAATCATAATGGGGGATCTCAACGCTAAAGTCGGGTCAGATAACCAAGGATTGGAACACCTTATGGGAAATCATGGGTTAGGCGACAGAAACCAGAATGGCGAGATGTTTATAGAGTTTTGTAACTCTCGTCAGCTCGTCATTGGTGGAACTCTGTTTAAACAGAAAGATTGCCACTTATCAACCTGGACCTCTCCGAATGGCAGAACTGAGAACCAGATTGACCATATTGCTGTTTCCAAAACGTGGAGAAACTGTGTCTTAGACGTTAGGGCGAAACGTGGTGCTGATATTGGCAGTGACCACCATCTTGTCATCGCAAAAAAGCGCTTACGAACGGCAGCAATCCAGCGTCCTAACCGTGCAAATATTTGCCCTAAATATAATGTGCAGAAGCTCAAACTTCCATCAACCAAGCGTGCGTTCTCCACCGCTTTGCGCGAAAAAGCTAATGCACCACCACTAAATGAGAATCCGACAATTGACGATAGATGGAAAGTCGCTAAGGACTCATTTATTTCGTGTGGCGAAGACATTTTAGGACGATTGGGTCGCGGTAGGAGACCATTTATTAGCGACTCCACTTGGTCTCTTATCTCAGCACGCAAGAGAGTTAAAGAGCAGATCAACTCAGCTGCTGACGATTCAGCTAAGGAACGATACAGAGCTGAATACCGTTCGCTCCAAAAAGGCGTTCAAAGAAGTGTTAGGCGTGATAAGCGCAATAATATCAACGCGCTTGCGAAGGAGGCAGAGGATGCGGCTATCCGCGGTGACAGTGGAACACTCTTCAAGCTTATCAAGCCATTAACTGGCAGATCTTTACTAACGGAACATCCTGTGAAAGATAAGGAAGGTGTTCTGCTCGTTACCGAAGAACAACAGCTGCAAAGATGGAGAGAACACTTTTTAGAGGTCCTTAATAACACCTTCGGGCCTGCAAGTGCATCTTCATTGCCAGCAGAAGACGTCCCTCGAATAGACGGCATTAGTTCTGGTCCACCATCCAAAAAGGAACTAATAGACGCTATTAAATCAATGGACGCCGGTAAAGCCCCTGGGATTGATGGAATTCCGTCTGAATTCTTGAAAGCGGATATTATCGCTTCAGCGGATATTCTCCTTCCCTTAATCCAAGAGTGTTGGGAAACCGAAACTCTTCCCAGTGAGTGGAAAAAGGGCGTAATTATTAAGATTCCGAAGAAAGGTGACCTGAAGAATTGCAATAATTGGCGTGGGATCTGCCTACTTCCTGCTGTTTCCAAGCTGATGGCTAAGATTGTTTTAGGACGAATCAAGGACAAACAAGCTGGCTTTCGCGAAGGGTTTTCCTGTAGCGACCACATTAACACCCTCCGTATTATCATCGAGCAATCCGCGGAATGGAGATTCCCATTACATCTCATGTTCATCGATTTTGAGAAAGCCTTCGATAGCGTTGATCGTCTCTACATCTGGAATGCCTTACGGAGACGAAATATCCCAGATAAGATAATCTCCATCATCAAGGAATCCTACAATGGAGCCCAATGTCACGTCCTGCATAAGGGCAAGCTTTCAGATCCTTTTGAGGTGCACAGTGGAGTGAGGCAAGGCTGCATTTTGTCACCTATTCTCTTCCTTGTTGCCATTAGTGATGTACTCGGCTCCGCACTCCAATTACATCGTAACAATGGTATCAGATGGAAATTGTTCGATCACCTTCAACATCTTGACTACGCTGACGACATTTGCCTTCTATCAACAAACACGGATTATGTCGCTCAAATGACAGAAGCTCTAAATTGCGCGAGTCGTAATGCGGGGCTGAAAATCAATGCTGCCAAGACTAAGTTCTTGAGCACATATCCAGGTGGGCAAAGCGAAATTTGTATTTCAGGACAGGCAGTCGAAAAAGTTGATGAATTTTGCTATCTCGGAAGTGTAGTTACAGCAGATGGTGGAGCGGATGCTGATGTAAAATCACGGGTAAACAAGGCTAGGGCGGCTTTCTTCAATTTGACTCCTTTCTGGCTAAACAACAATATTTCCAGACGCACCAAAATACGTGTCTTCAATTCTAATGTGAAATGCATTCTGCTATATGGCTGTTCAACCTGGAAGGTGACTAAAGAGATCACTGATAAGTTGCAAACTTTTGTTAATCAGTGTCTACGGCGCATCCTAAATATTCGTTGGCCGGAGATCATTTCGAACGAGGATCTCCTTACTATAACTGGCCAGGAAAGGATAGGCACTTCGATCAAAAGACTTAAGTGGCAATGGATAGGTCACACCTTCCGAAGAGGGCCCAAAAACGTCGCAAAAAAGGCTCTAAACTGGAATCCACAGGACTCCGGAGCAAGACGCCGTGTTGGGCGGCCAAGGAACACATGGAGAAGATCGGTAACTAGCGAAGCGAAAACGCTAAATCTTACATGGTCGCAGCTAGCGCCGTTGGCGCAAAACAGAACGAGGTGGAGAGTAGGCGTGGTTAATGCCCTATGCCCCACAAGGGGTTGACAGGAACTAGAGAGAGATATAAATGTGTAGAATTATTTTTTAATTTATAAAACAGCTATCTATCTATCTATTTATCATCAGTCGACAGTTGAATATTCAAGTCAGGCCGCAAATGTGTTAAGGTGGCTCAGAATCATTCGTGAATTTTAAATGTTTGATTTAAATAAACCGCACAATTAAAACGAAATTTCCGGAAGAATATTTTTCATATTATAATTAGTCCGAAGCTGACGATTTACTCGTATGTATCTGAAAATTAGTGTCGCTCTTCAACCGTAAAATAATTTGCAATTCTTAAAAAAATGACCTAAAATTAGAATGGAAAACATTTATCATCAAACCTCAAAATGGTAACGTTCATTCTGTTTTTAATACTGATTTTTTCCATTTTTGGATATCGTAAAAATTACTTTAATCTTTGGCTTGCCTCGTTACAATTCAATGGACCACTGGCGATGCCTATCATTGGTAACGCCTATCTGGCGTTTAGAAAACAACCCGAGGATTTGGTGCCATTTGTGTTTAAACTTACCGAAATATATGGTGACATTTTTCGTTACTGGATTGGTGCGGAACTAAATATTTTCATAGTGAATTCAAAAGGATTAGAGAGTATACTGAGTAGTGGTGTTCTGTCAGAGAAAGCCCATGAATATGATTATCTACGACCTTGGATAAATGACGGATTACTTCTGAGTACAGGTATTAAAATATGAAAATTACATTGAAGTATTCTTATTGTAAATGATCTGATCTAATTGATCTGATTCCTCCAGGACGAAAATGGTCGACTAGACGAAAGATCATAACACCAGCATTTCATTTCAAGAAACTCGAAGAATATGTTGGAGTATTCAATGATAAAACGAATCAGTTGACAAGAGTACTTGAAGAGTGCCGAATGAAGGACAGACTTGTATTGTATGACCTAATGGCTTTGTATGCATTGGATATTATATGCGGTACGTACAAGTAGGAAAATCCTTTTTTTCACATGAGACTTTTCTTTTTTATGCCGCTACCCAGGGCTGTGGAGAGAAAATCCGGGCCCGGAGGACAATGATTCCGGACTCTTCCATACGATAAAAAATTATGAATCGAAGAAAATTGTTATTTGACATAGCGGCCCTTAAACAAATTGTACAGTGGAATCTCTATAATCTGGCCTCCATCTAATCCGGAACACCTAATAATCCGGCGTCCTCAACGAATCGTCTCAGTTTCAGTAATCCGTATGTTTTCTAATCGGGAGCCTCTAGAGTCCGGCATCAGTACGATCGATATTTGAAGAGTGTTTTAATGCGGTCTTCTGCGCTTTAACCCTCCATGGTGCGCACCCGGCCTGAAAGGCCAGCAAAACAGTTTCTTCTCTGCTCCACGCTAGTAGAGGGCCCACAACTTTTTAGCTCCGTTTACTCGTCTAAGTTTAAAAATCGCACACAATGCCTTCCTTTAGTTTCCCATGGTCCTTTAGACGCCTGATCGCGTCATAATTTAGAATGTGCCTAAACTCCGCGAAAGCACTGCGTTTCCACATTTAATTTGGAGCATTATGAACCTTTTCAAATAACGATTATCAATTTAGACTGCCTGCCTTTCATTAATTTCAATTTTTCTAACGACCAATGGATGCGGTATTCTTCATAAAATTTTCTCTCTTGTTTTTTCTGGTAAATCGATAATTTTATTTCTGTATTCTGTTATGAAATAGGTTTCTTAGTACTATATTTAGTTTAATTATCCCTTAGATATTAATAACTTAATTTCCGAAAAGTATCTGAAATTTATAGTAACATATTAAGAAACATAGATGGGTGGCCTGTTAGGCCGAGTGCGCCCGATCTTATTTTGATTTGAGGTGCGCCCGACGGAGGGATAAGGTGCATTTTGAGATTTAAGTTCTTTGCCCAAGTTTTGGGTTTTCAGAAAAATACGAATTGTAGAAAAATAAAAATAATAAAAAACTGATACCAGATAAGCAAAAATAAACTGACAGAAACTGAATTCAATCGTGAAGCTAAACTCACGAAAAAAAAACCGGTTTGACTGCACTCAGAAAAATTTCAATGGGAAATCCCATTAAACTAATAATTTTGTCCCATTATTTTTAGTCAATAGGAAAAATCAGATTACTTTAAAAATATAGGAACCATTACCTAAATCAACTCGATAAATATCCGTATGTTTTAATAGTTGACTCATTTTAAAATAACCACATGGTCTAGTTATTTTCCAATAGGATATATCTTATTGAATTAATAGGATCAACCCTATGTAATAAAAAAAATCGTTTCACTCGTAATCTTTTCGAACTATACTTCGAACTATATTTTCGCATATTATTATACCTTACACGCTTCGTCATTGTGGATTTTTTTAAGAATCACGATATTTGGCCAGGCCGAGTATTGAACATCCGATTTGCTAGAACTCTTTAAAACTTACCAAGTCACGGGTAGGCAACCGAACGATCTCGGCTACGGAGCATGATGTTGGTTATCTTGCAAAATACATATGCTTGCAATTCAACTAAAAGGCCTATCCCATTAATGCAATAGGACGTCATATAAAACAAATGGGATCCATCCTATTATTAGTTAATCATCTCAGATCTTGTAAATTTAATGAGACAAACTGATTGAAATATAATCTGATGTCCCATTGGATTTACGGGACACATTTGATTCCATACAAAATATCTCAATAGGATTCTTCCAGTTATATTAATTATTGCATCTGTTTACTTTTGTGAAGAAATCTGGTAAATTGCCGTCCAATTAAAATAATGGTACAAATACTTTTAAATTTACGGGGCCCATTTTTCTGAGTGTGGATAGTTTGACGCTTGTGTGTGTATGTGTTTTTTTTTTGCAAGTATATTTTGAAGACGACTCGAGAGTTTTTAAGGAACTACAGAAGCAAAATTATTCTAGAATAAGCTTCGTTCGTTTTACGTGCATTTTATTCGGGAGATAGGTTCAAAAATAGCTGGCCACACACTTGAAATAAACATCGACAAACGTTTTCAATTAGGTGTGTTTTTTGGTTATCCCGTGTAGGTTTGGGTAACGAAACTTCATATAAAAAAAAATGACAGGTGGATCAGCTGGCAAATTCAATAATTTAAGTTATCAACATCTATGTGTTGGTACCTTGAACAAAAATTTCATTAGCAGCAGCAGTACGTACACAAGATAATAATCGCCCTGAAACGTCGCACCTAAACTCGCGAAAGACCGGATAACTTCTGCAGTGTGAATCTCTGCGATGGCAGCTCGGTAGGCATCTTCATCGTAAGAGTCCCGCTTGTATCCCTGGACGTCTCTCTCTAGGTCTCGTATACTACGCCTGACATGTCGTCATGGAGGAATTCGGTCCATGAGACTATGGTTGGGATGATCCTCACGGTAGCAACCAACAGGATACTGTTTAGAGAGTAGGAGATTGTGGTCACGTATTGGCATCAATTTTGTCTCTTGATGTAAGTGATCCTGGGCAGACATCAAGAGGCATCCTGTGGCTATGCGTAGAGCAGCATTTTTTAAGGACTCTTAGTTCAGGACCTCAAAATAGCAATTTGTATGTCAAAAAAACACTGAAGCACAGCTTTTGTGTCAAAATCCGGGCCCCCTATGAAGTCCCGGGCCCGGGGGAATCACCCCGTTCCCCCACCCTCTCTACAGGCGATTTGCACTCAACAACAATTGACCCATCCACCCCGGTATGTGGTTCAGACCAGTGGCGCAACCACGGGAGGGGCTAAAGGGGCTAAAGCCCCTCCCAGACCCAGAAGTAGGGATAGGAAAAATTGCAAAATGAGATTTGAAACAATGCGTTTCGTTGCAAATTTTACAAAAAATATGAAACGTGGGATGTGCAGGTTGTAACACCCAGACCATACTTTGTGCAAATTAGAAGTAATATTTGCAAAAAGGGAAAATGTCTTCAAAATGAATGCTTATGAAAAAAAAATCCGCCTGCTTCGAAAATATTAATATTAAGCCCTTACAGCTGAAACATAGTGTGGGGCATGGCGACTAAAAATTAAAATTGTTCATTGCAATTTAAGAAAAAAAAGGCATCGATAAAAGATATTTCCGTATGGCACTTTGTAGAAATATTTAAATTTAAATTGTTGAACCTTCAAATATTTGTAAGTAATAAAAATTGAACTGGATTAAATTGTTGCAATTGTTGAGCTTATGTCGTCGCTATCGTATCAATTCCCATTCGAAATTGATTGTTTCTTTGCAAGATACAGTTTATTTAGTTTTTGTTTTGAGCCTAAATTTCAATATATTTCTTTCAAGAATCCGCTGCAAGCCTTGACCTTAATATCAAAACATTGCGAAATTACGCTATATTCCGACAGCTAAATACCACGGGTGATAACGCCAACGATTGTCTAAATCCGCATAATAAATCGCCGTGCGGTGTCACAATTTCTGCACCGGTAAAATTAATCAATAACATGGCAAAGTTTTAATGCTTTAACATGTGACGCTACGAAAAGTTTTAGATCGAAAAAACAACGTGAATTGCACTTTGAAACACTTCTGCATAGCGCTCTGAAAAATACCACCAAATAGTACTCCAACTTACGGCAGCAACTTCAAATATCTAGTAATATGGATGAAATTAGCCCCCTCCAGGACCAAATCCTGGTTGCGCCACTGGTTCAGACAGACTGCCATAGAAACCAACACTTATTCTGGCCAATCCCGAGCAATATTTGTGTGTTTTCCTTTCTTCTAGTAAATAAAAGAAAAATTAAGGCTTTTAGGTGCAATTTTGTCTTTCCTCCAAAGCGATTCACGAGTTTTAAATAAAAGTTATTTTCTGTTTATGGATTAATTTATGTTTATCTTTAAGTAAGCCCTGATGATGGACATTTCGCCCGATATATATTGGTTTCCATAAATAAAAAATAGCTCTTATTTAAAACTCGTCAATCGCTTTGGAGGAAAGACAAAATTGCACCTAAAGGTCCATCTAGATTAGTCGCCAAATGTCGACACGTGCAGCCAAATGGCTTTTGTCATTCCCTCCAAACATGTCGCCATTTGGCTGTGCGTCAAGTTTTGACATTCAATATGGCAACTCAACCAACCGCTTTGACAACCGCTTGTCAAATTCAAAGTGACAATTTTCCAACATTTGTTCGATCTTTTGTGTGAAAATGAATAATTCTTGAATGGCCGTGTAATAATACAAACGCGCAGAGTCCGATTTTGATAATTGAATTTAAAAAAATCATCAAAATGAAATTTTGGTTATGTCATTTTCTGTCTATATTTGGCTGCTAGTGTGGATGCTAAGTAGCAGCCAAATGGCTGCACGCGATGCCAGTTTTTGGACGCGCAGCCATTTGGCGCCTAATCTAGAGGGACCTTAATAGTCAATGCAACGATTCCGGCTATGTGAAGTTAGCCAGTCATGTTTTTGAAATTAGGTCCTTTTGCTCGGTGAACCGTTTGTTCTACAGCGGCTACGTTTGTTCTTGATTGTTAACGAATTAATATCGTTTGTGCTTCTCTAATTATTTAAGTTTGGTATCAATCGAAAGCCAGACGTTTGTTCATTTTGTAGGGCGTTTGTTCATCCTGGAAACGGAAGGATACAGGAATTATAAAGGAAAAAGAGATTAGTTGTGACGTCATCTTCACTCAACCAACGCCATCTACTCAGCTCAGCTGTACGATGATGGTGTGGATCTTGCATAAATTGTTTGCGGGACACGGGTTGCCCGTACAGCTGAGCTGAGTAGATGGCGTTGGTTGAGTGAAGATGACGTCACAACTAATCCCTTTTTCCTTAATAATTCCTGTATCCTTCCGTTTCCAGGATGAACAAACGCCCTACAAAATGAACAAACGTCTGGCTTTCGATTGATACCAAACCTATACCCTTCCGACCCATATTTAAAAATGACTGGCTAAGTTCACACTCACAATTTTAAAGTTGCTATAATTAAATAATTAGAGAAGCACAAACGATATTAATTGGTTAACAATCAAGAACAAACGTAGCCGCTGTAGAACAAACGGTTCACCGAGCAAAAGGACCTAATTTCAAAAACATGACTGGCTAACTTCACATAGCCCTTTTGTCATCCGTTTCTTCGATAGACCAATAGCCCGCGAAAATCGCAATGATTCTGGTGAAATCTTTATAGAACGGAAAGCAGCAATGCAGAAGGCGAGAGCAGCACCATGCATTTTAAATGGGTGATGTCATGTTGGCAGCATGCTGCTATTGTTCAACAGCAGCAGCAAAATGATGTCATAGTTGAAATAGATTGGATGCGTCAGCATCAGCATCGGCAGAGGCATCAGCAGAAAAATTTCAATTTAGAACACACGCATTTGCCTTTGATGACCCACATTGACAGCAGCGGCAGAAGCATTTTTTTCTGCTTCTGCTGTCAATGTGGGTCATCAAAGGCAAATGCGTGTGTTCTAAATTGATGCTGATGCCGATGCTGATGCTGATGCTGACGCGGGAAATGTATTTCAACCACCACCCGTTTAAAAAGCATGGTGCTGCTTTCTTCTGCTGTCTTGCTGTTTTCCGTTCTGTTTCCAGCATTTTCCATTTTTCTTTTGTCAAAAAAGTGAGCAATCTACTCTACCGCACTTTTTAATTTTTGTGTGTAATTTTATATTGTAGGGCTTGGCTTAAGGGGAAATAACTTAAGGAAGGAATTAAACGCGGCCGTTTTCGTCGAAGCGACAACTAAGAGTGTCCTTTATTATATTTTATTTCCATATATTCAAAGTGTCTTATCAGGATATGTGGTACAACAGTGCCATCTTACATACGATATCTTAGATGCTAGCTTATGATCTACTACAATATTAACTCGCCCAAAGAATTTAATTCAATATATGTATGTATTGTATATGATTCTGTCCAAAAGCATTCAACAGCAGCACGGCTCTTATTCTATGATTATTTCAATCGAGTCTACATCCATGCTTTTAGAGAAAAGAACTCCAGATCCATTTATTGGGAGTCGAGACCTTTCGATTGACATCAATTTCACTATAGACATTAGAAGCGTCACAGACCCTCCGATCGATTGGCGAGATTTTTTCATTGCGAGATAAATCGGAAGGTGTATAGGTGACGGATTTAATTTTTTATTTGACTTCTGGAACGTATTGCCATGCAATTTTTCGTACAAGCTGACAATCATGTGTTCTCAGTTGCTGATTTTTTGACATAAACCTGTGGTCGCGTTCTTCATGCTGTGGTTGTGGAGGTTATTCTCCATTAAAAGTAGCAATGGATGTCCATCTTTCATCGCCAAAAATGGTATAATTGTCTCTATTTTGTGTTATGTCTTGTGGACCGTGAGACTATCAATTTCAGATTGCCCGGTAAATTGCCTAGTGTGTGTGCTGTACGGGCGGTAGATCGATTGTGGGCAATCGATTGACCAATAAATCGGTAGGTATGTGGCGCTGTTTGCGGTAACTGTAATTTCGGCTTGGTCCTATTCAGTATTGAAAACCGTAAATTTGGAGGGGGATGTAGCAGGAAAGCGGGTTTGGCCCTGCTATTGCCCTTGTTCGCCAATCGAGAGAGCGGAATTGGAATTGCACATTTATCTTAAATTTAGTGAATAAACGGCAAATTTTTCACGGAAGACATAAAGTCAAGTTTTTCGCTCGGTGAACATAGTACTACTAAGTTGCCCTAATCCCTTCTGGGGCATAGCGCGTCTACTACACCTACTCGCCATCGCATACGGTTTCCGGCCATGTATCGTATTTGACCCCAGGTCTTTCTTAATGACGCACAATCTCCATCCACCGATCTGCGCCACATGTTTTTATGGCGACCCTCAAGGGCAGTCCTAGCCTTAAATTTTGGAGGAGGTCACCGCTATGGGCTTAAATATTTGTATCGGACCAATACAAAGTCCTAACCTAAAAACTCAGATTGATCAATATTTAATTACTGATGAGTTTTCAATCCTCCAGGTTAAAATTAATAGAAACATTAAATAGTAAATCAATTGTTTAATATGTCAAATAAAAACAAAAATTACAATACAAACTCTAATTTGGTCTTTAAACCCTTTGAGAACCTTGTAATCACAACATCCACATCAACATCAATGACCCTGTGAATGTTCAGGAGAGCGAGACCGACAAGGCGATCTTCTCCCATGGATTCTCGGAGCCAACTTTTAACTCGGCACAGAGTTGAAAAGCTCAGTTCTCCAGTGGCAGCACTTACTGGCAATGTCGCGAGAGTCCGAAGCAGGCAGTTGATGGCTGGGTACAACTCATGGTCACATTCTTTAATTATTTGCATCAGACAAGTAGGATCGGCTTGTTTTGGGGCAGATTGTTACAGTCGCTTCCACTTAGCTACCCACAATTGATATTCTGCAAGAACAGACCAAACTGGTACTCCCAAAAGTCCACTGTAAGCTGTAAGCATCGACCACCTCTCGTAGGACTTGTATTTCGTCATCACTGTAAGAGGTTCGTGGCAAGAGTACATTCAAATTGAAAACTTTCATAATGTCTGGAGACAGGCAATCGTTCAAATCAACTGTGATACTGTCTAACAATGGCATATACGTCACTCTGCGGAAGTAATTCTCGGTCAGCCGGGATATTTGTACGCTGCATTTGACAAAATACTGTACTCGGCATCTCAATAACACTCTCCAATTCTGATGCTTTCTCAGTAATCTCTATATAAAGTTGACTAATTATTGTCTTTGCATTTAGCCTCTTGCCTTCCAGCATAGCCAATGTATCCTGAATATAGCCAGTAGCTTTCATCGGGTCAACTGCCAGAGACTGGAGGAATCTGCTCAGAGACACAGTAGTACATAAAAAAAAATATATTTAAAATAAGAACGATAACATTATATGAGAGTACATATTCGTACATACCAAGAACGTCAAAAAGACAAACTGAAGATACAATGAAGTCAGAACTGCGCAGGGCTTGATACAAGCAGTTTGCTTCTGAGGCAGTCTTGCTATCATTCCATTCAGAAATATTAAGGAGAGCGTTGTAAACTTTAATAGGGGCATCTCCTTGAAATTGAAGATGTCCATCATGTCTTCGACCCAACGAGTTTCACACAAGCCTTAGAGTGTGCCCTTAACTCTTCATTGAAAACAAGCTGTCTGTTTGCTGAAGCGTTCGCAAAAGCGATGACCTTTTTCATTATTGTAGGGAATCATGACCCCCTTGACCCCCTCCCCCCTCTGGGACCGCCCTTGACGACCCCTTTGTCGGCCTCTTTAGGAGAAGGGGTTCCATCTCATAGCGCAGCAAAACAGTTATCGCCCTATCGCAACGTATGGCCAATCCATTGTTACTTTCACCTGCGAGTCAATTCGTCCATAGCTATTTGACCCATGTGCCGATGTGGATCTTCATTTGAGATACTTTCGGGCCAAAAATTTCTTAATATTCGACGAAGACAAATATTTACGAAAGTTTGCAATTTCTTGGTAACTGAAGTGGTAGCCTTCCAAGTGCTGCTCTCATATAATAGCACCGAAAGAATCAGGGAGCGGAACAGCCCCAGCTTGGTCTTAAAACTGAGGTGCATAGCTACTTTGCCAGAGTGTGGATAACATGCCGAAAGAATACTTGGTTAATGCGGCGAATGATGTCCTGATCCGTACCGCCATCAACAGCAACCCAGCCAACATTTTAGTGAACATTCACTAGGTGAAACCGAACTGAAATCACATACTGAATGTACACTTCACTTGAGCTTCACCTAGTGAACAATTTATGAACGTATTCACCTTTCTTTCAGGAAATGAAAGCTAGGTGAATGCATTCACTTAATTTTCAGCAGCTGAATAGTTACTGAATGTATTCAGATTTCTTTCAGGAAATGATCTCGCTTAGGCTTCATGAAGCGAAAGGCAACTGAAACCCATACTGAAACCTATAATAATACCCGTAGCAATCGTTGGAATGCTATATTGAAAACTTTTAATAATTTTTATAAAAGTGTCAATTGAGTATAATTAGCTGTGCTGTGAAATGAAGTTTAACTTAAAGTAATTTTGAAGACTTTTACTAAAAGCAACTTTAAAAAAGGTAAAGTGTCTAATCTAGGCCAGCCATATTGGACATTTACCTCGGAATAAATGGAATACTACCGTTTTTTCTCTAGTTTTTTGGACTACACTACGTTATTTTTGTGGAAAATACCTTATTTTTGACACCCTGAAACTCAGTCAATATTTGACTTACAAAAGTGGTTAGGACCTCATTTGATTAGACTTTGTCTACTTAAAAAATGCCAAACATCAATTTTTAAAAATTAATTTATATTTAGGATCGTGTATGGCAGCAGTGCCCAACCCAATGATGCACTAAAAACTAGTCTTTTGATAGCTTACAATTAATTTCAATTTAAAATCATCTACTGAATCCGTTCTGAAAACAACCAGTGATTTCACTTTGAACTCATGTACTGAATTCTTACTGAAACCACCTAATGATTTCACTTGTCTTTCATCTACTGAACTCACTCTGAAGCCACCTAATGATTTCATTTAGGACTCTTATTCTGAATTCGTTTCGAAACCACCCTATGGTTTCAGTTGGGATTCATCTCCTGAATTCATTCTGAATCCACCAAATGATTTCATTTCGGCGTAAAAATTTGCATACGTAGGTGAATCCGATGTGATATCAAACTGAAGCCTAAATGAAGCTCAAGTGAATTCACGTTCATGAAATGAATTCACTTTGACTTCAGTATGAATTCAGAATGTTCACTGGGAACAATGATAGCTAAGTAGATAAATTCGTCTACCTGTTCTACAGGTTGTCCATTGATACGTATGTAAGATAGTGATCGCACCAGGTGCGCCAAGGGGACGGAGCTGATCCCTTGGATCGAAAATGCTCGTCTACGAGCAGGCAGCGGCACGTGCTGGTTGCAGCTCCAGTCGGGAAGAGCAACGGGCGGGGTTTGCGCCGCTCGTATCCCCTTATCCATCACATTCAAGAAGGAATTCACGTGCCTAAAACGTTCAAAACATTGGGGGTTTAAAAATGGGGCTCAACAAAAGAAAATCGAAACGGCGACCAACTCACATACACGATATGCTCCGGGTCCATAGATGTTAACGGACCGGCCATGTGTACCCGCTATAAAAACCGTTACCCGACCATGCGGTCTCCACGCCCAATAGAAAATTTGTAGAAACCGCCATTAATAATTTTAGAGGTGGACTATTCTAATCCACCCTGACGCGCGTACGGATGGGGATGGGGGACGGAGAACTCATTCATACATTCATTCACACATGACGCAATCACTCATACGTGCAACCATACACACATTTCACATGCACATCACACATACCGCACACTCATTCACCACACATCACGCGGTACCTACTTATCTTCTTTTTTTCGGTTTTCTTTTAACTAAATTCCAACCACATTATTTTCAAATATTAGTTTTCCCCACTAAATTGACTTTTTCGTTCAAAACGTGTCTTTTTAACCTTTTTTTTAAACGCGATGCTCTTCTCATAACGTCTCGAACTCGCACTCCCCGAATTTCTCCCACGACATTCCTTACCCAAATTCTCAGGTGAGACGACGGCAGCCGGTTTTCTCTCAGCCAAGACTTTGATGCTGGGATCTTGAGAGGCTTATCTTTGCCGCGATAAGTCATCTTCCCGTCGTCATCAAATGCAATTTTTGAAAAATATCGCCCGGCGACTCGCAATTGCATGGCAATCATTACACGTATGTATGCCAGGTGTTGTAGGTGAGACTCCAGACCAGAGTCAATTGAATGCCGCGGTGCTAGCATTCCCCAGGTAAAGCCGCGTTGAGTACATCACCAATCACTATAAGAAACAGGATTGGTGAGAGAATGCAACCATGGCTGACCCCGCTAAGAACATCAAAGTCCTCCGACCTAAGTCGCCCCAATAATAGCCACTATTTTCTCTGGGACACCCATCTTTCGTAAGGCCGCCCCAGATACAGTCTCGGTGCACGCTACCGAAAGCCTTCTCAAAACCAACAAAGGGCAAATGCAGCGGAGATCTATTGCTTGATTAGAATACGTAAGGTGTTAATGTGGTCGGCAAAAGAAAACCCAGATCAAAATCCAGTCTGCTCCTCATCGATTTTGCTTTCTAAGTGGTCCTTAATCCTATCCAAGACTATTGTAGCTATTATTTTGGCAACCGCGGGAAGCACACATACCCCTAGCACCGCGGCATTCAATTGACCCCTCCAATTATTGCATTCTGTTAAGCTGCCCTTCTTCTGAAGTTTGATTATCAAACCTTCCTTCCACTCAATGGGAAAAGTTTCCTCGTCTCACGCTCTTGCAATTAGTGGATGTAGCAACTCGACTGTAAGGTCTGGTAATTAAAAAAAATCATTAAAAACAAAAATCAATAATTGAGATCAAAAATAAATGTAACAAATTAAATTTTACCAATGCTGCAAAGCCTTGCTTAAATTTGCTTAAATATCGGATGGCGATTAAGATTTGTATATTCTGAATTTGTGTTTTGAATTGTAATAACGTATAATCTTGTGATTTCGGACCATGTTGTTTTACATAATTTTCGCACTAGTGTTTCTCTATTTATTGCATTTATTTGTGAAATATTCGCGAATTTTCTGGCTCTCACTTCAATTTGTGGGTCCACCGGCTTTGCCACTCCTCGGAAACTTTCTTTCATTCTCTGGTAAAGCGCCTGATCAACAATTCGATGTTGTTACTGGATGGTTGGAGAAATATGGCGACACATTTCGTGCATGGCTTGGTCCCGAACTTCAAATCCTGACGAGTGACTTGAAGTGGGTGGAGGCGATTCTTGGAACACAATTGATTCCCGACAAGGCAATGCAATATGATTTTTTGCGAACATGGATTGGAGATGGATTAGTGATGAGTTCAGGTTGTATACCTATTAACTAAGATCTATTTAATTTTTTTTGTGAGATGGTTGTATGTCCTGTATAGTTGATACTGAAGATCAACTTTGTGTTTGACAAACATCATAACAGTTTATTCCTTCGAAAATAAAATAACCTGCCGGTCTGCTGCAAATCAATTAAAAGTGGTAACCAAGCGATCCATATAAGTGACCTTTAACCAAAAATTAATAATGGTCACGGTTGAGTGCAATCTTACTTTCGTGTGAAATGAATGGCTACTTCAGATAATTACTCTGTTGACATTGTACCAAACCATCTCCAATTCCCTTAATATGCTTATCACAAAGTTAACATATTTGTGACGTTTTAATACGCATTATAAATCACTTAGTCCACACCATACATTAGATTTGGCATTGTACTTGAACTGAAAGCGTTGATAAGACCGAAAAATAAAAACAAATTGGAAAATTTGCCCAAAATATTGATTTATACTCCCCGCATGAAAGCATACCAATTTAGTTCAATATTAACTGCGGTCGCGATTATTCAATAAATAATTCTCGTATTAATATACCGAAATGATCCTTTTAATTGTCGCGACAATTTCGCTTATTTTTCTGGTGTACTTTTTGAATTTTTTGCGTCACTATATTTATGTTGCACGTTTGGCCAAACAGTTTGTCGGTCCGCCCGCGTTACCATTTATCGGAAATGGTGTTGCACTTTACGGAAAGGCTCCCGAGGAACTGATTGAAGTAGCCCGGGTATGGCGGGATACGTACGGTGATACGTTTCGTGTATGGCTCGGCCCTGAATTGAATATACTAACGTCGGATTTAGCGTATGCCGAAGCGGTTTTGGGTGGCCATGCACTTTTGGAGAAGGCAACCGAATATGATATGCTGGATGAGTGGTTGAAAGAAGGATTATTAGTTAGCGCAGGTTTTTGAAATTTGATGGAAAGGAGATGGGTGGTTGTGAGGTCATGAGTATTCGACGATTAGATAGTGAGAATCGTGTTGCTTATTTTTGCATTTTGTGAAATAATACTACAATGATGGACAATCTGTCATGTCACTCACTTCACATACTCTAGAATATCTGTTAGATTGCCATTCAGCCAGTCGCTTTTGGGCTTCCGTTTTCGGTTTTCTGCGGTTTAAATTTCATAGGGAAGCCGATTTTGCCATTTAACAGTGTTTCATATCGTAGAACACAGCGAGAGTGTGCTAGCTAACGCTAAGGTGACCAGACTCTCGAAGATCCAATGCTGTACACATTGCGGAATTCGGTTTTCAGGGGCAAACCCTCAATTATACTAGTTTTAACACTGAAAGCTATAACAAGCAAGGGCGTAGGGTAGCCAGGATCTCGTTTAGAAAGGGCAAGACAAAAATCTGTTCAACATCATGATCCCGGAATGGCCCCATTTTGTTAGAAAATATGTTACAAATTTTAAAACCTTATTTTAAGAAAGGACAATATAGAATGACCTTTTTTTACATATTAACGATAAATGGCGCTTTTTCAAATTTTGAATTTCAGTGTTCCAGACTCCAGTCTCAGAAGCATTGTGCGGATGATGATGATTCTTTCCTGTCTCTGCCAATCCAAGACCCTGAGACAGGAATCAGGTGGTGCCTATTTATTTAAAAGTTTCGTTTATTGCAATAGGTAAACCGATATTTCGTTGGACAGACAATTCTTAGGTTGTTGGCGGCTTTCCTAGTACACCAACGGAGTGGAGTCCGAGCGATGGAAGGGTGGCGTATCCTAGTTGCGACTATGCGCTCCTCCATGGTTATATTAGTGATGACATGGCGGTCCCCTGGGAACCAGCGCCATTTTATTGGATTTTATATTTTATTGTGGGAAAAACTTTATCTGGAAATCTTTGAAGAGTCATTTAGTATGCATTTTCGTGTAGAGATTGATAGAGGAATCGGATGGAATACTGTGATCATCGTTTTGTGACAAATTATCATTTTTTTTTCCACGGTTGACCCTTGTATATAGAGCTTCACATTTTTACCTAATATAGGCAGTTCAGTGCTCTGTAAAAATCTACCAAATTTCAAAATTTTCCGCTCCGACTTATTGACAATTTTCGGCTAGAAAACACAAAAATGCGTATATATAAAACTTTGAAATTTGGAGGAAATGTGAGCGCCAAGTAGCTCTACAAACTACAAAATGCCAATTCGGAAAGATCCCGAGTTATTGAAAATGAACGATTGCCAAACATAAAAGCGCGATTATCTTCCTAAATATCGATCGCACAGGAGTCTACACTTTAAGTTGAATTTTTCGACGGTTGTAACTTCTGAACCTTGACAGCTATAGCATTGAAATTGCCACCAAATAGGGGAAGTGCGGTGCTCCACATGTTTGACAAATTTCAAATTTTTTGGTCAAATTTTATGGACAATTCTCGATGAGAAAAGGCAAAAAAGTGAGATTTGGGCAGCTGTAACTGTCGAACGCGAATAGGTTGGACTTTAAAAAATGGAGGAAATGTGAGCGGCAAGTAGCTCTACAAGTGCGTTAAATTTCAAAAAGATCCACCACCCGAGTTATCGAAAATGAACGTTTGCCAAATGCAAATGCGATAATCTTGTTAAAAACCTCTTTAAAACAGACAAGATTGATCACAAGCCTTACCGAAGATCTTATTAGGTTACTCTGTCTGGGCATTGGGAATGCTGTACATTTTCCCGTACATTTACTAATGCTGTACGACAGGTCAAAATGCTGTACAGTACAGCAAAATGCTGTACGTCTGGTCAGCTTAAGCTAACCCATATCATTGCCAGGACCACTAGAGAGTACAGTTATTATTATATGATTGCGTTTAATCTCTAAGCTAAAAAACTCCCATATTTTTTCCCAGGACTTCTGCTAGTCAGTAAAAAATTAACCTAATTATTACGCGGACCAGATTGTTCATTTGAAAAGCGTTGGAAGACCAACCATTTTTATGAAGAAGGCATTCTTGAATAACCTTCTTTCCTGTTTGTAAGTAGAAGCATTTCTGACGATGCTCACCACTACTTAAATAACATGTAATGACACAATATGTATGCAGCTCACAATAGTGGGATTCACTCGCTGGTTGATGAAAATATGAAGGACCACCTCTTCGAAGGCGTGTTAACATGATACGTCGCTTATTGTCTAGCAGGACCAGAAAAGTTCCAACAGCCAAGCTCATAGCCCCCCCCCCTTGGGTGGAGCTGATTAGTTTTCCGGCAAGGTGGGACGCTCCGGTTATTTTTTTTTAAAGAGGGCCCAATAAGGCCCTCCAGGGAAGGAAAGAGTTGAGCGCATATTATACAAAGGCAGATTGTCATGTTATTCCAGCACAGCACCCATCAATTTCCGGACTTTCTCAGATTTTTCAAATTTCATTCAATCATCTCATTTGGTTACCTTGGCATAAGGTATGACAAAGGGCTGCTTATGCCCAGTCCAATCCTACTGCTTTGAGCTACAATTTCAACTTCAGCTATAATAACACGGTTAGTTTTACGATGAATCTAGTCATCTATTTAGTAAGTCGAATAAACGCTGAGAACATTAAGGCGTTTAAAACAGACTCCTCTGTGAAATGTTATTCACAATAATTTTTTGGAGTTGTTTTCCATAATTTCCATAGACATTTCGTGCAATTCCTATTGCATTGATTCATCTAGCTCAGTCATGGGCAAAGTACGGCCCGCGGGCCAAATGCGGCCCTTTGGGCTAGTCAATCCGGCCTGCGACATGGTTTTGAAGAAACCCTAAAAATTACACATAGTGCAAAATATAATTTCTGTGGAGCTAGAACAGGATACCAGTAGTCGTGTGAATACTTTGATCAGACTTTCGTTATGATTCTGTAGACTGCAACCAAAAACGATTATGTCATCGACATAAAGGAATGCGTTGCTTTCTAAGGCACATAATGCGATAGTTAGCATGCGTTGGAAACTGTTTGAGGATATCTTTAATCCAAATGGCAATCGTTTAAATTGAAAATGCCCGTTCGAAGTAGAAAATGCAGTTAATGGTCTCGATTTTTCATTTAACTCAATCTGCTGAAATGAACTGGTCATATCTAAAGTTGAAAAATATTTCGCGCGACCTAATTTTCTAGGACATCTTCTAAACGAGTTAGCGGAAATTTGTCATTTACAATTTTCGTATTTAGTTTCCTGAAGTCTACAACCAGACGCCATGATTTAATATCATCGGATCCCTTTTTAGGGACTAATAACAAGGGTGAGTTGTATGGGCTTATCGAATCCTCAATGATATCATCATCAAGAAGTTTCTGCACTTGTTTGCTAATTTCTTCTTGCTGGGTTTGCGGTAGTCTATAGTTTTTGGTATAGGTAGGAATTTCTTCTGTGACCGTAAGGTCCTGTTTGTAAAAATTGTTCTTAGACAATGGTTCGCCCTCAAAATGAAAAATGTCTGGAAATTTTTCGAAGATTTTCATCAGATAATTTTTTGCATTTTCATCTGTACTGGTGATACTTACAGACTTCAAAATTTTCTCTATATTATTTGGTATTGATGAACGATTTGGTTTTGAAATGTAGTAGTTTCTTAACGGTTCTACTTTCAGTTCTAATTTGGGAATTGTTATTTCACTGTCATTTGTGTTCAGAACTCGGATATGACAAATGCCTTTGGGAGGTACAATTCATTGTATTAGCTATAAATACACCTTTGGCAATTTCTCTATTAAGAATGACACTGTCTTCCGTTAGATTCAATTTAATGGGGTACATTATCTCAGATCTTGAGGGAACGAAAATTTTTCGTTCGTTTAAAGGGTTCATTCTCAACGGTAGAATGCACTCATAATTTTTTAAGTGAATCGTAATGGTGCAGGTTTCATAGTCTATCTTACACATATACCGTTGCAAAAAGTCTCTACCTAAGATACCGTCCGTTGGAATCGGGAATTCTATATTGACTACTTGAAAGGTATGCACTAAGGTAGCATCGTCCAATTGTAGGCGTATCTTTGTTTCCCCTAGTGAGTAAATTTCTTCTTCTGTTATTCCAGTTAACTTGCACCTATTTGCTGCGTTCACGTCAAGTGGAATAGTTTCCTTGCAAATTGAAATGTCTGCTCCAGTATCTACTAAAAATTTTAAATTTGTCCATGAGGAAGTTTTGATTGTAACATAGTTTGTAGCATTTTCGGAGATTCTATATATTCTGATTTTGTCTCCGGAGTGAAATGATTTCTTTTTAGTTTCTACATCTCTGCCTCCGTACTCAATTCGTTTCCCTGATAGGATGATATGACGAATATTAGTAGACCGCAGGGCCGCGGAGAGAAAATCCGGGCCCGGGGGGACACTAATTCCGGGCCCACCTCTTCTATACGATAAAAAATCATGAATCGAAGAAAATGTTTATTGACAAATTATTAAATATTTTTAAACAAATTGTACAGTGAAATCTCTATAATCCGGCCTCCATCTAATCCGGCGTCCTCACTGAATCGGCACAGTCTCAGTAATCCGGATGTTTTCTAATCGAAAGCCTCTATAGTCCGGGATCAGTAACGATAGATATTTGAATAGTGTTTTAGTGGTCTTCTGCGGATTCAGGTGCATTTTGAGATTTAAACTTTGAGCTAAAATTATGGGTTTTAAAATAAATACGAATTGTAGAAAAATAAAAATAATAAAAAACTGATACCGGATAAGCTACTTGCCAAAAAACTTGCAGAAAATGAATTCAATCTTGAAATATCTTTACTAAACTCACAAAAAACGGGGTTGACTGGATAGTTCAACACTTGTGTGTGTGTGTCTTTTTTTTAAGTATATTTTGAAGACGATTCGAGAGTTGATTGGCGAATTTTCAGGAATTACAGAAGCCAAAATCATTCTAAAATGAGGTTCGTTCGTTTTACTTGCATTTTTGGATAACGAAACTTCATAAAAAAGCGACTGCTGATAGGGTCTTTCTAGTATGAAGTTTCGTTACTAAAATCTACCCGTGATGACAAAAAACAACAAACTTGTAAAAGTTACCCCGGAAAAGAAAATCATCTGCCGCAAAAAGAATACATATTACTCCAATCCGCCGCTCATATGTAATGTTGTTTTAGGTGTAAGTGCTGGAGAAGTTTAAATGTACAGGACTACTTCTTAAAGTAATTTGACTGGAAGACTTTAGCCCTGTTAATGAAAAAAACAAGTTTTGTCCGGTAATCATAGACTTGTTCGCTTTCGTTTTTTTTCATTGGCGGGCGATACGCTTCTCGCGTCTCTTGATTATTTAATAGTCGTGCCCTTTACACAAGATACGCATAAAACGTTACTGGTAGTCTTCTAGCATTCAGTTCCCAAGAAAAAATTTTTAAAATTATTGATTCCCGTGTCCCATTGAAATTATTTAGAAAACTTCTATTCTATTGTTGAAGTAAAGGGCAAAGCAGAACGCTTACGTTACGTTACATCTATCAAAGATGATTCAATGGAGTTTGTATGCAACTGCACAGAACGCACGTAACGAAACGGAAGCTTTTGGAAAATTATTCGAAATGTAAAATCCCACGGAAATCCATGTCAGTTTGTTTGTCATACTTACGATAATGTTATTTATTATTTTTTATTTTATTCTTTTTTAAATCTTGCGTACCTATATTTCGTACTGCTAAAAATCCTTAAAAAAAAACTCGATTCCTACAATTTTGCTTTTAATTTTGAATACCTTTTTAAATTTGATATTGAGATATTATCGCCAAAACGGGCGATGTGCCTACACTGCAGGTCGAGCAACGCGAAACCATGGAGCGGTATAAAGAACGAGGCCAGGAAGAAGAAGACCTTTTTAAATTTGACATTTGACGTTTCGGAACAGAACGTACATACATACATAATGTGACCATCTGATAATTGTCACGGAACGGAAAGGAACGGCACGTAACGTAAACGTTCTAGTTTCCCCTTAAGATGCCAACCTATATTTGAACTTTGATATATATTGGGTGAGATTAGCTCAGGTATGATCATTTTACATATGTGTGAATAATAAAGGCTGTACAGGCAAAATAGAAAGTATATAATGCAAATTTATTTCTGGGCACCAAATACATACCGCCAATCTGCTGCGCTTATTGTTTTTTCTCTGGATGGCCCAGAATGTTGGTCGTTACTCTTTAAAATTTGCTTACGAAATGCAAACCGCTACGAATTTACAAAATGCCTCTTTTCCTATTTTACTTATTTCGTAATTAATTCGCGGTTTTCTCTAGTACAGAAAAAGCTTCAATTTTTTTGTTACCGAGTACTGATAGATAGATAGATTGAAATGAAGATTTAATAATTTATGTAACCAGCATCTCGGTGTTGGTACCTAGAAATTTTTTTTATTAGCAGCAGCAGTACGTCCAATAATAATCGCCCGTAAAGTCCTTCTAAAAAAATCACGCTATACAGGGCTCCTATTTTTACTTCGAACACAAACGATCATGTTGATTTGTTGATTGAATATGATGATTTGGGCCCCTAGCTCTACAAATTCAATAATAGGCTAGGGGCCCCAAGCCGCGTGCAGAGTATATTACGTATTGTTGTTAAAACGCTGGAAACAGCACTTATAAGGTTTCTTAGTTCAGGACCTCAAAATAGCAATTTGTGTGTTAACAAAACACTGAAGCACAACTTTTGTGTCAAAATCCGGGCCCCTATGAAATCCCGGGCCCGGGGGGAATCACCCCGTCCCCCCCCCCTCTCTACAGGCCTGGTAGACCGATGTCCTTGATTGGAACTATTATAATTTCTATTATTGAAACGATTGGGTTGGTTGTATCTATTTTCTCGAAAATTAGTATTATTGTTTCTAGGCTTATTATTTCGTTCATTTTTTGATCTGTTTTGCCGATTATGGCAAGATCCACAACGGCTGCTGTTGCGGTTGAAATTTGGGCGAGTATCATGAAAACTTATAGAGGGTGTTTTTGTTGTATTGCCTCCAGTGATGCCGAAATCAAAACGCTAATTTTTGAATTCACATTAACCTATATATTTCGGGCTGTTAACAACAAAAACACCCTCTAAAAATTTTGATTCCGGCAATACAACAGTCTAACTTTAATTAAAGTTGACGATTTATAATCATGAAAACTGTTTCCATTTGACATTTGTCTATTGTTTACATACAATACTTTATTTCCTTAATCCGATTTTTCGAGTTCCATGGCTAATTGTGTTGCCTCAGAAAATGTTTTTGGTCGTGCGGCAATTACGCTGTGCCTTAAATTTTCGTTTAGCCCGTCTTTAAATACAGTAAGGGCATAAGTGTCGTTTACTTTTGTGACAACTAATTTTTCAGGTTCTGTTGCCGTATCTCCCAGTTCTTTTATTTGAAGGCAGTTGAGTTAGGTTATCACTGTAGGCATTGATATTCATTTGTCTTTGAGCAAATGTGCCTAAGGCAGAATGAATATTTGAAATGGTTAGATTACATTTGTATCTATTACGAAGAGCTTCCTCTAGTTGTTGGAAGGTAGTTGGTATAGTTACTGAACCTATTGCTGTTTTGACAGACTGATGCAAACGGACATGATATACGAATTCTATATTAGCTTTTCTTCTTCGGAGTGATCTAATCCTACCTTTAAAATGTCAACTATTTTGAATCTAATTCCTTGTAATTACTTGAGAACGTGGGGATAGTCTTCAAAGCAGTATCAATGTTAAAAAGTGCCATTTTTTGTTTTATTAATTGTTTGTGAAGTAGATTATTAATATGAGAAAATTTTTGTTGTAAGTTATGCTTTTCTTCTGGGGGAGAAAAGTCTTTTAATTCTAGAAACTTGGTCTGAAGCTGCGAAAACTTTTCCAATTTGTTGGCAATAGTTCTTTTAGAAAGAATTTTCTTATGGTTTTTTGTAAGGCTGGTAAGTATTTTATCAGCTTCGCAAAATAATTTTTGCATTGGGAACTATGGAATGAAACCAATTAGTGGAAATGGACAAACAAGTGATGGTTTTTGTATTATAAAAACATATACACATATGGTCAAAAAAATAAGTACATCCCTCATGTACCTTTTTATGCCAAATTTGCATACCCTTTTTAAAATTGAATTAATCCAAATAGATAGGCATTACAACAATTAGGATACAAGAATGCCATAGGAACCGAAAAACTAAATGGTATCCCCCTATTATCTTAGTCCCTCCCGATATTAGCTTTGAAGTGGGTTTTCAGCTTGGTCAAAATAATAAGTACACCATCGGTTTTTTTAATTTTTTGACAACAAGTTGCTATTTTCCGTAAGGATTTGTTTTTTTATTCATTGGAGTATGCAAGAAGCGTTAAATGAAAAACAAACAAAAATACTTAAGGGGCGAAAAACACATGGTAGGTACAAAAAAAAGAAGTTTAAGTTCGAAACTTTGAAAAAGCGGAAAAATTATTCTCTCAATAATGAAATAAACCAGCTAAACATTGTATTTACTGCGTAATTTATTAAAAAGCAAATAATAGCAATTTCTAAAGCGGTTAAGTCCATGTAAGGGCCTTAAGCACAACTGTCGGTCTCATTATCACTATGGCGAGAAAAGTTATCTTGATATGGCTGATGATTTTCGCGGCAAATATTGAAAATATAGAATCCCTTTAAAAAGTTAATCGAAGAATACGTTTTGACAAAAAGTTTAGAACTCTCCATGGCGACGTTAAAAAGTGTTGGCGGTTCAAGAAAATTTGGGAGGGATAGTTCTTCTTGTTCCAGACCGAACAATGGAAACTCACAGAATATTCTGTTTTATTTATGAGATCGCAATAAATTAGATCGGGAACTAATGTTATCGTAATATTCTTCATTCAGGAAAAAATAATATGATATACGCTAACATCAACTTGCTATTTCCCATGGAGGCGAAAAAACATGGTCTATGGTTTAATTTTCATAGTTTGGTTTCGTTCAAATAGACCTAATAACCGTTACTTTGAGGCAATTCCCATATAAGAAATGTTAGTTGAGAGTCCTAGAATATTTCACTGATGAACCCATACACTTTAAATGGGGATTTGAGCCCTAACCATACCTCACAAACTGATCAAGGATCCGCTTCAACCAAATCGGGTGGCTTTTCACGTTGTTACTAGAGTTAAATTAAATCCGGAATGTTTAGAGAGAGAGTTGAATCAATGAACCAGAAACACAGTTTTCACAAAACGGACCAATTACGGAATTTCCTGAAAGTAACTGGATATATGGATGTATGGGAACATGCCATAAGAATTATCTCTAGACGGCCAACAAAAACCTTTGTTCCTTTCAAAATAATGGACCATTTACTTTTAAATAATAAAATAAATTAAATTCTTGTCGAATCAGAACTTAATATTTTAATTAAAACAAGTTTTAATCAAATTAACTGACATGTACTTATTATTTTGTCCTGCCTATTTTAGTCAGTTCGTACTTTTTCAAGTTAAATGAAAGCTGTTATTTATTATAATATGCTAATTTACATATTATTTGATTCCTCGCCAATTAAGTAATTAAATCTTTTCATATGATTTTATTTAATCAAATAACTACTTTAGTATGGGTGTACTTATTTTTTTGGCCATATGTGTATGTATATATTTTTTTTTTGTTTTTTTTTTTTTTAAATAGGACAAATTTTCAAGCAACCATTTTCTTTTTTTTTTCGTTTTCTCTTCCTTATTTGTCGCCAAATTGTGCAGCTTATCTTTCTTTCTTGTTCTTCCTTGCCTTGTTCTTTATACCGCTCCATGGCTTTCAAGCAACCATTTTCTTTTTTTTTCGTTTTCTCTTCCTTATTTGTCGCCAAATTGTGCAGCTTATCTTTCTTTCTTGTTATTCCTTGCCTTGTTCTTTATACCGCTCCTGCTCCATGGCTTCGCGTTGCTCGACCCGCGGTGTAGGCACATCGCCCGTTTTGGCAATAATATCCCAGCATATTTTTACAGGCAGCTCTATCTTGGATCGTGTCATCGCCGAGACCAATACGTTGTTGTTGCTTTTTCATTTGACACATCCAGGTGTTCTTCGGTCTGCCTCTGGCCTTGGGTCCATCAAGTGGAACTTCCATTGATATCGCTTTCTTTGCGGGGTTCTCAGGCGGACGTGATTTATTGACCTTGTGCAGCTTATATAGGAGCGCAATGTGTTTCCTATTTTTTAGGGCTTTGCCTCCACGCGTTTTTTTTGGGTTTTGAATGGGTGCTTGGGAAGGCTGTTTGGGTCGTTTTGATATCCTTCTCCGGTACTCCTCAATGGTTAGGGGAAGTGGTCCAGGTTTTGGTGCTTTTTGTATTTTCGAGGGGATGTACCTCGGTATTTCATCGTCAAAAGGTTTTTTTTGGTTGCGGAACGTACTCCTCTATCCATTCGACTTTTTTTGACATCTCTTGAATTGTAGTTAAAATTGTTTTTTTTTTTTTTTTGCTTAATTCGGCAGGATCGCCATGTGATGCGCTCGTATGGAAGGAAACAGGGGGTAATCAGGAATACGACTTGTTTTCGAAGAGCGTTTGTCGTACCGCTCTTTTTTAGGCAGTGTATGCCGAAATGATAGTAGATGACTCTACTCTTTGTTTTGAGATTCAAAGAAGTGGAACTTTTCAGTATCTTTCAAAATCTGATTTTATTTTCTATAAATTCGTTCTTTTATACTCTATTTCCTTATGTACTAGAACTTATTATATACAACTAGTTTTACTATAATTGGTCGAGAGTAATAAGGATACGCCCACTTCTCAACTAATTCTATCCCGGACCATCCCATACAATATCTATGGAAATGTGCATGCGTTCATACACATGACCTCGTCAAAGAGTCAAATTACTCCGTTGACGTATGTGGTCTCAACAATGGGATATTTTGGGAATTATCCTTATTGCTCTCAAGTGGCATTTCGAATTCAAAAAAAGAGATGTGTGCATATGTGTACTCATAATTTATTGACCCTTGACCCTTGACCCGGTAAAGGATCGTGTTGCGAGTCCTGTTCTATTTTATTGTCTTAAATTTAAAGATTTATGACAGGACTTGCATTGCATCATCTTTTACTCTGGGTGGTCCATATGCATACACTACAATAACTTTGTAGGGGAGGTAGGGGTAGGGGTAGCCGGACCTACTCCTCTTTCCATCAACTTAAAGTATATGTCCGAATTAGGCATTGATCACAATTTCAAGCCGATAGCGATATTATATCGAAAGTTACGGCCGAAATAACATATCAAGGAGGGGTAATTTGTACATATGGTCTGATTTCACCCATTTTCAATAACCGTTATCAAAACAAACATCTGACCAAAATTTCAAACCGCTAGGTTCATTATTTCGGGAGTTATCGTGCTAAAAGACGACAGACAGACATGGCTTATTCGATTCGGGACCGACCCTGATCATTTATTTGTCATACCTCCGGAGGCTCCTTTGAGGTGTTACATAATATTGGCGTAACAAAAACAATATACCCTATACCATCTTATGGATGTAGGCAAAGCCACCTTAATACAAGCCCGGAAGCAGAACATGGTCATACACTGAAACGACAATTCATAGGCCTGTTCAGATCGAAAATTTACATTGCGGTAAAGGCAAATCGGGTTGGGTCGCGGCAAACTTTACACGAAAAGTATTGGTTCCCGGTCGATTTTCGTCGCGAAAAGTGCAATGTGTCGTGAATTGAATTGTCTATAATGCAGTGAAAGAAACAAATCCCGATAAAAAATGAATTTTCCACGTGTTTTCGCGATTTTTATCAGAGCAGACATGCGCTGTGCTTGTGTTAGTGCATCGTGCAACGTATATACGACATATTCATTGGCTCGCTTTGTGTGCATGTATTGCTGCTTCCCGGCTTTCTAAAGTAAGGTGGCTTTGGATGTAGGGTATAAAAACAGGTGCGACAGTCCAACATTGGACTAAGGCCGCAGATGTGTTTCTTCTTCTCAGTATCGTAAAGCCCCATGTGGGGCCGTGGTGAGTTAACTCAGCCGTTGTACGCATATGTACGGTCCACGCCGATATCCGGTCTTCTAGATTACTAGCATCGTAGAGTGCGACTCAACCAAGTGAGCCACAGAGCGCAGATGTGTTAGTGATATCCAACTCCCAAAATCCTAACTGCTTTTTTGTTGAGGTGTTGAGGTCAACAGCACGCTCAGCAATGTTATTTATCCCCATAAATGGGTACTCGTTTAACTTCTGAGTGAGATCATAGTTCGTCACAAGGCGCGTGAGTTCGAAAAACACCATAAAGTGAAATCCCTCCCAAAACCGTTGGGAGCACTTCACTATATACCTAGGAGACGAAACAAACAAGGATTTTGAGCTAATTAGGTACTCGCAAAATTTATCGATTTCGTCAGTTTCAAGAAGACGAATTGAACAAGGTTTTATTGCTGTTTTATACGAAAAAATGTACTATAAAGCCTGGACGAGTTTGTCCCCATAAAAAGAAACGAGTAAGGTAAGATTTTGGTTTGGGTGGTTGTGGCACTAGAAAAGCTAATCGATTTCGTTCCCTTACGTGGGGACGAGTTGAACAAGGGTTTTTGGCTGTTTTCGATGCAAAATGTACTCGAAACCCTATGCGAGCTCGTTCACTTTCAGGGGACGAAATCGATAAGGGTTTTAGGAAGTTTTGGCACTAGAAAAGCTTATCGATTTCGTCCCAAAGCAGGTGACAAACTGAACTAGGTTTCCTAAATACGCTGCCGGGCCAGGCTCGATGAAGTGGTAACCCTAATCGCAACTAGGGTACATATGACCTTGCAACCATCTCCTGTTGTAGAAATAGCAGTACGCTCCTATAACTCACACTAATCAAAACCCAACCAAATGTAGGACGTAAATGGTTTAGCCGTCGGAAAATCATTACACCAGCCTTCCATTTCCGCATCCTCGAACAATTTGTCGATGTTTTTAATGCACAAAGCAACACACTTGTGAAAATACTATCTTCAAAATACACGCCCAACGATAAGGTTGGACTTTATCCGTACATTACACTTTGTGCACTCGATGTTATTTGTGGTAAGTACTTGACTTTTAAGTTTCACTGATTGATAAGTAATCATTAAAGCAACACCTTAATCAATGTAATGATTGTTTATATGCACTTATGCATGCAGTCGCATATCTACGTGAGATAAGAATTTTTTATTGAACCAGACATTTTCTTAATTTAATTTCAATGTTTATATTTATTCAATTAACAATAATTATAATCAGAAAGTTCACTGTTTATAGTCTGAAGAGGTCAAAATTAATTTATTGTTTATTTTAAATTTATTTGTAAATAATGAATGAATCCGGATGACAGTGACGAATGTATTTAATTCGCATTGAAGGTATGTGATTCGGAAGGTTGAATGGCTTTTCAGGACAGCTGACTGTATAGGAGTAGCTTAATAAGAGAATGTTGTTTTCCTTTTTAGAGTAAACTACTGATAAACTTCCTTTGCAATTGATTAACTATTCGATAGTATCCTTAGAGATCCCGTATGATCCCAATTTTTAGGATTATTTATTTAGAATTTTGAAAACATATTTTTTTTTTCTTGTATATTTGCAGAGACTGCAATGGGAGTGTCATGTAATGCCCAAATAAATTCGGACTCAAAATATGTCCAAGCTGTAAAGACGTAAGTACAAATGCTGTCAGTGCATCATTTTTGGAATAATGTGTGTGTCCACTGATTTTTTTTTTAATCATTAAACTATTTCCTGTAGCTTTGATAAGCGTATTAATTTTCAATCTTAAGACTATATAGATAAAATACTCCTTTTTCCAGTCTTTCCATGGTTCTCCACAAGCGCATGTTCGACGTTCAATACCGCTACGATTTCCTCTTCCGTCTCACCAAATTGGCACGAACCCAACGAGATGCTCTGAAAATCATTCATGACTTCAGTAGAGAAGTGATCGTAGCTCGTCGCAACGAACTTCTTAGATCACAACAGAATGGATCCACCTCGCTGGCCGATGAAAATGATAACAGCATTGGTGCTAAAAAGAAAATGGCCTTCCTGGATATCCTTCTTCAGTCGAATATCGATGGAAAGCCGTTGAGTAATACGGACATCCAGGAAGAGGTGGACACTTTTATGTTTGAAGGACACGATACAACCACGTCAGCAATCACATTCTGTCTGTACAATTTGGCAATGTATCCGGAAGCGCAACAGAAATGTTTTGACGAAATTTGTGATGTTATCGGCAAGGATAAGGATAAACCGTTGACGTATAGCGATTTGAATAATTTGAATTATATGGAGCTGGCTATTAAGGAGACGTTAAGATTGTTCCCGTCGGTACCCCTGTTGGGACGAAAGGTTGTCAAGGAGTGTACTATTGGTGAGTGTTGATAACTAAAAAGCTTTTGCTAGCTGTTATGTTTTTGTCATCATTCTTCGATGCTAGAAAAATAGAGATTCGGAAATTCCTATGGAAGTCAGAGACATTATTTTGGCTATCTATATTCAAATATTATTTTTTAGAATTCTAGCTCTAGAATTGGCAACACATGGCCTAAAGCAATCAAAATCACACTTAACCAGATGACATTATTTAATGATCTCAAATCTTTTCAGACGGCAAACGCATCCCGGCCGGAACAAACATTGGTATTTCACCTCTGATATTGGGTCGCAAGGAAGAAATCTTTCCACAAGCTGAAAAATTCATTCCGGAACGTTTTGATTCGAGTATGGTGACTGGTGGTGATAAAATGAATCCGTACAGTTATATTCCCTTCTCGGCTGGTCCTCGAAATTGTATCGGCCAAAAGTTCGCTATGCTCGAGATCAAGAGTGTTGTCTCGAAGGTTCTTCGTCACTTTACAGTGGAAATGGTTGAAGGACAAGAAGAGCCAATTCTGATTGCTGAACTAATCTTGAAGACGAAGAATGAATTGAAATTCAATTTGAAGCCTAGAGTGTATACATAAAAAGTGATACTATATTTTGTCATTGAAAAAATAGCTAAAAATAAAATTAATAATAATAAATCTTGATGAAGTATATCTTTCAAAATATGTACTGTTCTACATTATGATGAAAATTTCCTTCAGTCCTTCATAAGAAAAGTTTGCTTGATTCAAGGTTACTTTTCCTTAATGCGCTGCTATTGGCATTTCACTTGGATCACTGTGACGAATCCTCAAATGAAAAGAAATATTTCTTGGCTGTTTTTTGTTGTCTTTTTTTCTTGATTTGAGCCATATTTTCTTTACTTTAGCAGGCGATTTGGTTCAGTGTAGCCGTCTCCGTTCGAAGTTGCGACCTACGACCAAAAAAAAACTCCATAGGCGTACCCAGGTGATTGGGGGGTCTAATCACCAAAATGAAAGTTTGGTTATGTCATTTTCTGTCTCTATTTGATTACTCTTTCGGAACCTGGAATGTACGCTCCCTGAATAGGCCAGGGGCCTTAAGGGCCCTCTTGGATCAGGTCGAAAAATATAAGCTGAGCATTGTTGCACTCCAGGAAACTAAATGGCTTAGTAGCGAGATTGATGACCGAAATTCGTACACAATTTTCACAAGTGGAAAACCTTCGGGCCACAGGGAGTTTGGAGTGGCGTTCATTGTAAACAATCAACTTAAGCCGCATGTTATCGACTTCAAACCCATAAACGAGCGGCTGTGTGCGATTCGCATTAAAACCCGGTTCTTCAATCTCTGGCTCATAAACGCGCTTGCCCCCACCGAAGTCAGTAAAGACGCGGTTAAAGACGAGTTCTATCACCGCCTAGAAAATCTCTTCGATTCACTTCAATCAAATGATGTCAAATTGCTGCTAGGGGATTTTAACTCCAAAGTCGGAAACGAAAGTTGGCATAGGGGGATTACTGGAGGGTACAGCCTCCATGAAGACTGTAACGACAATGGCCAACGACTAATAGACTTCGCCACCAGCAGAAATATGGTCATTAGCTCTACCTGTTTTCCGCATCGTCGCATTCACAGGCAGACCTGGAGATCTCCAGATCATCATACCGTCAACCAAATTGACCACGTCCTTGTCTGCAAGAGATGGGTATCGAGCATAATGGATGTTCGGTCCTATCGTGGAGCAAATATTGACTCTGATCACTATATGGTGAAGGCGACTTATACGTGCAGAATTTCTTCGGTGCATCATTCGAGGTTCAACCCGGCAAAAATTTTTGCGGTTGACAAATTGTTGGATGATGCCACGGTGGTCACTTATACGACTGCCCTTGAGGGGAAGCTGACGCCCTTGCTAAATAACATCAGCAACAAAGGCGCCCTTGAGATCTGGGATACACTCAAAGACACCATCAAAGGGGTCGCAGAGGAGGTTGTGGGATACAAAGCCCGGCGAGCCCGAAATTATTAATTTGACGAAGAATGTCAAAATGCGGTAGATGCTAAAAACGGGGCATATCGCCAATGGACTGAACGCGCAACTAGAGCCAAAAAAAAACAAAATATGACGAGCTTCGACGATTTTCGAATAGGTTAATTAGGCGTAAGAAACGTAAGCATCTTGACGAGCAGTTGATGCAAATAAACCAAAGACTAGATAGTAGGAACAGTAGACAAGCGTACAAGCTAATTAATTCAATTAAAAGTGGATACCCACCCAGGACCAGCCTCTGTAAGGATAAGGATGGTGTTGCTGAAAATTGACGACCGTCGGCATTTGAATCTGGCATTGCTGTTCATCTGCCTCCTTATTACACACACTCGCACGCACACATTCAAATATTTGATTCTATGTATACATGAAAGAATATGAAATAAAGTAGTAGCAAAGTAGACGTGAAATAAATCGGACGTGTTCTAATTTTTCCCAGACAGGGGCTTTGCTTTTGATTTCAGACAACATTTGGTCCGTCGAAGCGGATCTCGCCGGTCCGTGGAAATACAAATTAAATTAATATTCGTGGTTTTTAAATTCGACTTCATTCGCGGCATGAGTGACAGTGGCCGAAAATATATCACCCGTTCGACAAAACCATCGACGTCGCAAGATGCTGAATCCAGCTCATCAGAAGACGCCTACGATGATGTGTCGCCCGAAAAACCTGCGGAAAAATCCGTGGAAAAAGACGCAATTTCGAATGTTCCAGAAAAAATGGCGTCTGTGCTAAAAAGAGACGGCGATAGTCAGCCTGGTACGCATGACTCTGTCTCTTACACTTTGGGAGCTGCTGTGCTGAATGACTTGTGCAGACAAGTTCAAGAGTTGTCAAAACAACTTAACGAATTAGCCGGGGCATCTTCGTCAAATGATAAAATGTCAACATCGACTTCGCCTGACGTTGCAAAGTGCTATGACAGCATATCGACATTTGTAGCGCGTCAAGCGAAAACTGATCTTCCGAAGTTTAGTGGCTGTCCTGACGAGTGGCTCCTCTTCGCAACCGAATATCATAGGACGACGGATGCTGGGAAATTTACGTCTGCCGAGAATGTCGGAAGACTGCGAGAAGCGTTACGCGGAGATGCACTGGAGTCCGTACGATCGCTACTCATTTTACCTGATAGTGCGGAAAAAATTATTAAGCTACTTGAACGCCGGTTTGGTAGACCACAGCTAATTATAGAAAGTCTAATAGCTAAGACTAAATCGATACCGCCTCCAAGAGAAGATCGACCGGAAACGATTATTTCATTTGCCACTGGGGTTGAAAATCTCACGATAATGATTGAGCTGTTGAATCGTCCCGAATATTTAATCAATCCAGAGTTGGTGCGTGCATTAGAGCAAAAATTGCCGCCCATTTTAAGCATAATGTGGTCGGACTACATTGGCGAAAAGTCCGAACACCAAGTCGCCAACTTACGAATGTTCAGTGATTGGCTAGAGAAAAAATCATATGCGGCTAGTTTACGAGCGTCATTCACCGACAAGCCCACTAAGACAGAGGTGGTCAAATCAAAGTATAAAGTGAACACCATTCAAACCACAAAGTGTCGGATTTGCGAAGACGAGTGTAAAAGCGTTGCAAAGTGCAAACAATTCTGCGCGATGGATGTCGACACTCGCTGGAAAAAGGTGACTGAGTTAAAGTTGTGCTTTTCATGCCTCAAAGGCAACCATACAACCAGACAATGTAACAAGAAATTTATGTGTGGTGAAAATGGTTGTCAAAAGTTTCACAACAAACTATTGCATAGTGGCACTTTGTCAACTACTGCCAGTGTACATAATAGTGTCGGTTCACCTTTAACTAAGCTTCGTATCGTGCCGGTTATTCTTAAAAACTCGACAAAAGCCATAAAAACATTCGCGCTAATGGACCCGGGTTCAACATCCACATTAGTTAAAACTGAAATTGTCGAACAATTAGGTGTGAAAGGACCCAAGGCTCAATTGACAATTCAATGGGCAAATGGCCAAGTCGATCACAGTGACAACAGTGAAATCGTATCGTTTGACATTGCCGGGACATTTAAAGGTGCGCGGAACTTTAACATCCATAACGCGAGAACGGTTAAAAATCTACAACTGCCGAAGCAAACAGTTAATAAAGACAATTTAGTTGCGAAGTGGCCTTATTTGAGAAACATTAATTTCGAAGGTTATAAAGATGCCGTGCCGACGATCCTCATCGGTGAGGACAATGGACTTCTAATAGCTACGCGAGAAATTGTTCACACGTCGCGAAACTGTCCGATCGCGAGTAAAACCTGGCTTGGATGGTGTGTTAGTGGCAACGATGCCGACGAAAATCAGGCTGCCATTGTCAACATCCATTGTGCTACGCGGAAAGATGTCGAGCTTCATGAACTAGTGAAGCAATCTTTCAAGCTGGATGACGCTTGTACGCGAGGAGCTATTGCAAAGTCACGTGAGGATAGTCGAGCCTTGGAGATTATGGAAAAGACGGCTCGTCAGCGGAGCGATGGACGATGGGAAATTGGTTTGCCCTGGAGGAAAGCAGACATTGTACTGCCTGATAGTCGCCAAGTAGCGTTGTCCCGTCTCCAACAACTGGAAAATAAGCTGGACAGGAACTCCGATCGAAAAAGGGCATATAGCGCGATTATCGACGACTACATCAGCAAGGGTTATTTGGTCAAGACAAAGTTAGACGCGAAGACAGACAGACAATGGTATTTGCCGCACTTTCCCGTGTCGAATCCTAACAAACCGGGAAAAATTCGAATGGCTCTCGATGCTAAAGCCAAAGTGTCCGAGACCAGCCTCAATGACGCGCTCATGACCGGCCCTGACTTACTGCAATCGCTGCCAGGAGTTTTGATGCGATTTCGAGTCGGAGTATTTGGATTCGTTGCTGACATCGCGGAGATGTTTCATCGTATAGCTATTCGCGAAGACGATACTTACAGCCAGCTTCTGTTGTGGCGAGGCGACGATCGTAAAAGACCACCTGATGTATACCGGATGACAGCCATGATATTCGGTGCCTGTAGTTCCCCCAGCAGCGCCATATTCATTTTGAATAAAAATGCCGAACGATTTAAAAATCTATACCCTGATGCGACGAAAGCCATTCAAAGGAACCACTACATGGATGACTATCTCGGCAGTGCTAGCAACATTGAGGTCGCGAAGAAATTAATTCATGATGTCATTGAAATCCATTCATCCGGTGGTTTCGACTTGAGAAACTGGAGTTCAACATCACCTGAAATACTGGAGGAGATTCCGAAGAAGCTGCGACAGGCGAATAGTACAGTCAACTTTGATAAGGAATCAGATTTGGGACGTGTCTTAGGGCTTGCATGGCGTACGAGAGACGACGTTTTCACCTTTTCGTCAAAACTCAACATCGACGAGAATCTATTGGAAGGAAAGCGCTGCCCGACGAAGCGTGAAGTTCTCAAGCTGGTTATGTCGATTTTTGACCCGCTTGGTTTTGTGGCCCATTTTGTGGTAGTCGGACGAATATTAATCCAGGAGATTTGGAGAAGCGGAATTGACTGGGACGAGCATTTGCAAGACGAGCAGCAGGCAATTTGGTTCAACTGGATGCAGGAACTTAAGCAACTCGAGACGGTGAGAGTCCCACGATGTTATTCCCCGAATTTTCTGAGCACTGATCATCGCGTACTTCATATATTTTGTGATGCTGGAGAGCAGGCATATGCGGCTGTCGCGTACGTGTGCGTTAAATCTGCGCATGATATTGATGTAGCGTTTGTGGCAGCAAGAGCTAAATGCTGCCCGCTTAAATATTTGACCATACCGAGGAAGGAGCTGATGGCTGCACAACTAGGCGCTCGCTTAGCAGCCACTATTAAGGCCGAACATGATGTGACGTTCCACAAATTATATTACTGGAGCGATTCAACTAGTGTCCTTTCCTGGATTAAGGATGACGCGAAACGTTTTAAGCAGTTTTATGCGAACCGACTTAGCGAAATTGCTGAATTGAGCGAGTCAAACGAATGGCATTGGGTGCCCACCGGAGAAAACGCGGCTGACATTGCAACCAAGGCTACATCGAAAGAATTTACGACTGACAGCAAATGGTATCAGGGTCCTGAGTTTTTACGACGTGACGAATCTATGTGGCCGACACGACAGCCTACTCGAATGACGGCTGACAACCATGTCGAGTGTGCATATTTAGCGGTGGTAGTGGAACCAGCTAAGATTTCATTCTCCATACCGGATGTGAAACGATTTTCCTCTTGGCTGCGGCTTATACGATCAACAGCGTATGTAATTCGATATGTCAAGAATTGTCGTGCGAAGAGTCAAATTCGGAAAGGCAATGTAGGAACTATCGTCACTGGAGAATTAACTGTTGATGAAGTTGAAAGCGCGGAGAACTTATGGATCAAACAGAGCCAGCTAAATCATTTTTCTACCGAGCTGGCCACATTGAGCGAAGGTGGTACGTTGAACAAGGGAAGCCGACTATACAAATTAACTCCGGAGGTGAAGGACGAAATAATTCGACTGAAAACAAGAACAACAGCACTAGCGACGAAGGGTCCGATAATTTTGCATGGTTGTGACGACTATGTTTCATTGCTTGTTGCCCATTATCATCGGCAAATGCATCACATTGGTTTTGAAACAACTATAAACGAACTCCGCCAACGTTTTTGGATTTTAAAAGTGCGACCGACTTTGAAACGAATTTGCAGCCAATGTAATACATGCAGAATAAGGAAATCGAAGCCTGCCAGCGCCGTGATGGGTCAACTACCGAAAGCGAGATTGATGTCGGGATGCCCAGCATTCACTTATTCGGGCGTCGACTATTTCGGCCCTTTGATTGTAACAGTTGGGCGACGTAAGGAGAAGAGGTACGGTGTACTCTTCACTTGCTTAACGACGCGGGCTATCCACATTGAGATAGCGCAGGACTTGTCAACAGATTGCTGTATTCAAGCGCTTATAAGATTTATATCTAGGCGCGGGTGTCCGATAGAATTATTTTCGGACAATGGCACAAATTTCAGAGGTGCGAACAACGAGTTACGGGACTGTCTGCGAAAATTGGATGGCGATGTCTTTCGAGCGAAATTGACGACATATCGAATTAAATGGACCTTTATCCCACCGGCATCTCCACACATGGGCGGAGTGTGGGAACGTTTAGTAAGGTCGGTGAAAACCTCATTGTATATCGTTTTGAAGGATTCCAGCCCACGAGAAGATACTTTATCGACCTTTTTAACACAAGTTGAACATTTGGTAAATTCCCGACCGCTTGTGGAAGTGTCATATCATCCGGATGACAGTGAAGCCTTAACACCCAACCACTTCCTGATTGGGAGATCATCGATGTCTGCGCCGATCAGCGATTTCGACGACAAAGATCTGATTCTTCGCCGTCAGTGGAGACATTCTCAACGACTAGCGGACATGTTCTGGTACAGGTGGCGACGAGAATATCTTCCGACTTTACAGAAATCAACAAAATGGTATGTTCCAGGAAGGAATGTCCAAGTCGGAGATGTTGTTTTGGTGGTCGATGATGGCGAGGTGAGAGGCAACTGGCCGAGAGGTATTATCGAGAAAGTATATCCATCCCAACGCGACGGAAAGGTGCGTGTAGTCGAGGTGAGGACTGCGAAAGGTGTTTACAAGCGACCGATAGTCAAGCTCTGCGTACTAGATTTCGGTAATGATGACGGAAGCGGCATCAATACCGGGGCGGAGGATGTTGCTGAAAATTGACGACCGTCGGCATTTGAATCTGGCATTGCTGTTCATCTGCCTCCTTATTACACACACTCGCACGCACACATTCAAATATTTGATTCTATGTATACATGAAAGAATATGAAATAAAGTAGTAGCAAAGTAGACGTGAAATAAATCGGACGTGTTCTAATTTTTCCCAGACAGGGGCTTTGCTTTTGATTTCAGACAACAGATGGCAATATCATTAGCGACATCGATAGCGTTAATAAACGATGGGCCTCACATTTCACATTTCACAGCGTACTGTACAACATTCTGCTGCATTTTGGTATACCGGCTAAGCTAGTGCGACTCATAAGGATGACGATGACTAATACCGTCTCGCAGGTCAGAGTTCAGGTACAACCTTGAGTTGTATCAGCTGTATGATGAGCTACAGGTGTCGAAGATCGTGAAATTGCAGCGATTGCAATGGGCGGGTCATGTACAAAGGATGAACGACGATCGCATGCCCAAAAAGGTGATGAACGCGCAACGAGTGGACGGAGCCAGATTGCGTGGACCACCGAGAGCCCGATGGGAGCATTCTGTATGTGAGGACGCCCACCAGATGCTATAGGCTTTCGGAATTGGAGGACAAGGTCGCGTGACCGCGACAATTGGAGGTTTTCAATCCAGGCGGCCAAGGCCCGACGTCGGGCTATCGTGCCATAAAGAAGAAGAAATTTGGCTGCTTAGTGTGGATGCTAAGTAGCAGCCAAATGGCTGTACGCGATGCCAGTTTTTGGACGCGCAGCCATTTGGCGACTAATCTAGATGGACCTTAAGGATAAAATAATATACCCTCTGACTCTATGAGCGAAGGGTATAAAGAGAGAGCTGAAGAAGACTACGTACACGTAAAAGGAATTCAGGAATTCGTGGAGGGAATTTTTCTCGAATATGAGGAATACATCCGAGGTATGCAGATTACAGAAGATGATTTCGAAAGGCAGCGTTTTCAAAATGGGACTAATCTGAAAGTCGGATGGGACTATAACGGAAACAATGGAGGAGACATTGCAGTCGCTTGTGGAAGTCCATTTTCCAGGAAGCTTCAAGTCAAATAAGCCGTGAACTCAAACCTGTAGGGTTGGTACGGGCGACCGTACGACAAGAAGCTGAGAGGATAATAACTTCGAATGGTATCAGGAGTGCTCTCAATTCTTTTGAGCCATATAAGACGGCTGGAATGGACGGAATATTTCCGGTACTGCTACAATGGGGCATGGCAGCTCTGTTGGAGAAGATCCGGAACATATTCGTTGCCTATTTATCGACAGGATATATCCCAATGTCTTGGAGAGAGACTAAAGCTGTCTTTATACCAAAACCGGGAAAAAAGGATTATACGGAAGCGAAGTCATTCAGGCCGGTTAGCCTAACCTCTTTTCTATTGAAGACAATGGAGCGAGTATTGGTGGACCATTTAGAGAATACCTCTTTAACGTATAGACCTCTGAGTAGATGTCAACATGCTTACAGAGGTAGATCTACTGAGTCCGTTCTGCATGAAGTAGTGTGGGTAGCAGAAAGAGAGATTAACAACAGCGCTATCGGGCTATCGCTATGTCAACCTTTATGGACATAGAGGGTGCTTTTGATAAGATCTCATACAGCAAACTAATAAATGCCCTAGTTGAGCGGGAGATCGAGCCCCAAATAATAAAATGGATCGATTCGATGCTTAGTGGGAAGACAGTAAATCTTAGTAATGGATGTGCCAGAATAAGAGGAAGGGTAGTCAGGGGCTGTCCACAAGGAGGGGTAATTTTGCCCCTACTGTGGAACATCACCGTAGGCTTCTCTGGAAACTATGGACTCGATGGGTGTACACACAGTAGGATACGCTGATGACTTAGCAATTATAAATAACAGGCGCGACAATCCAGCATTGGACTAAGGCCGCAGGATGTGTTAGTGACATCCTATTTCCAAGATCTTATCTGCTTTTTGTTGAGGTAATGAGATCAGCATCACGCTCAGCAGTGTTATTTATCCCCATAAATGGGTACTCGTTTAACATCTGAGTGAGATCATAGTCCGTCACAAGCTCGTGAGTTCGAAAAACACCATGATCCACGGTGAGATTCGAACTCATGACCCTGTGCACCGAAGGTGCGCGCACTAACCGCTAGACCAGCCAGACTACTTAGCAATTATGGTCAGTGGCAAATTCATGGACACTATTCAAGGTTGCATGAGGCAAGCTCTCAAAGCAACTGAAGAATGGTGTAATGAACAAGAGCTAACTATAAACGCAAGCAAGTCAAGTACTATAGTCTTTACTCTGAAAAGGAAAGATGTAGAAACCACTCCCATGCTGCTTTTTGGTTCGGAGATAAAAGAGTCCAAGGAGGTGAAATACCTAGGGTAAGGTGACCAGACCCCCGAAGGCCCAATGCTATACCCAGTACTAAGGGAATTCGGTTTTCAGGCAAATCCTCAGCCATACTTCCAGGTCCCATATCTGCGCGTAAGAAAAAATGTTGACGAATTGTGTAATGCGCGACAGACAGAGCACGAGCCACGGGATCTGAGTGAACGTATGGACGAACTCACCGCTGGATTCGCTCCCACCTCGCCTTATCTGGTTCTCATCAGCGCTGGTCGTAAGGATGTTGGCGAATTATGTAAAGCGTGACAGACAGAGCGAGGTATGAGCGGAGCGAAGGGCGAGCCACAGGATCTTAGTAAACGTATGGACGTTGCAAAATGTGGGCGAATTCTGAAAAGCTTGGCAGAAGATTTAAGTAAACCTAAGCATGAGCCAGAGGTCTAAATCTTACCAATTGCAAGGATAGCTACATGATTTAAGCAAAACCTAAGGACGAGCCAGAGGTCTAAATCTTACGAATTTCTTCCATCGATTCACCGTCGGCTGCGATCACACCTCGCCTTATCCGCTTCCCACCAACGCTGGTCGCAAGGACGTTGGCAAATTATGAAAAGCGCAATGGACAGAGCAGGGTCTGAGCGAACCGAAGAGCGAGCCACAGGATCTGAATAAACGTATGGACAAACCAGAGGCTTAAATCTTACGAATTGCCTTCAATAAGCTCACCGCTCTCACCTATTTCGCAACAGCACTGCGTCAAAAATTCTTTAATGCGCGACAGACAGTTCGAGATACGAGTGGGGCGAAGAGCGAGCCACAGGATTAAAGTTAACCTAGTGAGAAGCCAAAGATCTAAATCTTACCTAAATCTGGTTGCATTATACCTGGAGGAGAGTATACATTTCTCCGTCGTTACATTGATGATGCCATTCCGGTCTCCTGGGCTCTTAACACTATTTTAAATGGATTTTAAGGCAATGTTGTGGGAAAAAAAAACTTCTGAACCTTGGCTACTAGAGCCTTTATATGTTCACCACATATGGACAGTACGGTGCCTACCATGTTTGCCAAATTTCAAATTTCCGCTGAAGAATTGCCAAGTTACGGACATTTTCCTTTAGAAAACACACAAGTGCGATTTGGGCAGCTGTAACTTCCGAACGCCAACGCAGATAGGTGGGCCGTGAAATTTGGAGAAAATATGAGCGCTAAGTAGCTTTACAAGTGTGTGCAAATTTCCCGAGGTATCGGAAATGAACGGTTGCCAAACATAAAAGTGAGATAATCTCGCTAAACTTTACACCTTGAAAGCAGGCAAACTTGATCACAGGTCTCACCAAGGAACTAATTTCGTTGTGAATTAGGTTTCATTGGGTGAGATTGCGAAACAGACCAGTAGGGTATGTTCCGCAAACATGTTTGCCGTTCTGATCCCCTAACTGCCATTTTGTGGATCAGAAATAATCTCCGGTTCTTTTCGCTTACATGCGTTCCACAAGGAAAGACAAACGAAAAGAACTGGAGATTATTTCTGATCCGCAAAATGGCTGTTAGGAGATCAGAACAGCGAACATGTTTGCGGAACAGATGCAACTGTTTTGTTTGACATTGACAATGCTGTACATTTTGCTGTAAATTTCTCAGTGCTGTATGACAGGTCAAAAAGCTGTACTGTACAGCAAAATGCTGTACGTCTGGTCAGCTTAACCTTAGACCCCAAACTTACTTGGAACTCTCAGGTTAACTTTTTCTTACAGTATTTGTTCGTGTATAATGCCATTTCATGAGCAATTCTTCTCAGTACCGTACAGCCCCTTGTGGAGCCATAGTGCGTTAACTCTGCCGTTTATAGGCAATTTCGAGTCAACGTTACATTGCATATCATTTCGGAGTGTATATAATGTTGCAAGCACTATATATTTCCTATCCGCTCCGCACATGTACGAAGATTTTGGACCACGCCGAGATTCGATTTTCGGACCTCTAGATTACTAGCATCGTAGAGTGCGACTCAACCAGGTAAGCCACAGAGCGTGTTATTAAGACTAAAATATATAAAAACGAGACCGAGGCTAATTTCGGGCGCGGCCGAAATTCGGATACCCTTCGCTCTCCTCAGGTTAAAAGTTTTTTCTTGCGTACCTACGACTTGTATTCAACCCCTCCCTCCCATTCTTTTCCTTTCGTCTTCATAAAAGTTTCGTTGCGTCGACAAAACAATATTTGTGAGGGGTTTGGTTGGAATAAGTGGGCAAATAAAAATACTTACCCTTAAAATGTTATTGGGGGATGCGGGAGCATGGCCCCATAGTACGATTCCGTTTGTTTTGACCTTTTTAGTTGCTTTGATAAAGACACATTAATTCAAGGTTTTGTGAAATTTGTGTAAAAATTGGTGAGGAAATACATTTGTGTGATATTTGGTTAAAATTGGTACACAAATAAAAAAAAAATATCTTAGAAGAAGCTAATTTGGGGAGTTGGGTTTGTATGACAACCCCATGACCCCATTGTCCGATTTTACCGATTCAAACATACAAACTGCCTGCAGCAAAAAGAAGCATTTGTGCAAAATTTCAGCTTCATAGCTTTTAAATTGACCGAGTAAAACGCGCCGCAACAGACAGACAGACGGCCAGACACAGACTCCACACCCGGGCGCTGCTTTGTCGAAAGCGGTCCTGAATGCGGGTTGACATGAACTCTCATCTCATGAACCGTACCACGTGTCCCAAGGGCATCTGCAATCTTGAGAGAGACCGAGACATGAACGCTGAAATCCTGAAAAAAACATATAAAAACAATAAGACAAATGTTTTTTTTTTTACAAATTTTCAACATTATCTTGCAATAATGTTTTTATATTTTCATTTTTATTATTCTTTAAACTTTTGAATAATTGAAAAATTGTACGTATAAAATGATGAATAAATGCAATCAGTATTTATAACATTGTGTTCATTTTCATTTATGTATTGTTGAGATTTCTTTTAATATATAATTGATTTTATGTTCTTTTCATATTTATCATGTATGTATAAGAGGGTTTTTGCTATGTGTCTACATTATAGGAGTTGTGTAAATCATTTTCTTGCTTGCCTATATACAAATCTCATTCTGCTTACGTAATCATCTAAATAAATAAATAATTTATATGTATATTAAAAATTGAACCGTGACATAAGTTTTTTTTTTCTTCATACAATAAATCCTTTTATCTAACCACTGTATATAATTTTCCGGGGAGACGATAGATTCTCTATACTTTTTCTTTCATTATAATTTTCCTCTTAAGAGATATGTCATACATATACGGATATTTCATAATAGCATTTTTTATTTAACACGAGGACTTCTTTCAATATTATATTAAATACATTTTAATTATAAGTGTATTGATAATAGTTCTAAAAACTCTAAATTCTAAAAGCTACGCGTATATAATAATTCGAATTAAAAAAATGTATAGATCACAATCAAAATAGCTTATTTAAAACAAAGCTGCGGAAAAAAAACATTTATTTACGTATTTTATACATACATACATTTAAATATTTAAATTTAAAAAAGGTGTTTGTTCGCAAGTTCATTTTCAAAATGTTAAAGAGAGATTTATGCTCGCTTTCACACATCGTAATTATCGTTGTAAATTGTAAACACGCCATCATTTTTCATTTTTTCTTTGAACGCTTTAATAGAGAGTTTTACCAAATTCCACAGACTAATGTCTATGTCTTTGAAATTCCGAGGTTAAACTCGCTTGCGTACTGTACACAAAACATTATACGGTAATATTGAATTTTCAAAGTAGGCGTAGGTACATATATTGGACATATGTACGTTAAAGAGTCGAAATTGTCGGGTCATGTAGTGATAGCCAAAATTGTCGTATATTGTTTTGTGTGCGATAGGCAAGTGGAGTCTACTTGTAGAAAGATGCTGAGATATTACCGCCAAAACGGGCGATGTGCCTACACTGCAGGTCGAGCAACGCGAAATTATGGAGCGGTATAAAGAACGAGGCATGGAAGAAGAAGAGGCAAGTGGTCTATGGAATTTCAAGTACATATGTACATAGACGATAGTTTGTGAGTTTTGCTAACTCTCCCTTATTATTAGCATATTTATGAATTTTATGGAAGCGAACTAAGGGACAAGTTTGTAACCGCATAAAGACAACTCCGTTTAAAATTTACAGCATGCAAGCGAGCATAAATCCCTCTTTTGTTTTGTTTGCTAAAAGCTATTAGCATACATATAAATATTGTAAAATTTCTCTAATTAAATACAATTTCTATTTTATATTACATAATAATTGTTTAATATTTTTTCGGTAGCCATTTAATAGTACTAAAATTCATTCAGTAGAAAAATTTGGCGATGGGATTTTGTTCATATACGATGTATGTACTTGAGATTCTTTTTCATGTAAAAAATTGTGGCAATGGCGTGCTGTTGTACAGATTGTAAACACTACATTCTAAGCTATGTAACTAGGAACAAAAGAAACTACTTAATAAAATACCTGGCGGGATTCACTAATAATCCTAAGAGAGAGAGAGAGACGGAGACTCTATTTCGTATTTTCATCTAAGCACCGTACAAAATAAAGTCATTGAGTGAATTAATGTGCTAATGTGAAAGTGGAACCGTATACCTACATAGGTGGGAAGATATGTTAAATACATGGCGAAAAACTTGCTTGTATTGCCTGCACTTGATCTTAATTGCCTGCATCGGACTTTTTTCAATAAAAATACAATTTCTCCCATCAAAGTTATGCGGTTGGCGTCTATAAAATCCAATCCCAACAGGCTCCTATTTGTGGGCACCTCTCGGTAGCAACGGAAACGACCAAGAACTGCCTGTCATTCCTATCTGAGGCAAGAGCCATGAATGCACTGCCTTTTCAGCAATATCCCAGCAGGAAGTATAAGCGTAAATACGCTTTAAAGCACTTTTCTGAACACGGTTGATATTCAAAACCTTCGAAGCAAAGAATATTTCTAAACATGCAGTTACTTTATTATTGTGCGCTCATATGTATCATCGTCATTAATCCTTCTCTTATATGTTGACTCTAATACTTGAAATACACTAACTCTTTGTAACATGCATTGAATAAAACCTGTCCGAAAGACGTGTCTGCGAGTTTTTATCTCGTTTGCTTATCAGGTTATGGGCCCAGACAGTGGCACATAAAGTTTAAAACGTGATTGCGGTTCAAAGTTTCGGTTGCGGAAAATCAGTTTTTTTTATTTTATGCATAAAGTTTAAATCAGTTCATAATGGACTCGGAGTGTAAAATAGAAAAGTTAGTTTCTGCCGATCAATGGGTGACTTGGTAATTTCAAGTCAATGTGGTCCTACAAGCTAGCAGCCTTTTCGATATGGTTAGTGGTGCCACAGAAAAACCTGCTGATGAAACAAAGGCAGATTTCGCTCAATTCGTCCGGTCGGATTTTAAAGCGCAGCGAGTGATTGCAATTTCTGTTGGACTGTTAGAATAGCACAATAGGCCCATTGGCTTCAGTGCCGCGAATCCCTTCGAATTCACGCCCCTCTACAATCATCTGTTGGACACCAGGCCCACCAACTCATATAGTTAATTGTAATACTGCAAAGGAAATGTGGTTAAAATTGGAGGCGGTCTACTAACAATAGGCCCAAATCAACATTAATATGTTGCAGCAAAAGTTTTATGCTTTTATGAAGGACGAGAAGGACGATATTGCGACACAAATTTCCAAGCTGGAAGGAATATGTCACCAACTACGGGATCTCGGTGAAACAGTATCAGATAGTATGTTGCTCACCAAAAATTTTCATGACGCTACCAGAACCGTACAAGCATTTCAATATAGCGTGGGAATCAACAGCCACCAGTGAACGTACGTTGATCAACCTTACGAACCGTCTTATCAAGAAACGCGATTGGCGATCAAAATGCCTTCTTAGCGGAAAAGGGTAATGGTTTGTGTTCGTAGACACGAATCATACGACGACTGGAATTGAGTACTGCTTGCATATACTTTCTATGCATTTGTGTTCCTTCAAACGATAGTCGTTGAGCTTGTCAGGCGATGGTCGTGTGGTATGTGTAGAATAAAATTGTTGTCGCAACGATCGCGCTTATTGTTGTACATGCTGCTTCTATGAGTGCTGACCGTGATCCAAGCCACTTGTTTGTAGGCTTCAGGGAGCAGCTGCTTGGAGTGCTACGCACGGTGTATACAGGATGTCCGGAAACTGCCGCATAAACGCACCGGATTGTGATTCCTCATGTGATTTCCAGCAAAAAAGTTGTACGGAACATACCCCCTCAGCTTAACCCTTATCTGCCTGAGGCATTTAAAGATTTTTGAAAAAATAATTATCTTGCACGACTTAAAGCCTAATATTTCCAAAGCTAGACCAGCTAGAATAGTGAAATAAAATCATTATTACAGCCAACAAATTTACCTATAAAATAAAATTAACCACACTAAAATCGGATGAGAGGTTTGGTTTTTACAGAGCTTCAAAGTCAAATTTGCGTGATTTGACCCAAAAACAATCTTTTTTTCCATCTCAGTTTTCTCCAACTTCTGCCAAGGTGAGGTGCTTGTACGATTCTTTTAAAAATTGGCGCATAGTCTTACAATCATATCTTTCTTACATCATTTTAATCTAGCTCCATTACTGCTAACAGTTTTTATACGGTAAGTGTAGAAAACTAGGCTTAATTTTAGTTCGAATTCAATACAATTCAATTCGCACTGCCCCTAAAGATCTGCAATTGGTAAAATCTATTCAAAGTATGTCGAACTTGAGCCAAAATTAACCCTAGTTTTCTGCACTTAAGGTACTTAAACTGTTAGAAATAATGGAGCTAGAATAAAATGATGTCAGAGAGACATGATCGTAAGACTATGCGCCAATTTTTAAAAGAACGGTACAAACACCTCACCTTGGAGAAAATTGAGATGGAATAAAAGATTGTTTTTTGGGTCAAATCACGCAAATTTGACTTTGAAGCTCTGTAAAAACCAAACCTCTTATCCGATTTTAGTGTGGTTAGTTTTATTTTATAGACAAATTTGTTGGCTGTAATAATCATTTTATTTCACTATTCTAGCTGGTCCAGCTTCGGAGATATTAGGCTTTAAGTCGTGCAAGAAAATGATTTTTTCATAAATCTTTAAACGCCTGTGGCAGCTAAAGGGTTAAGCTGAGGGGTATGTTCCGTACAACTTTTTTGCTGGAAATCAACTGAGGAATCATAATCCGGTGCGTTTATGCGGCAGTTTCCGGACACCCTGTATAGAAATCATCCGTGCACATGCTGATTGGCTGAGTGGTGACCGTCCGGGGTGCTGTTTAGAATGGTTTTCAGGGAGCGGGAGTAAGATAACAATCAAATATATAAGTCATGGCCGTGGTAGCTGTAGTCGCTTGTAGGAAAACACCCATAGTCGATAGTCACATAGCATCGCCTAGCTACGATGGCTTAGTGACGATCGTGTGAGTTGTCTCGAAGAATACAAACCGCATAGATTTTTAAAGCCCGCCAAAAATTCAAGTAGCAACAATGGTAAATGTTTTTATTGCAAGCAAACGGGGAACTGGAAAAAATATTATCCTAAGAGAAAATCCAAACATGCCCTTATTTCTGTTCTGAATTAAGCTAACGACAAGGAAAACTGGTTCATGGACTCGGTAGCAACCGACCATATGACGTACTTTCTCTGCCTATAAAGAGTTTACAAAGCCCCAAAGTGTGCGTGTTGACGCGCTATGACCCACAAGGGGTGAAGGCAACTTAGTAAAGTGTGCGTGTCGATAACGGGGAATTGATTCAAGCCTCCAGTCGAGGAGACATCGAAATTTTATCGTTTAACGGATCTACTTGGTTGGAGAATAATGAAAGACGTGCTATTCGTGCCGGACATTAAAGTAAATTTATTTTCTTCCAACTCTGCCCTGGACAAAGGTTTTCGGCTTCGTTTGAACAGCGAAAAGTGCGAAATTTTCAACGGCATGAAAGTTCGTACATCAAAACTCTACGATCCACAGTCGATGCGATTCAGTGCCATGGAAAAATATAGAGCCGCACCTAAAGGACTTGCACTTTGTATTCATCGATTTGGAGAAGGCATTCGATAGAGTACCTCGTGATCTGATATGGTTGGCCTTGAGAGCACTTAATGTCCCTGAGGCATATGTCAGGATGATACGAGACATGTATGATAGAGCTACGACTAAGGTTACATGCACAGCCGATGAATCAGACGAATTTCCGGTGAATGTCGGATTACACCAGGGCAGTGTATTGAGTCCGTTGCTCTTCAACATCAGCATGTGCTACTTATTAACACTTACCTCCGACGGCCAAGAAATATCTCATCTTTTTGCCGATGATATAGTCCTCAGTAGCCCAAACATCGTTGCCTTGTAAGCTGCACTTACAAAATGGTGTGACATTCTGGAGGAGCATGGACTTAGGGTTAGTATAAGAAAGACTTATGCTGCCCGTTCTCACGCTCATATGCACCGATACCAGATATGTATGTCAAAGGAGAGCAGCTTAAGTCTTGCTCCAAGTTCAAGTATATGGGCTCGATGGTGAACAACGGAGCTACATGCGATGATGATATCAAACATCGTACAAAGGTTGGCTGGATGAAGTGGCGAGAAAACTCTGGAGTTTTCTGCGATAGCCAACCAATCACCGAAAAGTTCAAAGACCGACAAATGGATTGGTATTGTCATGTTCAAAGGCCTGAGAACCCCACAAAGAAAGCGATATCAATGGAAGTTCCACTTGATGGACCCAAGACCAGAGGCAGACCGAAGAACACCTGGATGTGTCAAATGAAAAAGCAACAACAAGACATTACCACCAGAACGGGCGATGGTCGAGCGACGCGACGCCATGGAGCGGTATAAAGAACGAGGCAAGGAAGAAGAAGAAAACATAAATACTAATTAGTACTAAATTACACTGACTCCCCTATAAAAATGTCCACGCCACTGTCAGTATGAATTAGATAGCAAATGTTTACGCATTTTCTGGTCTATGGATCTATCCTTATATTTCCTTGATCGTAGGTACCACTTAATGGGAAAAACACACGTGCCCAATGAGATTTTAATGATTAAGTCGCAATGATTAATGATTAAGTCGCCGAAGAATATATGTAAGGCCGCAACCACACTGTCCGGGGTTTGCCAAGCCGCGCGGTATAAACGATCAACGTTGTAGACAATATACGCCTGGGAGAGACAGAGGCAATGGAGAAATTCAACAAACGTTATTTAACTAATTGTGACTTATCGTTCCATTCTATACACCAACTGCGGTGCATGTCTGTAGTAATTATGGCATGGCAACTTACCAGCTCTATGGGAACTACGCGGAACTTTGTCTGTTTGGAGGAGAAGAGCCCCAACGGGAGAAATATCGAGTTATTCAATTTCGGAAATGTCACATTGGAATCTTTGCACTTGAGACCTCTAAGCGCCTATAGCTCAGTAGGTAGAGTTGCTGACCTTGTGACTGAAGGTCGGAGGTTCGAATCCCGATTGGGACGAAACTTTTTTCCCTGAATTTCCTCAATTTTTGGTATTTTTTCCCAAAGTTTTGTGGTTTCGTACAGATAGACACACTCATCAGGTCTTGTGTCTGTTGTCTATCTGTGCACAAGACGACCACTTGAATTTTAGCGGGAGAATTCTATGGAGATTTGATTTGCCGTGAAGGCTACCACCATGACGCTCGACCGTGCAGGTCTGTACCGGTGTTGAATGCTCACATTGCTTTGGGAGTTGTGATGGTAGTTAGATATTTTTCCCTCTCGAATTTACAATTACTGTATTAATTCTGATTCCCAAATTTCGTGGGTTCGAGTTTTAACTAATTGTGACGTTGGTGTATAGAATGGAACGATAAGTCATAAGATCGATAAGATTCAACACCGGTACAGACCTGCACGGTCGAGCGTCATGGTGGTAGCCTTCACGGCAAATCAAATCTCCATAGAATTCTCCCGCTAAAATTCAAGTGGTCGTCTTGTGCACAGATAGACAACAGACACAAGACCTGATGAGTGTGTCTATCTGTACGAAACCACAAAACTTTGGGAAAAAATACCAAAAATTGAGGAAATTGAGGGAAAAAAGTTTTGTCCCAATCGGGATTCGAACCTCCGACCTTCAGTCACAAGGTCAGCAACTATACCTACTGAGCTATAGACGCTTAGAGGTCTCAAGTGCAAAGATTCCAATGTGACATTTCCGAAATTGAATAACTCGATATTTCTCCCGTTGGGGCTCTTCTCCTCCAAACAGACAAAGTTCCGCGTAGTTCCCATAGAGCTGGTAAGTTGCCATGCCATAATTACTACAGACATGCACCGCAGTTGGTGTATAGAATGGAACGATAAGTCACAATTAGTTAAAATTCGAACCCACGAAATATGGGAATCAGAATTAATACAGTAATTGTAAACGTTATTTGTTTGCTGAATTCCCCATCGTCTCTGTCTCTCCCAAGCGAGTGTTGTCAATAACTTTGATCTTTTGTGCCGCGCGGTTTGACAAACCCCGGACAGTGTGGTTGCGGCCTAAGACAAGCTTGCTCCGCGCGTATTTTTATCCGCTTGAATACGAAATTCGCGATTAAAAATGGGAATGTTACCTATCGGTTTGAAATATACTTTACGTCCTATTCTGATAGCAAGCCTTGCAAGTTTACAAAAAAATCATAAAATTCACAAGGAGCTCTCGTACAATGTACGTAGCTGAACAAACAGCCCAACATCACGAAACAATCATTAGAAGCCTAATCGGTCGACTACGCTCAAGTCAATGAAGGAGCAGGGCCACCTATTCACAGGGGCTTTAGGTGAACGGGTAGACATTCTGGCTTTAACGCCTGGTAACACCAGAGCAAATGTCTTTTTTGCAAAACAGTTCAGTAGCACTCGATTCTGACCCGGATTTCTACTGACATATTGCAATAATGAAGCCACTGCTACTGACTAATTGGCATTAATTCCCACTTTGAAATCCCAAGATGGAGCTACACTGCTCGGTACTCTCAGGTAAAACCAATAACAGTGCACCATAAAGTAATCGAGGATACGACCGCAGAAGACGAATTCTCTGAAATTGTATCGGAAATGCATAGACAACGCATTGCTGGGCGCCGCATTCGGTACGATACGTGTTTATCCCGAAAAGTAGCAAGAGAGTCCCAACGGTCCCAAACGTCCCAGTGCTACAAGCTCTTGGCGACATCTGATTCTCCAAAACCAACGAAGAAAGTGGATTTGCCTTAGAGTCCTATTAAGTTTTTGATTAGCGTTCGGAGCAAGGTAACTGGTTCAAGCAGTGCGGTGCAATCTGCAGCAAATCATTAGAACCTAGGAAAAAGCGAAGAATCGAGCATAGACCCAGTACCATTTTGTAAATTATTGCCTTGCTCGACATCATCAATCTTCATCCAGCCAACTTTTGAAAGGAGCTCCAAAGACGCCTAAGACAGGAAGACATTGATATAACTCTGGACAGTAAATTGACAGCGAATCGGAGTTGCCATTGGCAACTTCACTCAATGGTGTGCGTGAGCAGACTGAGTCGTGGTGCAATATGACTGAATCTCCAATAGCATGTCCGATTTTACCTGACTTTTTAGATTTTTTACGCGTTTTGATCGTAGAGTTCTGCAGTAGACAAAATGGTTTTGCCTATACTGGGCCACTTAAAGAGCATCTACAGCATTTCGTTCAAAAAGCGCCTTCATTCGAAGAAAACTGCCGTTTGAATCGAGGACAAAAAATATGTTCCCTGGTTGAACAAAGATCTTGGATCGCCTGCAGAGAAGGAGCAGAAGGATTCGAGACATTAAAGGTAGTCGCTCGGCGAACTCAAGTGACAGCATTGACAAGACCAGGGCTATCACTAGCGATGCTAGAAGCACACACAAGTTGCTTTTCGAAACTCCCTGGCCTGCACGATGATCAGACGATAGTCTAGATAGCTGTAGCGACTGGTGAACAGCGTCTACAACAGGGAAAATCTAGACTTACTTCAGCAAGGTTCAACACACACGGACGACTTTGTAATCTATGTTTGTCGTGGGAAGTAGGAGCTACCTAAGATTGAAGGTATCACGCATCAGTAACCATAGCAGCTTGTAGCCCATTTTCAACTGATCGCCACTAAATGATTTCCAATTGCCAATGGATTGCAGGAAAAAAATATTTTTGAATTTCGCACAAAGTGTTTTTTCTACTGAGCAAATATCACCACCATTATTTCTGGCCACTGACTTTAATGATAATGTCTTTTCACTCTTGCTCATTTGCAGTGCTAGCTATTGCTCCGCCTCCGCTACTTCCACCCCCTCTACTCCTATCCCTCACGCTCTTCTGTTCTCGATCCCGCTCGTACAACATCATCTTTTTCTGATACTCCTGCTGTTGCTTGATAAACGAACTCAATCGATTCAACAGAAACTGCTTGTCATGGCCCTCCAAAACTAATTGATTCTTCAACACTTGCACCATATGCTTATTCGCATCCGACACTGCATAATAATAGTACAAGAAAAGTGTCAGCACAACAAAAGTCGGTATCGCAAAACCGGCCGTGCCGAAAAAGAAAATTATATTCTGAAAGAATTGTGGCATTTTCATGAAAGCAATTATCGCGGCCGTCCACACGGAATGCAGCCCCCTGAACGGTCCACACGATCGCGACGGCATAATTTCAGCCACCGCATAAACGACCGGAATCACCGCAATTGCAAAAGATATTAGCAGAATGAGCATGAAAAGCGACTTGGATCGTGAAGCACGATACAAGACAGCGGATGGCTTTGAGTTGACTAGACATGCAAACTTTTTTATGTAAAACATGAAAAATGTTAGAACAGTCGAGATGGCCGGCAGAAATGGAGCATAGAAGCTACCCAACCAGCACAGTGTTTGTGAATAGACCACGTCTAGCACATGCTTGGACAGTTCAAACTCCTGTTCGCCCACGAGCCGGGCGAATTTGGAGTGAAAATGTTTGGCAAACAGCGAACGTGGGAAATTGACGAAGAATGTGACAAACATGTGAGAAATGAAATCGGTTATGACTAGTTTATAAAATTGTTGACCTACAAAAGTTTCCCAGCATTGCGGCGTGCCGGTGTACTTGCGATAGCACTCATCATCAACCACTTCGGGAATTATCAGAAAATAGAATCGACTTAGAAGAACAGCCAGCGATGATAGTCGCAAAAATATGGTTCGAAACAGGCTGAGTTTGATCACAAACATGGGCGAGTATTGTTCAAATTCCACTAAATAATTGAAAATGATCGGCACAACAACGTTCAGGCAGACAATCGCCACGTATGGAAGAAATTCGTGAAAAAGATTTTCCAATTGTCTTTCAATTGTTATGATCCCGTTGCTGCTCGGTGTTGCACGAATCAAGAATGATTCATTGTTGTTGTTGTGCCAGTCTTCTTCAATTTGGTCTGTAAGCGTGCCGCTTGCATTGTACGGCATGAGATTCGTTGTCTGCGACGATGACGACGACGATAGCGACGTAAATGACGTGGTCTGGAACAAATTGTACGGTGTATTCCGTTGCTTATAGTTAGGCTCTAAATGTCGCAGACTAACTTCGAATAGAAAATATATTACAACAGCCGAAATTGCTAGAATAATTAAAACTAAAATATTGATTAAAAATCGTATAACGATCAATCTAAACATAAAATCACGCGATCGATTGTGACGTTCGTACTCCAGTCGTTTCGAGTGCAATAAGCCTCTGATTTCATTGTAAAGTGCCTTGTGCTTAATATCAGCCGATTTCTCGTTATGTATACAAAAATCCCATCCACCAAATATTAAATTACAATACTGATAGAATTGGCCTTCGCCATCGACTAGACGATCCTTGAATTCACGCGATGCGGCCTTAACAATGGCCGCCAGCGACACTAGAAAATAAACAGCCGTAATACTGATATAAGCCAACGGAAGATCGTAATACACTTCGGCTCTATATCGATTGCTATGACTAGAAGACGACGATGTCCCGTTCTCGTACGGATAGTAGCCGAAAATCTTATTCGTATACATGCCGTAAAACATGAGAGTTTTCTCCATGAAACCCGTTCCTTGAACTATGTCCAATATTGAAAAATGTTCGGCCGCCGTACGATTTAGATAGTCCTCGGTACAGCACTGTGTCGAATTTATTTCACTGATAGCATCACATGGCTTATCGGCCGGCTCCTCCAACACGACATGCGGTATCACAACGAACGCAAAAATCAGTGCAAAAATTGCTAAATTTAAAAACATTAGCCATCGTAGAAAAAGGAAATAGGCAACGACACCTGTTCCGAAGTTGCCTTCAATTTCTTTGAGAGAGTTGCGCCACAGTTCCATTTTGGTCAGAACTTCGGCCCATTTGCCCACGACCTGATGCCACACTTTGCGTCGTTGCCATTTGAACTGATCGAGTCCCTGTAGTCGAAGTTTTGTGGCATTCTGGAAAAGCATGAAACTTTACATTATTTCTAATATGCAAAATAAATTTAGTGAGTTGTCTCTTACCTGTAATTGTGCTTTCATTTCCTTCTTTTGAGCCATCGATACAGGCATACTTTTGATCTCGTGTATCTCCTCCCATATTCGTTCTTCGTCCGTTAAATCTTGTGACAAGTCGGGTAACATCGATACCTGCACTTCATGATATTGAGATCCGCGTCTGGCTGTGGAATTTCGACGACGTGTTGCAGTCTGTTGCAGTCGTCGACTTCCTTTTGTGTCCTGTTGTGTGTTTCGTACTCGTCGTGTCGTGGCTGAAAAATGTGGGACAGGATAAATTTTAGATAAAGTTTTATTGGGCGGAGCAATGGGTTGTTTGAAAGAGAGCCATAAATGAAGTTAAACACAGGATTTATCAAACCACAAAGCAAACTAAAAGCCTCATTCTCGTATCAGTACAACATGACTCAAAATTTACTAATTTTGTGTTTTATCGACATCCTCTTGTTGTCTTGTGTAGATTTTGACTTGCATTAATTTATTTATGTACCATGTCCAATGTCTGTTACCAGTGCAAATTGCAGACTCACAATTTCTTGCAGGGTGTATTTCACCGACAGATACCCTTCAAGAGCTATCGTAGAGGTATTTCGACCGGTGAGCTTGTATTGAGCTCTAAATGGTCAGGTCGCCACAGCGCTTAAATAGTGGCAACAGATCAACATGAATACGAATTATATCATAGCGAAAAAAAACACTAAAAACGCAAAAGGAGTTATTTTGTTTCTATTTAAAAATTGACATTAACAATTGTTCGCTTTTCTCCAGGTTGTCCATTTTATTTTATTCATTCACCAAAACAAGGCATTTAACAATAAGTACTTAATACTAACTTAATTCGCTATAAAATAATAGGGTATGGGATAGGAGGTTGGATCCTAGGATGATTGGAGAGCATTAGTCAAGGTTAATTTGAAGACAGATTTAGACATTTCAGGACAATAATGAATACTGAGTGAATTGAAAGTGCGGGAGCATATATTAATAGGTTCATTGAAACCGTATACGGTATAGTGTTGGTATTCTTTAAGAAGGGTTGTGTGCCTAGTGCGCCTCGTTTGATCGTTGAAGACGATTTTTCTACGGATAAAATCAACATTTACTGTGCCGCTAATGACATCAAAAGTGAAACAGGCACAAAGGAGTGTTCTTCTTGCAGAAAGAGTCATTAAATTTAAGAGACTTAGCCTGTAATTGTACGAAGGGAGATTTAGATAGTCGGCTGGATTATAAAGGTCTCTTAGGGCAAAAAGTAAGAATTGCTTTTGAACAGATTCGAGTCTATCGGAGTGTATACCGAAGACAGGGTTCCAGATTATGCAGGCGTATTCCAAAAGGGGACGGACCAGAGTGACGTATAAGGATTTAGTAACCCAAATATTTTTGAATTCCTTGGAACGTCTTTTAATAAAACCGAACTGCTTGGTGGCCAAGGATAATACCCTATCATATTGAAGGTTGAAGCGCATTTTTCTGTCCAAAATAACACCGAGGTCAGTGATATGATCAACCCTGCACAATTCAACGTTGTTGAGAAGGTATGGACTAGTAATAATTTCATTTTTCCGAGAAAAGCTAATCACTTTGCATTTACTAACGTTGAGATGTAGATTATTACGATGACACCACTGTTCAAGGGACTTTAATTTAGATTGAAGGAATGCAGAGTCATAAAGGGTAAGGATGGAGTGGTATATCTTTAAGTCATCAGCATAGAATAGATGAGGAATATCATGTAATATAAATGATAAGTCAGATATAAAAATGTTAAAAAGAAGTGGTCCAAGATGACTTCCTTGGGGCACTCCAGAGGATGCAAACACGCTTTTGGATGTGAGACCCTTGTATTTGACGAACTGTATACGTTCATGGAGGTAGGAACAGATCCAATTCAATAACGACCCCGTAATTCCAAAACTGTACAGCTTATCAATTAAAAGTAAATGATCAACCCTATCAAAAGCTTTGCTAAAGTCTGTATAGATAGCATCTACTTGGACACTCTTTTCCATTTTGCAGAGGACATCTGAAACTAGTATCATGAGGTTAGTTGTAGTCGATCTGTCTTTTCGGAAACCATGTTGTTGCTCATTGAGAAGTGGATCGATAATGGGAGTGAGTTTATCACAAACTATTTTCTCAAAAAGTTTGGGGATTATTGATAAGATAGCTATACCTCGGTAGTTTTCAACTGATCGCTTATCACCGCTTTTGTGAATGGGTTTTAGATGTGAAAGTTTCCAAGAAGATGGGAAGATACCAGAACCGAGGGATTTGTTGAAAATCATGTGTAGAGGAGTAATTAGTTGGTCTACACATTGCGTTAGGAAACATGGGGGAATTAAGTCGGGACCAGGACCTTTATTTAAGCTTAGCTGCTGAATAGCTATTAATATCTCATCCTGAGTGATAATCATACTGTCGATAATAGATATCGGGGTGGCATCATCAAATGGGGTTGCATTGGAGTGTGTAGGGGGTGTGCAGAAACTGTTTTGAAAGTGGTCAGCGAAGAGGTTGCATATATCTAGTGGGTTCGAAGAGCTAATGTTACCGCTTCGCATTGAAACTGGGTAACCTGTGTTTTTGCGTTTGGTGTTAACAAAATCGTAAAACTTCTTCGGATCGTCTATAATTTTTTCACCCATCAAATTAACGTAATTATTATATGCTTCATGGGACTTAGTCCGGAATTCATTCGCGAGATCCTCGTACTTTTTCTTGAGGGTATCACTGATACTAGGATCTTTTTTAATAGCCTTATATAGTTTATTCCTTTGGTTTCGTAAATGTCTAAGATCACTATCAAGCCAGGGTTCAGTGAGCTTGTTGCGCTTTTTGATTTTAGGTACAAAGTTGTCAAAGGCGTAAAGGATAATGCTATAGAAGGAGGAAACAATCTCGTCAAGTATTGATGAAGAGAGATAGACTGGCCAGTCCACAGAATGAAGATAATTTTTGATGCCTTCATAGTCAGCATTTAGAAAATCATAGATAATTTCAGAATTTGTTTCCTGACTAAAAGATATTGACAAAAATTCTACAGTTATGGCAGAGTGATGGCAAGAGTTATTAAAAAGATTCTCCGCTTCCGACGATGGAGCAACAATTACTTCCTCATAACAGTTAGTAAAGATCATATCTAACCATTTACCATATTGGTTGGGGGTCGATAAAACTTGCTGCAAGTCATTACCGTAGAACGTACTGATGATGTTAAAGTCAGAATTATCAAGAAGATTTACAGGCAGAAGCCGTTTATCATTCTCATCGAGAAAGAACCTAATATTTGGACGATTGAAGTCCCCGAAAACTATAATTCTGTCATCCTCATTCATGTTACCCAAGACAAAGGAGATGATATCACACAAATCATTATAAGATTCTTCAGCGGAACAGGGAGGTATATAAACAACACCAACATAGAGGCAATGTTTCTCAAAGGGGATTTTGATAAAAGTGTGCTGAAATAATGGGTTGTGCTCGGTTCGAACAAGTTCACTAGGAATGGAGTTGTGCACAGCAATAAGAACACCCCCGCCCCTAGACAGACCAGTGAATTGATAGCTGCGGTCAGCTCTATGAATGGTCCAGTTCGAATCAAGAATTTCCTCGTTTTTAAAAGTTTCATTCAGCCAGGTTTCGGTTAGGGCAAGTACATTAAATTGGCAGGATTTTGCATCAAGGAACAATTTATTTGTTTTACCACGCATGCCGCTGCAATTGTGGTAGAGGAATCTAGGCGTGTACGGGTTTGATTTATCATTAGGAATAATATTTTTTCATGTCCTCACGAGATCTTTGCATTCGGGAAATATATTTCGCACTAACGAAGGAGCGATAGGTTTCTAGATCGCGTTTAACCTGCTCTAGGGGCATACCAAGTTCTTCGTGATATTGGTTGAAGAACTTGCGTAAGGAGTTCACCTCAATAGGTAGACCCTCTTGCTGTATCAAGACCTTAAGATTCGTTTTAGTTTTACCGTCAACGCATGTAGTATCTGGTGCATCGTGCAAATATGAAAGAAATAAGCGGACACTGTCGTAGATCTTATGGTCCCTAAATCTTGAAAGCAAATATCTACATTCAAGGTCGTCATTGGAGTTTTTAGTAAGCCTAACAGCAGGAGGAACAAGTGGATCCAGAAAATTACTAGAAGTAGTGGGCACATTGGTTGGAGTGTTCGGCACATGAATTGACCCAGAGGATGATGGAATTTGGGGAGCACCTGGAATGAAATTAGCGTATTTTGTGGGTGCCATGGGTCCATTTAACGTCAATTGCGAAGGCGGAATAGTCGTTTTCATATTGACAAAATTAGTGGAAGGAGTCTTATCGTTATTAGTGTTACTAGAGGAAGGAACGATATTTAATTTAGAAGGGGACGTAATCGCGCGGGTGTCTTTTATCTTCAACTGAGTAGGCAGAATAGTCGACGTAGTGTTGAGAATGTTAGTAGATCGCGTTTTATTATTATTGTTACGAGAATTAGAAATCATTTTAGACGGAGGAATAACAGTATGATTATTAGATGAGTTAGGGATGGCCTTTTTAGGATGATGACCTATGTTAGAACGTGAGCTAGTAACTGGAGTGTTAATAGTACTCGGAGGTGGAGTTCTATAATGACGAGAGGGATTGTGTGAGGGGTTACTTACAAAATGCGGCTTGAATATTTTATTATTAATAGGTTGTTGTTTACTGGATGCGCGCGCTAAAGTTGATTTGGTCCTCCATATTGAAAATTTCATTCCATTCCAAGTGTATGTCTTGCTTCCATCCGGTACATGCTTACAAAGCAGCCAAGCATACTGTGAAGGTACACTTAATTTGAAGCATTTTGTGGAACTCGAAGCACGTCGATGACGCTGACGATAACTCTCGCACGTGCAACCTTTAATCAGCAGTTCGTCTTCTAAGATTTTGCACAACCAGATATCGTTTACGTAGCCAGGGACACCTTTTACGAAAAACGTCGTAGTTTGGGATCGAGTGAGATGGTGAGCTGTACGGGCAGGAAATTCGGAAGAACCTAATTTTTCGAGACGACTATTCCATTCATCACGAGACCAATAAGTGCCGAAATAGAATAGCTGCTTTTCGGTTGGCTTCGGGGCAGTAGAAGAGAGGCGAATATCGCTGGACGAATTAATTGGCGCAGGAATAGGCTCAATAACGCAGGAAGAGTTGATTGGCGCAGGCTCAACATTGAGATTTACATCCACATCTGCAGGATCATTTACTTCGATGTGTGCTTGGCTCTTGGTAGTTGGTATTACTGCAGCAATGGATAAGCAATTGATCTTCAAGAGAACAGTGCTTAGGCAGCTCTCGATGCTTTCGACTTTTTCATAAATTTCGTCGAGATCACGTGCATTGTTGTTCATTGAAGGATGGTTTGTCGGACTGAAGTAACTTTCGAGCGCTACCAGTTTTTGCTCGAGACTGGAGATAGCTTTGGCAATGTTGCGAACATCTACGGAGTTAGAGATGGAGTTCGACAATCCGTCGAAACATCTTGCCATTTCCGAAAAGCTATCAGAGCTAGCTTTGGATTGTGCCTGAATTTTAGCTAGCAAATTATCTTTGTCCGAGTTGAGACTGTCGATATGCCCGATAATTTTCTCAAAAATGTATCGGAGCATATTTTTTGTATTCTGGCAGTCAGCGCAGATGAAATGTTCTGCTAGATAAGGCGAGAACCAATCTCGAGGAGCATCCAAGCAGGTTCCATGTAGTTTCCGCTGACAAAAACCTTTGCAAACCACAAAATTGGTTTTATTATCGAAGGCAATGCAGTTTTGCAGGGCACATTTATGCATATTGATTAAAGTTCGCTAAACACTCGAAGATTAATATCAATGTTATAAAACAAATTAGCACAGCAGAATAAAGTGTACATTAAGGTAGGTCGGGTCACTAAAGTCATCAGAATTTTATAAAGCAAGTAAAATGTTAATGGGGTCACAAAAAATATTTATTTATATGTACACAGAAAATATTTATATGTACACAGAAGAAATTGAACACATATGCGCAAACGAGTACGGTGGAGTTATGTAATTATAGGTACGACTAAGTGTGAAAAACAATGGGGTCACTGGTCAGCACAAAATAATATTTATGGGCGATTTAAAGGGGGTCACTATACACTCATTTGTGCTTCATATGAATAAAAATTAATAGAGAATGAAAAACACGTCCGAACTGCTCGACGGTTGGAACGTTATTCTCCTGGGTATCGTCTATTGGCCGACTCGTACTCTTTATGAGCTACCATCCTATTATGCTTTACGTTAATAGTTTTCACTACAATATCATTCGTATCCATGTTGATCTGTGGATGCTTATGATTTTTACTCCAGATTTCCTGCCGAGCTATCGCCTCCAGAATCTGTAGGTGGACGAAACCTGGGAGAAATTGATCAAAAGAAGATGAACGATGTTCATGTTCATTTCTAAAAAGGAAGAAAAAACACCCGTTGCGGTACTTGAATATTTTTCGCTACAATCTCCCTAGTACTCTTCGGGTGAATGGAAAATACTTGACTAAGGAAGAGCTCCTTGGTGCTTGTAGCGTACTGAGTCAAAAAATGGATTATCGCCATGCGCCTATTTAGTCGTCTATCCGCAGGATTATTGTATACACACTCCGAGCATGTTGTTGTTGTAGCGGTGCAGAAGGGTGTGAGTCGCTGTGCATGTCTGTGGATGTGTTCTAAGTTTCGTCGTCGTTCTCGCCTATCATGTCTCAAGCGACAAGAACGTAGCAGCTGCAATAGGGTTGCCCCATAATGCCCTCGGAGTGAGGTTAGTGGGTGCAGCGGGGCATCGAAACAGGTGGTCCACATCGTGTGGCGCACCACCTCGGACAAATGTTCTGTATGTCCGGTTCTATTCGAGATAGGTACGAATTGAGGCGTGAACAAAAGCCCGACCTAGGCTGGGCTTGTGTCACTCTTGTGGCTCTCGGGAGCCTAGTCTCCTCAGGCGATATGGGTGGTGGGGGCACTGAGAGGACTCTATTCGGACCTAAACTCCCTATTGACCGATTCACAACGGTTGTGTGAATATCTGCGATGGCCGCATGGTATGCTCTATTATCGAATATATCGGGAGGTACCCGTTTGTATCTCTGAACGTCTCTCTCGAGATCTCTGAGTCCACTCCTGACATGTCGTGGGTGATCCTCTCGATAGCAACCGACCAGATATTGTAAAGACAAGAGGTGATTATGATCGCGCACTGATAACATGTTGGTTTCTTGATGAAGATGATCCTGGGACGACATGAGATGGCAACCTGTAGCGATACGTAGAGCAGCGTTCTGGCATGCCTGGATCTTATTCCAATTTGTGTCACAAACGGTTTGCGACCACACCGGTGCTGCATAGCTAGGTATTGCCCTACCTATCGCTTTGTAGGTGACCAACATAGTTTCTTTGTCCTTGCCCCAGGAACTCCCGGCTAGTGCCTTTAGGACGTTTCTACTGTGCATTCTGTTGACTACGTTCTCGACGTGATCTTTCGACTTCATCATGGTATCTAGATAGAAACCTAGGATCTTGGGGTTGGTAACAGTAGGAACAACGTCTTCAGCATGCTTACCAATACGGATCGCAAGCACCTCCGAAAATTTCTGCGTCCAGGTGGTAAGAAGAGTTGCAGTACATTTAGACGGCGAAATGACTAGGATGCGGATACTGAAAAACTCCACCAGTTTTTCAATATAGTCATTTAGTCGAGCACACATGCCGTTTAAATCATTCCCCGAGGTGAGTACGGTGCAATCGTCCGCATAAGAAATTAGTTCGATACCTTCGATACCGACAGGTAGATGTTAAACAATGTAGGAGAGAGTACGCTACCCTGTGGAACTCCCTGCTTAATCTTTCTATGCTTTGAACAACTGCCTCGAAACTCTGTGAAGGATTGCCTCCCAGCTAGGTAGTTGGCAATCCACCTATCCACTTGTGCAGGAATATGCATATTTAGGAGATCGGCCAACAACGCAGAGTGAATGACCGTGTCGAAGGCTTTCGACAGGTCAAGGGCTACTAGGACGGTTCTGTCACAGGGCGGTTTCTGGTTGAGGCCATTTTGGATGTGATGGGTGATCATATCCAGAGCTGTTGTGGTGCTATGCATCTTCCTGAAGCCATGCTGGTGAGAAGCTAGCTCAGCATGTGATACAAGGGTGGGGTGGATGAGTGCTTCGAGCGTCTTTGCAACGGGTGATAAAATTGTGATTAGACGGTAGGATTCGGCGAGTTTCGCGCTTTTACCGGGTTTGAGAAGGGGGATGATTCGTCCCTTTTTTCATAATTCAGGGATGACAAGCGTGGATATCGATAAGTTGAAAGCCATCGTTAGATATTCGATGGCCGGAAGATGCCATCTGGTCCAATGGCCATTTTTTCGCATTCTTGATTGCTGCTGAAACTTGGTCCGCTGTATAGGTAGAGACGATGTCAACCGTTCGGTTGCGAATCCTTCTTTTTATCTTGCAGTTGAGCATCTTAGTCTTGGGGTGTTCAATAAATTGCTTATTGAACAAGCTCGCGCAGAGTTTTGGATTTGCGGTGGTTTTCTTGCCGAAGCTACTGGCCTTTGTCTTTCGTTGGGTGAGACAGGGCGCGGACCGTAGCCCATAGTTTGCTGACACCTTGTGAGAGGTTGCAGCTATCTAGATGCTCGTTCCATTTCTCTTTTTTGTAGGTGTTAACTAGTCGATTTATTTCGGAGTTTAGCTCCTGAATTCTGGAGTCTGCCGGATTTGCGCGTCTTAAATCGTCCCGTTCGTCGGCTAACCTTGCGGCAGCAGTTGAAAAATATGGCCGAACTTTTGGGATACGCCTTGCCGGAATGTAGCGAGCTGCTGCTTTAACAATGACGTTCCTAATATTCTTTTCGGCTTCCCTAGCATTCGTTGGAGTAGGTAGCGCGGCGAACTTCGTCGAAGTGAACGCAGTGAAACCCTCCCAATTTGCCTTTTTGTGGTTCAGCTGGTTTATCTATAGTTACTAATATGGGGAGATGATCGGATTGAAGAGATCTGGTTGTCTTCCAACGGGTTTCACTTATCAGACTGGCGCTCACCATAGTTATGTCAGGAGAACTATGGCAGGCACCAGCGACGCGTGTTGACGAAATTCCATTGAGTGCGCAGAAGTCTGATGGGTCTAATTTGGACGCGATATCTATACCTCTGGCATCATTTGCGAGAAGAGAGTGCCAGAGTTCGTGATGGGCGTTAAAGTCGCCAAGTAGGATCCTATGCTGTCCTGTGAGGAGTGGACCAATATCGAACTTATAGCCAAAGCCACAGCTGGATGCAGGTGGAACATAGATGTTTATAAGTTCGATATTGGTATTGCCGGATTTAACGGCAATAGGTTGCATTTCCGCCGTGCCGTCGTTGAAACGAAGATCTAATACACTGTATTGCACGGTTCTGTGTATTAGGAATGCGAGCCCTCCTTCTGGATTAGGACTCTGCCTGCCGACACTATCGCGCCTCAAAAGTATGTAATCGCCGCGGATGTTAAATTCGGGAGTTGATGGTTTGAACTTTGCCTCCTGGAATGCCGCTATCAGAATTCTGCGCATACTCATGAAACGGACTATCTCACCGATCTTCTGACGGATACCATTGCAGTTAAACTGCAATATGGTGAGTGGGGTGTACACTGCTGTACACCCTGGAGCAACAAAGGACAACTTGTCATAAACTCTCATTTTCCTTAGTCCTGAGCAGTAGAAATGACACCATTCTCTGCAGCAGGTACACCTCAAGGACCTGGCATTCCCGAAGATACGTCGGTTGCATACACAGCAGATGCAGATTTCGGGACCTGGATTGGTCTCGATGCCGGCGCGGATTAGAAGAATTGAGAGCAACCGCGCTGAGATGAAATGCTCCCAATTTGACGAAAAAACACATAGAACACATCCACACACATACACAGACATACACATCCCTCCTGCATCGAACCTTCATGGTTCTTGCCATGGAGGGGTCTTTTGGCAACTCTTGGCCGTTTCGTTGGTGATGAAACTGGTGTGGTATGCCCCGTAGAGGCTTGAAAAACCCGTGTGGCAGCAAGCTGCCATCGGGAATGGTCGCCGATAGGACCACTCCACTCCCAGCATAATTCGGTTTCGCTAGCAAAACCATAAAAACTCCTTACTGCCAAGCAAGATAGATTAGGTAGCCAAATTGGACATACTCATTGGAGAGCCCTAAAACATTCAAACAATTGCTCAGAAATTCGTTGAGATCTTCGAGACTAGACGTAGGTAGCTCACTCCCTAAAATAAGATGACTGGACGTACAGTATTTTAACCTGATGTAGAACACTGATAAGTGTACATAACTTCATGGAACATTATCTACGAAACGAGATAATGAAGTGTGTAATACGTGTTGTGTAGGTACTTCGCATGAGATCAGCCTTACATCTTCCCTTCCCATGATAACAACAAAAACGATCGTATAAACAAATTTGGCGAACCATAACTTGGTGGAAGAAATCGAAAATACCATTTCAGCTAAAGATTTGGCTCTCTGTGAATAGTTGATCTTCATGTCCATCCAGTCGATTAGAACTTTAGTAAAGAGCCAAGAGGACAGAAATCGGGCGTACTCTCTCTCAGAAGCTTAAAAACCGCTCTACGCCCTCAAAGGCAGTAGCTCGAGGTAGAGCGGTCTTTAAGCTTGCCTATACTTCTAAAAGACATCCCTGTTCGTAAGACCTGGAGCTTGTTGCGCAGGATCGCCTATATTGTGATCGTTTCGTGGATGAAAAAAAAAACACCTACGAACTGGATTTCGTAAGAAATCAAGATGCTTAGTATTTAATGTATATATGCTCATACGGACCAATCTCTGCGCAAAGTTTCATATCCGTACATATAGCGGTCTAACGGAGTGAGGAAGCATAAAATCAAAATTTTCGACCCATAACTCCGTTACCGTTTCTCGAAACTGGCAAAAAGTAACTGATATGAAATGTACTCGTCGTACCCTTTGATTTCAGTACCCACACGCCCATCTCTGATATAAAATAAGAAAGTCGATTTTTTCACTCCTTCGGGGACACCCTGTTATCTTTGTCCTACCAAGTATTCGTGCCAAAGACTGTAACCATTCTATACATTCCTACCAAGTTTGATGCCGATCGGTTGAACCATTCGCGATTTATATAGCGAACAGACGGATGGACGGACGGACAAAAATCGAATTTATAAGGTTTTTTTTTTAATTCTGAAAACCCTAAAAACCGTTGAAACCCAGAACTTTTCAGGATTTTTGGACACAATTTTTTGCCAGACAGCTGATTTTCTGATTGGCCTAGTGTTAAGGTTATTTTTTTTAGAAGATATGTATATGCAGGGAATACATGGCATTTCAATAAATTCTGTTGTACTCGTATAACAAGTACATATGTATTTGCAATGAATCCATTTTGTGAAAGAGTAAATAAGGGCGGAATTCATCATCATCAATGTGGCACGATAGTCCGACATCACGCTTTGGCCGCATGAATTTTCGCGGTCACGTGACCTTGTCCTCCAGTTTCGGAAGCCCAGCAGCTGGTGGGCGTCTTCAACTACAGTGTTCTCCCAGTGAGCTCTCGGTCGTCCACGCAACCTCGCTCCGTCAATTCGTTGTGCGTTCATCACCTTCTTTGGCATGCGATTATCGTCCATTCGTTGTAAATGCCCCGTCCATTGCAAACGTGGAAGTTTGACGATTTGCGATACTTCCAGCTCATCGTACAATTGATAAAATTCGTGATTGTACCGGATGAGCCATTGATCTCTCTCGCGAACGGCCCCGAGAATTCGCCAAAGGACTTTTCGAATCTGTCCAGCAAAATTTCGGAGGCTTGAGTGAGGGTCTATGTATCACAGCAATAGCTTAGCACGGGTCGGATGATCGTTTTATACACGTGAAGCTTCGTGTTCCTGTGCGCAAGTTTCGAATTAATTATAGGGAGGACCGAGAAATATGTCTTATTGGCTAGTTGTATCCGTCGATTAATTTCGTCGGTTTCGTTGGCGTCCTTTGATAAGTTACAACCCAGATAGTTGAAGTTGTCTACATACTCGATATTGAGGTGTGATGCTTGAATTTACTGGCGTCCTTGTTTTTGATTGCATCATGGCCCCTGTTTTGGTTTCGTTGATATGTAGTCCAACTTCTTTTGAGGCGTTATTGAGATTATGCAGACGGCTTTCTGCATCACCCAATCTAAGAGACATGATGTTGATGTCGTCGGCGGACGCTACTAATTGAGTCGACTTGATGAATAGCGTTCCGTTGTTGTCCGAATTACATACTCCAGAGCAAGGTTGAAGAGAGTCGGCGCCAGCCCATCGATCTGTTTGAGTCCAGTACGAGTTTCAAATAGGTCAGTGAATCGATTCTGCACTCTGACCTGCGAGACGATATTAGTCATCGTCATCCTTGTGAGTCGCACTTTGCCGGTATACCAAAATGTTGTACAGTACACTTCGATCGATACTGTCGTATGCCTGCTTCAAGTCGACAAAGATTTGGTATTGGTCGATGTTATATTCCCAGCACTTCACTTCACTGTGAAAAGCTAATCGGTCGTTGAGCGACCAAATCTTAAGCCGCCTTGATACTCGCCAATGATTTGTTCTGCGTACGGATTAATTCTCTTTTCCAGAATTTTCGATAAAATCTTATAGGTCGTACAAACTAATGATATGCCCCTGTAATGATCACACTTCAGCTTGTCACCCTTTTTGTGAATTAGGCAGATTATGCTTTCCACCAATCTTCGGGGATTACCTCGTCGTTCCATATTTTCAGTAGTAGCACATGTATAGCGTTGGTTAGGGACGTTTCACCGTAATTCAGCGGTTCTGCTGGGATCTCGTCAACGCGCTGCGCTTTATTACGCTGAAGCGATTGTATGGCGAGACTCACCTCCTCTTCTGTTGGGGGTTGAACGGAAGGGCCTGGTTCGGCTAACTGCTCAAGAGCTGGCTCCATGGGGGATGTTGATGGTGCACTGAGGAGCTCCTCAAAATGCGAGGCCCATCGTATGTTTACGCTTTCGATGTCGCTGATGATGTTACGATCCTTGTCCTGGGTTGATAGCCGTTCTTGATATTGTTGATAAGTTTGTACGCCTGTGTATTGTTCTTACTGGCTAAACTTTGGTTTATTTGCAGTTGCTCGTCAAAATGTTTGCGTTCCTTACGTCTAATCAACTTATTAGATACTTGGCTCGGGATGTACGTTGAGTGTATTGGCGACAGACTTTCGTTCATTCGTCGTCGAACCAACGACCTCCTCTGCAACTCATTTGATGCTGTCTTTCAGCTCCTCCTTGAACTCATGAATGCTTAATTGCTTATTAAGCATTGGCGACAGTTTTTCCACAAGGGCGGTAGTGTACGCAGATCAAATTGTCAACATCGAAGATCGTTAGCTGCACCTCGAAGATCGTTTCGATAAAGCCTCAATCGCAATACTCCGTTCCGTTCAGCTGTCAAAAGTAGACCTTACGGACTGGGCATGTAAACGCATACAATGGTTGTAACGGAACGGAACGGATCGGAAGAGTTGACCAAAATTCAACTTTTACGGATCACATAACCTCACTTTATGGAAAATGACAGTTCAGGAGCATAACAAACGGGTATGAATATGGATGACGAGTAGTACATCGAAGCCGTACATTAGGTACAGTAAGTATAAATGAAAAAAACAATTCTAACATTTCAAGAAACTCCGACAAAACGTATGACAACTGCCAGAACAGAACGGAGCATTGCGCTTTGGACTAATATTTTGACAAAACTTAACGAATTGGATGATTGACGGAATGAAACGGAAAGGAGTATTGCGATTGAGGCTTAACACATTCGAAGCCCATCTCTTGCTGATAAGTACGTGGTCGATCTGGTTCACGGTGTATTCATCTGAAGATTTCCAGGTCTGCTTATGGATGCGTCAACATGTAGATGTACCAGATTTCTGCTGCTCACGAAGTCGATAAGTCGGTGACCGTTGTTGTTGCCTTCATCGTGTTCATCAGTTGTTCGCTTGGGGGGTCGTCGTTCTTTTTTTTTATGTTATTGAAAAGGCTTTAATGGAAGCATAGCCTTGTCAGAAGGGAAATTGGAGTAAGGGATCGAGAGGGGGACATCCATGGTCACAGTGGGATTCGAGCCCACGCTCCGGCAACTCAGAGATAGGGTGACATCTCTACCATCGAATGTTGTTTTTTATCCGTCCAATCCGAGGCTTTAGTTTCTGGTTTCTTGACTTGAAGCTTTGTTATTATGATGAGTTGTCGGAACATCGCTAAACCATGATAGGGTTCTGCTGAAGGATCATGGAGATGCCTTGAAGGTGCTGCTTTGGTGGTTGATTTAAACCTTTTCCGTCACCTATCACGTTAAGTAACCTGAGACGCTGAAGATATTAATACAGCACTCAGGCGCAGCGGCACGTCTTCCAAATGTCGCATCAAGTGATTTGACTTAGCCGATGGAGGTTTTACCTACTACCGTTACCAGGGGGCACCCGCGTGGAGGACCACATGGAATAAATCTTTTGTCCCCCAGTAAAAAAAACCCATAAAATATAGTTAATGTACAACAGCTCTTAAAAGACTGATTGTAGTAACAAAATCTTACAATTGTAACACGAGTGGTAACACTGCGTCGGAATTAATAATACAAAAAGAAATGACGTGGCGTCGATTAATTAACTGAACGTTTAAAGTTTGTCAGGAGTTAAATTAGTTTTCAATATTTACTGTATTGTAAGGATCTCTTCACATGAGGATACTAAAGTCTCGACGACCCAAAGCCTACTATTTTGTAAAATTGAGTCGCCTAAAGGTACGTTTTCCTCGGCACGGCCCCAGCGGCTCTAGGGACTGCGGCTCGCCCATTGGCCATTGCATATAAAAACTCGTTTTTAGTTGATAATCGCTCGGCATAGCTCTACAATGAATGAACCGCGCGGCTTTTGTTGTATATAATGCCCGCATGAGTGGTGAACGTGTTTGTAGGCTTCGGGCGATGGCTGCTTGGGGTAGGGTAGTTGTTTCGCACAACGGTCGTATTCGTTCGGCCGATATACGAATAGGATGTATACAGGGTGTCCGGAAACTGCTGCATAAACGCACCGGATTGTGATTCCTCATGTGATTTCCAGCAAAAATGTTGTACGGAACATACCCCCTCAGCTTAACCCTTTAGTTGCCACAGGCATTTAAAAATTTTTGAAAAAATCATTTTCTTGCACGACTTAAAGCCAAATATCTCCAAAGCTAGACCACACTGTAAAAACAAGGTTGAATTTTACATCGAAAATTCGTTGAATTTTACACCTTTTTTCTAGCAAAATTACAAAATAAAAACAAGGTTGAATTTTACATCGAAAATTCGTTGAATTTTACACCTTTTTTCTAGCAAAATTACAGTAAACGTTTATTTTTCAACCAAATTTCTAGTAAACCCACAAAATAGTGTAATATTACACAGATTTTTTAATATTTCTCTATTTTGGTGTAATTTTACACCACATTTGGTGTGAAGATGTGCCATTACTTTATTTTTGTGTAATTTTCATGTAATATTGCGATTTTGGTGTGAAAATTACACCTACATTTGTGTAAAACTGAGTGTGCTACAATACTTTTGTGAATTATTGCATTTTGCTGTATCTGTCAAGTGGCTTGTTCTGTGTGCACATAGTCTGTTCCGTCCGAAGTGCTTTCGTGTGAGCATCATATTATTGTTATTGTTATAGCGTTTTTTGATGTTGAACCGAAGGGGGTGTGCCAGCTCTTGGCCGTTGGAATAACGACTAGCTCCAAGACGATTAAAATCGAAGAACCGGCTGCCGTAAATATTATTAATTAATTACATAAACCCAGATGTAAATTTACATTTTCGCCGGTGTAAATTTACAGTTGTTCCAGTGCAAATTTGCTTATTTCTGATTTAAATTTACATAATTCTAAGAGTAAGTTTACTTATTTATGTGAGTAATTTTGTAGTGAATATTTACACCGTAAAGTGTAAAATTACTCTCGCTCATATCATTGTGTAAATTTACTACTATAATAGAAGGAAAAAAAGTTTCCTCCTATTATTGGAGTAAATTTTTTTACAGTGCAGCTAGAATAGTGAAATAAAATGATTATTACAGCCAACAAATTTACCTATAAAATAAAACTAACCACACTCAAATCGGATAAGAGGTTCGTTTTTTACAGAGCTTCACAATCAAATTTGCGTGATTTGACCCAAAAACAATCTCTTTTTCCATCTCAATTTTCTCCAACTTCTGCCAAGGTGAGGTGCTTGTACGATTCTTTTAAAAATTGGCGCATAGTCTTACAATCATATCTTTCTGACATCATTTTAATCAAGCTCCATTACTTCTAAAAGCTTTTATACGTTAAGTGTATAAAATTAGGGTTAATTTTAGCTCGAATTCAATATAATTTAATTCACACTGCCCCTATAGATCTGCAATTGGTAAAATCTATTCAAAGTATATGTCGAAATCGAGGCAAAATTAACCCTAGTCTTCTGCACTTAATGTACTAAAACTGTTAGAAATAATGGAGCTAGAATATGAAAATGGTGTAAGAAAGATATGATCGTAAGATTATGCGCCAATTTTTAAAAGAATCGTACAAGTACCTCACCTTGGCAGAAGTTGGAGAAAATTGAGATGGAAAAAAAGATTGTTTTTGGGTCAAATCACACAATTTTGACTTTGAAGCTCTGTAAATACCAAACCTTTTATCCGATTTTAGTCTGTTTAGTTTTATTTTATAGGTAAATTTGTTCGCTGTAATAATGATTTTATTTCACTATTCTGGCTGGTCTAGCTTTGGAGATATTAGGCTTTAAGTCGTGCAAGAAAATGATTTTTTCAAAAATCTTTAAATGCTTCTGGCAGCTAGAGGGTTAAGCTGAGGGGGTATGTTCCGTACAACTTTTGTGCTGGAAATCAACGGAGGAATCATAATCCGGTGCGTTTATGCGGCAGTTTCCGGACACCCTGTATAGAAAGCAGTCGCGCGGCTCTTATTGTACATAATGCATGCATAGAGTAGGAATAGAGTTGGAACTATATACAAAATTAAAATCGGCTGAAAAACATTTTACCTTTGAGTGTGTACTGTATGTAACGTGTACATACAGGAAGATACTGAATAATCGAAGCCTTCCCCTTAGCATCATTTAAATCCATAAGAATGAATAGTCTAACTAGCTTAACGATTCGATCTCTTTCTTAAATGTAAAAAAAAATCTCCTCCTAAATAGTCCACCTCCACTCTCCCGCTACAGGCACACAAATCGACCGTTTTCAGTACTGGGTCGAGATGGGTGGACGGAGTCTCCATCTAAAACTGAAAATGCCCCGTGAACAAGCACTTTATATTTGTTTATTGAGGATGAAGATCATTTTCGTTATATTAACGTATTATAGAAAATTATGTAAAAAACACAAACTATCAACATTTTTCGTCTCCAAGTGGTTCTTCACGCAAGTGAACATAAAAAAAATGCATGCAAAATGTCGTATTGTTCACGAAATGGTCGTGTAAATTTTCGTCTACATTAGAGTTGCCGTGTAATATTATTTTCCTGACCACAAATGGATTGTCTTCAACACATAACATCAAATCATACTATTTTACGTACAATAAAACGATTATCGACAATTTAAGAACGTTTGTCTATATAACAACCACTCTAAATAATAAAATAATAATCTCAATTGAAATTTTTAAGATTATGCACACTACGATATTGTACATACCGAAATGGTAACACCGAGCATCCATTGTTTTTAAACGAAAATGGCACCGGGAGGGGTTTGTGTCATTTTCGTTTCGTTTTCGGTGTTACCATTTCGGTATGTACAATAGCGTAGTGCGCAAATTGTTAAAAATGTTAATTGAAAAGTGTTATTTAGAGTGGTAGTTATATAGAAAAACATTCTTAAATTGTGAATCGATTTATTGTACGTAAAGAAGTATGATTTGATGTTATGTGTTGACGATATAATCCAGTTGCGGTCAGGGAATTGATATTACACGGCAACTCTAAATGTCGACGAAAATTTATACACTAATGCAATTCATTGAAAAAGTTAACGCACACGACTGCAATTAATGTTTTCGACCACGCATACACTTAAAAGTAAAACTTTATGACTCTCTGGTAAACAAAAATTAGCTATAGCTGTCTTTCTCAATACAATGGGCAGTTTAATGGAAATTCTATTCGTCTCACATTATTTATTTGTAGTGGTTTCCCTCTGGCAAAATTATTTTTTTCTAAGTTCCTGATCTATGTATATCTGATCTGTGATGCATGCACGAATGGTGAACGTGGTGCACTTGCTTGTTTGTAGGCTTCGGGCGACGGCTGCTTGGGGTAGGGTAGTTGTTTCGCACAATAGTCGTACTGATTCGGCTGATACACGAATCTGTCTGTATATAGAAAGCAGTCGCGGGACTCTTGTTGTACATAGTGCATACACGAACGGTGAACGTGGTGCACTTGCTTGTTTGTGGGGCTTCGGGCGACGGCTGCTTGGGGTAGGGAACTTGCTCTAGAGCCGCTGGAGTCCCTAGAGTCGCTGCGGCCGCGTCGAGGACAACGTACCAACCTTAAGTATTGATGACATCAATAGTCTGGTGAAGAGTCGTTAACGAGGAGTTGAAAATTGCGTAAATGTACTACAAAAGTGCACAAATTTAAAATTAAGGAAGGAATGAGCTCCAAAAAGTCACACGAAAGTCTTTAATTTTAAATTAATCGGAATTAAGTCATCTTAAAACTCATTTCTACAGCTTCTTCTTGCATCAAACTTGTTCAGAATTATTTGCGGCGCTATCAAAGGGCCTTACATCTAACATACCCAGACTACAGTCCGCCAACGCTAATTACAACTAATCTACAAAATTACACAATACCACATGATGCATATTGTCTGCGACAACCTTATTCCAATTAAGACAATTGATGAATAAAATTTAAAGCAATTCTCTAACGATTCATTAAAATTTTCGCGAGAAAAACATACTTTGCCTCATTCATTCATACGAATATACTCGATGTTATGGTCTACTTTTTACGCCGCCACAATATCTTCATGATAAATTGATTTTTTCCGTTTCGAATCCGTTCACTCTAAATCGCATCTCATTCATTTAATAAATCTGAACATGCGTATATACACAATAAAAATATTTTATAGACTAAAATAAAAAGTATTCTCCTGATACTCACCAGCTCGATTCTGTTTTGACGGTAGCAATGTCGCTATGGCGGCCGGATCTCTTTGCAAACCTTCCCAATCTGCCGGATAGCTCTCCTGATAAAAATCGCCGCCCGCATCCTCCCATCCTTGGGCCTTTTTCACGCGACTCTTTTTATCTTTTCCGCCCGACATGCTTTCTTTTTCGCCTTTTTTGTTTTAGGTTAACATTTATTTTTAAAAATTGTTCGCTCCTATTTGAATATGATTTGTGGCAGTTCTATAAATAGAAAAAAAAAGAAAGAAAGAGAACAGTGTTAGATGGAGTCGAAATTTAATATGTCTATGTCATCACCAACAGCCTATAAAAAATCGTTTTTAAATTATTATCTCTGATAAGAGTCGGAGTCTATTAAGTGGAGTGCAATTCAAAGACAAGTTAATTATTGTAATACATACTTTATTGTCTATTACGATATTATGAAGTACGTACATATTATCAATTTCTGTTATGTCAAGAGATCGTTTTCGATAATTACCACTGCCGTACACGTATACGTAATTGACGATGGGTAATGGAGAATTTATGAACGATAAGATAAACCCCGGCAACATTCGCTGAGTAGAATTTGCTGTTTTTATTTTTTGAACACCGATGAGAAAGTGCTCATCACAACAATTCCCATCTAATTGATGAGTTTCCGGTATTGTTCGTATGGTTCGTTTCGATGATATGCTAACATTTAGCAGCAGTTTTTTTTTACATTTTGAACTCAGCTGTTTTGTTTGATGATTCAATTCAATTGACTCGCTTCGCTTTGTTCTGGTATATCTGGACAAGTGAAAAGTGTGAATTGGATAGAAGTGAAATGATAGATGAGATTCAAAATTTATGCTAATGAAACGGTTGGACGCTGCTGTAGCTATTTTAAATTTGGAAACGAGAAATTTGCATGCAATGATTTGTTTAGCAACTTGATAGTAATTATTAAATAAGCAACAATAGCCAGCACAAAGCTATTGCTGATTGTGCAAAATTAGATTCGTGAGGTTGCTTATTCGTGTAGCACATTGTACAGAAATACATATATTGTGCCTAATAATGCATGCATGGCTACATTGCTTGAACAAGAATTTTTACTTTTTTTCACCAATGTGTATTGTACACTTCAACGAAAACTAAGTGGACCAGCTCGTTTCAATCACAATAATGGTGCTACAAGCTGTTTGTTATAGTTGGTATGAACATACAATAATTCGTTGCTTTTAACTTGTTTCACATACAGAAAAAAAACTGGACTATTAATTCCGGCAAGGTAAATTATCCACAGTCACAAATCACTTAATATTTCACAATGAACATCCTCAAAGTCCGTTGATTGGGATTCGGCTAACGTTTTCTAGTCCAGTCTAATTTCATAGTATGTATGTATATGGATAATTGCTGGATATATACCAGCAAATAAAATTAACGCTTTAAAAAGTCAAATTAACGATTTCGCAAACGAATAAGTGCAACACGCCAATGTGCAAAACTCGGATAAATGCACACAATTTTCATGTACCATCCATTGGGTGAATTCACATTGTAAGACGAAACCGGACGCGTAAACTTGCAAGACAAGAACCATCGTTCTTACAATCTGAAATACACAATGCTTGTCTGCTGGCCACTACAAAAGCTCTCGCCGTCCGTTTGTTTGTGCACAACACGCTTAAGAGCACGCAGTTTTTTGGACAATTAACAAAATTTTATAAGGATTCATGACTTATCCACCATACAGTGCATATTTTAATTGCAAAAATTTATAAGAGTAAATGTTTCAAACCCGTGTCCTATTTTACGAATTTATGCAATCCAAGACGGAACTTAGGGATATGAAATATACTTTACGACCTATTGCCACACCTAGCAAGTATACACACAAAATTTCCTAAAAATCGGTTCAGGCGTTTCGAGAAGGTGTTTAGCAACGAACATTTTTGTTTATACAGGGTGTCTCAAGCCCCGGGTTATCACCCGGTAACCGGTGACAGCGCATTTAGTGTCCCTTATACGGGAAAAATATTTAAAAAAAATGAGTCGCATGGAGTTCCGACTATTTTCTTTGTTTTTCTCCGGAACGTTACTATCCAAAATTATCAGCATAAGAGGAGAGACTGGTGTCTACCCGGACTTTTCGTATAAGGCGACTAAGGGATGTGTATGTATATGCGGGTCCTATAAAAACTATCCTCAATACTTCTAATATAAATGCATTAAAATTCCTTTTTGATATGATTCACATATTTTATATGGCTGTGACAAACAAATACACTAGAATATCCCGGGGACGGTGTCCTCTTGACCTTCCCCTCTTAATGGATCGGCAGTATCGACTTTGGCAACAAAAAATAAATCGGACTAACAAGCAATCAACGATCAAAGGTTCCTTAACGGATTTGTCTCTCTTCGTTTCGATTTACTTAACCACTTGCATTTCACTTAAAACCTTGACATGAGGAACATCGATGGTATTCGCTTTTCCAGTAGTCTTTCGGCCAATTCCAAGAAGTTCTTCACGGTTTTTGACACAGTTACGCCGAACTAACCACTTTAAATACGTCCGACCTACGATCGTCAGTGTCGAAATACACTTAATTGGTGACTTCATTAGCGTCAACATTAAAACTTGCAAACTTCTTCTGATGCGTTTGTATTGGACACAGCAGTTTTTTAAAGTTAATTAAAGAGACGACAATAATAATCGACAAATAAATCGCGCTAGTTACACATTACAATGAATTCACAAATATCACGGATAAATAGAACTGTCAAATAATAATTAAATAATTGACTTTGTTGCGCGGCAGTTTATAAACAGTATTCGAACATGTTGCGCAACTGTTCAGAAAAGTTCAGAAAAAGTTCAGTAAAATGTTGCGCAACTGTTCGCAGACAATATTTTGAACTTTTTTAGAACAGTTCATCAACAAATGTTTACAATGTCGAAACTTCGCCCTTTAAGCTATCGAAAGTCAGCCAGTCTTAAAAACACCTCCCCTCCGAAGCTACCCAAGACACAGAGAGTTCTAGGGAGAAAGGCTTTGGCCAAAATATCTACAACAACCCAGAACGTACCATTGGAAAATTAACTTAAAAATTTGGGGAAAAAGTATGAACATTACTCCACCGTTGTTCCAGAGTCCTACTATAGGTCAGCATTAAGCTCAACAAAACGCACCCATTGTTTTTGAAAAATCTATTTAATCATCTTTTTTCATTTTCACTAAATATTTGTTCACCCTGCCTAATTGGAACAACAAAATCGCAAATCAGAACATCTCAAATAACAGGAAATAAACACAACAACCGAATTTCAGTTTTTATCTATGAATTCTCAGAAAACTTCTTTGACGAAAATTCCTAAGTGGTCAAGTTAGAAGGGTACGCTTACTTGAGGCGTTGTGCAATCGGGCGGTCAACTTACAAGTTAGGCAGGTGTCCAAGTTGTGAGGGCGAAATTCTATGGGAGTGATGATCCAGCCAAAATCGGTCATGTTAGGCGGTTGGCCAACTTATAGAGGTGGTCAAGTTGACGGGTTTTACACTTTACAGATAGTAGGGAACTCAATATGCTACGCTGTAGCAAAACCTTGAAGATTAGAACCGGCGGCCGGCCGGCGCGGCGAAAACTGGCTTCAAACAAGTGAATAAAATTGGGCCATACAATGGCCCATTACGGACTATACGAAATGACCGTACGATCAAACTTTACAAAAACAAACAGCTTGCATAATCGTTCGTACGTACGATTGTTTTACGGTCGTACGACGCGACGCGTTCTCACAATGTGAAATGCTCAATGCTTGTCTGCCGGCCACTATAAATATAAATGTACGTTGTCCTCGACGCGGCCGCACGGACAGCGACTCCCTCATTTCATATAAAAACTCGTTTCTCTCTCATTTTAAAAACGAGTTTTTATATGGAATGTGCGAGTCGCTGCAACGCCATCTAGATACATCAAGGCCGTAACTCAGCCGTTCCATGCCGTCATAGTTTGCCTACTAAGTTTTGGATTTACACGAACAAACAACAACAACAAGCATATGACGTCATTAAAAGTAACAACAAAACAGTGCAAACAGTAGGCGAAAGATTTCTACATTGTGGCCTTAATATAGAGACGGCGGTGGTCGCTGGCGTGCAGTCGTGTCGAGGAAAATGTACCTTTAAAGCTCTCACCGTACGATTGTTTGACGTACGGTCGTTTTCGTATAGTCCATAATGGCCCAATCACGCTGTATCGGAGTCCTTAATATCTGAGAATTCACCGCGTGTGATAGTTATCATTTAATTATATGTACAAGAAAAACTTTCTAGATGATGTGCACCTCAGTGCGCATATCTGCTACATTTTCCAAACCATTACCATTTACCATTTTTGGCAATCTCAAATGACGCAATGCGTGGACTAAATGTAAATTAAAAAAAATATACTTATAGATAGGTAAATATGCGCTCAATATTGTCAATGGTAATTAGTGTTTCCTGAGAAAAGGTTATTCACTAAATAGCGCTTTGATGTTTTTATATCTCCTAACGGATTCATTTGATGGCAGCTATAACCACAAATTTATCGGCCTAATTGTTCCAAAACTATGGACTTAGCATAAAATAGCACTATATAACTGGACTAAGCACTTTTGTGCATTTTTAGGGTTTTTTAGAAATTTTTTTCCAAAAAACCCTTATGAAATCGATTTTGTCCGTCCGTCCGTCTGTCCGTCTGTTCACTAAATAACTCGCGAACGGCTCAACCGATTGTCATGAAATTTGGTAGGAATGTGTAAAATGGTTACAGTCTTTGGCACATATACCTTAGAAGTTGGTAGGAAGAAAACAACAGGGTGTCCCGAACGTTTGAAAAAAGTCGACCTTTTTAGTTTTTATCGGAGATTGACGTATGGGCATTTAAATCAAAGATCTAACCAAGTACACCTCATATCAGTTAAAATTTTACAGTTTCGAGTAACGGTAAAAAAGTTATTGGCGTTTAAAGTTAAACTTCTTTTTCGAGCTCCGTTTTTCTGAACCGTTAAAGGGATCGATATGAAACTTTGCACAAAGATTGGTCAGTGGAGCCTTATATACGTTAAATATTAAGACTGTTGACTTATGCAAAGGAAAAGTAAATAACAGTAAATTTGTAAAATTTCAATTTGTTCGTGTGTAGCCCCTCTTAGGTTTCCAAATATGAAAATTTTGCTAAGGGTTTTTAGAAAATATGTATATGTATAGAATATGTCTACGAATTTTCATTCGAATAACTGTATCCAAACCGGAAATATAGCCAAATAAGTATTTAGTAAGGGCCTTTCACAATGCAAGCCTCTTAAGCATTTCTTCAATGCATATCTTTTAACTTGATGAAACAATAAACATGAAATTTGGTGGAAATGCATAGAATGGTAATAGTGTTTGCCACAAATATTTTTGAAGCTAGTAGGACCAAGTTAACAGGGTGTCCCTGAATAGCTGTAAAAGTATACTTGTTCAATATTCATAGGAAAGCTTGCGTTGGCTCTTATGACAGGGAACACAATGGAATCATTTTATATAACGTTGCTTTTCCTTGATTAAAAAACAGTAACAGTAGATTTACAGCTAATAATTCAGTTCATATATAAAGCCAAGCCATCCTTACGTTTGCCTGAGTTTCTTTTTGGTCAAAGGCCATCAGAAATCTTAAATCGAAAAATGCCTGTAGATTTGCCTTGGAGTACTTTTATACAAACTGGATAAATAGTAAATCTATTTTTGGATTGGTCTAATTGGAACAGAATGAAAGGCGTTCGTTCTGGAACGCGTTTATTTAGACCAATCCAAAAATAAATTTACAGGAAGCATTTCATAAATGTTGTGCACAATACTTATTTATTGCTTATAAAATATATGTACAAAAAATATTTACTATGCATTAAAATTCTAAAAAACCCTCGTATTGCGGGCGCAGCCCTCTGTACGCCGGTATTTTTTTTGTATCAACCTAGGGCAAAGCACTTCATGTAATTTTTAATTACCTTATATTTAGATGTGCACATTTTGTTTCAAGATTAACTGCTCGATGGCGAACAAGGAATAATACGATGCAAAAATCTTAAAATCGCACAAAATGGACTTAGCACTTTTGTGCTTTAAGGTATCGAATGAACCCAACCATCATTCATTTTTGTTCATCCAAAAGTTAAGTTTTATTAAAACAACTAAGAGTTGAGTCAATCAGTGACGTAGTCATGAATCATACATAAAAATGTGAGTAAATTCGATTTAAATTACACACACAATCCATTACCTACCAGAACACATTATGCTCATGTTTTTGCTGTTAAAAATTTGGTGGGTCACCAAATTCCGCAAGCGGCAATATGGCAATCATAGACATATTGTCGTCAACGGATAGTTTAACTTCTGAGCAAGCGGGACAACTTAAATAAACTTAAACAAAGTCTCAGGTTTCCATAAACAATGGCATGACATTGTGCTGGCCCAATTTAAATAATGACGACTTAACGATGTGCACGCTTTTAATAAACAGGCAGTCCGAAACGATGATAAAATTTGTTTGAAACATTCTGTTTACAAACCAAGTAAAATTAATAATAAACACAGAACCCCAGAACGTCTTTATAGTTTAATAAATATTCGCAAGTTGAAATTTCTTAATGGATAAACACTCAATCTAGACTAGAACGCGCTAGAACATTAATCATAATTTTGCTACGGATCTGGCTTGATATTATGTGCTCATAAATGTACGTGTTCATGAAAAGAAAATAAACTGAGCTGCTTTAAGTAGAAAGTGTGTCTGGAAAAACGGAAATAGTGTAAACACTTTGGTTATTGTGTAATTTAAATTCATTAGATAAGAAATGATGATCAATGCCAAGGTCATAGAACGACCTTTTAATACCAGACATTCAAAGTGGTCGTGGGAACGCGAACTATCTAGTTCATTCATTAGCAATTTGAGTGGGGTTAGAAATTGTCGTTTTAACGTCTTTATCAACCCAAAATATGTTGTCATTAGGAAGATGTTCCTACCGGTATAGGGACATTTTCCAGATGACAACATATTTTGTATTTTGTTTTACAACAAACTCTCTAAAAAAAATTTCAATTTGTACGTATTTTAGTTGCTTTATTCCGCCGGCTTGTTTCCACGAGCATTCCGATCTTTTAAAAACGAACAAATTAAATTTTCCTTTTGAACAGATATGTACGTGCCAATAGTCAGTCAAAAAGATAGCCGCAAACATGCCATACTTACTCTAATTTTATGCTCTATTTACACATTTCATTATCAAGAATTATATAAAAAATGTTTGACGTCTTCACATAAAAAATCTTCGGTTTTTGTTGCCACTGCAACCATTTAATTTTATTTACAGCCAAACTCCCCCGGCCATAACAAACACCATGCTAAAGTGTTCATTTTTGTGAGCTCTCCCTGCCTGCTTGGAATCACACGTCGCGTCATTGTCGGAATCCGTGTAAAAGTATACGATAAAAAGCTACTAAAAGTCAACACTTGTGCTAAGTCAACAGTAAACACAAGAGTATAGTTACTTGTTGAGTGGCTCTGACTCTGATTGATAATGATAAGGAGGAATATCTTTTCGCTTCTTTATCAAGGTGTCAATTATCGCGGCTATCGGTTAATCATAATTCATAACAATTAAACACACAGATTGTTGTCCATGGATCTGTTATTGAGATTAAATGGTATTTATACATGATTTTGCTCGTATTTGCAAAGAAAAATCATTGAACGATACGAATCATATTCCAATCCAATTAGTACAACATGTGCAATGAGTTTTGTAAGCAAACAATTATATTTATGTACGTGAAATACGTTTTCGTGGATTTATGATGAGCAGAAAAATTATTCATGAACGATGTTAATGGAGAAGCAATTAAAGAGACGTGATCATAGCCTTGAATTGTGTTTCTTTTTGTGCTGCTTTGAGGTTTTCCAATGACAGTGAATAATTTTTAGCAAACTGATTAAATAACACCTTTTTTCTGTTATCATAATTGCTTTAATTTGTTATCATATTTTGTGGGTGTGGGGTAATGACATCAATTACTCCTAGTTCTTCTATGTCACTTACATCATTCAAAGTACGTACATTTAAAGCTATTTTTTGTATTGTGTTTAAGTTTTTTGTTTACTGCTTGTTAAGGGAATTCCGGCTGTGCAGATCGTTGAATGAGAAAAAACTCGTTCCAAAACTCCTTCAACAGGTTTTTATTGGCCAACGAACTTCTTATCATCTTATTTTTTTAGGGAGAACGATTCTTCAATACAAGTTTATTCAGATCCACACTTAAACATATAACAAACACGTTTCTCAACTGTGTCTGTCAGACGTTAGAAATTTATTTACAATACATAATACCAATTCTCGGTGGTCGATCGGTGGAACAAATGAATTCTGCGATAGCTCACTCTTTCAAACTGGCTTGTCCCGCTACAATCATAGATGAAAAGAATCCAACACCCTGGTGGTACACTGAATTGGAATCTATGAAGAAAGAGACAAGGAAAGCGTTTAATAGGTACATAAGAGAGAGGACCCCTCGCTCTTGGGATCTATATAAGGATAAAAAGAGAGAGCTGAAGAAGACTCTACGTACACGTAAAAGGAATTCGTGGAGGGAATTTTGCTCGAATATGAGGAATACATCCGATGTATGCAGATAACAGAAGATGAATTCGAAAAACAGCGTTTCCAAAATGGAACTAATACGAAAGGCGGATGGGACTATGACGGAAACAATGGAGGAGACATTGCAGTCGCTTATGGAAGTCCATTTTCCAGGAAGCTTCAAGTCAAATAATCCGTGGACTCAAACCTGTAAATTGGTAGGGGCGACCGGACGACAAGAAGCTGAGAGGATAATAACTTCAAATGGTGTCAGGAGTGCTGTCAATACTTTTGAGCCATATAAGACGGCTGGAATGGACGGAATATTTCCGGCACTGCTACAATGGGGCATTGCAGCTCTGCTGGAGAAGATCCGGAACATATTCGTTGCCTGTTTATCGACAGGGTATATCCCAATGTTTTGGAGAGAGATTAAAGTTGTCTTTCTACCAAAACCGGGAAAAAAGGATTATACGGAAGCGAAGTCATTCAGGCCGGTTAGCCTAACCTCTTTTCTATTGAAGACAATGGAGCGAGTATTGGTGGACCATCTCATCCTCGCTGATGTATAGACCTTTGAGTAGATGTCAACATGCTTACAGAGCAGGTAGATCTACTGAGTCCGCTCTGCATGAAGTAGTGCGGGTAGCAGAAAGAGAGATTAACAACAGCGGTATCGCTATGTCAACCTTTATGGATATAGAGGGTGCTTTTGATAAGATCTCATACAGCAAACTAAGAAATGCCCTAGCTGAGCGGGAAATCGAGCCCCTGATAATAACATGGATCGATTCGATACTCAAGCAGACCATCTACGGGTATACCGTCAAGGGAGCACCTAGCCTTTCGGCCTTTATCTCCCGGTCCCGCTAAAAAGTTTGGACCTTCGGCTTTTTACTGACAAGGTGTTGTTGTCAGACGGAGATTTCTCCATCAGGCGCATGCACACACCATCCGGAATCCAACCCCGGGATTGCATCACTAGCTGGATGACTTGGGTAACAACCTCCAGCCACTACGAGTCCAACACCTTGATGGGCAAGGACCATGGTCCCCTGGGCACACCCATCCCCGTAGTACACTATTCGCTATGGACTTCTCCATAGCAGGTGTGATCCTCCTTCGGCCCCCTATTGGTTAAGCCTTACGTCGAATTCGGGCATGCACACCCCAGGCTCGTTGGACCTGTGACTCCGCGTCTGTGCAGACAACGAAGCGCTGCTTTTCACATCCAGGCGGCCCCTTCAGTTTACTAGTCAGCAATGCGACTCAGGCAGTGTGGTCATCAATCCACAAACTAGCTAGATATAGGCGCGTAGGCATTTTCCACCAAGGCCGTTCTCCCTAGCTAGCCCCTTCTTGACTCGGGTCATGCGGAGCCGTCACCTCCGAAGCTCACACGACTTCCGTATGATGCACCCCCCCACCAGGGGACATCAAAATCGTGCTAGGCCTTTAGTGCTTCCCTCCCGCTAACTATGGGGGGAGGTAGGCACGCCAAGAGCCACCCGTGCATAACTCAGGAGCACGGGACCGTTAACGCCCGAATGGTCTTTGTACAGATCCTCGCCATGGCGTATCAACTGTACCAGGGGCCCCCTTGCGCTACTAGGTCCGTGGTGTCGTAAGTCACCAAAGATCCCTGTCCGACTACAAACAGCCTTCCAAGCTGAGTGTCACACGGACACAGACCCCCCTGCGGGGCGATTCGATACTCAGTGGGAGGGCAGTAAATCTTAGTAATGGATGTGCCAGAATAAAGGGAAGGGTAGTCAGGGGCTGTCCACAAGGAGGGGTACTTTCGCCCCTACTGTGGAACATCACCGTAGACTCTCTTCTCTGGAAACTGGACTCGATGGGCGTTCATACAGTAGGATACGCTGATGACTTAGCAATTATGGTCAGTGGCAAATTCATGGACACTATTCAAGGTTGCATGAGGCAAGCTCTCGAAGCAACTGAAGAATGGTGTAATGAACAAGAGCTAACTATAAACGCAAGCAAGTCAAGCACTATAGTCTTTACTCTGAAAAGGAAAAATGTAGAAACCACTCCCATGCTGCTTTTTGGTTCGGAGATAAAAGAGTCCAAGGAGGTGAAGTACCTAGGGGTAACCTTAGATCCCAAACTTACTTGGAACTCTCATGTTAACGAAAAGACACAAAAAGCAGCGAGGATTTTGCATCAGTGCAAGAGTGTGTGCACGTAGGTGGGGTATACAACAAAAGCGGCACATTGGATCTATACAATGATGGTTAGGCCCGTTCTGTCCTATGCAGCAGTGGTCTGGTGGCCCAAGAGTAGCCAGAAAACTACTAGGCACCGGCTGGATGGGATTCAACGCATAGCATGTATAAGCATATGTGATGCAATGAGAACTACGCCAACACATATGGAGGTTATACTGGGATTACCGCCACTGGATCTGTATATAAAACAAAGTGCGGCGCTCACAGCAATAAGAATGGTAAGAGATGCCACTTGGCATCACTTTGGTAGCAACGGAGGTCATAAGAGGATCCTTGATATTGTTCGTGATAATGTCAGGGAGACTCATATGCCTTTGGATGGTATGAGAAGATGAAGGGTAGTCGAAAGACATCACATCACTCTCATAGAGGATGGTAGGATACACGAGGAGTATCCACGTGATGTTGCAATTATTACTGATTACTCCCATGGACGGAAGAGCGGGGGCTGGAATATACTCCGAGGATCTAAACTTTGCATGCTCACTTCGTCTAGGAGAGTATGTATCGGTATATCAGGCGGAGATGCTTGGACTCCTGCACGCGCTGGATCATTTTCGGGAAGGCGGGATATTAGGGAAGAAAATTCTGATAGCACTCGACAACCAATCGGTGATCAAGCGCATGCAGCAATCCAACATCAATTCAAAATTGGTACTGGAGTGTGCCAAGAAGCTCAATGAGTGTGCTTCAATTAACGAAGTTACGCTAATGTGGGTTAAAGGACACGTAGGTACATTGGGGAATGAAACTGCCGATACCTTAGCAAAAGAGGGATCAGCAGAAAAATTTCAAGGACCGGAACCCAAAATTGCTTTGGGCAAACGGCACACTGAGAAAAAAGGTTTAGAACGTTTATCTAATGGGAAGTAGTTGACTTTTATTTAGATGGTTCTACTAAAGAAATAGCCATTTCCACTAATCTTTGCAGCAGAAAACACTATTAAATTCCATCATTTAACCAGAGAAAAGTAGATAAAAACAATTGGGTTATAAATAGTCAATTCTTTCAATATATTTGTTAAGTAAACCATTTGAATATACATTTTAACTACAATCAATCGTTCGGTTTTCACCGGAATAGCGATTTTTTTCGATAACCCAATTCAACTAAATATTTGTGAAAATTGACTACTTTCGTGGAAGTCCAAAAACTTTAAATAGAAAATTTTTACTACTTCAATTAGCTAAATTCTATTACATAAACACACATGTAGAAAAATCAACTAATCAAGTAGACCAAACAACCATTCTAATCATTCTTAACCGGTTTTTTGCGTGTTCATTCTCGAACAAAATGCAATCTTCCGTTCCGCGTACATTTCGCATCATTTTTAGTTGTGCGTATCTGTACACTGACTGTCGCAAACCAAATCAAAGAGTGCATTTTCGTGTTGGCGTTATACGAGATAAGTCCTGTAGTAAAGTCCTTCAGTAATGTGCGTGCGATACAAGCATTTGACACTGGCGGACATCAAATAAAACAAATAATTCCCAAAGAAAAAATTGGGCTGAGGAAAGAAAATGTAAGTCTTAACCCTAATGTCATATCATTAACATTGTCTAATACTTATGATTTTTCCAGGGTTTTGGTACACCTTTAGCGGATACGCAGAAATATCATCGACATCTCGACATTGTTGAAGTTAGAACTATGTTTTAGTATTTTAATATAAATAATTTATGCTTGTTATTATTATTATAAAAGATAAATAAAGACAAATAAAGATACTATACATATATCACAAAACCAGATGGGTAATTTTGCTTTAGAATTGAATGATTTATGAATTTCTTTTTGTTGGTTCTTCTATTGAAAGTAGTAAAACTTACTATATGACTAGAGTTTTCAATGATTCAAATATACTGATTTATAGAAAATAATTAACTATTTTTACTAATAAATTAATTAAGTTTTCCGAATTTATTAGATATTTTAATTAAAGAGGATTAGATAAATTAGCCATACCTCCGTAGCTATTTTAACTAAATAGAATCATAAGCTGAAAATCAATGACGAACTTTAGATGAATTCGACTATTTCTTTAGATAACCATTCTAATTTTTTTTCTCAGTGCATGATTGAAGCCAGGATACATGGCTGGATTGATTCCATCCATCGGCAACGATGGCGAAGCCTATCCACTTGTAGACAGGCTCGTAACGCAATTACCAGGGAGGAAAGCCAAACAAGTACTCAGTTACACACGGAGTAGCTTAAGTTGGATAACTGCTTTAGTAACAGGGCATGGTAATTTTAAAGCTCATCTATCTAAGATGAAAATCGTGGAAGATGATGTATGCAGGCTATGTCTGGAAGAGGCTGAGACGGCAGCACACATTGTATGTGAATGTCCAGCACTACACTGAGAAAAAAAAAATAGAATGGTTATCTAAAGAAATAGTCGAATTTATCTAAAGTTCGCGTTAATTTTCAGCTTATGATTATATGTAGTTGAAACAGCTACGTAGATATGGATAATTTTTCTATTCGTCATTAGTTGAAACATCTACTATATTTGCAAATTCAATTAATTCATTTGTAAAGGCAGCTATTCATTATCTCTAAATTGTTAAATGTTGGATAGCTAAATTGTGTTGAAGAAAAAAGAACGATTGTTTGTAGTTAAATTTTATATTTGAATAGTACAATCAACAACTTTTGTGGAAGAATTGACTTAACTTTTTCTTCTAATCTTGCGTGGTTAAATGAACGAATTTAATAGTATTTTCAGCTGCGGAGATTAGAGAAATCAGCTATTTCTTTTGTAAAACTATCTAAATTAAAGTCAACGACTTCACTTTAGATAAAAAGTCTAAACCATTTTTTTCAGTGTAGGTAGTAGGAGGCTAGGGATACTAGGTAAACCCACAATAAGTGTGGAATCCATGAGGGAACTTAGCTTCAAAGATATGCTACTCATCACACGGGACTCAGTGATGAAGGAAGAAGTCGATAATTATCAGTAGACTTCTGGAAATCACTGAGGACTGTAAGGGGACGAAAATGGACCCAAATATGTATAGTAGTGGTCTGCTTCGGGTAATCCCCAAATCACATATACATATACATATATTATACCAATTCTCACTCAAGTTCAAAGCTTTGAATCATACGAGTTCTTAATTGTGGAAAATCGAATTTGTTATATAGGAATAAAAAAATCCCAACTGAGTAAAATTAAACAATGAATCAGGAGTGCGTTTCATTATTCACTCGTAGTTGTGAGAGTAGTTATCTCTGACAGCCATCAGGGTTGTGAAAGTGCTCTCAGGGGAACAGATGCAATTGTCACAATAGCTTTTGATTTTTACAAATTGGAAGTTTTAAAAGTGCTTTTCGACTTACTGGATCATTTCCATATTTACTGGAAATCCCATACAAAATTATGATCCTGGAAATTGATGCAGGGTATGACTTGGATCATCTGCCTACCGTCACCCAGATGGCTCCGCGAACAATTCCCCGTATGTCATTTTGTTTTTCAGTTTTTTTTGTTTCTAATATTTATCTTAATGTTTCTTGAGACTTTTCCTTTAAATTGTATCTCGCACGGTGCATAATATAAAATGCAATTTTGAATTCAGAATATCGCGTTGGGGCAACGCCATCTATATATATCAAGGCCGCAACTCAGCTGTACAATGACGGCATGGATCCTGCTTAAATTTATTGGCGGATGCAAAAAAAAAAACGTTTGTATTCGACTTGGACAATGATCCTGTCCGCGTGAATCGAAAGGCCCTTAAGTTTAAAAATCATCCGCAATCCAATGAAATCTGATGAATAATTTCCACGAAAAAGGAAATATGCCTGTTAACCCGAATTCGTGGATCATGGTGTTTTTCGAGCTCACGAGCTTGTGACGGACTATGTCTCACTCAGATGTTAAACGAGTACCCATTTATGGGGATAAATAACACTGCTGAGCGTGATGCTGATATCATTACCTCAACAAAAATCGGATAAGATCTTGGAAATAGGATGTCACTAACACATCCTGCGGCCTTAGTCCAATGCTGGATTGGCGCGCCTGTTATTTATTTATTTTTATTTGTCTGGCAACTGATATGCGCACGTTTCGCGCACGATGAATGACGGCTGTCGGCAAGTTTTCGTGTGTATGTGCTGCCATAGAAGCAGGATACATGCTGCCATAGAAGTGTCATACACATCACCATTGGCAATAGAATGTAAGTCTATATATTCCCTACAGGCCAAAGTTCCGACCAACGGAATTATTCATCTCATTCCTCAATAATTCCCTTACACATTCTCTGGGAAGGATGGAAAACTATTCCTTAAGCTACGCTAAGGATCATTATTCAGGAAAGGTTGAGGTCGCCTCAGGAATCTTGCAGTGGAAAGTTTAACCCTTCTGTCGGCACCTACTACAATATGTATATTCTATACCCAATAGGTCTGGCTGGACCTACTGAGAAAAATTTTTTATTTGTCAGAAAAATGAAATTTTTATCGGTAGAGTGAATCTACCAATTCTTTACTGCCATTTTTAACCAATAAAAGCATTAAAATCATTTTTGTAGATATACTGGAAGCGTTTTTAAGTACACATATTTTGGGGTGGTATTAGTACAAACACGTTTTTCCCTTATTTTCTTCTTTCTTTGCTTGTCTTTTTGCATTGCGTATATCTAGTAGATGGTTCGATCGCATTTTCCAATTACAATATCTTTGGGGAAATATTTAGCGCTTTGTTGGTAGATTTTTCCTCGATATTAGTCTGCAGATTTAGGGAAGTTGATGGAAAAAATAGGGAATTTTCAAGCTCGAAAATCATTTCATTCTAAATTTTCCATAAATTACTTGATCAAATCTATTTAGAAAGACATTCCCAAGTCACTCATACTTAGTCCTTACTATTACAAACGAAAGAAAACTCGTTTGAATTTCCTAGAATCAAATCTCAGTTGATTAGGTGATGTTATAAAACGTGATGAAATTAGGCATACCCATTTTCTGAACTTCACGGCTTTTTAAAGAAAAATCTCTGAAATTTTTATCGTTTATAGAACAAATTGAATTTTAATGACATTATTACATCATAGATAGGAGAATTTTAAGAGAATTTAATGTTTGCCCTTTTTACCTCAAGAGAAAAATGGGGGGAAAAACTATAGGTCTGGCCAGACCTATTGGGTATCAAAAAGCACTATAAATTGAAAATCATCAAAAACGTAATCAAAACTTCAACCGATTTTTTTCAAATTTTTGTAAAATGCATCTAAACATATTATTCTAGGATATCATGAAATATGAAGTCGCTGCGATTTCATCTTCTATATTTTTTTCGCCAAAATATAGTGCCAAAGGTCTGGCCAGACCTTCGTGCCGACAGAAGGGTTAAAGCTAGTTGCTGACACAATTTTGTCCCGATTCCGTATTCATTTTCACTGTAACGGATCGAGACTATTCAGCACATCCGATGTGGGTTTTCCGCACAACTTGGTTTGTAGAGTAGTTTTACTCAGAACATATACATAAATAGAACGTACTCCAGTTTAATTTGATAGAGTAAATAGCGCAGGTATATACAGCAGACATGAGCTTCATGGGGTCCTTAAGCAAACAACTAAACTTCGAGTTGTAGTTGAAGTTTCAGCAGCAACAACATCAGGGGTGTCCTTAAATTACTTACAAATGGTGGGATCTGTCATGCAGCAAGATCTTTTTTCTATATTACTTGGTTTTCGTCAGCATCCTTACGCAATCGGAGCCGACATCACCAGTCAAATCGTATTGGCATCAATTTTGTCTCTTGATGTAAGTGATCCTGGGCGCGTATTTAGGAACCCTAGTTCAGTTCGTCACCTGCTTGGGGACGAAATCGATTAGCTTTTCTTGTGCCAAAACTAGCAAAAACCCTATTCGATTGCGTCTCCTAAAAGTAGACGAACTCGCATAGGGTTTCGAGTACATTTTGCGTCGAAAACAGCCAAAAACCCTCGTTCAACTCGTCCCCACACAAGGGGACGAAATCGATTAGCTTTTCTATTGCCTAAACCGCCCAAAACCCTATCTTTACTCGTCTCTTTTTCTGTGGATGAGCACGCATAGGGTTTCTAGTAGATTTTTCGCATAAAACAGCAATAAACACTTTGCGAGTAACAAGAGAGTTCCAAATCCTGAAAACATGGTTTTTCGAAAGTGTTTTTTTTTTATACAGATTTGATTCTGCTTGGCAAAGCTGCAAGCCTTTATATAAATACATACTTTAGGACAAATTAACTTGAAAAATAAAAATGTTTTGTTAAGAAAATTGCAAGGTGGGGATAATGCTTTTTTAGATTGTGTTGGTGCTTCTGTTTCTCTTGTCATTCAATGTATTCAGTAAAATAAGAGATTTTTCCGCTTTTCTGACTGGGACTAAATCAAAAGCATTTCCGCTTTACATATTGCAAATTTTAGGTTTGAGCTCCGGAAAGTATGCTGTTCAGATAAAGTTGTTACTAGTAGCAGTGAGAGAAAATAGAATAAAATGAAAAGTCAATAAATCAAAATTTTCGTTTTTCTAATTTAATTTTTTTTACATGTTTAATCTCTATTTAACCATTTACCGGTCAATGTTCCCAATGTTTTTTTAAGGATATTGCTACGGAGTTCGAGGTAGAGTAAGAAGGCAAATCGAGCTCTAGCCAAACTAGAAATATCCCTTTTGAAAATGTGTGGAATCAATTTAATTGCCCTATTGATCCCAAAGACCGAACCGAAGTAACTGATAACATAATAAAAATTAAAAACGAAGTTTCGCGTTTAGGAACTGTTCTTGAGCATAACTTTGACATTACGGCGACAAAGCAAGTCGCGAAATTCGTTACAGTTCTCGAAAACTTGCAAACACCGTCACATATGATTTCATTTATGACATCGAAAACTGCTCAAAAACGAACTCGCAAAATAAGGGTACAACCTACTACTTATAGTCGACGCAAAACCAGAAACGGTTCAAGCAGCAGGATTCCATCTGGCCGACCAACTAAAAATCATAATAAAAAAAAAACAAAAAAACGTTTACATAATTTATCCAAGAACATTGAAGACAACGAACCACCACCGAAAAAAACACTAAGAATTTTTGTTTTGTGTAACTTATGAATTTTTTAAATGGAGATTAAACATGTATAAAAATCAAATTAGAAAAACGAAGATTTTGAATTATTGACTTTTCATTTTATTTTATTTTCTCTCACTGCTACTAGTAACAACCTTATCTGAACAGCATAATTTCCCGATCTCAAACCTAAAATTTGCAATATGTAAAGCGGAAATGCTTTTGATTTAGTCCCATTCAGATAAGCGGTAAAGATCCCTTATTTTACTGAATACATTGAATGACAAGAGAAACAGAAGCACCAACACAACCTAAAAAAGCATTATCCCCACCTTGCAATTTTCTTAACAAAACATTTTTATTTTTCAAGTATGTACATATTCATATGAAGACTTGCAGCTTTGCCAAGCAGAATCAAATCTGTATAAAAAAATCACTTTCGAAAAACCATGTTTTCAGGATTTGGAACTCTCTTGTTACTCGCAAAGTTTTTATTGCTGTTTTATGCGAAAAATCTACTAGAAACCCTATGCGTGCTCATCCACAGAAAAAGAGACGAGTAAAGATAGGGTTTTGGGCGGTTTAGGCAATAGAAAAGCTAATCGATTTCGTCCCCTTGTGTGGGGACGAGTTGAACGAGGGTTTTTGGCTGTTTTCGACGCAAAATGTACTCGAAACCCTATGCGAGTTCGTCCCCTTGTGTGGGGACGAGTTGAACGAGTGTTTTTTGGTACTTAGCCACTAGAAAAGCTAACCGATTTCGTCACCTGCTTGGGGACGAACTGAACTAGGGTTCCTAAATACGCATCCTGGGCAGACATCAAGAGGCAACCTGTGGCTGTGCGTAGAGCAGCATTTTGGCAGACCTGAATTTGGGTCCAGGTTGTATCACATAGACTATGTGACCAAACTGGGGCTGCATAATCAGCAGCTGCTCGACCCACCGCTTTGTATGTGATTAGCATGGTTTCTTTATCCTTGCCCCAGGTGCTACCTAGCTAGTGCTTTTAGGATTTTATTCCTACTGCGCATCTTTTCGCAAACGGATGCTGCGTGATGAGCTGACGTCATCATGCTCTCTAAATGGAGCCCGAGAATTTTAGGATTAGCAACAGTAGGAATTGGATTGTTGCCAACACGTACATCAACCTCCCACCGACAATCCACCGACCAGGTGGTAAGTAATGTCGCAGAAGATTTAGACGCGGAGATAATGAGGTTTCCGCTTTGGAAGAAAACCTGTAATCGTCCGAGATAGCGATTAATTTGGAGGCGCATTTCATCTTTATCCTCCCCTGTGGCGAGCACGGTGCAATCGTCTGTGTATGAAATCACCTCGATTCCTTCCGGTGGTGTAGGAAGGCCGGACATGTAGATGTTGAACAGAGTGAGGGAGAGTACCCCACCCTGTGGAACTCCTAATTTGATTTTCCTCAGCTTAGAACGTTTGCCAGGAAACTCAGTGAAGGAATGCCGACCAGCTAGATAGTTGGCAATCCAACGGATCTCTTGAGCAGGGATATGCATATTCAGTAAGTTCGCGAGAAGCATCTAGTGATTGACATTGTCAAATGCACTCGTTAGGTCAATTGCCACAAGAATCGTTCTGTGGCAAGGACGTATGTGGTTTAGCCCATTACGGATGCGTGTAGTGATCGCATCGAGGGCAGTGGTGGTACTATGCATTTTCCTGAAGCCATGCTGGTGAGGTTCTAGCTTAGCATGCTTAACAAGAGTAGGGTGAATAAGGGCCTCTAGCGTCTTTGCGACAGGTGAAAGTATTTATTTATTTATTTATTATTATAGGCAAGCTGAACAGAACAACAATAATTCTAATAACACAGCACCTTAAGAAACTATAGAACTGTTATCTAAAGTTATAGAAAAGAAGAGGAAAAATGAAAAATATTATTAAACTAATTGTAGGAGTAAGAAAGCAAAAACGTAAAATTCATGAATTTAATTAGGTAAGCTACAAAATGCAAGAAATTAATTGTACATGCAAAATCGAGTATGGAAACTAAGTAGAATATATTTATAATCACTGATAAAAATATTAATTTAATTTAGGCAACAGAGCGCGCCTGAATGCATAAATAAAAGAAGGCAGCGGACCAAGCTCCAAATCGTCGTAACTGCGCATCATTCTGATAATAGACGAGTTCATGTAAGTGGAAAGACAAACAGTTGGGGGGTTAAAAATGGCTACACTACGAGTCCTATAACTGGGAAGTCTATACACAATATCCTCTACTGTAGAAGTAATTATAAGCCCTTTGCAGATTTTGTAAAGAAAACAAAGGTCAAGAAAACACCTTCTTTTCTCCAAGGACATAATGTTTAAAAAGATAAGACGTTGAGGATACTACTAAAGATTTATTGAATCTACGTTGAACTGATTCTAAGTCTGTTCTGTTTTGTTCTGCTGATGGTGACCAAATAACAGACGCATATTCCAGTAAACTGCGTACAAGCGAAAGGAATAGTCTTACAGCAGTTCCAATGTTACGAAAATCACTGGAACACCTTAATACGAAACCAGAAAGTTTAGATGTTTTAAGAACCAAATTTTCAATATGGACGTTGAACTTCAGCTTAGTTTCAAAGGTTACGCCTAGGTCGTCAACTGTTGAAACACATTTAAGAGCAAGGGAATTAATTTGATAACGATAGGAAAATGGGAAAGGTTTAAGAGAATATATCGTCTGAGCACATTTAGAAACATTTAGGTGCAGACCGTTCCTAAGGCACCATTCAGATAAGGTATCCAGGTCGGCTTGCAACGAGACAGCGTCATCCAGCCTTGAAACCGACGTGAATAGCTTGCAATCATCAGCATATAATAAAGAATGGTTTTTCAGAAGTGGAGGCAGGTCATTAATGAAGAACAAAAAAAGTAATGGGCCTAATATTGACCCTTGAGGTACCCCAGAGCACGGGTAAAACGGCAAAGAAACCAAATCTTTAAAAGCGACTGATGAGCTTCTATCCATAAGGTACGAAGCTAACCAACCTAAAAGAATGGGAGGGAAACCAGAAATGCCAAGTTTTTGAAGAAGGATACCATGATCCACTGCGTCAAACGCTTTAGAAAAGTCGGTGTAAATCACATGTACATCGCAATGTTTGTTGAAGGACTTTCCTACATACTCGACAAACTCAACTAAATTTGTGACCGTTGATTTGCCTGCACAGAAACCATGTTGGTTCGAGACAATAAGATGGCTAAAACAATCCTAAATGAGGTTGAATATGATACGCTCAAGAATTTTGGAGCAGGAAGACAGCAATGAAATGGGGCGATAATTTGAAGCAATGCTTGAATCACCTTTTTTCGGAATGGGAACGGTATAGGATAGCTTCCAAAGGGAAGGGAAAACCCCTTGTCAAATACTCTTATTGAAAATTATCGCAAGAGGTAAGCATAAAGACAGGCTGCACTTCTTTAGGAAGTAATTGGAGATTCCTTCGGGACCAGAAGAAGAATTGTTTTTAAATGATGCAATAATTGTGCCCACATAAGCTTCTTGAATATTAGGGAAAAAAGGAAGGTGATTATGTGATTCATGAAAAGTAGTATAAGCAGAAGAGTTAGAGGTTTGACTAAAATGGCTAGCAAAGTACCGGGCAAACAATTCACATATGTCTTTTGGATTGCTTGCAGTTAACTGGTCGAATGAAAGGTTAGAAGGATGTGAAGATGACGAGCGCATATTTCGAACATATGACCAGAACAGTTTACCTTCGCCTTTGTTGACGCTGTTTTCTATGCTAATAATGTAAGCATTACGTGCTGCCATTATCATTTTTTTCGTTTTGGCTCTAATTCGACGAAATGCAATTAGGTCACAGTTTCTGTTGTAACGTCTATAACGCAAACGAATTTTGTTCTTTTTCCTTATAAGCCTGTGCAAATAAGGCGTGAACCATATAGGACCAATGCGAGGTTTAGTGGAGTAAAGCGGAACGTTTTCCTGAATGACTTCGTATAAAATATTACAGAATGCTTCACCGCAGAGTCGCAGTTAAGATCAGCAAGGACGCTCGACCAATTAATCCGACTCAATTTAGCATTAATTACTTCATAATTGGCCTTGAAATAATTAAACCGTAGAAGTTTATTTTTGTGCCGAGGAGGAGAAATGTTGAGGAGAAGTTCGTGAGAAATGGCAGGATGGTAAGAGTCACAGGGAACATAGGAGATTGTATGGTTTGAGGGCGATAAACACGACAAAGGTAAATTGCTGAGTACAAGGTCCAACGTTCTATTCATGAAGTTACGAACAACATTGAACTGCAATAAGGTACACAATTCCATAAATGACGACAGATACAGGACTTGCGAGTTAGAAGAGGCCAAAGGCAGGCTAGGCAAGTCTGGCCAGAAAGCGTTGGGTATATTAAAGTCACCGCAGATAATGATGTTCGAATGAGGATAGCTGATGGTCATAAGATTAGAATAGTAGATTAGATTAGATTAGATTTGACATGGGCTGTGGCTACATGGTAGCCCTGGGCACTGCGACCGTTGATCTATTGTGCCATTGCCCGAACTATGGGTTAGATGAACTCATCTAGCCGACTTCTTTCGATAAACCGATTAAGCTGGCCCATGTTCAAGGAGGCGATGTCCTCCTCTAAAGGGAACATAATGCCGAAGCATTCCAAGCGGCGCATTGCTAGCCTCTCACATTCACAAAGAATGTGCGCAGCCGTTTCGCCGTCAGCCTCGCAGAAGCGACAGCTCGCGTCGGTAACAATGCGCATGGTCTTTAAGTGACCATTCAGACGGCAGTGCCCCGTGAGGAGCCCGCAAATTATCCTAACCCTGTTTCTACTCATGTTTATTAAACATAGGGTACGTTTAGGTGAGTAGTTGGCAACGAAAATTTTTGACTGCCGAAGCCCGGGAAGAGTTTCCCAGTGAGAGATAGCTTTGGCTTTTTCCCACTCACTTATTACATTTCTGTATGTACAGAGTGGTATCCCACAGTATGGTTCTGGGCCAATGAGAGGAGTGGCGGATGCTCTCCTTGCAAGCTCATCGGCCTGCTCATTGCCTTCGACACCCGAATGCCCAGGTACCCAGAAAAGGGTAAGACTGTTACAAGAGCCTACCTGTTGGAGGATTTCCTGACAATCCCATACGAGCTTCGAAGTGACAGTGAAGCTCGTCAGCGCTTTCATTGCCGCTTGGCTGTCAGTAAATATTGCTATGTTCTTGTTTATGTAGCACTTTTCAATGCATTTTCTTGCGCATATCTCGATTGCGTGTACTTCTGCCTGAAACACGGTCGGTCGGCATCCCATTGGAATAGAAAGACTAATACCTGGGCCGCTAATTCCTGCGCCAGAACCCGTATCTGTCTTTGATCCGTCCGTGTAAAATTTGATGGTACCGGGGTGGAGTGCTCTGAACTTTTCAGTCCAGTCCTCCCTCGCCCACGTCACTGAGTCGAATGTGCAGTCGAAACGTAACGTTTTAACCAGATAATCTGATGGCATACTAAGTAGGTTGTTATTACTTATCCATCCTAGCTGCACCGGGTTCAGTTGGCATGCCGTATCACATGCCTTAAGCCTGATAACGGCCAGTCTCGCCACTGCCTCGATGTGTATGTGTAGTGGTGGGAGGTTCAGCAGAACCTCCAAAGCGGCGGTAGGGCTGGTGATGAAGGCTCCAAGGACGGCTAGACAGGCCAGCCTCTGAACTTTGTCCAGATTCAGCCTACCATCAGTAGTGGGTGCCCTTCTCCACCATACCACCGCCCCGTATTCCATAATTGGTCTAACAATTGTCTTTTAGATCCACAGAATTATATCAGGTTTGATACCCCATGCTTTTCCCGCATAGCTCCTGCAGATCCATAAGGCCTTAGTTGCTTTCTCTGTTACCAGCCTGAGATGCTCTTTCCAGAGTAATTTCCTGTCCAGAGTGACCCCCAGATACTTGACAGTTTCTGGCATGGTCAGCTGTGAATTATACATTGAGGGACATTTCAGAGGTCTTAGTGTCCCCTTCCTACTGAATGGCATCACTGCGGCTTTTGTCGGATTGACACGTAGCCCGTTAACAGTGCACCATTCCTGTACCATTTGCAGAGCGTTCTGTAAAACATCCGGTAGGACCTCCTCGAATTTGCCTTTAACCGTGATGACCAGATCGTCCGCATACCCCTGGGTGGAGAACCTAGCTGAGTTAAGTCTCCACATCAATCCATCAACTACCAAACACCACAGGAGGGGGGATAGTACACCTCCTTGGGGGCAGCCACGTGTGGCTTGGGCAGTGAGAGTGGTATTGCCTATGCTGGTATATATTGTTCTGGACGACAGCATGCGTTGCACCCACATTATGGTGGTATTGTCGGCCCCTTTGGATCTTAAAGCCGCTCCTATGGAATCAAATGACGTATTATCGAAGGCGCCTTCTATGTCTAAAAATGCACATAGTGCCATTTCTTTATTGGACAAGGCCACCTCGATCTCTTCCACTAAACTTTGTAGCGCCGATTCCGTCGATTTGCCCGGTTGGTAGGCATATTGTTTTGGGTGCAACGGCCACGTCTTCAGGAGTGTGCTCCTAATGTGAGCGTCCAGTACCTTTTCCATAATTTTCATTAGAAAAGACGTTAGGCTAATGGGGCGGTACGACTTGGGGTCGTCCGCCGGTTTTTTACCCACTTTCGGGATAAAGACTACCCTCACTGATCTCCAGGCTGTTGGGATATATCCCAAAGCAAAGCTACTTCTATAGATACTAACCATGAAGGGAATCAGCTCCTTTTGCCCTCTTTGCATGAGTGCCGGAAAGATTCCATCCATGCTGGGCGATTTGAAGGGATCAAACGTCCCGATTGCCCACCTTATCCTGTCATACGTGAAGATACCTCTTGCTGCTGCCCAGTCAGCTCTGTTTGCTCTGTTGGGCGGATTCATACAACTGTGGCTATCATTCACGTTATAGTCTAGTCTGCAGCCGGGGAAATGGGTTGCTAAGAGTAGCATGCCCGTACTTACGGCATCCCTCGTGATGTCCCCGTTAACTCCTTTCAGAGTGTTGATCGAACTGCAACCGTTTTTGGCTAGTACTTTGTGCAGTCTTGCCGCTTTGGTAGTACTATTGACACTATCACAAAATTTTGACCAGCTAAGCCTTTTGGCGTCTCTGATCTTTTTGTTATATTCCGTGAGGGTGGAGCGGTACAGGACCCAGTCCCCGTTGCGCTTGGCCCTGTTAAAAAGCTGCCTCACCTTAGAATAGTATGCAAAAAGATCAGAGAATACGTATTGTTATGGGTCGGTAGGATTCACCGAGACCAGCGCTCTATCCCGGTTTGAGACAGGGGACAATCCGTCCTGTTTTCCAGATTTCAGGGATGGCAAGCTTAGAGATCGACAAGTTAAAGGCTGCCGTGAGATGCTCAATGGCTGGAAGGTCGAGATGTTTCAACATGGCCATCGAAATGCCATCGGGTCCGAGGGCCTTTGAGTTTTTAGCATTCTCAATGACTTTTTTAACCTGGTCCGCAGTATACGATGGTATAGTGTCAACATTTCTACTGCGAATCCGTCTTCTAATTTTACGCTTTAAGTCATCGGACTTGGGATGTTCAATAAATCCATAGGGCTTCGATGTTCCCTGTGAATTTCATCATCAGGGTTTCTATTCATCAAGTTACCTAGCCTTCGAGTCACTCAGACTAAAGTCGTCCTGTGTGAGAAGAACCTTGTTTGACAGTAATTTTCCCGGGGGAGATTTCAGTATCTGTGGCGCCAAATTTTGATGATGCCATTTCATTAATATTGGTCTGAAACGATCTAATCTGCAATCCTTTTTCGCCAAATCGTAACGGTTCTCCAGATATTCAATGTCAAAGTTTGACTTTTCTATGAAGCCAGTTATGTAATTTGATAAGAAAAAGGGTGGATTTCCGCTTTACACATTGGGGAAAGTGTTCCATGCCATCAAATTGACGTTTTAATTTTAATCATTCCCACTAGAATAGTAAGTTTTACCAATTTGGCAAAGATGTTAATAATATGAAAAGTCGAAATATATTTGAGAGCAAGAATTGTACAATTTGCTAGACAGGAAGGCAAATGAAATTTAAAATGTTTTATTTGGTGCAATGCCATTGATTCAAATCAGTATGTTGTAAAAATCCCCCCAATTTCCCATTAGAAACCGAACTACCCCATATAAATGTCAAACTTTGACATTGAATATCTGGAGAATCGTTACGATTTCGCGAAAAAGGATTGCAGATTCGGTCGTTTCAGGCCAATATTAATGAAATGGCTTCATCAAAATTTGGCGCCACAGATACTGAAATCGTGCCCCTCCTTTTAATATTCTTCAACTCTAAAGCTGAAGTCATCGCCCCAAATGCACCGTTAAAGAACAATTTACATCCAAATCGAGCAGCACACTTGAATCTCCATAAATTCTGCCCCTCATTAAACCAAATACATCACCTCGAATTAGCGGCCTTCCGCTCGGATTAGCATTCACATCCAACACACGCGTACCTCGTCTCGTCCCCAAGTCTTTTGTTCCCATCGAATTCCATAGTAGAGCCACCACGGCCCACGGTCGTTGGCTGCATCAGATCTCTCGTCAAGTCTTTCTTTAAAGGTCTCACTGTCACAGTACAGCCAACAGCAATCAGCAACAGCTGCAGCTTCTCATGTGTTCTGCATGTCACGTCACGGTCCGCTTGGAGCTGGAGGTTGCTCCAATTCTGGCCATTGTCAGTTGCATTTAGTCCGCACTGACTGGAACAAAGAAGCAAAGAAGGTGTGCGTGGGTCGTGGGGGCGAAAGTCGCCAGTTGTTGGCTATGGATGGATGGTTGACTCATACGCCGAACACGCACTTTTACTGTTCTCCTAATTGGGAAGACAAACGAATGGTAGAGACAAGTACAAGTCCAAGTCCGGGCAGACCGGAAATTCATTGCCAATAATTATTATTGTTCGAATACGTCCCACGATCAGCGAATCAGATCGCGGTGGCTATTGTCTGATAAAAAAAACCAGAAGCAGCGGGGCAGAAATCACTGAGCCACAACACAAGTCATACAACTGCAATTATCGTTCGTCGAGTGCATGCCGGGGCCCATTCATCCCCATTTGCCCGTCACTTCCTCAATTATCAGCACGTTGTGGTGGCAACCAGTCACTGGGGGCCGCAATTACATAATCCGCGAATGGCAAGCCAAACGTGCGCTACATCTGTCGCTGTCGTGAGACAGAGGCAAAGGTAAGCAAACAAGCGCCCGCCCGCCTGCTGCCAGTCACCGTCTTTGCTGTTGCACATGGAGAGAAAAGGTCACCGTCATAAATAATGCATACCTCTAATTACGTCGTCGACTGGATGACGACAAAGATGAAAACGGGGTCGCCGCCCTCTGTACGCCTTTTGTCTGCAGAAGAGACGTCAAAGTAGCCTGCAGGCAGCAAGCCAAAGACTCCAACCACCACGCACGGCGCTCCGGCTGTGGCCACTCTCTTCTTCGTCGTGTTGTGATGTTCTGGGTCTTGCTCGCTGTGTCGTTATCGCCCTGCAACTCGGGGCAAAGACAAGGAATCCCGTTGGGAGCCTTGGCTCCACAAGAAGAGGTCAACGCGACCGTCACTGTCACTGGCCTCTTGTAAATCACTCACGGGGCAAACAACTTTTTTCTTTTTTCGGGCCGGAACGTCCGCACCGCTGTCCGCGAGCCCGTTCCACCAGTAACCACCAAAACCACTTTTTCACTTGCTCTTGCCGCCTTCACCTTTTCTTAGTGCGGCCACACATTCACTTCACTCACTCGCAGATTGAAAACGGAAATTTTCGGATTCTGTTGCTTTCATGGATTTTTTCCTCTGCTTGCATCGCTTGCGTTCACTGCACTCGCACAGGCACCAAACACCGACCGAAATTTTCAGCAGGCACAAATGTCCGCCGCCTCGGTTCCAAATGCGAATTTTCGCATTATTGTGGCCATTTCACTTGCGCGACATTTGGGAGCACTCGTCCATTCAGGAAATCACGACATTTAAGGAGTTTTCTTCTATTTTTTTGGCCGAATCGCGCTGCGACACAAAAGACACACGGCACCAACGACACACGCTCCTACTTCGAGATGCCACTCTTCTTGTGGCAAAAGCAAAAGGCGATGTGACGAAACGAGTGTTTTGGTATGTTTGCAGCTTTGCTAGAGAATGGCGAAATTGTGGCAGCACTAGAGAGCCCAAGAGAGAGAGCTGTGAACATGAGAATTGCAGTGCGTGAATATACGACGGCATTGCCAGATATAGACGAAAAGATAAAAATATTTTTTGAATTAAATTTTAATCAGATTGGCGGAGTCTTGTACAAATTAGGTGTGTTTTTTTGGTTATCCCGTGTAGGTTTGGGTAGCGAAACTTCATTTTTTTATATGGAGTTTTGTTACCCAAACCTACACGGGATAACCAACAAAACACACCTATTGATGATTTTGGAATCGTTATTTTTGAATTTTCCAACAGGTTTTAATCGAATTAATTGGGAGTTTAATCAACAACCACAACCGCGTGTAGTAGAGTAAAGGGTCTTTTATAATAGTCACGGATCAGACTGCAAATAAAACCTGAATTTTGGCGTATATTTGTACTAATGTATTTTAATACCCAAGCAACAATTCGTTTGCTTTAAAGAAGCACTCCATACTGTAGCAATCATATAGTACCACGAAATTCATTTATCGTGTGACATCGCTTAAAGTAGTATTTTGATCCGATAAAACATCCTTAAAATATTTTCCGGAAAGCTTATATCATCATTATGGAATAGATTTAAAGATGGTGGTATAAAACTTCGATAAAACTGTCTCTAAACGTTAACCTAAAAACGTACTCCTTTAAATACTCCATACTCTTGTGTTTATTGGATGACAGCACACACATGCAATGGTCTCTCTAAGTTAACTCACACACATGCATTATATTCTTCTATAGCACAGGCGGTGTCATTTTTATAGTGTGACATTCGTATGGTCATCCAATAAATTGTTCACCGTAGTTTTATAGAAGGATGGACTTTGTGATTTACTGAATTGACACTTATGAAGTGCTCTGGAATACCACGTTTCTTGAATTGAATTCATTGAAATATTGCTTGAAACCAACATTCCCTCACTGCTTGTTAGCTTATGAATCAATTAAGATAATGTCAGCGCAGAAAATGTCTGTATTTTATTGAAGAATGTGTGAATTTAATTAGCGTCAACTGATTGACATATAAAGAAGATAAGGTGCATAGGAGAAGGGTCGATAAAGAAGTGTCGAGCACTTATTATTATTTTTTGTTTTCTCTTTTTTTTGCAATCACGAGAAAATGACAGAAAATGATGACATAACACATTATGTATATGTCTTTCTCGAAGCGTAATTCAGTGCTACAATGAGGTTCTATTGGATCAAAAAACGGCGCCAGATGCCATTATTGGACTATTATTCAGTGTTTATACCCTGTAAAAGTGCCCCTATTGTCGTTAGAAGAGAATATTTTACGAAGTATTATAGGGATGAAATTGTTACTTGGGTAGCGATATTATCAATATTTAATGCAGTGATACCAACTCCTTGAACTTATCGCCGTTATGTAAAAGCAGATTGCAGATTTCAAGCTTCTGAAGGAGAACTTTGGAAAAAAGGAATGCAGCCAACCCAAGTAACAATTTCATCCCTATAATACTTCGTAAAATATTCTCTTCTAACGACAATAGGGGCACTTTACAGGGTATAAACACTGAATAATAGTCCAATAATGGCATCTGGCGCCGTTTTTTGATCCAATAGAACCTCATATTGTAGCACTGAATTACGCTTCGAGAAAGACATATGCATCGATGCTTTGGCTTCACGCGTCAATCGGCAGTTGATGATTTCAACCAGAAGTCTTTCACTAGTGTTCGTCAATACGTTACGTGCACCAGCAGACGCAAACTTGACAAAACGCCTGACGGAGAAGGCGCAACAGCACCATGTCGAACGAATGGCCAATAAGAACCCTTGCTATGGCCAAACAACAGGAAATGGTTGAGAGGGATTTGAAATCCGGAGTGTCTACTGGGACTTCTCCGCCGTCTGATCAAGCATCAATTATGTCCAAAACAACACAACAAATTCGTATGCCTCCGAAGTGTCATTTCTGTGGCGATTTACATTGGCAACGGGACTGTCCGCACATGGTTAAAATGTGCCCAGTCTCTAAGCAAACCGGTCATAAAAAGAGCTGCTGTGACTCAGCCAGGAAGTTTTTGGACAAAAGCGGATGAAAACCAACTTGAAGAGAGACTGTATCGAAGGCAGGGAACGCACGGAAATTCGTTAAGTTGCTAGTCAACGGAACTTCCTTGACTTTAAAGCACGACTTCGGCTCAGATTGGACGATTATTTCGAAACGGAATCGGATCGCTAAAGCTGTTGCCATCCACCGCAACGGCCATAAATGCAACTTTTGGGACGATCCCCATATCTGGTTACTTCTCCGCGACAATTGAACTGCGGGGAAAATGCGGCTTTGTCGATGTCTACGTGTTCGAGCAGGGACTGCATCTTTTCGGCAACATGGCAATGGAGGCTCTAGATATGTGGGACATGCCTATCGCTGCGATCTGCTACATGATACCTTGGCAGCATGAGTCAATCAGGAACTGCCAGGTCTTTTTCATGGGAATTATGCAGATGCAGTGCAATTAATCTAGAGGTCCGAAGATCGAATCTCGACGTGGTCTAAAATTTTCGTACATGTGCGGATAGGAAATATATAATGCTTGCAACATTATATACACTCCGAAATGATATGCAAAGTAACGTTGGCTTGAAATTGCCTGTAAACGGCTGAGTTAACGCACCATGGCCCCACATGGGGCTCTACGGTACTGAAAAGAAGTGCAATTAAGGCGAAGATCACTCTGCAGAAGTCACCCTTCATCAGAGCACGGCCGGTCCCATTCGGTGGCCGTTCTGACGTGGAGGCCGAGCTATATCGACTACAACGTCTGAACATTATCACAAGGATTAACTACGCCAAATCTGCTGCCCAGAAGGCGTATAGTAAAGAAGAAAGACGGATCAACGGGTCTAAATCATGTGATTAAACCACTTCACCATCCATTCCCCACTCCAGAGTCGACCTATCTTCGCACAACTCTCCGCAATGGACACGTTCTCCGTGTTATATGTCTGGCGTTTCTGCATATATCGACCTCGATAATGACGATAAACAAATAATGGCGATAGACACTCACACCGGAATATTCCAAGTCAACCGGAGCAATTACAATTACATCGTCCAAGTACGCCATGGCCCCTGTTCCTCCCATGATCTCTTGGAAGACTGCAGGAGCAGTCGAGCAAAGGGAGGGCCGACCACGACGCCAGACTGACGCGTGTTCTGAAAGCGCTGGAGGTTGCCTGATTCACCTACTTCCGTCTTGAAAAGTGTGCGTTCGGTCAGCCAGAAATTAAATATTCGGGGAAGATCGTAGTTTCACATGATATTCGCCACGACTTTAACCGTTTACAGACTCTTCGAGAACTGCCTGCTCCAAAAGACATCAGCCCGTTTGAGATCTCCTTCTTGGGGCGCTATAAACTGGACGACCTTACCAGAAAGAACATTAAGTTTGAGTGCACAAACGTTCACGAGGAAGCTTTCATCCACCTGAAATGAGCACTCATCGCTAGCCCTTTGCCATTACGATCCAAGGTAACAGCTGGTTGTCGCAGTCGCAACTGACGCATCTAGCTACGGATGTTGTGCAGCCCTCAGGCACCGTGAGCAGTATGGTTCACTCCGTCCTTCTATGTATGCTGCATCGTCGTTTAATTACGCGGAGAAGAAACGTGACCAGGAGGAACGGGAGACTGGCTCAAGTTTTTGCTCTTAACAAGTTCCACATGTACATGGCCGCAAATTCGAACTTCAAACCGACCATAAGCCGCTGGTTACCAATTTCGGGGGCAAGTCTGGAATTCCCATACACACTGCTAATCGCCTCCGGTGCTACGCTATTACGTTACTGGGCTATGATTTTCAAATAAAAGTACGTGGACAGTGCCAACATCGCTCGCCTATGCCGACTTCGTGTCCAGACAGTCTTTGGGCCATTTTTTCGTACTTATCGCATGACACACACAATATTCAGAAAGCTTTTCCATTGTACGGAATTGCATCTTTGTTTATTTTGCATAGTTATATTATCTTTTGCTTATTTATGCTGTTGTATGAAATCGTGCAATAATTTTTTTAATCAAAGATGATGGCGTAACCAAGCAAAACATGGCAGAACTATGCAAAATAAACAATAAAAAACCATTCAATACAATGGAAAAGCTTTCTGAATATTGTGTGTGTCTTCTCTATGCGATAAGACTAACCAGCCTATAAGATGTACGAAAAAATGGCCCTTTATGTTATTGGGCCTGTCTACACGCAGAACAAGAACAAGATGAAAAATCGGTTTTTAGAAAAGATTCGTGAGGAGCAAGGTAAGGAAAAATTCAATTTTCATATAAAAACAGGTTTTGTTCTCGCGATTTTGTTCCTGTGTAGTTTCACCCATTGGAAATCGATTGTTTTTCGGCGATTGGCCAGTTATTCCTCCCGAACTTCGTTCTAAAGGTCTGGATAGACATCGGGCGGAATGAAAATGAAATTTTTGACCACTGCGATTTTCTCAATGAAAATGCATGCTTACTGTCGTGCAACATGTCGGAAATGATGTGGAATTACGTAAGCTACAATCCGAATTTTGGTTCCAAAATTTTTCTCGGCCATTCTATGCATTATTTTTCGATTCCCCGGTTATTTCACCGTGGAAAATATCTAATGACCGGGGAATCGAAAAATAATACATAAAATGGCCGAGAAAAATGTTGGAACCATATTGGGATTGTAGCTTTATGGAATTCCCCATCATTTCCGACATTATGTTTTATGTTCCACGACAGTAAGCATACATTTTCATTGAAAAAATCGCAGTGGACAAAAATTTCATGTTCAGTCCGCCCGAGGACTATTCATGGGCTTTAGGTCATAATGGAGCTACACGACGCTTCGCGCATGCTATATGGCCTTTTGCCGCGATACTTTCAAAGTTCGCCCAACCAACCATTGTCTCCTAAACAGAGTAAGGACCTGTACCAAGTAACGGTTTTCAATTCACAAACTTTCTGCACCATGTTCTCATAGAACCATTCTGCATTGAATCAAAAACGTTTTTTTGAGATACATGAAAAGCAAATGCAGGGAAAAAATAATTTTTCACAATAAAACCAGTTTTTAAATTTTGGTCTCATTGCCCACAGGCCCATCTATATTTAGATCTAATAACTGCCATATAAAACCAGATGCTGCAAGTGTTTCTTGAAAACAATTCAATTTTCCCTTGTATTAACTTCATTTCACTCTATAATTTCTCATTCAAACCTTGTCCCTGATAGATTTATGCAGGGTTTTCATCAAAGTTATATGAAAAATCAAGCGTTATTATGCCCTGTTCGGGACCCAAAGAAACGTACCTTCTATGAGTATATCCTTTTCGCGCCCATTTCCTTGCACACCTTTTTGATGGTTTTCAAAAATACCTTCGCGCCAGAACTCCATCAAGACTTCAACTTCTTCCAGAATTCCATTCAATTGAAACCACCGCTGTACACAAACTCCAAAACAAAATTCAGAGAGAAAAATATTTTTTGTTTGTCTCTCTCTCGAGGCCGCTCCGTTGTTCGTTATCTTTGGCTGGCGGCAAATTGTCATTTTCCGGAGTGCATTTCGCTGCCCCGAGAGAACATGGAGAACATGAGAACATAGTGAGCATTGCAATTTTCTTGATCGTTTGCGGTTGTCAAAACGTTTTTTGAAGTTTGGAAAAGTTGTGAAGAAGCGGCCCGCATTGGAATTGCAAAAATTACTGAAGATTGCACAAAACTGTTGCAGTAAATAGCAGCCGTCAGACACAAACACGACGACTAAATGCTAAAATTGAAGAATTTGCGAGCGAAGCGCTAGCAATTAGACAGAAATGTAAGTAGCGTGTGTGTGAAAAAATGTGCCGCGAGTGACTGTGGGGAAAGAAACGTGCGTCGTACGTACAAGTGGCCAAGGCAGGCGGCCACTGCTGCGATGGCTGGGCTGTCTCGATGTCAGCCGATAATGGATTTCCAATTGGCCAGGCAAATTGCGAGTGATTGGAGTGGCCGAAGGATATGTCTGGTTGGTAGTTGGAATAGTGGTGATGTTAAACATCTTTCTATTTCGAGTTAATTTTGATGGTGCTCCCAAATGTTGGGGACCTTCCTTAGTTTATGGTCACGTTTTGGGGGTTAGAAATGGAGAAGTGTTGACAGCAAGCGGGTGTTATCAGAGGATCTTGGATGCGTGGTGGTTGTGAATAGTGTTTTTCCTTGAAATGAGAAAATGTGGTGGTCGGTTTTAAGTTTTTCTTTCTATTTAATTCGACTGATTAATAAATTGCAATAAATTTGCAAAATTGCGTCAGTGTGTTTGTGATAATTTCATTTTTAATTTATTGTAATTTTCTTCATTTTTAAAAAGATTGTGGTATGTTTTTAAACATGCCTTATGGCGTTCCACCCTTTTATGTTCGTCCTTTGCTAAATTGATCCTTCTTCTCAGTACTGTATAGCCCCATGTGGGGCCATGGTGCGTTAACTCAGCCGTTTATAGGTGATTTCGAGTCAACGTTACATTGCATATCATTTCGGAGTGTACGGCACATGTACGGAAATTTTGGACCACGCTGAGATTCGATTTCCGGACCTCTAGATTACTAGTATCGTAGAGTGCGACTCAACCAAGTGAACCACATAGCGGGATTGATCCGCTTCAATTAAATTTGGTCCTCATTTTCGCATACTGAAAGTGCAATTATGACAGATGGTGATGAGTGATGACTATGCTCTAAATCTTGATACTCCGATCATTGAGAATGTTACTGCAACGTTATCCCTATGATTCCTCATCATACCAGAATGTGGAAAGAAGGTCACATCCTTCCCATTAAAAAAAAAAACAAACCTCCAACCAATTCTAGTAGAATTATTCTGTTCAACATACATGTTCCCACCTGATACCATTTCAGGATCATCTGCATAAGGAAACCAACGTGCTTTCAGTTGAAACGATCGCCACTTCAATATCTGTTCGGTCGCTAACGGGAGCACCACTCTAATCATCATCTCATGGACAAGACTTCGCCTCCACGACATGTCAGACATTGACTCAGAGACGATGAGGGAGAATGCCAGGGATTCAAACGGATTTCCTCTGATTTTTTTAATGGACAGCACAACATGCGGCCATCACAAATGTTCACACTACAGTTGCGAATCGTCCAATAAGAAGTTTAGATAGTAATGCCGCCCTCTCCTAAATAGATCGTTGTACTCGGAGTTAGTGTTCGCCCTGTGGCGCGGGTCAAGAATAGTGCCTCCCGTCTTTCCCGACGTGTCGTAAGAAGCGACTAAAGGGACAGGAGAGAATAAAACTCTCCTGAGTTTCGAACATATCTCTACAATTGTGCGCGCAGCGACTCTGTTTTGTGGGCTCAAGGGTTCAGATATGTACGAAACTTAACAAAAAACTGACCCCTGTGGTTTTTGGGGTTAGAATTATGCCACAGCGTTCCCGGCTTGTCGTAAAAGGCAACTTGAGGGATAGGGTACGTAGGCTTGTAACCCGCGTACTTGAAATTTTCTTTACACTCGAAACATTTAACGAGCCTCGGATACCTCGGACTGATTCATCGGCAACGACTTTTGGCTATAAACAACGGACCACGATTGGGTTTTGGAACGTTCGAACGATGTGGGGCGAGTGCAACAACATGAGACTCACTGAAGTCGAACGGGAAATGACCGCGTATAACATCGCTATATTAGGACTGAGCGAAACAAGATGGCTCGGATCAGGAGCGACTTTATCACCAAGCTCTCATACTGTTTTATTGTACTCTGGAAATGATGACCAAAATGCTCCTCGGCAGGCAGGCGTCAGAATCCTCTTGACAAGGGATGCACGTCGATCCTTTATCGATTAGAAACCAGTTTCCGACCGTATTATCACCGCCCGATTCAAATCCAGAGTACGAAATATCACGATAATTCAGTGTTACGCACCAACCGAACCAGCTGATCAAGCTGATAAAGACGTCTTCTACCAACGACTTGGCGACACCTTTGATAGGGCTCCCAGAGGTGACATTAAAGTCATAATGGGGGATCTCAACGCTAAAGTCGGGTCAGATAACCAAGGATTGGAACATCTTATGAGAAATCATGGGTTAGGCGACAGAAACCAGAATGGCCAGATGTTTATAGAGTTTTGTAACTCTCGTCAGCTCGTCATTGGTGCGACTCTGTTTAAACACAAAGATTGCCACTTATCAACCTGGACTTCTCCAAATGGCAGAACTGAGAACCAGATAGACCATATTGCTGTTTCCAAAACGTGGAGAAACTGTGTCCTGGACGTTAGGGCGAAACGTGGTGCTGATATTGGCAGTGGCCACCATCTTGTCATCGCAAAAATGCGCTTACGAACGGCAGCAATCCAGCGTCCTAACCGTGTAAATATTTGCCATAGGTATAATGTGCAGAAGCTCAAAATTCCATCAACCAAGCGTGCGTTCTCCACCGCTTTGCACGAAAAAGCTAATGCACCACCACCAAATGAGAATCCGACAATTGAAGATAGATGGAAAGTCGCTAAGGATTCATTTATTTCATGTGGCGAAGAAATGTTAGGACGATTGGATCGCGGTAGGAGACCATTTATTAGCGACTCTACTTGGTCTCTTATCTCAGCACGCAAGAGAGTTAAGGAGCTGATTAACTCAGCTGCTCTGCTAAAGAACGATACAGAGCTGAATACCGTTCGCTCCAAAAAGGCGTTCAGAGGAGTGTAAGACGTGATAAGCGTAACAATATCAACGCACTTGCGAAGGAGGCAGAGGATGCGGCTCTCCGCGGTGACAGTGGAACACTCTTCAAACTTATTAATCCATTAACTGGCAGATCTTTATTAACGGAACATCCTGTGAAAGATAAGGAAGGTGTTCTGCTCGTTACCGAAGAACAACAGCTACAAAGATGGAGAGAACACTTTTTAGAGGTCCTGAATAACACTTTCGATCCTGCAAGTGTATCTTCGTTGCCAGCAGAAGACGTCCCTCAAATAGACGGCATTAGTTCCGGTCCACCATCCAAAAAGGAACTAACAGACGCTATCAAATCAATGGACGCCGGTAAAGCCCCGGGGATTGATGGAATTCCGACAGAATTTTTAAAAGCGGATATTAACGCTACAGCGGATATTCTTCTTCCCTTAATCCGAGAGTGTTGGGAAACTGAAACTCTACCCAGTGAGTGGAAAAAGGGCCTAATTATTAAAATTCCGAAGAAAGGTGACCTGAAGAATTGTAATAATTGGCGTGGGATCTGTCTACTTCCTGCAATTTCCAAGTTGATGGCTAAGATTGTTTTAGGACGAATCAAGGAAAAAGTCGATAGCACATTGAACGATGAACAGGCTGGCTTCCGCGAAGGGTTCTCCTGTAGCGACCACATTAACACCCTCCGTATTATCATCGAGCAATCCGCGGAGTGGAGATCCCCATTACATCTCATGTTCATCGACTTTGAAAAAGCCTTCGATAGTGTTGATCGTCAGTACATCTGGGATGCCTTACGAAGACGAAATATTCCAGATAAGATAATCTCCATCATTAAGGAATCCTACAATGGAGCCCAATGTCACGTCCTGCATAAGGGCAAGCTTTCAGATCCTTTTGAGGTGCACAGTGGATTGAGACAAGGCTGCATTTTGTCACCTATTCTCTTCCTTGTTGCCATTAGTGATGTACTCGGCTCCGCACTTCAATTACATCGTAACAAAGGTATCAGATGGAAATTGTTTGATCACCTTCAACATCTTGACTACGCTGACGACATTTGTCTTCTATCAACTAATACGGATGATGTCGCTCAAATGACAGAAGCTCTAAATTGCGCAAGTCGTAATGCGGGGCTGAAAATCAATGCTGCCAAGACTAAGTTCTTGAGCACATATCCAGGGGGGCAAAGCGGAATTTGTATTTCGGGACAGGCAGTCGAAAAAGTTGATGAATTTTGCTATCTCGGGAGCGTAGTTACAGCAGATGCTGATGTAAAATCACGGATAAACAAGGCTAGGGCGGCTTTCTTCAATTTGACTCCTTTTTCTGGCTAAACAACAATATTTCCAGACGCACCAAACTTCGAGTCTTCAATTCCAATGTGAAATCCGTGCTTCTATATGGCTGTTCAACCTGGAAGGTGACTAAAGCGATTACTGATAAGTTGCAAACTTTTGTAAATCAGTGTCTACGGCGCATCCTACATATTCGTTGGCCGGAGATAATTTCGAACGAGGATCTCCTCACTATAACTGGCCAAGAAAGGATAGGCACTTCGATCAAAAGACTAAAGTGGCAATGGATAGGTCACACCTTCCGAAGAGGGCCCAATAACATCGCAAAAGGTGATTTGGTGAGCATATTTACAACACTCGGTTGCTGCACGATGTTCAGATTTCCCTCAAGTGAGTAAGTCTCTCTTCCACCGAAGGAGATCTTCAATATGCTCAAGGTTTCTCGTGTTCGTCAGTTTTGATCAGAAGCGTTAGAGCTTTGTCGCGTATGATGATGTCAGTTGTTTCAAGCCTTACGTATGTCCTTGTTACGAACGTACCAAGGAATATTGAAAATTCTTCTTATGGTAAGATTCTGACATATTTGCAGTTGTCTCTTGTGTGATTTGCAGGCTTCGCTGAAACCGTGGCTGCCGTATAAAATTGATGGTGTGGTCCTACGGCAACTGCCTCTCCTGGGCGGACCACACCCGTTTTATACAAAACGGCCAAAAGCTGCCAATATGCCTGCCTGGCAAGAGCCCCGAAGGTTCGAAGCAGTAAGGTTGTGTTGTCTGTGTATACGTGTGGGTACGTTATATGTGTTTTTTATCGTCATACTGGGAGCATTACATCTCGCCGCGGCTGCTCTCAGTCCCATTAATTCGCGCCGGTATTGAAACAAATCCAGGCCCAAGGGTATGGATTTGTAGTGCAACCAACGAATCGGCTCGAATGCCAGATCAGTGCAGTGTAATTGCTGTATGGAATGGGTTCACTTCAGGTGTTCGGGGTTACGTAGACACGGTCAGCATTGCTTGGCGTATGTCGCGGCAGGTTGTAAAAATTCTGGGTAACCTAGGGCTGCACCCATTCTACCTCCTCCTCCACTGCCCCCTACACCGCCCAACAATGCGAAAAGGAATGCCAGATCCAGTCTTACGCCTGGCCCTCCTCCTCCAGCAAATTTCACTGCACTATCCATATTGCAGTTTAACCATAGAGTAGGAATAGAGTTGGAACTCCATACAAAATTAAAATCGGCTGAAAAACATTTTACCTTCGAGTGTGTACTGTAAGTAACGTGTACATACAGGAAGATACTGAATAATCGAAGCCTTCCCCTTAGCATCATTTAAATCCATAAGAATGAATAGACTAACTAGCTTAACGATTCGATCTCTTTCTTAAATGTAAAAAAAATCTCCTCCTAAATAGTCCACCTCCACTCTCCCGCTACAGGCACACAAATTGACCGTTTTCAGTACTGGGTCGAGATGGGTGGAGTCTCCATCTAAAACTGGAAATGCCCCGTGAACAAGCACTTCATATTTGTTTATTGAGGATGAAGATCAATCATATTCGTTATATTAACGTATTATAGAAAATTATGTAAAAAATACAAACTATCAACATTTTTCGTCTCCAAGTGGATCTTCACGCAAGTGAACATAAAAAAATGCATGCAAAATGTCGTATTGTTCACGAAATGGTCGTGTAAATATTTGTCTACATTAGAGTTGCCGTGTAATATTATTTTCCTGACCACAAATGGAATGTCTTCAACACATAACATCAAATTATAATATTTTACGTACAATAAAACGATTATGGACAATTTAAGAACGCTTTTCTATATAACAACCACTCTAAATAATAAAATAATAATCCCAATTGAAATTTTTAAGATTATGCACACTACGCTATTGTACATACCGAAATGGTAACACCGAGCATCCATTGTTTTTAAACGAAAATGGCACCGGGCGGGGTTTGTGTCATTTTCGTTTCGTTTTCGGTGTTAACATTTCGGTATGTATAATAGCGTAGTGCGCAAATTGTTAAAAATGTTAATTGAAAAGTGTCATTTAGAGTGGTAGTTATATAGAAAAACATTCTTAAACTGTGAATCGATTTATTGTACGTAAAGAAGTATGATTTGATGTTATGTGTTGACGATAATCTATTTGCGGTCAGGGAATTGATATTACACGGCAACTCTAAATGTCGACGAAAATTTACACACTAATGCAATTCATTGAAAAAGTTAACGCACACGACTGCAATTAATGTTTTCGACCACGCATACACTTAAAAGTAAAACTTTATGACTCTCTGGTAAACAAAAATTAGCTATAGCTGTCTTTCTCAATACAATGGGCAGTTTAATGGAAATTCTATTCGTCTCACATTATTTATTTGTAGTGGTTTCCCTCTGGCAAAATTATTTTGTTCTAAGTTCCTGATCTATGTATATCTGATCTGTGGTTTAACTGTAATGGCATTCACCGAAAAAATCCTGAGATCACACACTTCTTGAGTTCCAACAGAATGCTCATCGCCGCCATCCAAGAGACGCTGCTCCATGCAAACTCGTCATTAAGCGTCCATAGCGAATATGTTTTATTACGGAAAGATATACCGTCCGCCACGGATGATTCTCACCCTGGAGGTGGACTTGCCTTCCTAATACACAAGTCCGTACATTACTGTGTATTAGATGTAGCTGATAACTGATGATACGGCGGAAATACAAGCCATCTCAGTTCCATCAGGGAGTACTAATATCGAAATTTTTAATGTGTATATTCCACCGCAATCTAGTTGCCGTTCTGGCTATCATTTCAATATTGGTCCTCTCCTTTCCGGAGAGCACAGGGTCATCCTTGGCGACTTTAATGCGCACCATGAGCTCTGGCATTCGGACCTCAACAACAATGCCAGGGGTATAACTATCGCCGAATCACTTGACGCCTCAGAATTCTGTTCACCTAATGAAGACTCGCCGACTAAAGTCGTGGGCACTTGCAGTAGTTCTCCTGACATAACTGTTGTTAGTGCCAGCCTAATCGCCGCTTCTCGATGGGAAGTACGTACTACCCTTAAATCTGATCACCTCCTAATCATTATAAAAATTGACAAACCAGCAAACCTGACTAAGTCTGAGAAGCGAACGTTTGTCAATCATAAGAAAGCCGATTGGGACGGTTTTAAAGCATACTCGTTGGCGAAGTTCATCGAGCTACCATCACCTACCAACGTACATAAGGCCGAGAAAAATATTAGGAACGTCATTACTACAGCTGCGGCACGTTTTATTCCTGCAGGACGTATCCCGAAAATTCCAGTGCCGCCACATTAGCCGATGAGCGTGATAACATTAGAAGCGCTCACCCTGATGATCCCAGAATTCAGGAGCTTAACTCCGAAATCGATCGACAAGTAAAAGACTATCGGAGGGCGAAATGGGATCAGCACCTCGATGACTGTAACCTTAATGAAGGTGTCAGCAAATTATTGTCTACTGTCCGCGGCCTTTCCAATCCTAGGAAAGAAAAGGGCAATAACGCCATTGAATTTGGCAGTACAAAACCCTGCGCGATGGGCTAAATCAACGTCGTCCTTGTCACAGAACCATTCTGGTGGCAATTGACCTATCAAATGCTTTTGATAAGGTCAATCATTCAATGCTTTTAGCAAACCTGTTGAATATGCATCCTCCTGCACAAGAGATTCGTTGGATTGCCAATTATCTAGCTGGTCGTCACTCATTCACCCAGTTTCGAGGCAAACGTTCTAAGCTTAGGAAAATCAAATTAGGTGTTCCACAGGGAGGGGTACTCTCCCCCACTCTGTTCAACATCTACATGTCCGGCCTTCCCACACCACCTGAAGGAATCGAGGTGATTTCGTATGCTGACGATTGTAGCGTACTCGCCACAGGGAGCGATAAGGAAGAAATGCGCCTCCAAATGAATCGCTATCTAGGACGATTACAGGCATTTTTCCAAAGCCGAAACCTCACCAGCTCTGCGTCCAAATCTTCTGCGACTTTTCTAACCACTTGGTGGGAGGACATCAGATGGGAGATTGATATACGTATTGGCAACAATTCTGTTCCTGCTGTAAAAAAAAACAAAATTCTCGGGCTTCACCTAGAGAACATGATGACGTCTGCGAATCATGCAGCTTCAGTTTGTGAAAAAATGCACAGTAGGAATAGAATCCTAAAAGCTCTAGCTGGTAGCACCTGGGGAAAAGATAAAGAAACCATGCTAGCTACTTATAAAGCGGTGGGTCGAGCGGCCGCTGATTATGCAGCCCCAGTTTGGACACATAGTTTATGTGACACAAACTAGTCCAAAGTTCAGGTCTGCCAAAATGCCGCTCTACGCATCGCGACAGGTTGCCTTCTGATGTCTGCCCAGGATCACTTACATCAGGAGACAAAATTGATGCCAATACGTGACCACAATCTCCTACTCTCAAAACAGTATTTTGTTGGTTGCTATCGTGAGGATCATCCCAATAATCATCTCATGGATCGAATTCCTCCACCACGACATGTCAGGCGTGGTTTACGAGACCTTGAGAGAGAGGTTCAGGGATACAAACGGGACCCTTACGATGAAGTTACATACCGATCCGCCATCGCAGCGATCCACACTGAAGAAGTGAATCGGTCTTTTGCGAGCTTAGGTGCGAATAGAGTCCTCTCAGAGCGCCCACTACCAATTTCGCCTGAGGAGATTAGGCTCCCGAGAGCCACCCGAGTAACACTAGCTCAACTTCGGTCCGGCTTTTGTTCACGCCTTAATTCGTACCTTTCTCGCATAAACCCGGACATCCAAAACATCTGTCCAAACTGCAATGGTACTCCTCATGATGTGGGCCATTTGTTTCAATGCCCCGCTGCGCCCACTGATCTTACCCCTATATCGCTGTGGGAAAACCCTATCGCAGCAGCTATGTTTTTGTCCTTCGACCTCACGGACACAAACATTGACGAACCATAAATCGTACTTACATAGATGCACAGAGGTTTCACACCTTTCTGCACCGCTAAAAGAAGAAGTAGAAGATAAAGCGACGGATACAACTAGCTAATAAGTGTTATTTTTCGGTCCTTCCAATTATGAAATCGAAGCTGGTGCACAGGAACACGAAGCTCCACGTGTACAAAACCATCATCCGACCTGTGCTATACTGCTGCGAAGCATGGTTCCTAACCCAAAACTCTGAACGACTTTTGGACACATTCGAGCGAAGGGTTCCTCGAAGAATCTTTGGGGCCGTTCGTGAACGAGATGAATGGCGCATCCGGTACAACAATGAGTTGTATCAGCTGTGTGATGATGTGTCGAAAATCGGGAAATTGCAGCGACTGCAATGGGCGGTGACCCCGACATCTGGGCAGATCTTTAGATAAACGCGCAAGGTGTGCGCATACCCAGGCGTATTAGTATCAACAGGTGATCCTTTGGCGACCCCTTCATCAATAGCGGCTAATCGGCTGCAAGCGTATCAACCCCAACAGGTGGTCATCTGGCGACCCCAAAATTCAAAGCGGCTAATTGGCTACAGGCGTATCAACCCCAACAGGTAGTCATTTGGCGACCACTATATCAATAGCGGCTAATTGGCTACAGTCGTATCAGCCATAACAGGCGGTCATCTGGCGACCCCAAAGTTCAACGCGGCTAATCGGCTAAGAAGCATACGAACAACAACAGGTGGCGATCCCAAGGTTAATCATCATGGACACGATAGTAAAAGTCCAGCATGAAATTGGTAAGGCTATCGATGCTGCGTATAGAGAGGAAAGGTCCCAAGTAACAGCAGAGTAAGTTAAGACCCTTTCGGCAAGTTGGAGACGAGGTGGGCGACTTAAAGGAAGAGCCAACAAGGCACTTCCTCCGATTCAAAATTGAGATGCTACGATCTCAGAAGCGGGAGTTGGATGAGTTGGACCGGGACCTCTATGAGAAGGATGAAGATTACCCAAGAAGCATCAATCGACAGGAATATCTTGACTTGGGTATTATGGAAGTACAGGTCAATATAATTTGTCTGGAGCTAAAATTTATGATCCTCTTGAATTGTATGTATGTTGATCGGGATCATATGTTGCAAATGTTCCTGGAATTGAACATTAGGTTCAATTGTTCAATTCCTTGCCTTCTTCTTGATACCGCTCCATGGTTTCGCGTTGCTCGACCTTCGGTGTAGGCACATCGCCCGTTTTGGCGGTAATATCTCAGCATATTTCTACAGGCAGCTCTATCTTGGATCGTGTCATCGCCGAGACCAATGCGTTGTTGTTGCTTTTTCATTTGACATTTGACACCGCAATCCTGATAGTAAACAATAAAATATTGTTTACATAGTCAAGAAAAACATCATTGTCAAGATCATCGCAATCTTCATAGTAAACAATAGAATCGTGAATAGTAAACTCAGAAACTCATTCACCAGACTGTAAGATGATATGCAGCCAGACGATGTGTCTTCTTTTTGTGTTGTTTTATCTTCGGTCTGGATGTGAAAACGGACGCGTGTAAACCAGTAGACGAAATTTTTGATCAGCAAAAGTGCTTCACTTTTGTTGTTGTAGAAGGGGTCTAGAACTAAGTAAAATTTTGTATAAATCGAAAAATATTTTGTAAATAAAATTTAGTGTCTAACGAACATTATTTTGACGAACCTCGCCTTGTTTCACTTTAGTCGCTCTGGTCTTATCTGCAGCAACCATACTGCTTGCCTTATTTCGGCAGAACAAAAATGTTTAGTACATACAGTGCTAAGTGCTTGCCATTTTTTTCGGTTGGACCGGGGCTGTGAAATCCTGAAAGAAGTAAGCAGGCCGATTTCAAACGATTGCTTCCCAGCACGATTCGCCCGACTTGGACACGCCTACATACTAAAACACAGCCTATGGCCGCGCCCGAACTGGTGGGAGGACCACGCAGTACGGGTACTCAGGCCACTAACTCGACCCATTGTACCTTTCCGTTGCGCTTAGGCGCTGTTTTGTCTGCGATTGATGCAGGATTTCGCGAAGCTTAGCACATTCCTAAGAGGTAGGGAGAACGCCTCGCTTTCGTCGACGAAAAGGCAGGACAGCTGCATATGAAATGCCTTGCTGTTTTTTACTCTTCCTCACACTGGCCACACATAGTCGATAGTACCTTAATTTTAGAGTAATTTAGAGAGTAATGACCTGTCACTAGATCTGTGAGCGTCTTTATATCCCCTTTCCTGAGATTGAGCAGGAAGAACGCCACGTGTCGCATGGGTGTGGCGATGAAGGCTTTAGTCTGTCGGCAGGAATCTAAGTTCTCCCAGATTCCGGCATGGATCGCAGCCGACTCCCTTTTTAGGGTAAGCTTGATCTCGCATGATGGTATGCCGAAATCTGGCTCCGGACCTATCATGTGTGAGGTAGAGCCTTGTCGGGCGAGTTCATCTGCCATCTCGTTCCCAGTGATGTTTGAGTGTTCGGGCACCCACACCAACTGTAGCCCGTTTGTCTCACCAGCCTTAGAAGCGCTTGATGATGACAATTCCATACCAGCTGGCTTAATATTTCTGAAGAGCCCAGCGTCTTTAGTGCAGCTTGGCTGTCAGAGCAGATTCGAATGTTGCGGCTGCTTGAAAGATCGATGTGATGGACCTAAGAGACTGGTACAGCTTAATTCTTGGTTGAGCCGAGAAGATCCCTGAAGCAGCCCTGGCGTCCATCACTGTTCCATCAGTGTAGATAATTATGTCATCTTCAACGAAGCCAGAGTGGTATTCTGAGGGCTATTCTTCTCTGTCAGTGGGGATTACTTGGTATGTCTTATCGAAGACGTATTCTGAAATTATCCTGTCCGAAGGCATCAGCGCCTGAGGGTGTTTTTGAAGTAATTTCATTATTAACGCATGACCGTGGAATGTTATCTTTCAGGTGCCCATTTTTACAAGACGGTAAGCGTCGACCATTGCCCTCGTCTTCACTTCCACATCAAGTGGTATTAAGTTTAGGAGGACCTCCAGTGCCGCGGACGGCGTGATTTTCATTGCCCCAGTGATGCTTAGGCAGCCCTGTCTCTGCACATGCGTCAGCAGCTACTTGCCATAATATCGGCAGAATATTGGTGACAACAGCAGTTTTCACTGATAACAAATATTTCGGCATCGAGTGCCTATTTATGAGCGGGGACAGCTGCTCACTAAATCTCCGTCCAATCTCTTAACACAATAATCCTAACTCCATTACAAGGCCTACAATTTATAATTTAACCTAGAGTTCTTCAACCGATTGACATATTGCTTAATCAGAATAAAATTGCATCGTATTTTTGTTTTCAGAACTGATTATCACCTGATCCTTGATATTGTCTACCAATGGAGCCAAATTCCACGGTTCCGGCTCTTGCCAGCGAGCTGGCTCGCGCTGTGGAATTAATTATGAGTCCCATGACTGCACCGGCTGCCCGCAAGGAGGCATATGATGCTTGTGAGAGGTAAGTACTGCACAGGTAGTGTTCTTTTCACACCCCAAACATTCATCTCATCTTCTGTTCACCAGCTTCAAGGATGCCTCGCCGCTATGTGCCCAGGCTGGTCTATTCCTGGCGAGCGGACAATTCAGCACGAGTGCAAAGCATTTTGGTCTCCAGCTGATGGAACACACGGTCAAGTTCAAATGGAACACAATATCGCATCAGGAGAAGATTTTCATAAAGGTTTGTGCTTAATTCTAAAGTGAGTGATTCCTCGTAATATCTGAAAAATTTTATATTCTCAGGATAGTTCAATGCAGCTTCTACTAACAGGAGTCGGTCCTGCCGAAGATATGTCTTTGGCTCCCTTGAAAGATGCACTCTCGCGTGTAATCGTTGAAATGATTAAACGTGAGTGGCCTCAACAGTGGACTACATTGCTTGCGGAGCTGTCAGATGCATGCGCTCGTGGTGAAGCACAAACCGAGTTGGTTCTGCTGATTTTTCTACGTTTGGTTGAGGACGTAGCCCTGTTGCAGGTGAGTTTGAATCAGACATCCTTCCACAAAAGTCTCACAACGATTAATCGAAATCCATTTGCAGACCATCGAGTCAAATCAACGACGCAAGGATATTTACCAAGCGCTTACAATGAAAATGGACGAAATCTTCGATTTCTTCCTTCGTCTGATTGAGATGCATGTAAACGGCTTTCGCAACACAACCATAGTCGATATACAAAAAGCCAGTGCCCATAGTCGCGTAGTTCAGGTCGTACTCTTGACACTCACCGGCTTCGTCGAATGGGTCTCAATCAACCACATAATGCGCGCCGAAGGCAAACTCTTGCAAATTCTTTGCATTTTACTCAGCGATATGGCATTTCGAATATACGCAGCCGAATGTTTGTCGCAAATTGTCAATCGCAAAGGACAAGTCAAGGACCGAAAACCTTTGCTCTACTTATTCAACCAAGAGCCGATGGAGTGCATTTGTCGTGCTGTCGGTTTGATGCCCCCCGCGGCACCATCGATGGAGCACAATTATGCATTTTTGAAGAAAATCGTTCCAGTCCTGTCGGGTCTGAGTCAACAGCTGACCGCCTTGTGGGGTAAAGAGGACGGCGCCATTGGTCGCCCTGCGCATTTTACAAAATATTTACAGGCCGTCTTCTTTTTGACGGGACATCCTAGTTTGACGCTGTCGCACGGGGCGGCACTGATTTGGAATATGCTTCTGAAGCATGAACATATCTCGCGTGATGCGATTTTCTTGGAATATATTCCGAATGTGATTCAAGCGATTGGACCGAAAGTGATTAAGGTAAGACCGGTGTGGCTTTGTATGGTAAAAGGATAATTTCCAGTCGTTCGTACTTTCAGATTCCCTATCCCACTTCACGTCCGGTGGCAATATGCATGAACACAGATTCCTTTATAAGTTTAGACTATGACAGCGAGGAGGAGTTCACAATATTCTTCCATCGCTGTCGGACTGATTTCCTAGAGATATTTAGACAAGGCACGCTAATAGTTCCCCTAGTTACATTTGCATACTGTGAAAACTGGCTCAACGCAAGACTGTCCAAGGCACATTCCGAAAATTACACAACGTAAGGCAAATCTTTCATAATTTTAATTTTTCGGACTAATAAATTTCTTCCCAACAGTTGCAGCGTTCACGACCCGGTCTACATGGAATGGGAGGCTCTTGTTGCCGTCCTGGACGGTGTACTAAGTCGCATACTTATGGTATCGGAAAGACCATCCGTTTCCGCCGGACTTCGACTCCTCGACGAATGCATCAAGGTCGAAACCAGCGACCCTCTCGTGCTGTCCATCGTCCTTTCTTGCATTTCGGCCCTCTTCGTATTCTTAAGCATGTCATCGTGCCAAATTCCGACTGGCAACAACGCCGCGTTGACTGGAGCAACGCTTTTGCGTGTACTCAACAAGATTTTCGCATCGTTAGTTTTCAACGAGGACACTGATCCGAAAACGCCCCGATCCAATGCCGTGAAAAATCTACGACGACATGCAGCTTCACTGATGGTCAAACTCGGTCACAAATATCCCTTACTCCTTTTGCCCGTGTTCGATCAAATCCACGTGACCGTTAAAAATCTGATCCAGTCGGATCAGATCAGTCGAATGGAAGCCGTGACATTGCAAGAGGCTCTCTTGTTGATTTCAAATAATTTCTGTGATTATGCGCGTCAAACGAACTTCGTAAAAGAAATTATCGACAGTGCCCAATCTCAATGGACAGAGTTGGCACCAATTTTCCGATCAGCTGGAGATTTCATTTATTTTGTCGGCCTGAATAAACCTCCGGTCGTTCCGCTAGACGACGACCCATGTGGCCCGAATCGTGGAAAAATCATTGACGCTTTGCACATCGTCCTGGGCGTGGTGAAACGTTGTTCGTGGCCTGACGATCCTGATCGAGCATCGCGTGGTGGTTTTGTAGTCGGTCGAACAGAATCCTATAATCCGGTCTATCGAAATCCCGCGACGCCACATGTTCTCCCATTACTGCCACACATTTTCGCTCTACTGCGCGTACTTAATGAACTTTTCATTCCAAACGCACTGGCGGCACTTTCCGATGGCTATAAGAATGTTCATGCCATGCAAGAGCATGAGAAGAAGTTGTTGATGGGTGTATCGCCGGTCCTAGTGGATCCTATGGATCCGTCGGTTAAGAAAGTTCCAACGTCGCAAGACAAGTTGCAGCAGTTTTTGACTCTGATTTTCGACGGATGCTATCATATGATGGGCGCAGCGGGACCGTCATTGGGACGAGATTTGTATCAATGGCCAAATTTGGTGACGGATTTGATTGGTAGTAGTCTGTCAAGTCTCGAGCATATTCCGGACTACCGATTGCGGACAATCATTCGAGTGTTTATAAAGCCATTCGTGTACTCATGTCCGTCGGCATTTTACGAACAGGTTTTGATTCCACTATTTACGCATTTGGCTCCAATTAGTAAGTAAATCCCTGAAAACTCTAATTACCACCAGTCTAACCGAACTATATTTCTTAGTGCTACAACGCTTGAAGACTCGATGGGAATATATTACGGCACTCTATGCAGCGGGAAAATTGAATGAAGACGATGATACTCAAGAGGTGCTCGAAGATATGTTGAATCGGACATTGACTCGGGAGTATTTGGATGTTTTGAAAGTGGCACTGGTCGGCGGTTCAATTACTTTGGGTGACAACTTGGCAAACAACGCCGCAGATGGAGCGATGGATTTCGAGGATCAATCTATGGACGGAATGGTGCAATCAATGACTCGTGCTACACAGTCGGCTATAGCGTCAGAAGTGATAAGTGATTTGGGTGGCAAGCTGTTACGGAATCAGGCGACATGTCATCCGATTGTTTTGACGATATTACAGTAAGTAAATTGTTTTTTTTTACATTACAACAGAAAGACCATCAGAGAACTCGACCGTTTTTATATATTTGTTTGGAAGGTGAAAATCCGCACTACATTTCCGTTGTCTGATAGATATACATGAAGATTCCTGGACAGCCAAACTGGTCTTAAAAACAGCGGTGATGTGTCACTTAAATGTATGTCCCTCTTTTTTTCTGATATTATTTTAAAGAAGCCCGAAATGTGGTTTGGGCATAAGGAGTTTCTTGGGACGGGCGAATTTGTCCATGATTTGAATATCCTATGACTTTTGTTTCAAGATAAACTAAACCAAATGCCCAAATGAGAATCCTGCGCCTCTGCACTTCATTAAAAAATACCAAGCGACGAAGGATGGGAAGGGAAAGTTTCCCACATTTTTAGAACTAATTCACAAATAACATAATTTGTCTCAGTAGTCTGCTGGTGTAAAACACCACAACGGTTTACCGGTTTCTCCAGTATAATATCCTGATACTATATGGACCTGGAGCGACGGATACAACTAGCTAATAAGTGTTATTTCCTCCAAATTATGAATTCGAAGCTGGTGCACAGGAAGACGAAGCTCCACGTATATAAAACCATAATCCGACCTGTGCTATGCTATGGCTGCGAGGCATGGACCCTAACCCAAAACTCTGAACACCTGTTGGACACATTCGAGCGAAAGGTTCTCCGAAGAATCTTCGGGGCCGTTCGTGAACGAGGTGAATGACGCATCCGGTACAACCTTGAGTTGTATCAGCTGTATGATGAGCTACAGGTGTCGAAGATCGTGAAATTGCAGCGACTGCAATGGGCGGGACATGTACAAAGGATGAACGACGATCGCATGCCCAAAAAGGTGATGAACGCGCAACGAGTGGACGGAGCCAGATTGCGTGGACGACCGAGAGCCCGATGGGAGCATTCTGTATGTGAGGACGCCCACCAGATGCTAGGCTTTCGGAACTGGAGGACAAGGTCGCGTGACCGCGACAATTGGAGGTCTTCAATCCAGGCGGCCAAGGCCCGACGTCGGGCTATCGTGCCATAAAGAAGAAGAAGAATATGGACCTGGAAGGATGAGATCGCCCCAAAGAAGTGCGTATGCAGAGAAGTTGGAAAGGTCTTCTTCTTATAGCAGTGCAGAAAGGTGTGAAACGAGTTATGGTTCGTCAATGTTTGTGTACAGTGAGGTCTAGGGACAAAAACATAGCTGCTGCGATAGGGATTTCCCACAGTGAGATAGGGGTTAAGTCAGTGGGCGCAGCTGGGTATTGAAACAAGTGACCCACATCGTGTGGAGCGCCAGCGCAGTTTGGACAGATGTTTTGAATGTCCGGGTTTATGCGAGAAAGGTACGAATTAAGGTGTGAAAAAAGCCCGACCGATGTTGAGCTAGTGTTACTCTGGTGCCTCTCGGGAGCCTAATCTCCTCAGGCGAAATTGGTGGTGGGCGCTCTGAGAGGAGTCTATTCGCACCTAAGCTCTGTGTGGATCGCTGCGATGGCGGCTCGGTATGTAACTTCATCGTAAGGGTCCCGTTTATATTGCTGAACCTCTCTCTCAAGGTCTCGTAAACCACGCCTGACATGTCGTGGTGGAGAAATTCGGTCCATGAGATAATTATTTGGATGATCCTCACGATAGATTTGAACGCAGATATCGTGAGGTTTCGGCTTTGGAAAAATGCCAGTGATCGTCCTAGATAGCGATTAATTTGGGGGCGCATTTCATCCTTTCATTTCATCATTCCCTGTGGCGAGTACGGTGCAATCGTCAGCGTAGGACGTCAGCAGGTGGTGTGGGAAGGCCGGACATGTAGATGTTAAACAGAGTGGGGGAGAGTACCCCACTCTGTGGAGCACCTAATTTGATTTTCCTAAGCTTAGAACGTTTGCCACGAAACTCAGTGAAGGAGTGCCGACCAGCTAGATAGTTGGCAATCCAACGAATCTCTTGTGCAGGAATATGCATATTCAACAAGTTAGCGAGAAGTATTGAGTGATTGACCTTATCAAATGCATTTGATAGGTCTATTGCCACAAGAATGGTTCTGCGACAAGGACGACGTTGATTTAGCCCATCACGAATGCGTGTAATGATCGCATCAAGAGCAGTGGTGGTACTATGCACTTTCCTGAAGCCATGCTGGTGATGTTCTAGCTTCGCATGTGCAACAACCAAGAGTAGGATGAATAAGGGCCTCCAGCGTCTTTGCCACAGAAGACAGCATCGTAATGGGGCGGTAGGATTCCCCGAGATTTGCACTCTTCTCTGGCTTGAAACAGCGAACAATCCGACCTGTTTTCCAGATTTTAGTTGGAAGGTGTTTCCTTCGACCTTTATGTACAATACGTATGCCGGCCAACATTTTCAGACAGCGATTCAATTGTCTCGCAATGCTTACTTCATAAATTTGATGTCTGATCAGTAGCTGTGTTGAAAACCTTCCGATTGCCAGTTAGTATTATGGCAGTAGTCGACTGGCGAAAACTGCCGAAATGGAGTCTTCTGAGTCTGTCTATCATGCGGAATAGATGTAATTTGCACCGCTGTGTTTACGAGGGTGCTCTGATAAGTACCTAGTCTACAAAAGAAAAACAAAAATTTTGGAAAAGTGGCGATTTATTTTTCAATGTAGTCTCCTTTTAGCTCGATACACTTGATCCAGCGATGCTCCAACTTCTTTAACCCGTCTGAATAATACGTTTTTTCGAGGCCTGCAAAGTGGGCCTCCGTGGCGGCGATGACCTCCTTCTTCATTTCTGCCCGGCGAGTGACTTTTCCAAGTTTGGAAACAAAAAGAAGTCGCATGGGGCCAAATCTGGAGAATACCCAGACCAATTCGACCAGTTTGGCGTTGGTGGGCGGAGCTGTGAGCCGGTGCGTTATCAAGGTGGAAGAGCATTTTTTTCTTTGCCAAGTGGGGTCGTTTTTCCCTCAACTCGGCATCGAATCAACCCAATAATTCGACATAGTACAGGCCTGTGACCGTGTTGCCCTTCTGCAGGTAGCCGATGTGGATCACACCTTGTCAATCCCAGAAAACTATGGCCATCACCTTTCCGGCCGATGGGACAGTCTTCGCCTTCTTCGGAGCACGTTCGTCGGGTGAAGTCCACTGTTTCGATTGTTTCTTGGTTTCTGGTGTGTACCAGTGTATCCAAGTTTCTTCGACTGTCACGAAACGACGCAGAAACTCCTTCGGATTGCGCTTAATCAGCGTCAAACACTGCTTTGAAGTGGTCTCACGGTTGTGTTTGTTGTCCGGTGTGAGCAAACGCGGCACCCATCGCGCCAACAACTTTCTCATGCCCAAAATTTCATGCAGGATATGACCCACGCGATCTTTTGAAATGCCTACTGTCTCAGCTATCTCTCGCACCTTCAATCGGCGGTCTGCCAATACGAGATCGTGGATTTTTGTCACGTTATCCTGCGTGCTAACCGTTTTCGGGGCACCTGGACGTGGCTAATAAAAAACCGACGTGCGACCACGTTGAAACTCGTTAAACCAATTTTTTACGGTCGCCATCGAAGGAGAGGAGTCACCGTACACAGCATCCAAATGCTCTTTGATTTCGCTGCGCGATTTCCGTTCCAAAAACAAGAATCGAATCACCGACCCTTATTGCTCTTTTTCTATTTTTCTAAAATCGGCGGACATTCCAGCTTTCACACGCGGCCAAAGCAAAACTACGAGTCTGATCCGGCTGAAATTTGCGATACTGACACCATCAGGCGGGGAGGCTGGGTACTTATCAGACTACCCCCGTACATCCGCCTTTGCATCGTGCGGGAATTGAGGGGAAGTCGATGGATAAGTATTAGCCGGCCAGTGAGCCGGGATCTCGTGTGTTGGTGGGGCATCGTGCTAGTGGTCGCAAGCCGCCGTAATAGAGCAGGCCTGTGCTGTTAGGGGACCCCATCCCTTTGACGGGCTGAACTCTTGGATGTGTCAAATGAGGGCAATCTATACACAGTGTGCTCGCTCATTCTACGATTTGACGATGTATGAAATTCCTCCCTTTATGTATTTACCTAAAGATCATTTCAGAGGCAAATTGATGATGTGTTGCCTGTAAGCCACCACAGTGCCCAATTATGGGTTTTAATTTTACTGTCGATTTACGGCGAATATCCATCGTGATCAGGGTCCGTAAAACCATGCATTATTAAAACGGTAGCTGAATGGCTGAAATTTTTTCACTATTTGCTTGAGACTGGTGGTGGCAAAAGCGAAGTGAGGGGGTTTCCTCTGCTTTGACAGTTTTTATTGCATTTTTACTCCATTATTTTTTTCCCGTGGTGGACAAATGCCTTGGGAATTCCATTTGTCGATCCAGGTGGGTGCCAGCTTACGGAGCTTCGCCATTATATGGCGGGTTGGCTGGTCATACGAAACAGAATCATCTGCATGCCCCTTCACATAGAAGTTGTTTGTTTTCGTATAGTGGCAACCCAGCCAACAACAAGGGACGTCGGCGTACCCATAGTAGGAAGATAGTTTTGCGGAACCACGTCTTTTTGTAGACCATGGGAAGACCCTAGCGACTCCGTCCGTAAAAAATATAAAATGAAGTGTGATGAAAGCCTCGTCATTCGGCTCTGTCACAAACACAGGTTTGCTCCTTCAAAAAATATGTATATTCTCAGTTTTATTCCTCTCGTTTTTGTTCACTGGTAATTCAAGCCCCGTCTCCATTGTAAACATTTGTTGATGAACAGTTGTAAAAAAGTTCAAAATATTCAAATATGTTTAGAGACCGCTTGATTAAGTACGGGTGGTCCGGATAGTGCGTATTAAAACGGAGTTCCGCTGCATCGCATAATATGCTTAATCTATGAGAACTGTATACCCTAGCTGGATGGATGGATGGATGGATATGGCGCTGAGATAGGTTGGGCTGGTTGCGCCCGATACTGCAGCCTGCTGGCTTATTGTATTACCCATCTAAGCGAGAAAATTTCAGGTTATGAGCTCTGTCCTACGTAAAAGGCTTAGAAGAAAGTTAACCAGGTTTACTTTGGGTGCACCCATACTGGTGGTTTGAGCCCCAAAGAAGTTTTGTCTCCAGCTCATAAGAGCGGGACATTCGAAAATAACGTGCGAGGCTGATTCCTCATCTTCGTTACAGAGGCGACATAGTGGGTCTTGTGTGTAGATCCCTATTGTATGCAGATGTTTCCGTAGGGTGCAATGACCGGTTATAAGGCCTGTCACTGCCCTGAGGTTCGTTTTACTAAGACTGAGGGCTTCGGTGCAGCTGGTATGCCAGTTAGATTCCAGCATGCGCTTGCTATGCCTGAGCCCTTCAGCGAGTCTCCATCGGTCTTGGAATTTATCCTCGGTCCATCGTCTGGCAACGGTTCTGGCAGTAGATTTACTGATCCCGATTGCAGGTTCAGGACCAGTTAAGGGTAGTTCGGAACCCTCTCTTGCGAGGGCATCCGCTTTCTCATTTCCTTCGATCCCCTTATGTCCTTTCCCCCATTTCAGAGTTACTTTGTTTCGGATTGCTAGGTTTTTGAGATTTTGTTGGCGTTCCCAAACCAATTTAGAGGTTGTTTTGGGATTTGCAATTGCTTTTATAGCAGCTTGACTGTCGGAGAGAATATATATGGTCTTATTGGTATATCCCTTTCGAGTACTCTCCCCTGCTGCAAGGTTTATGGCTATAAGTTCTGCCTGGAAGACAGTTGTATATTGACCTAGGGGTTTGGAGATACTATAGTTGATAGATATATTGTTGTTGTCGAAGGTGTACATGGCCGGGGTATAGTCGCTGCCCATATCTAGGATTGGGTTTGCAATGATTTCTGTGATCGTACAGTGTCCTACCCTTTGTGGTGTCCACATGTTCGATGATTGGAGTCTGTACGCTGCGAGTCTAGCCTCTTCTGTGATTTTGAGGTCCAGTGGTGGCAGGTCTAATAGTTTCTCTAGAGTTAAAGTTGGTGCACTGCGCATGGCGCCGGTTATGCTTGCGCAGGCCAGTCTCTGTACTGATCCCAACTTCGCTGCTGCTGTTTTTTGCTTGATTTTAGTCCACCAGACTATGGAGCCATAGGTCAGACGGGGTTTGACCACAGCTTCGTATATCCAGTGTATCATTCGTGGTTTTAACCCCCACGTTTTTCCTATTGCTCTTTTAGTAGCATATAAGGTCTGTTTGCCTTTTGAAATTGTGTTTTGCAGCTGCTTGTTCCACGTGAGTTTGTTATCAAGGGTGACTCCCAGATATTTTACCTCCGTGGTAAAAAGCAGTTGTTGGTTGAATAATGTTGGAGCGTTGAGCCCTTCCAAGTTGTATTTGCGACTGAAGGTTATTAATGTCGTTTTGGCGGGATTGACCGATAGGCCTACCCTCCTACACCAATCCTCCACTTGGGTTAGAGCTTGTTGCATGAGTTCAGAAATAACTCCTGGATATTTTCCCCTTATAAGGATGCTGATGTCATCGGCATATCCTAGGGTATGGAAGCCAGTATTATTTAGCTGGACCAGTAGGCTGTCCACTACAAAGTTCCACAGGAGGGGTGAAAGTATACCCCCTTTTGGGCAACCTTTGAGGACAGCTGTATACATCGTTTCACCGAATAATATTGCATGTACTTGTCGTCCTTGAAGCATTGATTTTATCCACCGACATAGGGTGTTTTGAACTCCATGACTCGAGGCGCCGTGTACAAGAGATTCAAAGGAAGTGTTGTCGAAGGCCCCCTCTATATCTAGGAAGGCCGCGAGCCCTATACCCTAGCTAATCGTTATCCCTTTTAGCTATTACTACCGCCCTACTACTGACTATGCTGCTAAAACTCGACACTTCAATATTATATGAATACCACGCTCTGTGGCTCACTTGGTTGAGTCGCACTCTACGATGCTATTAATCTAGAGGTCCGGAAATCGAATGTCGGCGTGTTCCAAATATTTCCGTACATGTGCGGATAGGAAATATATAGTGCTTGCAACATTATATACACTCCCAAATGATATGCAATGACTCGAAATTGCTTATAAACGGCTAATTAACGCACCATGGCCATCAGCCATATATACTTAATTTATTTATTTTTTTGTCTAGCAATAATGACAATTCATTTCTATTAGGTGGAATTGATTGATACAAAATGGACCAATCGTGTAAATGGTTTGGATGGAAGTAAGGCAAATTACGCTCCTGCCAAAACTGCATTAATCGAAATTGTGGTTGGTGCTGTAAAAATGTTCGCTTTCAGGTCAATCGTCTAAACCAGTACTTCCCAACCGTTGGGGCGTGCCCCCTATTGGAGCGTAACGATCGGCAAAGGGGGGCGTAGGCTCAAATCGGGTGTTGATGCGATCGATTGTATTACATCGGCCATGAGCTGATACAATCTTTGAGTCATAAACGAAATTTTTAAATCGCTGTCACCACAATAAAATATATTATAGAGGAGCCTCTGTCCAAAGTCTGTTTGATGATGATAACTGAAATTGTTTTGGGAGTAGAGACCGAGAGAAAAAGTAGGGATGCACAAGGAATGCACTACCTGTTCAACTTAAATGAAATTGAAATGATGCTTCATAAAAATACATGTAGTCACTTCAATGACTTCAATTTCGCTTGAGCAAAAAACAAATGGTTCCGCCAGGAAAATGAGTTTTTGGTTTAAAACGGGGTATTCAGGCAACATTTTAAGCGCGCAATAATTGTCTTATGATCATGCTGCCTCTATTCTTGACCCAATGTAGTAGGGACATAAAGTAAGTAATTGGAATAGAGATGGAACTCCATATAACAATTTTACCTTTGAGTGTGTGCTGTAAGTAACGTAGTGTACATACAGGAAGATATCTTCCTGTATGTACACGTTACTTACAGCACACACTCCAAGGTAAAATGTTTTTCAGTAGATTTTAATGTTATATGGAGTTCCATCTCTATTCCAATTACTTACTTTATGGTAGGGATGCATAGCCAAATCTCGCTCTCCGGCAATGCCCAATTCAGCTGCACTGTCCGCTACGGATGCTACGTTTTCTTCTCTTCATACCAGTCAAATTCGAACATTGCCAGGGTGTGACGAATTGCCTGCTCACTGAAGCCATGTTTTATAGTTTAAGTGTGGAGTCAATTCAATATTCGAATGAGCTAAATGCACAGAAAAGAGAGATAAAAGGAAACGAAAAACTACGTGAGAGATGAACGAATTTGGTTGCGGAATAAGACGTGAAGTGAAAGGTAGTGATAAAGTTGCTAAACTGGATTTTGTATGGAAGTTTGACATATTGTTTTCTAAAATGTAAACATTCTGATTTGACTAGACCGATCTTAAACGAGCGTTTGAAATATTGTTTTTTAAAATGTAAACATTCTTATTTAGGATTGTGGATCGTGCGGGTGTTGCGACGCAGTGTATTTGCAGTTGCACATGTATAGGAATTCTATCGCCAAGCTACCATGGGAATATATGGGCATTTCTACTACATACTTATACTCAATGGCGTTATGTAAGCATTGAAACTGCTTATAAATTTAAATTGCAAAAATATAATCCAAGCAGATCTGATTCTGATTGGTCCAAAATCTCAGTGAGGTTGTTCCAAATGATTGCAAATGTTCTCTCATTATTTGTCAATGTAGCGAATTCTTAACAAAAGAAAAAGAATGCACTGAAAAATACCTTATTCCGTTCTTGAGCGAAATGTTTTTTTTGGGGGCGGCAACTTCTGCTAACCTTGCAAGGGGGGCATGCTCTGAAAAAGGTTGGGAACCCCTGGTCTAAACGGATTGCACAATCTTTGTACGCTGCTGTAGAAATTACACAACGCAAGTGTAAAACTATTGAGGCTAGATTTGTTCATTTGAGTCAATCGTGGAATTGCAGCATAACAATCCATTCCAAATTCAATGTGAACGCCAGACCATTGAGAAGCCGAGCGGGTTCTGAAATGATTAGACATTTTCTTGAATCGTATGTGTACGGCATATAAAGCAAAGTTTGAATGAAAAAAAAAATAATTAAGAAAAATTCTCCTGTGGCTTTTAAACGGAACAATATTCGGGTCATAACATTGCTGGTACATACACAAATGTTGGCTGAATTTTGTTCTAGATAATGTGACATTATTTCACACTTCTTTCTGTCTAAATCAGATAATAGTAATGCTTATGGCTTCAAGGCCTTTAAATAATAGAATTTCTGCATGAACCATACCATAGCTGCCCTTTCGCCTTTTGATGATAAAAATTGTTCCTAAATCAAGGCAGCATCATGAAATTTTGCCACATCTATGCAAATATATCATAGAAAGGCATTTGCTCCAAGAGTTGCATGCAAAACTAAAACAACACTGTTTTATGACAAAATGGAAAAAAAAATCAATTTTTAGAAAAGCTGATGTAGTTTTATTCGTCTTGAATATTACCAATAATGTCATTTAAAAGCTGATGTTCCATATGGATTGTCTCGGGACTCGAGTAAATGGCTGAGTAAGGAGAGAAGGTTACTGAGGTTTACTACAGTACCTAATAAAAGCTGGCACACATTGAGCCTGGAATCGTTCACCAAAATCAACGATATAATCAATTTACGCTTTTGGTTTTCCAAAATAAGCTATATACACGTCAAACAAAATATTCTCCTCTTGGATAAACCACTGTACCATCACAATTACAGCTCCATATTCTGGAATGATGGACACTCAAGTTTAAAGGCTGTCCAATTGGCCGGACCAATAATGCGATTCCTGACGGCAGAGCAACTTCTTACCGACTGGCTTGCGACAAATACAATGGCCTCCGTGTTACGAGCATTGCAAATTCATGGGCAACATGAGTCAAATCAGGTACTATTTGAATACATAAACCCACAAGAGCACCATACTAATAAATTGTTTTTTTTTGTCTCTAGGCAAGTCTAGTTACGCTTGGCGTTCAAGTGTACGAAATCACCCGCCCGAAATTCCCATCAATCGTTTCTGTAATGCAACAGATTCCCAGCATCAATTTGGCAGACTTACAGCAGCTTGACGAAAAAATCGCACTGGGACAGACAAAAGGAAATAAGATTGATAAGGCGAAAAAGGATTTATTCAAGAAGATTACAGCACAGGTGAGTACATCGAGTTGTAATATTTCCACTGATTTATTAGAATACAAATACAATCAGCAGCCAACTGAATTTTATTCTTTGTTGCTGACATATGAATAATTTGTAATATTTTTCCAATTCTAGCTAATCGGCTGCAGTATGAATCAATTATTTCGCCAAGAGATCGAAATAGCCAATTTACCTCCTATGAACTTGCCATCACGTAACCCGCAGAGAGCTACCGAAATTTTCGCCAGCCCGCCAAAGAACGGCTTAACTGAACTATTCAATCCTACGTAAGAATGAGATATGCATATTACGTACGTTTTAAATTAAATGTTATTATTGTTAGGAATGCTTGTTCTTCTTTTTAAGTTTTATTTAGTTTTATTTTTATTTTATTTTTTAAGTTTTAATTTTCATATTTGAAGTTTTATAGTGTTTAGAGAGAAAGAGAGCAAGAGCTGTTCATATTACAAAAACATATGCATAATAATGAGAATTATAAAATGGGAATATGTATTGATATAATGCAAAAGCAAAAACATTTACAAGTACGAGTAGTATAACGAAATCAAATAAGTGAAGAATGTTGAAATTTAATCAATGAATAAACTAGTGACAATAGTTTTGTGCAGATATAGAAAAGTGTAAAAGAAAAATATTTACATTCGAGTTGAAAAAAAATCATTTTTACATAATAATGAATCCAATCGAATTAAACATAAAATGATAATTGTACAGTTAGTTTTATCTAAGTGCATGAAGTTGAAAAAAAAATGATTTGAATCATTGAAATAATTATACACAAATGTACTTGTACGTACTTTTACACAAATTTAAGAGTGCAGTGAACGAATTCATTTTTATCAAGTATCATTCTTCATCACGGCAATGGCACAAATTATGTGTGTGTATGTGCGCGCGGTCGGCAATGAAATTATTTTACACAATATTTTTTTAAGTAACGTATAAGATGTAGAATTATTTTATAATATGAAAATGATGAAGAGAAAACACACAGCTATTACTTATGTTGTAAAAAATACTTATTTTATACAATTTTATTTATTCATAGAATATTATTTGGATTATTAATTGAGAAAATCGATAGTCGATTTTGAATTAAAAATCTACTTGTTATTGAGAAAAGTCAATGATTGTGTTTTATTCGGTAGTATGTTTTAAAGATTCCTGAGACATTATCGCCAGAACGGGCGATATGCCTACACCGCAGTCCGACCGACGCGACGCGATGGAGCGAGGCAAGGAAGAAGATGTTTTAAAGATGCCAAAATTTTAGGCAATGGCATCAAATGCTATTGTCGCAGTTGGTAGAAGCACACGCGATAACATCAGCAGACCCCTCTGGCGTCAACATCAGAGGTACCTACTCACAGATGACCTTCTTCTTCTTTTAGCGGTGCAGAAAGGTGTGAAACCTCTCTGCATCTATGTGGGTACGATTTATGGTTCGTCAATGTTTGTGTCCGTGAGGTCTAACGACAAAAACATAGCTGCTGCGATAGGGTTTTCCCCACAGCGATATAGGGGTAAGATCAGTGGGCGCAGCGGGGCATTGAAACAAGTGACCCACATCATGAGGAGTACCATTGCAGTTTGGACAGATGTTTTGAATGTCCGGGTTTATGCGAGAAAGGTACGAATTAAGGCGTGAACAAAAGCCCGACCGAAGTTGAGCTAGTGTTACTCTAGTGGCTCTCGGGAGCCTAATCTCCTCAGGCGAAATTGGTGGTGGGCGCTCTGAGAAGACTCTATTCGCACCTAAACTCGCGATAGACCGATTCACTTCTTAAATGTGGATCGCTGCAATGGCGGCTCGGTATGCAACTTCATCGTAAGGGTCCCGTTTGTATCCCTGAACCTCTCTCTCAAGGTCTCGTAAACCACGCCTGACATGTCGTGGTGGAGGAATTCGGTCCATGAGATGATTATTGGGATGATCCTCGCGGTAGCAACCAACAAGATACTGTTTTGAGAGTAGGAGATTGTGATCACGTATTGGCATCAATTTTGTCTCCTGATGTAAGTGATCCTGGGCAGACATCAGAAGGCAACCTGTCGCGATGCGTAGAGCGGCATTTTGGCAGACCTGAACTTTGGACCAGTTTGTGTCACATAGACTATGTGTCCAAACTGGGGCTGCATAATCAGCGGCCGCTCGACCCACCGCTTTATAAGTAACTAGCATGGTTTCTTTATCTTTGCCCCAGGTGCTACCAGCTAGACCTTTTAGGATGTTGTTCCTACTGCGCATTTTTTCACAGACTGAAGCTGCATGATTCGCAGACGTCATCATGTTTTCTAGGTGAAGCCCGAGAATTTTGGGGTTTTTAACAGTAGGAACAGAATTGTTGCCAATACGTATACCCATCTGATGTCCTCCCACCAAGTGGTTAGACAGATGACCTCATCCGTGAGGGTCGCAATAATGATGTCAAGCTACCCAGAGTCCATGGTGCACAACATTGTGGGCAAACCGGGCTTAGCTTCCACGCAACAAGTGAATGCAGGTTTTATCTTCCTCCAGACATGGACTAATCAAATCCTATGAAGTAAAAGTTGCAATGTCCCGTAAGAAAGCCAGCGACGAGTCTTAGTTTTGTCCTGCGGGGAATCTGAATGTCGGAATAACTGAAGTTTCTATTATCTTGTGACAAAGGTCGCGCGCCGGTCGGCGCCGCCACGACAAGTATAAGGACGGACCTCTTGTCTCTTCCACAGCGGTAAGTCCAGCAAATTGAACAGCAAGTCTGTTGGGAGGACGAGTGTTGAGTCTGTAGCAGGTTTAGTAGTATAGTATTTAAAGACACAAAACGGCCGTTTACTTAAAAAAATACGTAATGGCTGAAATTTGCTGGAGATGTTAGGGGACATGTCTTTTATCTAAAACTGAGTTTTCGTATTCGTGGGGATGGGGGAAGTTGGAGTATATTGCCTACTTATAGGCGAATTTTGCATTTTTCGTTATTATCATTCTTACTGTTGACCCTACAGTGTATATAAGTTTTGTTTCTAATCAAATTATCTATCTTACGGTACCTACATCAATTTCATCGGTCAAGTAGTTTCGTTATAGTTACCAGTTAAAGGTGAAATAGTACCAAATGGGTTTATTTTGCTTAAATAAAACATGTAATGACTGTTTTTGCAGAGGTAAATCTACGGCCACAAATCTTATATGTTGCGAAAATTACATTTTCAAATCTTTCAAAAATCGGTCGCAGGTGCACTCGATATACACAGACTTTAGCAAAGCGTTCGATAAAGTCAATTTCGACCTCTTAATAATTAAATTGAAAAACTTTGGTTTCGGTGGACCAATCGTTAGTTGGATAGATGACTACATAAGAAACCGTTCCCTGATTGTAAACATCAATCAAACTTACTCAAATCAGTTTTTTCCAACAACTGGTGTTCCTCAGGGTTCTCATATTGGTCCTCTTCTATTTTTACTATTTATTAATGATTTAGCTCATGTTTTCGATGATGTTAAATTTTTGTTGTTCGCAGATGACTGCAAAATATTCAATGAAATTAATAATTCAAATGATATTACTATTCTTCAAAATAATTTAAACAAATTTTATTCATATTGCGCCAATAATTTATTAGATTTTATTTATTTATTATTTTCTAGCTTCCACTTTAGCCAAATCATTATTTTTTTCATATTCTTCTGAAAGTACACAAAATTTCCAATAAAAAGACATATCGAACGTTTCGAACGGTTTCGTATCTTCCGAGATACGACGTTTTGAATTTTAAAGAAATGTCAATTTCAACTTTTAATGTCAAAATTAAACCCGAATTTCGTAACGATACATTAAAGTGGCAAATCTGCAAAGTTCAGAAAAGTTGGCCCAATTCCTAAGCTTTCGAACGGCATATCAGAATAAAGCACAGAATCATCGAGTTTGTGAATAATATGTGTAAAAGGGAAAAAAAAAACATAGTCCGTAAGTGAAAGAAATCTTGCTTTTACGTGGAAATAGTTCAGTCATATAAGCATTTCCAATAGAAAAAAATACAGTAAGGATATTTTTTATCTTGGTCTTGAATCAGTGGGGTCCCAGGAGTCTAAAACTCATTTTGCTAAAATAAATTTGATCGGAAAGGTCCCAAAAGAGACAAAAAATGACACTATTTAATCCTTGACTGGAGGTAGGCATGCGGGATATCCTATCAAAGGGGACATCAAGTACATTACATATCCGGTGTTTGATTCCTATTTCAAGGACCCTCAACGGAATAAATCGCGTTTGAATGGAAAATGTTTGTGTTTCCCGTAACTTATCATCTGTATCTTTCCAAAGCCATAACTACGCGAATAATTCAAGTTGCCACTTCCTTTCTCATTTTTTAGAATCTAAGATTCTATCATTAAATTTGCTAAGGAAAAATTGGATCGGAAAACTCTGAAAAAGGACATAAAAGGACACTAATTAATACCTGACAAATTAAAATGTTTATCCTTTAGACGATGAAAATGAAAAATACTCTCACAATATTAATATGTACACAGCGAACCTTCGTACAAATAATTCAACACATAAAACAAATTTGTTTATACTTACCGTTATAATTAGTAAAGTAGCATCTACAACAGTAGCGAAAAGTATTTTTCCATAATGCATAACAACCAAGTCTATGCTTGATGTAAAAATGTTACTTCCTTTTCAAGATTGAAGTCGGTTTGGTACATTTGCAGACTATGGTTTTTTTCATTTATACTTATTATTCAGAAACTGGATGACTCTGTGCTTTATTCTTATATGCCGTTCGAAAGCTAAGATACTACGCCAACTTTTGTCAACTTCGCAGATTTGCCACTACAATGTACCGTTACGAAATTCGGGTTTAATTTTAACATTAAAAATTGAAATTGACATTTCTGCAAAATTCAAAACGTCGTATCTCGGAAGATACGAAGCCGTTCGAAACGTTCGATATGTCCTTTTATTGAAAATTGTGTGTACTTTCAGAGGAATATGAAAAACATTGATTTGGCTAAAGTGGAAGCTAGAAAATAGGGGTTTTTCGAAAAAAGTCGTGTTTTTTTACAAGAATCACAAAAAAATTTTGGCGACATTTTTTCTAAAACATCCTGTAGAATCTACCATTAGTCGATGGCTAACCAGTATCGGGACACCCTGTATATTCAGAAGCTATTAAATATAAGTTCCCTAGAAACTCGTAGAAGCTATTTTGATGCAATCTTTTTATATAATTTAATCATTTAATTGATGCTCCTAACATCTTGTGCGATATTTTATTCAAAATTCCCACTAAAAATACAAGGAAACACGTGCTATTTTATAAACTTACATTTGGATATAATTACCTATGTAACCCCCCAATTGAACGCATGAAATCAATCGGAAATTTAATTGCGAATTATTGCGACTTTTTTAATACAAATAAATTTGAATTCAAAAAATTGTCTTTAATGTATTAGAGTAAATTATTATTATTATTATTATTTTTTTCTCATTTTTTGTTTGGCATATTTAATAGGAACTTTTGAATTACTCGTATTTGCATATTTGTTTTTATTATTTTTATATATTTTTTTCTTTTTTTTTTTTGATTATTTTTAGTATCATTACTTTTATCATTTTATAGATAACATATTAGTAAATCAATTCGTATCGAATTATATTCACTGAATTTCATATGACAGCAAAATTGTACAAAAATGTAAAAGGACAAATGTCCGTGAAACCATTAAATAAATAAATTCGGTGGAGTCGTTAATGGATGCGTCATAAATCTATATCTGAAGTTGCGTATATATCAGGGAGGTAGTTATAGTAAATTGCCTACTTATAGGCTAAATTTCCGTTTTTGCTTAATATCTCTTATCAAATAATCTATCAAACGGTATTTAAATCAATGTCATACGTCAAGTAGACCAATAAGAACGGGTTTTGCATTTTTTTTTATACCAGAAAAGTAGGAGATTTTTTTTGTAATCTAACTGCATACCTAGGCCCACAAAAGTATCTTTCAAATGTTGACCCAACTACCTCGCTATGGTAAAAACTTTCTAATTAATCGCACCCTAAAGTTACTCGAGCAATTAAATGCATGTCATAATTTTCTAACCATTTTCGCCTCTTTGCCACAACTGAAATTTTATTTTAATTGGAAATTATGATATTTTATATGGCTGTGTGAAGTTAGCCAGTCATTTTTTTGAAATTAGGTCCTTTTGCTCGGTGAACCGTTTGTTCTACAGCGGCTACGTTTGTTCTTGATTGTTCGCCAATTAATATCGTTTGTTCTTCTCTAATTATTTAATTATAGCAACTTTAAAATTGTGAGTGTGAACTTAGCGAGTCATTTTTAAATATGGGTCGGAAAGGTATAGGTTTGGTATCAATCGAAAGCCAGACGTTTGTTCATTTTGTAGGGCGTTTGTTCATCCTGGAAACGGAAGGATACAGGAATTATTAAGGAAAAAGAGATTAGTTGTGACGTCATCTTCACTCAACCAAGGCCATCTACTCAGCTCAGCTGTACGATGATAGTGTGGATCTTGCATAAATTGTTCGCGGGACAAGGGTTGCCCGTACAGCTGAGCTGAGTAGATGGCGTTGGTTGAGTGAAGATGACGTCACAACTAATCTCTTTTTCCTTAATAATTCCTGTAACCTTCCGTTTCCAGGATGAACAAACGCCCCGCGGTTTATCAGTATACCAGTGATGGAATGTTTCGGCATTGCATTCCCTTCAGACGAGGATAATTCATTCCTAAGCATAGGCCAATTAAATCGTTTTATCGAAAGAAGTAAACTAGATATGAGTTCATCTAATCTTTAGTCAGGCCAATGGCAACAAAGATCGCCGCGTGCAGTGCCCATGGCATCCAACAGCCAAACTTCTACTCTAATCTAATCGGTAATAGATCCAACGTGCATCTCGAGCAAAAAAAGCGAAATATGGCGAGCTTCTTGACGCACAGTTGATGCAAATTAACCACTTTTTTGTTATGCAATATATGACTTTCGATAATTCGGGAACCCATATGAGGATCTTTCTGAAATTTGTCACACTTGCTGTTGTAGCTGCACAAACGAAGAGACGTTGAAAATTTGCACATATATCAATCGAAAATGGTAGGCGCATCCCGTTGTCCAGCTCGAGGTTGAGGAAGAAATCTGCTTCGGTTGGATGTAACCATAACGCAAGTGGTGTGGACTGGTTCCGCAGGCAGTGCAGTGGCAGGTGATGGCGAATTCATAATCTATGCATGAGAGATATGAATTTAATCGCGGGCCCCACCCCGATCGCAGTTGAGCCAAGGTTGTGCGTGTGGCTCTGGGTAGCTTCTCCTGTTCATCAGGAGAGATGACTGGTGGTGTGATGCCAAGAACGTAGTTGTTGATACATTTTTGAGTAGTCTTATGAACTTCTTGGGTACCTTCTAGCAATAACCGACTCCTAGTCAAAGTTATAGAAGGGAACTTTTTTGTACTCCTGGACTTCACGGTTCATCCGACTAAATACACCTTGGTAAGAAGTCCATTATGATTCCTCAAGGGAAAGGGTGTTTCGAAGAAGATGGTCTCGAGAAGACATTAGAACACAGCCGGTGACGATGCGTGGTGCTGCGATAAGTTTGTATATGTCTCTATGTTGTGTTGCAGAGACCATTCGTGCATGTGGGCGCTGTATAATTAATTAAGGGACAACCAACGGCTTTGTAAGTAGCCAACAATATTTCCTTGTCCGTGCCGTGTACTTCCGACTAGAGCTTAGAAGATAATTATTTCTGCTCGTGATTTTATCGAAAATATTAGTCACATGAGTGTTAAATTTGCCGGAGGGGTCGATGGTAACACCGAGAATTTTGGGGCACGTATTGTTGGTATATCTATGTCGCCGATTCGGATAGTCGGTAGTCGTCGCTTTCAGTTTTTTTTGTTAGAGAAAGGTGTTTAGCTCGAGCAAGTAGTTGCTAATGAGGTTGCATATTTCAGAAATGTTATCGCCAGTTGCCAAAATGGTGAGACGGGCGGCGGCGGATGAGATATTTCCGAGACCCGTTTGTGGTGTGGGTAGGCCTGATAAGTAGAGGTTGAAGAGGGTAGGAGATAGTACTCCTCCCTGGAGGACGTCTTGTTCGATTTTTTTGAGCTTAGATTCCCCGTTTCAAAACTTGGTGCAGAACTGACGACGGGCAATAATTTGCATACCATTTGTGAACTTGAGGCGGAGTGGAGTTACGAAGATCAGTCAGAAGTAGAGTATGGTTGACCGTGTCAAACGGTTTAGACAGATCAAGAGCCACGAGGATGGTGCGCTTGCGAGGCTTCGGGTGGTTATGTCCATTAAAAATTTTAGGCATTAATAACATCAAGAGCGGTGGTGATACTATGCATCTTGCGGAAGCCGTGTTGCTGATTGGCAAGGTTGATATGCGCCACGAGTGTTGGTAGCACCAGCACCTCGATAATTTTAGCCACAGGAGGTAGAAGCGTTATGTGACGGTATGATTTTCCACGAATAAGGTCTTTACCTGGTTTGGGTATCGGAGTAATGCGACCTTTTTCCAGAACTCAGGCATGATGAAGGGTGTTAATAATAAGCTCATTGTAGCGGTGATATACTCAATGGTAGGTGAATAAAGATATGTGGTGGTCCTATGGCAACATTGCTGTTCTACAGCAATATCAGCCTCTTCGGGGCGGACCACACCAGTTTTCTACGCGAAAACGGCCAGGAGTTGCCACAACGCCTCCCTTGCAAGAGCATTGAAGGTTCTATGCAGGAAGGTTGTGTTGTGTGTAACCCCTATCTCAATGTGGGAAAACCCTATAGCAGCAGCCATGTTTTGTCCCTTGACATCACGGACGAAATCATCGACGAAATAACTCGAGTCCACATAGATGCACAGCGGTTCCACACCTTTCTGCACCGCTAAAAGAGAAGGAGAATAAAGATATGTGACCATGATCATTGCTCTACCGTCTGGGCCAAATGCTTCGATATTTTTGCCGTGTTTCATGCAATGGCATGTGCAGCTTCGTTGGAGGTAACATGAAGAGGCCGGTCAGTTCTCTTGGTGGGAATCCAATTTTTGTTTTTCATTTACTTCCTTGGTAATTACGTCGATTCGAGGATCACTGGCGTCAATTCTTCGAGTTTATTCGTCACCTTTGCTTACAACCCTGCGGAGGATGGCAAATGCGGTCTCAGTGCGGGAATGCAGCCTGCTAGGATGAATCTTTTACCGGCAGTTTGTATACTCCGTTTCAAATGCTTTTAGGCTAATCGTACATCAATAGGAGGTGGTAGAGATGAAAAGGTGTTGTTGGTGTACCTTTGAAAACCGTCCATTTGTTGTAGTTTGTGTACGTTTTCTTATCCGTGTACGACTTGAATTGGAGCGTAAGAATGATTGGCAGATGGTCGGACGAGAAGAAGGAGGAAGATTTGCCATGTCGTGCTGTTGATGAGCCCAGGACGGGCAATAGAGATGTCAGGCGAGCTAAAGCAAGATCCTGCAATCGGCTAGCGATACGGTTTTCTCTGGTGTCTTTATTGAAGTTTGAATGCCATAAATCGTGGTGTGCATTGAAGATTGAAGTCACCCAGTAGTCAACGATATTGTGCAATAAGTAGGCAGTTTATGTTGGCTTGGAATCCTGCGAAACAACTTGGGAGTGGGGTTATGTAAATATTGAGGTTTTCAATGGGAACATTTCCTGACTATATAGATATCATTTGAATTTCGATGATTTTGTTAACGGCGATGACGTCAATGATACTGTAGGGCACCGTATTATTTATTAGGAAAGCAAGAACTCCTCTAGCGCCTGTAGCTCGATCGCATCGTATGATAATATAATTTCCGTAGGAGTTGAGCATTTAGTTTGGTTTCCTGAACGGCTCAAATGTGGATGTGGTTTGATTGATTCTACGCTGGGGGGTTATTAAAGTGCTAGTTCGTTGATTAGTCTTGTTGAGTACAGGACAGTTTTTCAAATGGCACCATTTACATGGCCTGTGTAATCCTTTTACCACAGATGCAGAACATCTATGGACCCAGATGGCACGCATAAGTAGAATTAGGAGCAAATGGGCCGGCCAAAGCTGCCCCATCGATCTGAGTGACTTGTACATTTTTTTTTTTGTGCCAAGAGGCGATAGCGACTCTTGGCCATACAAATAGCATGGGTGGTTCCGGGACGCGTATTTCGAAATGCTTGTTCAGCTCATCCCCACGTAGGTGACGAAATCGATCAGCTTTTCAAGTGGCAAAGTAACCCTTATCGATTTCGTCCCCTGATAGTGGACGAACTCACATAGGGTTTCGAGTAAATTTTTCGTGTAAAACAGCTTGAAACCCTTGTTCAGCTCCTAACCTAACCTAACCCTTATCGATTTCGTCCCTGATAGTGGACGATAGGCCAATCAAAGAAGAGATTATAGAGAACATCGAAGGGAGTGACGATTTTTTTCTTCAGTATTTTGTTAGGAGTAGTTAGGAGGTAAAGGTACTACTTTTACTCGGAGCTGAGGTGTGCGCTAACGCGGGGAGGAGAAGGTGCAATTTTGTGCAATTTTTGATGTTTTGGGCTATATCTCGAAAACGGTGAATCGCAGAGAAAAAAGTTGTGAGTAAGCATTAAAGCTTTCTAAATATCCTATTTATTTGCCCATACTTGCATATGCAAAACTCCTATCGGTTCTTTCGATATTGGTTAATAAAACTCAAAAAAATTTTTTTTTTTTGCATTCCATTGACTCTAGTCTAGTGTCTCATCGAATTGCTTTTCCATAACTTTTGTAGGGCAAAGTTAGTGAGCGTTAAATTTGCTTTAATTTGATACACTTCTTCTTGGCTTGTCTCCTGTCATTCGAGAGTTAAAAGAGTCTCAACGAAGTAATATTCTATATTCATCAGAATGAAAACAACCATTGTGGAAAATCGGGAGGGGGTGACGGTTTTTTATTTCACGGATCTATAAGGGATAGTCCGCGGTAAAGAAAGATTGTGATTGAGTAGTTTATGCATAAGAATGGCTGATCGATGTTGTAACATCGCGTGAGGATGAGCTGAACAAGGGTTTCAAGCCGTTTTAGACAAAAAATGCAGGTACTCGAAATTCTATGCAAGTTCGTCCACTATCAGGTGACGAAATCGATAAGGCTTCATGCACACGAAGCGAAAACGGCTCGCAAGCTCGACACATCGAAATGCATTGGCTCTTATGGGAAGCTCATGACGAGCGACAGCAAGCAAGAGCCATGCACAGTCAAAACACGGCTCGCGAGCCGTGAATTTGCGGATTGTGGTGCACGATTATGTGAAAACACGTCTCGCTAGTTGTGATTTGACAGCGGCACGGCTCTCGCTGTCGTGAACTTCCCATAAGAGCCAATGCATTTCGATGTGTCGAGCTTGCGAGCCGTTTTCGCGTCGTGTGCATGAAGCCTAAGGGTTTCAGACGGTTTCAGCACTTGAAAAGCTGATCGATTTTTACAACGATTTGAACAAGGTTTTCAATATACGCTTCCGGGACATAGACCCAATCGCTGTGGGAAACAAAATTGCAACGTCCAAGCTATCACCGTTCGCATCTAAAGATGCGATTCGAAGTGCCAACTTTGGCACCCGAACCATGCGTTTTTAACGAGATAATTGCATTTTTATGTTACGCAATATTTGACTCTCGACTCGATAACTCGGGAACCCATCGGCGGATCTTTTTTATATTTGGCAGACTTGTAAAGCAAATTGGTGCCCACATTTTAATTTCATTTAATGGCCGTTCCTATCAGTGTTCGGAAGTTAGTGCCGTCTAAAACACACTTTTGTGCTTTCCAATAGAACATTTTCAATTATTCGCAAACTGCACGTCTGAGTTTAGCGTTAGGCCTAACCAATAGGGGAGAGAGAATCACCCCTACTATTGAGAGACGAAGAAATCCCCAATTGACATCATGAATGGCGAAGTTTCGAACAGTTCTATTGACCAGGAGGTAAAAGCTTATTGCTGAGATACTCATAGGCTTCGTTCGGCTCGTCGTTTGAACGAAGCTGTAACACATCAGAAAAGTCCCGGTAGATGGCTCCACATGTTCACCCGGCTGCCACAGGAAACAATAAAAACAAACTTACATTTCATTTTGAATGTAATTATATTTCTTATCAAATAATTTCTATATAAATATTAGAAGGCTATTTTGGGCATTTTCATTTTTTTGAAATATTTTGTTATGTTCCGTTTTGTTTCTGTTTATAATGATAACGCAAGGGAGTAGATTTTTTGCTTGAATTTTTGTTCTTTTAATCGTTTTTCTCTACTAAAATGTTGCATGCTACCATTTTCTATAATTTAATACATAATTATAATAATAATTATCATTTCCGTATGATTTTCTTTAAAAAAATAATAATAAAACAATTTAAAAATAACAAGTCTATTTTATTATTATATATGTATATGCATTGGCCATCCGAGTCCGGTGTACAAATTAAAAATGTTTTCAAAAGAATGTTTAGCATTCAATAATGACTAATAATTGCAATATTTGTTTGATTCCTACTTTCGTTTCATTTGTTTTATATATATATTGTATATGTTGCTTAATTTGTGTCCCTTTTCAGGATATCTTTAGGTTGATTTTGAGGGTGTTATTTGCATTGATTTTGTTCAATTGTTACTGCTTTTTGTTTTGATATAATAGTGGTGTGCTTTCCTTAGTTTTGTAGCTCGGTCACAGAATTGAATTTTTATATACCTTTCAATCTAAATATAAGTGTTCTGCGTGTGTGTGTATATATATAAACAAGAATTGATCACTAGGTAGTATTATTTGCTTTTGAATTTCCGTCCACTGCTTCCTCTGTTAGTCTTATAAATTATTACAATGTCACCTTCTTGGAAAGTGTGCTTGCATGCGTGTGTGTGTGTGTGCTTTTAGCCTTGCGTAATTTCATTCTCAACTTGTCGTATTTTTTCCTGTAATTGTTTACTATCCTTTTCCATTTCTCTAAGATCCGATGTGATTTTCTCTAAATTCTTGGCGATATTTCGTGTCTTTTCATTCTCAATTTGATCTTCAAGATCGCGCATTTCACGCAATACAGCACCGGTTTCTTGTACGAGTGTGACTAGATCGCCGCAATCCGAGTGTAGGGTAGCAAGTAGTTTGTAGATTTTCTTTGAGTGTTCATCGCGTCTGGCAGTCTGGAAGGGAATTATTTAGGTTTAAAACGACAGGAGCTCTCTAAACGCCATGGAAATATTTAAAAGAGAAAATGTCTACTCACTTTATATAGTAGATCATCAGTCACGGTAAATTGTCGATCCAATTGTCCATTAATGTTATTAATCTCTTTTTGCAATTCACGTGTATCACGAAGTACTTTGTCAATATCATTTTTTTGCTTACGTATATTACCCACTATTTCTAATATTCGAGTTGTATATGCGTTCCTGTTGAAATATTTGAGTAAAGGTCAGTTTGAATAGATAACAGAAGTGTTCAGAGCACTGACAACGAGGCACACACTTACCTACTAATTTTGTTATCAACTTTTTGTAATTCAGTCGTAAGCTGTGCATGAAGACTATTTTTATGTTTAAGATCGTCTACGATTTCGGCTACTTTATCACGCACTACTTTAATATCATTTTGAATAAGTCTATTTTGTTCCTGCAAAAAAAAAAATAAATAAAAAATGGAGTGTTAATTACAGCAGAAAAGTATACTCAAATTGTTTAGTTTTTTCCCCAAAAAAATGTAAAGTCAAGCTGAGAAAGGAAAATTTGTCACAGGCACAGGATCTCTTTTAATTGTTTTCGAACCCCTAATGATGCATTTTCTCCGAAATGACTTGGCAAAGACAAATATGCAGAATTGAACATTTATTATGTTTCGATGAAAAAACAAGAATTACCGATAGGATGTGTATTGAAAATTTCGTAATAGCTCGTCGGATCTGTCAATATCAGCGGTGCGTGACCGTCGACGCATTTATAATATCGACATGAAAACTTTGATATTTTCTTCTGGTTGAATTAATATTATTCATCAAGAAACACTGATCCTATTTGAAAATAATCCATAATAAGGGGAAACCAGAATCCCTACTCTTCCTCTTCTTCTTACAGTGGTGCAGAAAGGTGTGAAACCGCTGTGCATCTATGTGCATCCCTACTCTTGATTAACTGATGCGTTCATATAGTATTTTCCAATTGAATAAACGAAAATATCCAAAACAAGCTGTGCGTGAGGTATGAACGATTTTTTTTTATTTTATTTGAAAGACCCATATATGCTATTATGTATGGAATATATAACAACATTCAAATGTCTGCCGCAACTTGTCACGGTGGCACGGATCCGATTGGTCAAATTTTCAATGACTCTGTCTATTTACGTAAATATTACAAAACGGGAATAATTTCCCAAAACATGTAATGTAAAGAATTCAAAGTAAGAATGATAGGTATAAAGGAATAACAAACTTATAAAAATAAAGATAAAAAAAATCTCAGGAAAATGAAAAATAAAAATAAGTTCAAGCTAAGATACAGAAAGTTTAAATAAAAAAAAAAACAATTAAAATTCAAAAAGTTATGAAAAAATAATTAAAGTTTATGTAGTACGGATTTTTTAAAAGAGTAAAAAGAAGAAGGTAACGGACCAAACTCCAATCGGTCGTAATTTTTCATAGCTCTAAGTAACGGAGAGTTTTTATAAATAGAAAGTGAAGATTGCGGAGGATTGAAAATTGCAACCGATCGAGTGTTGTAAGATGGAAACCGATATTTTATATCTTCTATGAGTGATGAAGAAGTAAGACCCTTGCATAACCTGTAGAGGAAACACTGATCAAGACAATCTCTTCTTTTGCTTAGTGAAGGTAGATTTAGGAAATTTAGCCGATCTTGATAAGGTCTGTAAGCAAAGTTATATTTAAACATTAAGGTTCTAGAAAACTTTCTCTCAACTTTTTCAAATGCATCACGAGAAACAGAAGAATATGGAGACCAAACTACCGAGGCGAATTCTAATATGCTGCGAACTAGGGTCACAAATAAGTTCACACAAGTATTAATGGATTGAAAGCTAGATGAGCACCGTAAAACGAACCCAGCTAGTTTCGACGATTTGCTAATAATCGACGAGTAGTGATCAGTAAAACGTAATTTACAACGATAATCTTCTGGAAGTTTTATGTAACGAATTCAACAGAATATTTGAGAGCGGCGACGTCCCAGAAGAGTTTTGCGAAGCGATAATTTTCCCAATATTTAAAAAAGGCGAGATAGATGATCCAACATGCTACCGCGGAATTTCTTTTCTAAACGCAACTGGAAAGATATTTACTAGCGTTCTAGAAGCAAGGTTTCTAGAGTGGCTTAAACTACGAGGCAATATCGGAAAACCAAGCTGGATTCAGGAAGGGATACGCCACACATGATCATATTTTTGTGCTACAAAATCTGGCCCGATTATATATGGATGATGGCCGCAAACTTTACGCGTTTTTTGTCGATTTCAAGGCGGCCTTCGATACGATAGATCGACAGGCGTTTTTCTACAAGCTCTATAATGCGGGGATGTCAGCGAAATTCGGAAAAGTGATGGAGAGTATGTACGAAGATACCAAGGCCAGGGTTTGGAGTGGAAGCCACTTATCTTCATCATTCGCTACAAATGTAGGCGTACGACAAGGGTGTAAACTAAGCCCAGACATTTTTGCGATCTTTATAAACGACATTCTTGAAAACTGTCCTGGTGGAGCTGAAGCTTTCGGTATAGTACTGAAAGGTTTGATGTACGCGGATGACATTGTGCTTCTAGCAGAGACCCCTGATGCTTTACAGGAAACCATAAAACACTTAGCCTCTTATTGCCATCAGTGGAACCTAATTGTCAACCTGGAAAAATCAAAAATAATGGTTTTTAAGAAGAAACATATATTGGCCAGAAACGAGAAGTGGTATTATGACGGAAATGAGATTGAAGTAGTTAAGCTATATAAATACCTCGGCGTCAATATAGCCAGCAATTTAAGCATGGAGCCACATTTGCAGCTAAAGCTTAAAGAGGCGAAATGGTCGATAAGCGTGATTTGGAGGAACTGCTTTATGAATACTGACATAAGTCATACAGCGAAATACAAAATATACCAATCGGTGTCTAGATCGATACTCTTATATGATGCTCAGGGGTGGACAACAGTACGAAGACGTGGAGAAATTGCAGAGGTTCTACCTGAAACGTATTTTTCGCCTCCCTAAGAAAACCCCAAACTACATGTTGCTGCGTGAAACAGGTCTGATGCCGATGTTTGTGGAGACTTTAAAAATTCACGTAAATTATCTTACGAAAGTTTCAACAATGAGTATGGATAGACTGCCAAAGAAGGTGCTAATGTACGCAATCGAATTCGCTGCTTTACAAGGACCTTCAGATGCTAGCTAACGATGCAGGATCGACTCTAAATTGGAATGTCACACAAGAAACCACCTTTAAGCTCAACCAATTAATCCAAAATGTTGAGAACATGTTGGTTAGCACTAATGCAGTACGCGCACGGAGTTCACAGCACAGAGAAATCTACATCAACCTCAACCATGATTTGCAAGCGAGCACCTATTTTTTGAATGAGTTCACTGCATCAAAAATATCTTTGATTTTTAAAGCAAGGGCGGAGCTGTTACCACTAAATTATATTCCTCATCGCGATGACCTACCAGTGATGTGTGACCTGTGTAATATGGGAGCTAGAGAGGACACCAGGCATTTTATAGGAACGTGTCCCATCCTGAAGAAAGTTAGACGTTCTTGCATAGGAAAGGATAGCCTGAGCGACGCAGAAGTAATCGGTCTCCTAAATGGATCTAATTGGGATTCGCTCTACGAATTTTGCAAGGTGGCGTTGAATTACCGCAAATGCATTAGAAATGGAGACTTTTAAATCATAAATAAAATACTAACGCAGTAACATCGGTCGTGGAAGTTAGATGTGGGTAGGTGAACATGCAGAATACGGAGTTGTGTGAACTTCACCACCCACTTCTAACATTTCACATATAAAACTAAATTACAATAAAATATGAAACAAAGTGAATTTAAACCAAAAAAAAAAAAATAATATTAAAAAAAAACTAATGAAAATCCATAACAAATGAATAATATTAATATAATATATAGCTATGTAAACAAATAGTAAATAATGCAATTATGTACATTAATCAATCCTGGCAAACGGCTGCATGCCACGCCATTCTATGTTTTGCAATTTACTTTTATAAAATACCTGCATTTGAATTTGAAAATTTAATTAAACATCTATCTATCTATCAGTCAAAAACAACCCCTAGATCGGTAATCGTAGAAACACATTGGAGGGGAATGGAGTTTATTTGGTATTGAAAAATGAAAGGAGTAGATTTCAATGAATATACCATAACGGAGCACTTAGAAATATTAAGATCCAGCTCGTTTGAGATACACCAGGACGTAAACTTATCCAAATCAGATTGCAAAGCTATACAATCAGAAATAGATGAGACAGCTGAAAATAGTTTGCTATCATCGGCGTAAAAAAGAGAGTGGCAGTTAAGACATGATGGCAGATCATTTAAGAAAAGTAAAAAAAGAAGGGGACCTAAAATGGATCCTTGTGGCACACCAGATGAAGGACAAAATTCGGAAGATGTGAAATTTTGGAAAACAACTCTAGATGAGCGATCATTAAGATAAGAGAAGAGCCATACAATAAGGTCAGATGGGAATCCCAATGCAATTGTAATTTATTAAGAAGAATTTTGTGGTTGACGGTGTCAAATGCTTTTGCGAAGTCAGTATAGATTACATGAACGTGAAAATGTTTATTGAAGGATTTTGACACAAAATTAACAAGTTCAACTAAGTTTGTGTCAACGGATTTGTTTTTAGAGAACCCATGTTGTTGATCCTTAATAAGATAACTAAAATGTTCATGAATGAAGTTATAAACAATTTTTTCAGTTTCGAAAAGGACGACAGAAGAGAGATAGGCTTATAGTTAAAAACAGAACTAGGATCACCCTTTTTCGGTATGGGAACTACATACGATGATTTCCACTGAGTTGGGAAAGCACCTTCATGTAGGCTTTTAGTAAATAAAATAGATATGGAAAATTGTGTTTCTTTTAAAAACGAATTTGGGATTCCATCAGGTCCAGAAGAAGAATTAGTTCTAAAAGAAGATATAAGTAATTCAACATATGATGGTAAAATGAGAGGTGGTAAGTGTAAATTGTGCATTTCTTGAGGTACAACAGGAGGACAAGTTAATGATGATGTTTTAAAAGTACTGGCGAAAAATGTAGCAAAAAGCTCACACATTTCAGAAGGTGAGAATGGAGGGCTGATTTGAAGAGGATCTCAAGTTTTTTACATAGGACCAAAATATTTTACTCTCATTGTTCCTCAGACTGTCCTCAACAGGCTTAATATAGACAGACCGTGCAAAGTGAGATTAGCCTTTTGATCCTCGATCTAAGGCAACGGAACATCAAGCGGTCTGATTGGTGTCCATAACGTTTCAAACGAGTGTGAAGTCGCTTCTTTTTTAGATTAAAGTTGCGAATCTGAGGTGTAAACCAAATCGGACCTTTTCGAAGCCTTAAATTAGATATTGGGACGTATTCATATAAGATGTTATGTAAAATAGTATAAAAAGTAGCTACAGCTGTTTCGCAATCAAGGTCTTTTAAAATTCATTTCATTCAATTTCTTATTAATTGCTACATAATTTGCTTTTCTGAAATTGAATCTACGACGCATAACCTTAGTACGATAAGGTGATAAGTTAATGTTGATCTCATTGGCTGTTGAAAAACACAGGTATAATAATCCAGAAGGACCTCCCATACTCAACGAGGCGAAAACGTAGTTGTCTCTTGCAAACAAAAAAACTGATCGCTGAACGACGTACTAAAATTAAAGTTTATATTCGAGATGAGGAAATGATAATTAATGGCAGAAAGTTTACCTGGAACCTGGAGACTAACAAGTTAATGTGTGGCGGTGAAGACGGGCAACGCGAGCTAAGTAAAATACTTGAAAACGAGCCATCAACTTCGGGAACGAATATAAATAATAATCTCCGCAGTAACAATGACAGTTCGTCAATGACGGGAGATGCGATCTTATTGACACCAAACATCGCATAGGAAAGAGTTGCCGTCACCGATTGTGATAAAAATTCGAATTTAAAACTCTTAGCTTATAATATTGCTGGCTTAAAAAACAAAAGCATTTTTAATAATTTTTATGAATATTTACACGCATTTGATATAATTTTTTTGTTAGAAACATATGTCGTTAAAGATTTTGAAATGTATGAGAAAAAATTGCGAAGTTTTGAATTAAAATGGATTCCGGCTGTGAAACGAAGCGAGAGGGGAAGGGCTAGTGGAGGATGCTTGTACGGATTTAAAAAAGAATTGAATATTAATCAGAATACCTTTGCTTTTGAAAACGATGATGACATTTACCTTAAGATAAGAATAAATAATAAGCAAATGATAATAGTCCCAACATATTTAAATTGTAATGATTGGAATAATGATTATAACAAGCTGGCAGACCTCTTGGCGAATTTGAACAGTCCTGATATAATGGTCATGGGAGACATGAACGCCAGAGTAGGAGTCGAACAACCGATAACTAACCAAAGAGAAAATTCTATCCGGCTATCAAAAGATACGACATTGAATGCTCGCGGTAAACACATGATGGATCTGATAGACTCATACGGCCTTAAAATATTGAATGGCTGCTCAGACAGCGATAGGGATGGAGAGTGCAGTTACATTGGGCATAGTGGTCATAGCGTTATTGACTTGAGCCTGGCCGGAGGGGACTGGCTGCCCCTCGTAACGGACTTCATGGTAGACAATAAGCAGTTCTCCGATCATCTCCCAATAATCACAACGATTGGGTTAGATTGCATCGGCAGGACTGCGACTAGGCCAATGCACCTCCTTCCCAAATTCGTATGGCGTGACGAAAATAGACATCAATTCGAAATTGCAGTCAATAGGGATCTATCAAGAACTGAAAGACCTGATATCGCACAATTAACAGAAATAATTAAGAGTCGCACTCCAAAATCTAAACCAATGAAAAAGCCTGCCAAAAACGCTTGGTTTGATAATGTATGCGAGAAGTTGAGAACGCGATCTTTCACTTGGCTAAAATTATTCAAAAAATACAATGATAATTTCACCAGAAGGATGTATGTGACAGCAAACAGCCAGTACAAAAACACGTGCACGGAAAAGAGAAGACTGTTTCTACAACGACAAGCGGAACTGTTAAGCGACTGTTCAGACTCGAAAACGTTCTGGAAGATAGTAAGAAGTTTGAATGGAACGCAAGGATATACCATCGGCAACGCAATGGATGTGCATCGACTTCAAGCTCATTTCAAGGAAATGCTTCAAGGCGGTGATATTGAAAACGCTATTCAGTTTGCGAGACCCAATCAAACTCATCATATAAAGGGTTTTCCAATAGGGACGCTTGATCTTTGAAATGAAAAAAAAAATACATGTAGGAGAGATATTTGCGAATTTTTTTTTTATTTGAAAGGTCCATCGACCCCATTACATATGGAATATGACATCATTCAAATGACCGCCACGGCTTCGGTTGGTGGCGCGCACACGAAAGGTCCAATTTTCGATGACTCTGGCGCACAAATCACCGTCAATGGTGAGCGATACCGGTCGATGATAACCAACTTCTTTTGGCCTGAAATCAAGAATATGGATCTGCACAACATGTGGTTTCAACAGGACGGCGCTACGTGCCACACAGCACACGCTACGATGGATGTTCTGCACGAGCAATTTACGGGCATGGTCATCTCGCGCGGAGGCGACGTGAACTGGCCACCGAGATCGTGCGATTTGACCCCGCTGGACTTTTTCTTGTGGGGTTTTCTTAAGTCGCAGGTCTATGCCAACAAACCGCAAACCACCGATGCCCTCAAAGTTAACATACGCCACGCCATCGATCAAATACAGCCCGATTTGTGCGCCAGAGTCATCGAAAATTGGACCTTTCGTGTGCGCGCCACCAACCGAAGCCGTGGCGGTCATTTGAATGATGTCATATTCCATATGTAATGGGGTCGATGGACCTTTCAAATAAAAAAAAAAATTCGCAAATATCTCTCCTACATGTATTTTTTTTTTCATTTCAAAGATCAAGCGTCCCTATTGGAAAACCCTTTATTAGACTCAGCAATAACGATGGATGAAGTGCGGAGTGCTCTGAATAAATGTAGAGATAATAAGGCGGCTGGAAGCAATGGGATCCCTGCGGAGTTCTACAAGTATGGGCCCGATAGCCTTGTAGATGTTCTTTGTGGCGAATTCAATAACATTTTCGAAAGCGGAATCATCCCCAACGAGTTCCGGGACTCAGTGATTTTCCCGATATTCAAGAAAGGAAATGTCGACGATCCAACATGCTATCGCGGTATATCGTTTTTGAATTCGTCGGGAAAAATTTTTACTACCATTCTACAAACAAGATTCGCTAAGTGGCTAAAGGAGGAGAATGTAATATCAGAAAGTCAAGCCGGATTTCGACAGGGCTACTCGACCAGCGATAATATTTTCGTTTTGCACAATTGGGCGCGTCTCTACTTAAGTGAAGGCCGAAAACTTTATGCATTCTTCGTGGACTTTAAAGCTGCATTCGATACGATCGACCGACAAAGCCTTTTTTACAAACTGTATAACTGCGGCATGTCTACAAAATTCGGCAATATATTCGAAAGACTCTACCAGGACACAAACGCAGCCATATGGAACGGAACGCAGCTTTCAGCATCCTTCAGTACAAACGTGGGCGTACGTCAAGGGTGTAAGCTTAGCCCGGACGCATTTGCTGTATTCGTAAATGATATACTAGACGATATGCCGGGTGGAGCGAGGGCGTTCGGACTAATCTTGAAGGGGCTGCTCTACGCAGACGATATGGTTTTCTTGGCCGAATCACCTAAAGACCTGCAAGACATGATACGACATTTGGAAGGTTACTGCACGCAATGGAAGCTTACGGTTAATCTCGATAAGTCTAAAATAATGGCCTTCAAAAAGCGCTTTTGCCTGGCTTATGACGAAAAATGGACTTATATGGGCAACGAGATTGAAGTGGTCCGAAGCTACAAGTACCTCGGAATATTGATTGCAAGCAATTTAAATATGCGACTACATCTCGACCAAAAACTCAAAGAAGCGAAATGGGCTATTAATGCCGCCTGGAAAAACTGCTTTAATAATAGTCACATATCGCATACGGCAAAATATAAAGTCTTTCAAGCAGTTGCTAGGTCGATTATGTTGTATGGGGCGCAGGTATGGGGTAACAAAAAGTATGACGAAGTGGAAAAACTGTTGCGATATTACCTTAAACGAACTTTTCGTCTCCCGGTTACTACTCCGAACTATATGCTGCATCAGGAAACCGGATTAGCACCCCTATACATAGATACATTGAAGATTCACGTCAAATATTTAAAAAAGATCGCAGCTATGAGTAACAACAGACTACCAAAAAAAATACTGATTTATGCAGCTGAAACAAAAAAAGTCTTCGTGGCAGATTTGATCGAACTAGGGAATATGAGCGGCTCTGAATGTAACTGGGACGGTACAGTTGAAACTACCGCCTCACTTCAGATTCTTATACGCGACACAAAACTCGCCGAAGCCCGAGCCAATGCAGAAAGTGCGAGAATGACACAAAGTCGAGAGATATATGCCGAATTAAACCATAACCTACATGAAAACACGTACCTCCAAAACGAATTTCCGGCATATAAAATTTCCTTAATTTTTAGAGCTAGAGGAGAGTTGCTTCCTTTGAATTACATTCCCCATCGAAGAGATATGCCCATGTTATGTAGTTTATGCAATATGCGAGCAAAGGAAGATACACAACATTTTATTGGCATCTGCCCTGTATTAAAGGAGATAAGGAGGTCGCTTTTTGGAAAGCATAACCTAAATAGCATGGAAGTGAAGGCATTACTAAATGGACTAGACTGGAATGGTTTGTACGAATTCTGCAAAATCGCATTACGATATCGACAGCGAATACTTAGCGAAAATTTTTAATTTAAAACTTGTGGTCGAGTGTGCTGGGTAGATGAACATGCAGAATCTGGAGTTGTGTGAACTTCATCGCCCAGTACACTCATCCAACCACAAATATCTAAACACGAGAAACTAAAACTGGTAACCTGCGAAAGTAAAAAAACAATATTGTTTAATATCAAATGCAGTTAATAAAAACAAAAATAATAATAATAATAAAATAATAATCTATAATTTATAAAATCCAGAAGTTAAATGTAAAGTAAATAGAATTATAATGAAAAAGTCAACTTAATCGGGCTGACGGCTATGCCATGCCCTTACTGTTTTTAATAAATTTTACTGCGGAAATTGTATTAATGAAATGAATTTTTGAATTGTTATCATTGTATAGAAAAATTAAGATTTACAAATAAAACACTTATCTATCTATCTATCTATCTATCTATCATTGGCTATAGCCGGGTGACAAGGATCACAAGGTACGTATCCAGATGTACGCGTGGATGATGAAAACCCACCCAAAGGAATGTTACTAAACTGAAGGTCGAGGATACGACCCATGAAGTTTGGAAACACATTGAATTGGAGAAGGTTACACGATTGCATAAAGGCTGACAGAGACCTAAAAAGAGCCAAGGAAGTTGATGCTAAAGGGAGACCAGGACTAGTAGGCCACTTAATGCTAGGAAGATTAAAGTCCCCACAAACTATTAAGTATGAATTAGGGAAATTTACGTTCAAGGTGTCTGATAAATGATTGAAGAGACTCTCATAAACATCTAAAGAAGAATTACAAGGAACATACACACAGGCGACTAATAACTGTGTAGAAACAGAATGAATTTTTCCGATTACACAATCATAAGGTTGACAATGAGAAGTAGAGACAAGCCCGCATTGAATATGATCACGAACAGCAATTAGCGATCCGCCTCCAGTAGAAAGTCCTAGAAGATCAAGGTTTCTATCACAACGGAAGGTAACACACCCCTCCAGAATTTCGCCACTATTTATAGAAGAGTTAAGCCAAGTCTCCGTTAAACAGATGATGTCATGGTTGTATGTTAAAGAAGAAAGATTAAGAGATTGGAGTTTGGTACGTACCCCTTGTACATTTTGGTAGTAAAGAGTGAAATTAGAAAAGGTATTTAAATTTATTTTGGTGTTCGTGTTGACCGTCGTTTCGGAAAATTTCGCCTAGTAAATCCTTTTATTAAAACACCAGCAGGCCAAAAGGAGGATTCACAAGGCGTCGATAGATCATTCGGCAATGTAAGTTTAAATGACGAAACAATCCTGTTAGGAATATTATCCTTTGTAAGCTTCTTACAGATGAAAATAGGAGGATCAAATCCCAGCTTGTTGATGACATACTGTTTTACTTCATCTTCCGTAGTGTCATATGCTAGCCGTGACACAAACAATTGCTTGGGAGGAGAACACACTGTCGCATAGATTCTGCTGAATTTGAGCGAGGACTTGGTTGGTTGGAGGTTGATATTGACTTTAAGGACATCGGTCGATTGCGACTTCAGGAAACCCCACAGGAAAAAGTCTCGCACGACCTTGGTGGACAAATAACGCCACCTCTGCGAGAAATAAGCATACCGTCAAATCGTTCACGCAGAATGTGCATCGTGGCATCTGCTGTGTGGCAAGTAGCGCCGTGTAATTTGACATGAGTAACTGAATAGTAAACGACAGATTAGACCGACGCCACTAAAACAAACAGGCCGCTACAGACTGCAAACTTCTACCCACTCTAAATGGAAAACCCTATACAAAGTTTTGGCTACAGTGGGTGCTTTTTCGGTGCTCATGTTTGAACAGAATGGGGCAGTATGATGCATCTCTGGGATGTCGGAATGCGGCGCGGCCGAAGAATTTGCCCGGACTCAACCCACAAGCAATTCTAAACCACAACAATGTGGTAAGGAATGCTCGTCCCAGTTTAACATCTGCCCTATCATGCAGTTGGCTATCCAAAGGCCCATTCGGAGGGACAGAAAAAAAACCCGGAATGATCCTCATCCCAGAGGAGGGCTTGTCTCTTAATACTCAGGACCGTACACTACCGTGTATTGTATCTAGATTTTATTACTGATTCGGCGGAAAAACAGGCCATCTCAGTGCCATCAGCGAGTACTAATATCGAAAATTGTAATATTTACGTGCCACCAACATCATTCTGTTCCTTCTGGGAACTCAAAATAAAATCTAACATTCTGACAATCAATATGATGTCAGAGGTATGGGGTGACCAGCGGCAATTTTTCGACTTCAAGTCGCAATTATCGAAGTGCTAGCGGGGTGAGGTACGCGCACGATTTGCGGATCTGTTAGTCGCCATGAGTCACTGGTCGGGGACACATCTGACTATCCTATGCGAGAGTCCTTTGCACGAACAATGTTGGAACGTTTTCGGACACCACAGACGCTTGGTAACATTTTTTTCAGTGATGAGGTACATTTTCATATCGATGGGTATTCACATGTTAACAAACAAAACATGCGATACTGGAGCCTTACAAACCCCAATGGGAGACAGTCACTGCTGCGGTGTATTGCCGTATGATAATAATAATAATAATCCGCATTGTCTACCTACATTTTAGAGAAATAAAAATATAAAACTGGGCTTGGTTGAAATAAGTGGGCAAATAAAAATATTTACTAGGAAAATTTAGGGGGGTTGCCGGAGCATGACCCCACAGTACGATTCCATTCGTTTTGAACTGTTTAGTTGCTTTGATAAAGACACATTAATTCAAGGTTTTCTGAAATTGGTGTAAAAAAATGTCAACCAATGACCCCATGGTCCGATTTGATTCAATCTTACATATGTTTTGTGTCATCAATAGAAATACATTTGTGTGAAATTTGGTTGAAATTAGCACACAAATAAAAAAGTTTTTCTTAGAAGAACTCAAATTGGGGAGCTAGGTTTGTATGGCAGCCCCATGACCCAGTGGGTGAATCAAACATACAAACAGCCTGCAACAATAAGAAGCACGTGTGCAAAATTTCAGCTTGCTAGCTTCAATACCCGCCGAGTAAAACGCGTCGCAACAGACAGACAGACAGACGGACATCGCCCAATCGACTCCATAAGTCATGCTGATCATATATGTATACTTTTTATATGGTCGGAGAAGCTTCCTTTAATGCGTTACAAACTTCATGAAAAAGTTAATATACCCTTTCACTCTATGAGCGAAGGGTATAAAAACAATGTCGTTTTATTTATATGGAATTTTGAAGTTTTTTCCGCTGGACAGCCTATATAACGATTGCTGAAGCACTTGCACTTGCACACAGACTTCTGTGTACTCAATGAAGATTCGCCGAGAAACGTTACCGGCAGTTCTCCTATTGTATTAAGAATTGACAAACCAACTAAACTGACCAAGTCAGAACGGCGAACGTTTGTCAATCATAAAAATGCAGATTGGGATGGAACGTCATTCCCCAAGCAGCGGCACATTTTATTCCTCCAGGACGTATCCCAAAAGTTCGACCAAAGTTGTTTACTAGTGCCACTAGGTTAGCCGATGAACGGGACGATATAAGAAGCACCAATCCAGGTGATCTAAGAATTCTGAAGCTCATCAACCAGATTCAAAGACAATTTAGAAAACTGCAGAAGGTCGAAATGGAATGAGCACTGCAATGAATGCAACTTCAATAAAGGTGTCAGTAAATAATGGTCCACTGTTCGTTCCTAATCCAGCCCCAACAAGGATAAAGGCTATATAGCTACGAAATTCGGTAGTAGTAGCAGATCGACAAACTACAACAATGTTCCAGCCTGTGTTCAGTGAACACCCTAAACCGGATAGGATGAAGCACATAAGTTAAAAAAGGTCATTGGACCTGATGGCATTTCGATGACCATGATGAAACATCTCGGCCTTCACGCCCTGGACTATATCACGGGAGCCTTTCACTTGTCTATATCTACGTTTGTCATCTCGAAAATTTGGAAAATAGGACAAATTGTACCGTGTACCGAATCCTATCGACCAATTACAATACTTTCCCCAGTCGGAAAGACGCTGGAGGCCCTCATCCAAACAATTCAAGTATGTATGTTAGAACACTGCTCTACGCATCGCTACAGGATGTCTCTTGATGTCAGCCCAGGACCATTTATACCAGGAGGCCCAGTTTATGCCAATACGCGATCACAACCTTCTACTATCTAAACAGTATCTTGTCGGTTGCTACCGAAGGGACCATCCTAATAATCATCTCATGGACCAAATTCCTCCCCCACGTATTGTCAGACGTGGGCTCCGAGATCTTGAGAGAGAGGTTCAAGGATATAAGAGGGACCCTTTCGTTGATGAAACACATGCACACGATTCACAGTGTGGAAATGGATCGGTCTATCTTGAGTCTAGGTTGGAATAGAGTCTTCTCAGTGCTGACACATATATTTCGCCTGAGGAAATTACCACCAGGACAAGCGATTCGGTGGCTCAGTGGTAGAGATGACACTCTATCTCGGGGTTTCCGAAGCGTGAGTTCGAGTCCCAGTGTGGCCATAGATGTGTGTTATGTCTATGAAAATGCTCCTGCGGCAGCCGGTTCTTCGATGTTAAATCGTCCCAGAGATACCCGTTGGGCTAAAACACCCACCTAGCTCAACTTCTGTCGGGCTTTTTGTTCGCGCCTCAATTCTTACCTATCTTGAATAATTCCGGACATTCAAAATATCTATCAGGAATGTGCTGGCGCACCTCATGATGTAATCCATTTGATTCATTGCCCAGGTGCTTACTGACCTTACACCTATATTACTGTGGAAAGCCCCTATGGCAGCTGCAGTCCCTTGATGTTACGGGCGAGGACCACGACAAACCATAAAACAGATCAACAAATATGCACAGCGGTTGCACGACTTTCTGCACCGCTAAAAATAGAAGAATGCCAATCTGACATAAATTGGCTTAGTGTGGTTCTGCTCAGACGAACCGCTACTTAACTTCCTGATTGACTGATTTTCAACTGTCATATTTATCGACGATCAGTCCTTGGTAATTGGCGCAAGCTCCGTTCAATGACATCCAATCCATGCCAACAACACCAAAACCAATTTAACAACAACAGAGAAATTCGAAACAAAGTTTCAACTCTCTTTGAAGTGTGTTGTTTACAAAAAATTAGTGTGCCATCAAAAGCGACAAACAAACAAGAAGAAGCTCCACCTCCAGCTGCCCGTTAGTGTGTGAATGTGGCGATCACTCGACCAAACCGCGCCTCTGAAAAGAGAAAAATCGTGATCAAGTTGCCAAGGTCTGTAAACAACTCGAGTGCTGCATCATCCATCGTTGCCAGTCACCACTCCAACGAAACAGGAAATTGAGGACACAATTCTTGCACTGAAATGTGGCAAAGCTGGGCTGGGCTCGACCGTATTTCAGCCGAAATTTACCAAGCAACACCGGTCTTAACAGCGGAATTGTTGCACCCTCTTAATGGTGATAATAATCTTTTCCCACTGAGTGGAAGCAAGGTTTGATTGTTAAACTTCCAAAGAAGGGCAGTCCGAAAGAATGCATTAATTGGAGGGGTATTTGTGTGTTTCCCCCGCTGTTGCCTGGGGAGAATCAAGAATCCATTTAGAAAGAAAAATCGATGAAGAGCTGGGCTGGGTTTCGATCTGGTTTTTCTTGCATCGACCACATCAACACCTTACGAATTGTAATCGAGCAATGCGTCGAATTTATATGTCCGTTGCAGATGCTCTGTTGATTTTGAGAAGGCTTTTGACAGTGTAAACCAAGAAAATGTATCTGGGTGGCCTTAGGCAAAAGATAGTAAATATTATTAGGGAAACATACGTCGGAGCAAAATGTCGCGTACTCCATAAAGGTAAGGTGTCGGAGGGCTTTCAAGTTCACAGCGCGATCAGGCAGGGTTACATCCTATCACCGATTCTGTTTCTTTTAGTGATTGATGATGTGATCCATGCAGCTTGCAGCTACCGCGGCATTCAATGCATTCAAGCGACAGGCACCTTTCCCTGATATGTTTATCGACGAGCTTTTCCAATGACTTAAGTAGGACGGAGGTTAGACTTATTGGTCTATACGATTTCGCTAGGGTTTGGTCACGCCCCGGCTTTGCCAGAAATGCAGGGTCGTAAGACCCTGCTGAAGCAGGGCTGGGTAGACACCGTCTGGTCCTGGTGATTTGTAGGGTTCGAAAGAGTTGATCGCCCATTCCACCCTATTATAGGTTACTATTTGGTTCGCAATTCGCCAGTCGTCTTTGTTAGCGCTGAGAAAAAGGGAGTTGCCATCCAACTGGTCTGTGCGCTCCGATGTTATCGTTGATCCAGGAAAGTGAGATGCTAGAAGGACTTCCAGGGTCTCCTTACCTGTTTTTGTTTGGTTTCCATCGGAGTTTTTAAGTGTTCCGATGGGGTTTGTTGGAACCTTGGCTAGAATCTTCTGGAGTCTCGCTCCTTCATGCAAGTTTTCTATTTCTTATCGAACAGAGTGTCGTTATGATTTCGCTAAGCTACACCTGCAGACCATTAAATGGTTGACTGAAGGTTTCAAAACAACAGTTAGGGAGATAATGTAGGCCCAGGACATAGGGTATCTCTACCTATGGTTCACCTCACCATTGTATTTCTGTCTGGATGCCAACTATACAGGCATACGAGTCCCGATCTTCTCGGACAGCCAAGCGGCTATTGCGATATTCACTAATCACAATGTTACGAGTTGACTTGTTTAGTACTGCCTGGATACGCTGAATCAACTGCGCTCCAATATCTAAATAAGGCTGACGAACTAGCACGCATAGGCGAATAGGTGTAGTAGACGCGCTAAGCCCCACAAGGAGTTAAGGTTGCTTAGAGGTAGTACTTACAAATGAGCTACTATTTTTCAATTTTGATTTTTCTAACGTCCTTAGCAACGGCTCCTGATGACTTCGCCACTGTTCCACCAGCTTCTGCATTCGCTCTTTGGTCGCCGCTAGCACCATTTCCATTTTCTTAACATTCTCGTCAGGATTCTCCAGCAATATGCACGTCCGCTCCCGAATCTTCCGATCATTCCTCAGCTCCTTATTCGCTTCCTCCTGTTTTGTGCGCGCCTCCTTGACGCTTGTAATGTCCGCCAGAATCGCTTTTCGACTTGTCAGCAGCTCGTCCATGGAACTCTTGAGTTGTGCTATTTCGGCATTCAGCGTTTCTTGACTGGAACTACCCGTCGATGGTGATGGCTTTTGCTGTGACTGCGTTTTCGATTTGTACGCAAGGCTACTACTGCTACTGGTTGTGTGATTCACTGCACTCTTCGATGACGATGCACTGTTGCTGTCTCTAATTGACTTCATCAATTCCTCGGTACTGAGATTGTGTTGGCCACCGCTAAACGATTCGACATCGTTTTTATGGATAATCGAGGAGAGGAGGGTGCGACTGTTGGTTTGCTGAAACACGCCCGGCGATCGTTTGTGCCAGTAGTCGTGCTGTTTGTCGGGAATGTTGCCGCCGCCATCGCCGCGCAGGGAATAGGGCAGGCTGAGATTCATGCTGGGCTGGAATGGCGTACATTCACCGCTGAGTATTGGATATGACGAGCCGGAACCGTATTTGCGTATGCTCGACTTTATGCAGTACTGGGGGATCCACGGACTGCTCAGCTGCAGGCGAATGTTTTGATGCAGCTCGCTCTCCAGGAGAGATAATTTGTCTGCAATGTAAGAGAGATCAGTGTACAAGCGGTTGGATGGATGTTGGACGATTGATGAATACCTAGAGGCTGCGCCAGGACCATTTTCTCCGTTTCCTTGGGCAGTCTTTCGATTAGGAACATAAAAACACGACGCACTTCCGTCACGTTCGAGTAGAGAAACGTCTGATAGCCGATGTCGCCACGGAAGCCGACCGACTGTAAATTAAAAGAAAATACTCCTCTAGAATCACGAGTGACTGGATAAGGGGTGCAACAATCAACTCACGGCACACGCCTCCGCCAGACTGGCCGTCACCGTGAACCTTTGCGCCATTCCCGATGGCAACTTTTTCGGGACGTTCAGACCCGGCTTGATCAAGTGCAGGCACATTGACACCGTCTCCACCAGTAGTTCAGGCGTGAAACTCGATAAACTCAGTACGTCCGGTTCGATATTGCTGCAAATTGATTGAGAAATGGGCATCAAAATAAAAACCAACCAACCGGAGACCCGACCATTGGGCCTCCATGTAAAGCCGTCTACGAACCATCCGATTTGACGCAAACTGTGTATTATGATATTGTCCACTTCATCCATCTTATTGCTGTATGTTTGATTGGTTCGCGCGCTACACTACGAGCTACTTAAATTAAGAAAGTTAAGAAATAAAATTGACGATATCTGCGCTAAATGATCAACATCAGAGCGGTCAGTGGTCGGGGAGGAGAAAAAAAGTGATAAGTTGTGACAGTGCAGAGATAAGTGCAGATTTTTGTGATTGACAGATGGAATGTCATGTTTTTGATTACAGGTGCGTTCAATGCAGATGTTTGGAAATTTTTTTTATTTTCGATATAAAAAGAATTCAAATTTCTTCAAATTTTGTAATAAATATAGTTTATGCGTGCAAAGAAAATCATTTACTCCACCCAATAGCTGTATTTCTGTTAAAATCAAGTTGTAATCAGAATTACCTAATCAGCTGACTGTACTCATGGCACTACCAATTTTATCCGATTGAAATCCGAAAAATTGCAGCAGCGGCAACCCACCGCCATCGACCACTTCCTTTTCCTCAGAGCATCTGTCAAAAGAGGATCTAGAAATGGTACATGTCAATTTTAATTCACGAAAATCTTTGTAATCGTTGCACCAAATTGTAAAATGAAGTTGCTAAATTGTGTATTGTGTTGTTCTGTTTTTAGGCTGCTCATAAGTCGTTCCGTATCAAGCAAAAATTGGCGAAAAAGCTGAAGCAAAATCGCTCGGTACCACAATGGATCCGTCTGCGTACTGGAAATACCATCAGGTGAGGATAAATGTCGGAATTGTGGTGGAATAAGTGTAAAATGAGATAAACAAAGAGGTTTGAGATGAAATCAATGTCGGGCAGTTGAAATTTGTCGTTTTCGCAAAATGGGAAGTGAATTCTACGTTGGGTGGAATAGTTCGAAGATCCAAGACGTGTGTTATGTTTGTTTACATCCACTTGGCGGCTTCAGTTGAGGGAGGAAGGCAAAGTTTATTCTCAAGGAACTGAAAGATTCCATTCACCAGACCGCTTCTTGCATTTCCATGTATACCAGGAAGTCTATCGATATTTCAGATATGAGAACTATGCGGGCTGCACGTCTCAGCTACCACTTGGGCTACGAACTTGATTGCTCACGGCCGCCGCATATTGAAGTCTATGCGTGTCACCCAGCCCCAACAAATCACACTGCAAGTTTGAGGAAACGCACGTAATTGTGTGGGGCGTTGTATTTCAAACCACCGGCATATTGCCATACATGGGATCCAGCAGTGAAGACGTTTTCCTTGTGAGTCTCATGTGACTCGAATGTCCGTCCGGTGGCCCCCTTCAGTTCTACATACCGCCTTATATGGAGGAATTGCAATGTGATTGTGGCGGTCGAGTTTTATATACAGGAAATTCACCTAACACTCGGGCTGGCATCAGCAGTTTTAGAATTTGTTATGATGATGTCACAGATATTCAATTGGGAACAGTTCAGGGGTGGTTAAACATATTTCAAGTGTCGCAAAAGGATAAAATGAAAACTGAAAACATACTGCACGAAAATTGACTTTCGTTTGGCCACCCAGGAATATTCGCCTGCCAACAATTAGAACCCTCCAGACGTTCAGTCGTAACTGACTATATAGGTGCACTATCCCCTAATTTGAACATTTTTATTATATAAATAATTTAAACATGTATGCGTATATGTACTTAACGGGTTTTCTTTTTTCTTGCAGGTATAACGCCAAGAGACGTCACTGGAGACGTACCAAGCTAAAGTTGTAAGAACTTTAGCTGCGTGGACTTTTGTATTACACAATTACCATTTATGCATTGTATGCATAATTTGGAACGTTTGAAAATAATAAAATCGATGAGTTTTAACAGCTAATTTGGTTGGTTTTATTTTATTTTTAAAAAATAGGACGAACCATGTCAGTTGGTGTAACCCAAAGGGACCACATCAAAAGTACCTACATTCGAGGCAGCCTGTCCATAGACCAATCAATCACCGAAAAGCTCGAAGACCGACAAATGGATTGGTATTGCCATGTTCAAAGGCGTCCGTCTGAGAACCCCGCAAAGAAAGCGATATCAATGGAAGTTCCACTTGATGGACCCAAGGCCAAAGGCAGACCGAAGAACACCTGCATGTGTCAAATAAAAAAAGAGCTGCCAGTAGAAATATGCTGAGACCTTCCTGCATCGAACCTTCAAGGCTCTTGCCAGGGAGGTATTTTGGCAACTTTTCCATGTAGAAAACGGGTGCGGTCCGCCCCGTAGAGGCAGTTTCCGTAGGATCGTTTGCGAAAAGATGCGCAGTAAGAATAAAAAGCACTGGAAGCAAGAATGATGCATTCGATTTCATGTAGAAACAAAAGGAGGTATTACACTATCAAATAAAGTTTGACCAATGACGCAAAAAGTTTGTCCCATTAGTGTAATAGCAAAATAAATGACCAAAAATGTGTTTGGCTAAAAATGAATGACTATCGTGATCATTCATTTCTAGTGAATCATATGACCTTAGTGTAATAACAAAACAAATCTGTGGTCAAATTTATTTTGCAGTTTTTGGTCATACGGTCATTCAAAAATTACCAATTTTCTGTGTGGCCCATGGTGGTCAAACGAAATGATTCGATTGGGTGCATTTAATGTACAATATAAAAAATAAAGACAATTTTATACTTTTTGCAAATTTTGGGATATTGGAAAATTCAAAATTTAAATTAATCCATGGAATTACCTATACATCAAAGAAAGTTTGTTTGATAGTAAAATTTAACTCTCGGTAATAGCTTCGAAGCAATCTGCGTGTTCAGTACACAACTCTAGTTTGGCGATCTCATCTCTATCAAAAAATGTTGGTAGACGCACGTCCGCGTCGCTTCAATGATTTTTTAAAGTTTGTTTCTTTCTCAACAACTTGATACCTCTTGACCATAGTGTCAATAATAAATGCAATTGCATAATCCACGATTTATAAATGAATTAATATTTTTTCCGGAGTAAACAAAGTACACATATCCCATTAACCCTAATTTACTAACAATACGTAAAATTGACGTGTTCGCTCACATTATACTGTGTGTAAGCTGTTCCGCGAGTCTGGTTGACTACTCACTGCAGCAGTGCTTTCCTCAGTTAGTTGTTGTATGTCCATATGAGTGGCAGAATCCTATCTGTGGTCTATGGCGGTAAGCTGAGCAATGTTCTAGATGCTACTACCTATTTGTCGTGTAAATAGTAATACCAATAGAAAATAGCATGTAATTTATACGTCTTGTTAGTAATATATGTAAGCGCATTTTCCGAGGGCATATTTTGGTCAAATAATTTTTGTCTGTGGCACTGAAAGATGATAAGCTCGGTAAAATATGTAAACTGGGAAAGCGACTGTAGGAAAATATGAACACGTCAAAATTACGTGTTGTTAGTAATAACGCCCTAAACGGTCATGTTAGTATTCCAGGGTTAAAACATGTGAAAAAAGTTGAAAGACGAATGAAAAATATTGATTTATTTGTTAATTTGTTACCTTTAGGTAACTGTTAGATACTTCTTCTTCTTCTTTTAGCGGTACAGAAAGGTGTGAACCGCTGTGTATCTATATGGACTCGTTTTATAGTTTGTCGTCGTTTTCGTCCGTAATCTCCAGGGACAAAAACGTGGCAGCTGCAATGGGGTTTTCCCATAGTGAGAGGGGGTGAGATTAGTGGGTGCAGCTGGGCATTAAAACAAATGGGCTTCATCGTGTGGCGTGCCAGCGCAATTTGGGCATACGTTTTGTATATTTGGGTCTATGCGAGATAGATACGAATTGAGACGTGAGCAGAAGCCTGACCGAAGTTGGGCTAAAGTCACTCTGGTGGCTCTCGGGAGCCTAATCTCCTCAGGCGAAATAGGTGGTGGGAGCGCTGAGAGGACTCTGTTCGTACCTAAACTCGCAATAGACCTACTCACTTCCTCAGTGTGAATCATTGCAATGGCCGCCCGGTATGAATCTTCATCGAAAGGATCCCTTTTGTAACCTCTCTCTCAAGGTCACGAAGGCCACGTTTGATGTTGCGTGGAGGGGGAATTTTGTCCATAAGGTTACGATTAGGATGATCCTCTCGATAACAACCTACTAAATATTGTTTTGTAAGTAGTCGATTGTACAAACAAAACAATATTTAGTAGGTTGTTATTTGTAAGTAGTCGATTGAGTCGTGCTCTGTGGCCGTGATCGTTCGGTCGCCACTCTGTGAAATAGACACTCATAGAGAAACGAGTTTCCAAACTCGGCACGACTCGTCGCAAGTTTATTATTCAGAAGAACATGATAAGAAATATTCTTATCGTAGAATAATAAAAACTAACAATGCGACTAGGAAGTGGTATGGCTGACAACCATATCACACTCCGAATTCAGTTGTCTTTGTAACGTTGATGACTACACACACGGTAGTCATCAACGCACCATGCTCCACTAGGAGTTACGGTAATAAAGAGAGAAGTAGTCGATTGTGGTCACGCATTGGCATCAAATGTGTCTCCTGATGTAGGTGGTCCTGAGCAGACATCAGAAGGCATCCTGTAGCTGTGCGTAGAGCAGCATTTTGGCAGACTTGGATTTTGTTCCAGCTTGTGTTACAGAGACCTTGCGACCAAACTGGCGCCGCAAAATCAGCCGCTGCTCGACCCACCGCTTTGTAAGTGGCTAGCATAGTCTCTTTATCTTTGCCCCAGGTGCTACCAGCCAGTGCTTTAAGAATTTTGTTCCTACTGCGCATCTTTTCACATACCGCTTCCGCGTGATGAGCTGAAGTCATCATTTTCTCAAAGTGAAGCACGAGAATTTTTGGATTTGCAACAGCAGGAACTGGTTTGTTGCCAATACGTACCCCAACCGGCCACTGACAATCACCTGACCAGGTGGTAAGGAAGGTCGCAGACGATTTGGACGCTGAGATGGTTAGGTTTGTGCTATGGAAAAAGGCTTCTAGTCGCGCTAAATATCTATTGATATCTTCGCGCATGACATCCCTATCCGCTCCCGTGGCGAGTACAGTGCAGTCATCGGCATAAGAAATAACTTCAATGCCTTCCGGAGGTGTTGGGAGACCGGCCATGTAGATGTTAAACAAGGTGGGAGAGAGAACCCCACCCTGAGGAACACCTAATTTGATCTTTCTAAGTTTGGAACGACTGCCTCGAAACTCGGTGAAGGATTGCCTACCAGCTAGATAGTTGGCAATCCATCTTATCTCTTGTTTCGGAACATGCATATTGAGGAGGTTTGCCAGAAGCATGGAGTGATTAACCTTATCAAACGCACTTGATAGGTCAATCGCCACCATGATGGTTCTATGGCAAGGTGTACTATGGTTTAGTCCGTCTCTTACACGTGTAGTGATCCCGTCCGGAGCGGTGGTTGTACTATGAATGCGTCTGAATCCGTGCTGATGGGGATCTAGCTTTGCGTGTGAAACGAGAGTAGGGTGGATGAGGGCTTCCAGCGTCTTTGCTACAGGTGACAGGATCGTAATCGGTCTGTAGGAAGTTCCTAGTTTGGCACTTTTTCCTGGTTTAAGGCATGGGACTATGCGACCTTGTTTCCAGATGTCGGGGATGGCGAGCGTAGACATTGACAAGTTAAAGACTGCCGTGAGATACTCAATGGCAGGAAGATCAAGATGTTTAAGCATGACCATTGAAATGCCATCTGGTCCAAGGGCCTTAGAATTTTTTGCATTCTCAATGACTGTTTTAACCTGGTCCGGAGTATAAATTGGTACGGAGTCAACAATTCGGCTGCGAATCCGTCTTCTGATTTTGCGCTTGAGGCCATCGGACTTGGGATGTTCAATAAATTGTTTATTGAACTAGCTCGCACACTGAAGAGGATTGCTTGTTTCTTTTTTGCCGAAGGTTATGGCTATATTGCCCTTATCTTTTGTGGGGTTCGAAAATGCACGGACAGTGGACCGTAACTTACTGGCACCTTCATTAAGGTTACAGTCATTGAGGTGCTCGTTCCATTTGGCCTTCTTGTAGTCTTTAACTTGTCGCTGTATTTGAATATTGAGCTCCTGAATTCTGGGGTCCCCAGGGTTAGCGCGCCTAAGGGCTCTCGTCCACTGGAAGCGTAAACTTGAGCGGCGCGGCGCTCCAGCGGCAAAGCTTTCACAAAATGTGCGAAAAAAAGCTTTTACTAGTAAAAGGTATAACCGCACACAATATTCAGAAAGCTTTTCCATTGTATTGAATGGAATTTTTGTTTATTTTGCATAGTTACGCCATATTTTGCTTGGTTACGCCATTCAAATTCGGAAAAGCTTTAAGCAGGTAATGGACGGCAGGCGTAATGTTGTCACGTTCATCGGCTAACCTTGCGGCACTTGTTGGAAAGTTTGGACGAACCTTTGGAATGCGCCCTGCAGGGATGAACCGTGCCGCAGCTTTGGCAATGACGCTCCTAATGTTCCGTTCGGCCTTATGTATATTAGTGGGAGGGGGAAGCGCGAAGAACTTCGATGACGTGAATGTTTTAAAACCTTCCCAATCAGCTTTTTCGTGATTGACAAAAGTTCGCTTCTCTGACTTGGTCAGGTCAGCTGGTTTGTCAATTCTGACTATGATTGGGAGGTGATCAGAGGGAAGACCAGTAAGTGTTTCCCAGGAGGTCTCACTAATTAGGCTAGCGCTGACAATTGTAATGTCTGATGAAACTGAGATGGCTTGCAATTCCGCCGTACCGTCTGATACTACATCTAATACACAGTAATGTATGGTCCTGTGTATTAGGAAGGCAAGTCCACCTCCAGGGTGAGAATCATTCGTGGCGCCTTTTTTGACCTTGCGTATGATGATATATTCACCTTCAGCGTTGAATGGTGAATTCGCGTGGAGTTTCGTCTCTTGGATGGCTGCAATCAGAATTCTGTACTTTCTCAAGAAGCTTGTGATTTCAGGAAATTTCCCTAGGATGCCATTACAGTTGAACTGCAATATGGACACCAGTGTAAAAATTGCTGGCGGAGGGGCGGGAGTTAAGCTGTGTCTTACGTTCAAGGCAACATTATTGGGGGGAGTAAGGGGCGTTGGTGGTGGGGAGGGGCCTGGTATTACCCGAGGCTGCCCAGTATTCCTACAGCCTGGAGCAACAAATGTACCTTCTATGTAATGACCCATCCTTCTCAAACCGGAGCATCTGAAATGCACCCACTCCGAACAGCAACTACACTGAAGTGACCTGGCATTAGAACCGATACGTCGGTTGCAGACACTACACATCCATACTAAGACAGGGCCTGGATTTGCTTCAATGCCGGCGCGTAAGAGAAGAATTGAGAGCAGCCGCGCCGAGATGTGATGCTCCCAATATGACGAAAAAACATATATAACGAGTCCATACATATACACATACATACACAACCTTCCTGCATCGAGACCTTCGAGGCTCTTGCCAGCGAGGCGTTTTGGCAACTCTTGGCCGTTTGTTGTAGCAACCGGGTGTGGTCCGCCCCGGAGAGGCGTATTGCAACTGCAAAAAATGCAATATGCAATGGTTGCCAGTAGGACCACTTGAACCTGTAGTAATTCCATTCATTGATAAAATGACGGAATGGTTTCAAAACAAGACCAACTGCACCGAGCACAGTCCAATACAAATGTGAAATAATTTCGCTGAAATTTCGGTAGGTGAGACGAAGAAAGAAATATGGTGACGGAACACCGAAGCTAAGGAAGCCGTGCAAGCCAAGTTGGAATGCATTCGGGGGGGGGACATGTGAGTCAAGTAGTGAAGCCGAACGTGTTCCACTTCGCAAAAAATTACATGCTATGCCGGAAGAAAGTAACGCGCTTGGTAGCTCATGCAAAGGCAAAGAATTAGAAGCTCAGGCTGCGACCAAAGGACCGTAATTGCGCGAGATGCCTAAACAGAACGACAGGATATTTAGGGTCGCAGCCCAAAGGAGAAGGAGCGCTCGGGAAATACAGGCGCCAAAGTACGTAGAGGACTCGTAAGGAGTGCTGGTTGACGATGCAGCAATCTGTAGCAGGATGCGAGAGTATTTTGACAAACTTCTAAATGAAATATTTCCTTGAGCAGCTTTTCAAGATGTTGAGCCGAACACCACAAAAATCGAAGATTCCTCAGAGGAAGAGATAGGGGCAAATGCATCAGATGAAACGCGGAAAGACAGTCGGACCGGACAATTTTGATAGAAAATGGAAAATGTCGAGGTTAGTTGGCTCACAGTTCTCTTCAACAAAATTAAAGGTTGTCAACCAATGCCTGACGCTTCCAGACACTTTCTTCTTCCTTTCTACAGGGTGGAGCAGAGGAAATGCATGTTTTTTTGAACTGCTAGTACGCGGTGACGAGTATTGGCCTTGAATAAGTGTTGGCAGACTGCCCATACAACGCAGTTTCAGTCGGTAGTCGTAGAGCGTGTGTTCGTTGTCGAGCAGTACTTTAGAAACAATGATTCCGTAGTCACAGTGCACCATCGTTTCCGTCAACATTTTAGATTTTATGTGGATAAATAACACTGCTGAGCGTGCTATTGATATCAACACCTCAACAAATAGCAGTTAAGATTTTAGAAATTAGATGTCTGCTGCCTTAATTCAATGTTGGAATGTCGCGCCTGTTATTAATTTGAAGCATCTACTAATTTTGAAATTTCGTGTTCATTGCCCCCATTTTTCCTACAACCCACTACAACCTGCACTACCCCTGTGCATAAATTTGTTACAACTAATTTCACATATAAAACCACATGTAGGCAGGCTCGAATCGCCAGTTCACCAGAGAGGAAAGGTACTCAGTTATACACGGAGTACCCTAAGTTGGATAACTGCCTTAGTGACAGTGCATGGTAATTTTAAAGGGCATCTTCATCATCATCAATGTGGCACGATAGCCCGACTTCGGTACTTGGCCGCCTGAATCGTTGACCTCCAATTGTCGCGGTTACGTGACCTTGTCCTTCAGTTTCGGAAGCCCAGCAGCTGGTGGGCGTCTTCACCTACAGAGTTCTTCCACCGAGCTCTCGGTCGTCCACGCAACCTCGCTCCGTCGATTCGTTGTGCGTTCATCACCTTATTCGGCATGCGATTATCGTCTATTCGTTACTCATGTCCCGCCCATTGCAAACGTTGAAGATTCACGATTTTCGATATTTGCAGCTCATCGTACAATTGATACAACTCATGGTTGTACCGGATACGCCATTGATCTCCCTCGCGAACGGCCCCGAAAATTCGCCGAAGGACCTTTCGTTCGAATCGGTCTAGTAAAATTTCGGAGGCGTGGGTCAGGGTCCATGTTTCGCAGCCATAACATCGTTATCGTTTTGTACACTTTCTGCATCACCCAATCTTCGAGACATGATGTTGATGTCGTCGGCGTACGCTACTAATTGAGTCGACTTGATGAGTATCCATATTCATGGCTTCAATTACATACTCCAGAGCAAGATTGAAGAGCGTCGCCCTGCTTGAGTCCAGTACGATTTTCAAATAGGTCAGTGAGTTTGTTATGCACTCTGACCTGCGAGACGGTATTAGTCATCGTCATTCTTGTGAGTCGCACTAGCTTTGCCGGTATACCAAAATGCAACAAAATGCTGTACAGTGCACTTCAAACGATACTGCCGTATTGTTGCTTAAAGTCGACAAAAAATGTGTACACGTCGATGTTGTACTCCCAGCACTTTTGAAGTAACAGCTTCACAGTAAAGAGCTGATCGGGTGTTGATCGACCAGGTCTGAAGCCGCCTTGATACTCGCCAATGATTGGTTCTGTGTACGGATTCTTCTTCTTCTTGTAGCGGTGCAGAAAGGTGTGTAACCTCTGTGCATCTATGTGGGTACGATTTATGGTTCGTCAATGTTTGTGTCCGTGAGGTCTAAGGACAAAAACATAGCTGCTGCGATAGGGTTTTCCCACAGTGATATAGGGGTAAGATCAGTGGGCGCAGCGGGGCATTGAAACAAATGGCCCACATCATGAGGAGTACCATTGCAGTTTGGACAGATGTTTTGGATGTCCGGGTTTATGCGAGAAAGGTACGAATTAAGGCGTGAACAAAAGCCCGACCGAAGTTGAGCTGGTGTTACTCTGGTTACTCTGGTGGCTCTCGGGAGCCTAATCTCCTCAGGCGAAATTGGTGGTGGGCGCTCTGAGAGGACTCTATTCGCACCTAAACTCGCGATAGACCGATTCACTTCTTCAGTGTGGATCGCTGCAATGGCGGCTCGGTATGTAACTTCATCGTAAGGGTCCCGTTTGTATCCCTGAACCTCTCTCTCAAGGTCTCGTAAACCACGCCTGACATGTCGTGGTGGAGGAATTCGGTCCATGAGATGATTATTGGGATGATCCTCACGGTAGCAACCAACAAGATACTGTTTAGAGAGTAGGAGATTGTGATCACGTATTGGCATCAATTTTGTCTCCTGATGTAAGTGATCCTGGGCAGACATCAGAAGGCAACCTGTCGCGATGCGTAGAGCGGCATTTTGGCAGACCTGAACTTTGGACCAGTTTGTGTCACATAGACTATGTGTCCAAACTGGGGCTGCATAATCAGCGGCCGCTCGACCCACCGCTTTATAAGTAGCTAGCATGGTTGCTTTATCTTTGCCCCAGGTGCTACCAGCTAGAGCTTTTAGGATGTTGTTCCTACTGCGCATTTTTTCACATACTGAAGCTGCATGATTCGCAGACGTCATCATGTTCTCTAGGTGAAGCCCGAGAATTTTGGGGTTTTTAACAGTAGGAACAGAATTGTTGCCAATACGTATATCCATCTCCCATCTGATGTCCTCCCACCAAGTGGTTAGAAAAGTCGCAGAAGATTTGGACGCAGAGATGGTGAGGTTTCGGCTTTGGAAAAATGCCTGTAATCGTCCTAGATAGCGATTAATTCGGAGGCGCATTTCATCCTTATCATTCCCTGTGGCGAGTACGGTGCAATCGTCAGCATAGGAAAACACCTCGATTCCTTCAGGTGGTGTGGGAAGGCCGGACATGTAGATGTTGAACAGAGTGGGGGAGAGTACTCCCTGTGGAACACCTAATTTGATTTTCCTAAGCTTAGAACGTTTGCTTCGAAACTCGGTGAAGGAGTGCCGACCAGCTAGGTAATTGGCAATCGAACGGATCTCTTGTGCAGGAAGATGCATATTCAACAGGTTTGCTAGGAGCATTGAATGATTGATCTTATCGAATGCATTTGATAGGTCTATTGCCACCAGAATGGTTCTGTGACAACGACTGCGTTGATTTAGCCCATCACGAATGCGTGTAGTGATCGCATCGAGGGCAGTGGTGGTACTATTACTATGCATCTTCCTGAAGCCATGCTGGTGAGGTTCTAGCTTCGCATGTGCAGCAAGAGTGGGGTGAATAAGGGCCTCCAGCGTCTTTGCGACAGGAGAAAGTATCGTAATGGGGCGGTAGGGTTCCCGAGATTTGCGCTCTTCCCTGGCTTGAGACAGGGAACAATTCGACCTGTTTTCCAGATTTCAGGGATGGCAAGCGTGGACATCGACAAGTTAAAGGCGGCCGTGAGATACTCAATGGCTGGAAGGTCGAGATGTTTCAACATGGTCATCGAAATGCCATCTGGTCCGAGGGCCTTGGAGTTTTTAGCATTATCGATGACTTTTTTAACCTGGTCCGCGATAAAAGATGGTATGGTGTCAACATTCCAGCTGCGAATCCGTCTTCTAATTTTGCGCTTGATGCCGTCAGACTTGGGGTGTTCAATAAATTCTTTTTTGAACGGGCTCGCACACTGAAGAGGATCGCAGGTTTTTGTGTTGCCAAATTCAATGGCGTTGTTGCCCTTTTCTTTCCGAGGATTGGAAAGGGCGCGGACGGTAGACTATAATTTGCTGACACCTTCATTGAGGTTACATTCATCGAGGTGCTGGTTCCATTTCGCCCTCCTATAACTTGTCGGTCAATTTCGGAGTTAAGCTCCTTAATTCTGGGATCATCAGGGTGAGCGCTTCTGATCTGATCACGTTTATCGGCTAATCTGGCGGCACTAGTGGGGAAGTTAGGCTGAACTTTCGGGATACGTCCTGCAGGAATAAAACGTGCCGCGGCTGTGGTAATGACGTTCCTAATATTTTTCTCGGCCTTATGAATGTTGGTAGGTGATGTTAGCTCGATGAACTTCGCCGACGAGTAAGCTTTGAAACCATCCCAATCGGCTTTCTTGTGATTGACAAACGTTCGCTTCTCAGACTTAGTCATGTTCGCTGGTTTGTCAATTTTTATAATAATTGGGAGGTGATCTGATCTGAGGGTGGTACGTACTTCCCATCGGGAAGCAGCAATTAGGGTGGCACTGACAATAGTTATGTCAGGAGAACTACTGCAAGTGCCCACGACTCTAGTCGGCGAGTCTTCATTGAGTGAACAGAACTCTGAGGCGTCAAGTGATTCGGCGATAGTTATACCCCTGGCATTGTTGTTGAGGTCCGAATGCCAGAGCTCATGGTGCGCATTAAAGTCGCCAAGGATGACCCTGTGCTCTCCGGAAAGGAGAGGACCAATATCGAAACGATAGCCTGAAGGGCAACTGGAATGAGGTGGAACATAGGTATATATTAAAAATTTCGATATTAGTACTCCCTGATGGAACTGAGATGGCTTGAATTTCCACCGTACCGTCAGCAACTACATCTAATACACAGTAATGTACGGACTTGTGTATTAGGAAGGCAAGTCCACCTCCAGGGTGAGAATCATCCGTGGCGGCCGGTCGATCTTTCCGCAGTGTAACATATTCGCTATGGACGCTTAGAGACGAGTTTGCGTGAAGCAGCGTCTCTTGAATGGCGGCGATGAGGATTCTGTTGGAACTCAAGAAGTGTGTGATCTCAGCGGTGGATGCCATTACAGTTAAACTGCACTATCTATGCAGTGAAAACTGCTGGAGGAGGAGGGCCAGGCGTAAGACTGGGTCTGGCATTCCTTATCATATTGTTTGGCGGTGTAGGGGGCAGTGTTGGAGAAGGTGGGCTGGGAGCAGCCCTGGGTTGCCCAGCATTTATACAACCTGCCGCAACATAGGCTAAGGAGTGTTGCCCTTGTCTTCGTAAATCTGAACACCTAAAGTGAACCCATTCCAAACAGCAATTACACTGCACTGATCTGGCATTCGAACCGATACGTTGGTTGCAGACACTACAAATCCATACCTCTGGGCCTGGATTTGTTTCAACACCGGCGCGAATTAGTAAAATTGAGAGCAGCCGCGCCGAGATGTAATGCTCCCAATATGACGAAAAAACACATATATCGTACCCACATATACACAGACAAACACAACCTTCCTGCATCGAACCTTCAGGGCTCTTGCCAGGAAGGCATATTGGCAGCTTTTGGCCGTTTTGCAATACAAAACGGGTGTGGTCCGCCCCGTAGAGGCAGTTGCCGTAAGACCACCTTGTAATAGAGTCCTCTCAGTGCGCCCTCCACCCATTTCGCCTCAGGAGATTAGGACCCCGAGAGCCACCAGAGTGACATTAGCTCAACTTCGGTCGGGCTTTTGTTCGCGCCTCAATTCGTACCTTTCTCGCATAAACCCGGACATTCAAAACATCTGTCCAAACTGCGCTGGCGCTCCACACGATGTGGGTCACTTGTTTCAATTCCCAGCTGCGCCCACTGACTTAACCCCTATCTCACTGTGGGAAAACCCTATCGCAGCAGTTATGTTTTTGTCCCTTGACATCACGGACAAAAGCATCGACGAACCATAACTCGAATCCACATAGATGCACAGCGGTTCACACCTTTCTGCACCGCTAAGAGAAGAAGACCTTACCGCCAGAACGGGCAATGTGCCTACACCGCAGATCGAGCAAGGAAGGGGGACGAAGCAGAACTCTTCCCAAGCCACTCGAAAAATAAGTGGCGCAATATCAACGAAACACAGGAAAGTCTCTACAAAGGAATTATTAGCAGCAGCTGTGGAAATAATGGTCCACCTCCTGTGGACTGGCTCCACAGCCAGGGCAAAGATTTTTTGTGATTTCATTATCTATTATCCAGCCTAATCGCGGGGATCATCTGGAGATGATCTGATCCAAGGTAGTTCGGGTGGCTTTGGGTAACTGAAATTAATCCGGAGGGATGGCTTGTGGTTTGGTCCCAAGTACGCAATGCTGTCGAAATCTCGAGTGGGCTAATGGACTTCTTCAGTGTCCATATGAGCATAGCCGTCAGTCAGAATTCTCGAACTGTACTTTCTTTTTTCGGTGTGAGTGGTTCTATTTTCTTATGCTGGAAATAGAATGGATGCAGCAACAGCAGCAGAAACGATAATTCAGTACAATGCAATTTAAATGGGTTCCAAAATTACGTCACTCAAATAACATTGGGCCGCTGCTGCTGTTTCTGTATCCATTCTATTTCAAGCATTATCTTCGAACATTGTCGCAACCTTTCATTTCGGTTAGACGGGGTTGAAAAGTGCTCTTAAAATCTTCCACAATTTGCTTAGAACAGTTTTTCTGTGGCAGTTTTGCTGGAGTGAATTGTGCTAATTTATTTATCCTCCATTGAGGAAGTATTAATATTTACTCCCCAAATAATTCATTTTTGAATTGTAAATAAAATAAAATGTAAAAATTAAATTATTTGGATAAAAAATGTATTGAAAATGACCTTTCATTGCTTGACTTAAGGTTTCTTTTTCCTTGACTAAGGCCGCTTTGAGTTAAGGTTTCCTTTAGAGACATTTATTAAATACGAGCCTGAGACTTCTTATCCAGCGTTAGGATAATTGGTAAATGATCCGAAGAGAAACTAAGGAAAGGTTCCCATAGGGTGATGTTAATAAGTTGTGTTCTATAACCCCACTCAATTACACTGTATCAATGTGGCACGATAGCCCAACGTCGAGCTTTAGCCGCCTAACGCCTGCCGTCCATTACCTGCTTCGAGCGGCGCGGCGCTCCCGCGTTTAAAGCTTTTCCGTATTTTAATGGCGTAACCAAGCAAAATATGGCGTAACTATGCAGAATAAACAAAAATTCCATTCAATACAATGGAAAAGCTTTCTGAATATTGTGTGTGCTTATACCTTTTACTAGTAAAAGCTTTTTTCGCACATTTTGTGAAAGCTTTGCCGCTGGAGCGCCGCGCCGCTCAAGTTTACGCTTGCAGTGGACGAGAGCCCTAAATCGTTGACCTCCAATTGTCGCGGTTACGTGACCTTATCCTCCAGTTTCGGAAGCCCCGTAGCTGGTAGGCGTCCTCACCTACTGAGTTCTCCCAGTGAGCTTCGGCATGCGATTGTCGTCCATTGTACATCGTCGTTGTACATGCTCCCATTGCAATAGTTGACACTGTATGCATCCGAATTATTTATCAGGAAAGCAAAACTTCCTTCTGCATTTGCAACTCCATCGCGGCGGATGATGGTTGTAATCTTATGATTTTTGTAAAAATTTAGTGATGTATTGGAATTTAGTTTCAGTAGTCCTTCAAACTAAAGGCTAGTCAAAGTCAACTATTATAACCATCCCGAAGGACGATTTTAAAATGGATCCGAAGGCGCCGAAAACTTCTCGTGGAAGTGATCGTCTATCAAATGTATTTGTGGAAGCGGCGCGTATCAACAAATTGGATGTGATGTGTGTCCATAAAGTCTATAAGTTCAGCAGGATTTCCTAGCCGACCGCTGCAGTTTATCTGCATACTATTTAGGTGGTGATTTAGTTGACGATAAATTGTGGTGGTTGCAGCAGGTGTTAGATTATGCCGTGCTGTAACGGTACGAGTAAAAATAGCCGGATTTAATGGCGATAATTGCGGACCTTAGTTTGGTTGTTGGTGCGAGGTCGACGACGAAGTTTTTCCACTGTTTATACAACGGGGGACAGTATAGGTGTTTGTTCAGTTGATTTTTGTTATTTAGCCCTGGACGTTTTTCAAAATGGCACCTGGGTGAGGTTATAAAACACAACGTTCGCGCAACGTTACCTTTAATTTCAAATCAACCGGCCGTTACGGATCAGAAACTTCTCCTTACAAACAGATCCCCTAAGCGCTTCATTTTCGGGACTTTTCTACAGAATATTTTTCTAGCAAACTTAGAAAAAGCATAGCAACCCATGCCATGCGTTAGTCCAGAGTGGCTATGTGATCACACAACCCATATGTGTTTGACTCCAAATTTATTACACTACACTCCACGAAATAATTCAAACGTCAAAATATTGTCGATGCAATTATTAACCCTTCTGTCGCCGCCTACGAGCTATTATGCCTGAGGTTTAGCTGAATCTTCTGTAAAATTAATTTTATTTTTTGAAGAGGTCTAATTTTAGTTCTAGACACAGTTTACATACTATGTCTTACGATGATACGCTGGTTTTTTCGTTTCTTTAGACATAGTTCATATTTCGCCAAACGTTTGATCGCATTTGTGGCCGTCAGTCCCTTTGAAATATATGGCAAGGGGTGGAAAATATTGTTGAACGATATTTTTCATCAAGTTATAGTACCAATGGTTTGTCTAGGTCTATGTGCCAATCGAAGGGTTAATAATCACGTTGGCTTTTTGAGAGAGTAATAAATATTACGCGGATTTTATAATTCTCAATTGTAAACAAAAAATTGACATTTGAATAAAATTTTCACACACTATGAACTGCAATAGTGTGAAAACGGTGCCATTTTTATTTTCTGATGCCCACTCTGGACTAACGCATGCTTTCTCTAAGCTAGCAAATTACTTTAAATGCTCCCTAAATCCTACAGGTTCCTAAGCAACAAACATTTAAGCTATTTTTTTCTATAAAGATTCCATAAAAGGTTTTAAATTGACGACGGGACTTAACCTTTAACGCCCATGACACGGTGAGCTTAAATGGACAGTAACCGAAAAAGCTAACATACAGTGAGTCACAGTCAAAGTGAGCCACCCTACTAGAAGAAGCAATATATGTATATCTCATTAAATACTTTTCGGACAAAAAAATTGTTGGTATAAGAACACTCAGGAAAACGTCTACTTCCAATCCAGTATGAATTATCATTGTTTGATCCCATGCACAATTGTAGAAACCGTGAACAATCAAACCAGTGCCGAATTTCATGTCACAATGAAAGTGAGCAACCTAATTGAATTTGTTATTTTAACAGTAAAAATGTTCCGGAATTGAAAATTTTTGATTGATTTAATAGATTTTTCTTCAGTCGTGTATTTTTATTCAAATACTAAGGTTGGGTCGACAGACAGGTATAGAAATCCGCCGATTGATAGTAAAATACCATCAGGAATGGAAATCTCAGAAAAGCCGCGGAACAGTGCAACACATTATTCACCGGTTTTCCAGAGACGGAAGGATAGTAAATAAGCAAAAACGAGGTAATAGAAAGACGTTTCCAGCGAGAAATGAGGCCTTTTTAGTCCGTGAGATTAAAAAGAACCCTCATCCAAGTGCCCCACAATTGACCGCAATGGTCAAAAACCAACTAAATATTGACGTACACCCTGAAAACGTAAGGAAGAGTCTCAGGAGGCAAGTATTCAACGTACGAGTAGCTCGGAAGAAGCTGAACATTACCGCAGCTAACAAAAAAAAAAAAACGGTTGAGTTTGCTTATAAATGCGATAAGGACATTCTTTTTTGGCAAAAGGTATTCCAGTAAATATGCTAATTTTTACTTTTTAACATTAGGATTTAGGTGTTATTTACAGATGAAACTAAATTTAACATCTTTCGTTCAGCAGATTGTGTGACGGAGAAAGAATGAAAAGTTAAAGACGAAAAATATCCTTTCGCAAACAAAGCACGGCGGTGGCTCCGCCATAGTTTGGGGTGCATGGCGGGTAGTGGAACCGGAAAACTTCACCATATTGAAGGTATAATGGCCAGATTTGTGTATGTGGATATTTTAGAACATCTTCAAGAAAGTGTAGATAAACTAGGAATCGAAGACGGCTTCTACTTCTACCAAGACAATGACCCGAAACACAAATCCCGGGTTGCGCGCGAGTGGCTTTCGAATAATTGCCCCCATGTTTTGGAAATGCCGTCACAGTCCCCGGATCTAAATATTATCGAGCATTTATGGGCCCGTTTGAAGCGAAAGCTCCATAAACGCTGCATCAGTGCAAAAAAAAAGACCTTTTGGAAGCCATACATACACAAGTAGAGCGGGAAGCAATTTCGTCTAGTTACACAAATTTACTCCAATCGATGCCCAGACGTCTACAAGCAGAAAAGTATTAAGATGTGTTTTATTTAGGTGGTTCACTTTCATTGTGACTTTTTTCGACTGTTTTTAGTTTTGTTGTTATTTTTCCTTGTTAAAATAAAATAAGACAATTGCCAAACACATTAAATAAAAGACTGACGTTTAGCAAATAAAATAATATAAAACACAATTTAATTTGATTTCCTTTTCATTGGTTTTCTAGGATTTTCTTTTGTTACTGAAGGTGGCTGACTTTGACTCAGACTCATTGTACATATTTTGACTGGGTATACGGTATAAATATAATGGGTTGGCTAAGTATAAAGCCCAATGCAAATTCACCGTACGGGAGCACGCGCAGCCGAACCTATGTTTTCTACTGTGCTGATTATTCGATAATGTAGTGTAACTTCTTGAATTCGACACACGGGTTTGTGAGGCTATGTATTGTGTGGATCTCTTAAATTTTCCGCTGCCCTTATTCGAAGTTGTTTGTGGAAAGTGCGTTCTCGTGCGCACGATATGCCAGGCAAGCCTGAATGTGGTGGGGATCGATATTATACACACATGCATTTCTATTAGGACCGTGTTCCGTGAGTCGCTCGTAATGAAATTGAGGTGATGCATCCGCACATAATCCATGTCGGTACATCTTTAACTATGAAAATAACCTAACCGATTAATATCGCCAATTGTATTAACATTTCACGATATTTATTATTTAATAGTTTTAGTATTTGTTCTAACATGATCACATGTATTACTCTGTTACTGTTCCACTTATATTTGACTAGACTGACGCTATTGCAATAAATATTTGGCTAACAATAAATAATTACATAAAAGTACTTTGTGTGGATTTGTAAAGATTTCCATATTTGTGCGTATGTGATCTATGCCCAAACCTGTAAAAAAGGAAAAATTAATATTTATAAACAGATTTAACTCCCGTAAAGCCTTTCAAGATTTTGTACAAAATGAAAAAGGCCCCAGAACTCCAACTCACCCGAATAGTATAATCCCAGCTTCCAGTGGAAAGAGCCGTTCCGTCTGGCGAGACTTGAACACAAGAAACTTTATTTTCATGCCCGTACAAAAGACATACACGTTGTGACTTCAATGTATCCCAAATGTTGACGGTATAGTCATTATACCCGGCGAACAACAATCGTCCGCTTACCGAGAAATCAACCGAATTCACCCCAAAGATGATACTCTCCTTGGAGTAGATTGCAATTTCCTTGTCAGCACGCATGTCGAAGAGACGACACTAGAAATACACAGTTTTTAATATTATTCAATGTGACAAAAACGAGAATTCAGGTTGTTTTCAGTCACTCCCCGACATACGTAAGGCGGACTTACGTAATTCCGCACTTACGTAAAAGCCGCAACCTAAGAAAAATTCTTGGATGATCCACTAAAATAAATTTATATACAGGGAAAATCTCATGTATTTTCCAAAATTAAAAAAGAGATTTAAGACATTCCTTGCATATGTTAATTTAAGTCTAAAATTTCACATTTGTGAACTTTTTCGGCATTTTTAAATAAGAATGATATGCGTATTAGGAACATTTCGAGTTACGTAAAATTCCGACTTACGTATTGACTTTTGGAACGAAATCCTTACGTAAGTCGAGGAGTGACTGCAGCTATATAAGGGCAAACCAGATAGTTTGCGTTACCTCACATTACGGTACGTCCCGTTCGAATAAAATGCACAGAATTCTTCCGTACCGAAAACCATAAAGTTTATATGTATGTAACTGTACATGGAAGAATTCTGACCATTCATTTGGAACGGCACGTAACGTAACGGGAGGTAACGTGAGCTATCTTGTTCGCCTTTAAGGGTATTCTCGATCCAAGAGCCAGGCGACTAAATTTGACAAAACAGCAGTGGCGGCTCCTCAGATGAGGCAACTGAGGCGGCGCCTCACCTTTATTTTCGTCGAGTTAAACATTTTAATTTATCACAAAACATAATTAATTAATATTAATCTAATATGATAAAAAAACCCTAAATATATCTTTAAACTCGCTTACAAGTTCCTTTACACAATCATAAGATCCCTAAAATATTTTTTGTACACCAATTCATGCATGTGAGGCGATAATTTTTCCGCCGCACAATCCCGAACAACAACTCAACACGTATCAAAGCATTCACCCGATTCTCTATGGGAGAATGTACGGGAAAAAAGATGCTAGTGAGGCGAAACAGAAATCGCCTCAGCGTGTGTATCTGAATCGAAACAGTGCGACGATTTGTTCTCGCTTTGTTGTACGTATGCTTTGCGCATTGAAATGTAGCTCTGCGAATTAAGTTGAGATAAGAACTTACTGAGCATAGTTTCGGTTTTCTATTTTATGTATTTTGGTTGAAATAGAAAAAGGAAAATATTAGATGATGTCGCTTCTTGCATATGATTTGACAAAGACTCGATAGTTGTGTGATTTTTGTCGCTGTTCATTATTACATTTTAATATTTTGACGCCCAAACTTTTCAAATTGATTTTGACTGTTTTTTAATTTATGCCGAAACGCCAAATATTTAAAATGGGATATTATGATGCATGGGATTGCGGTCAGATTTTCTTAAGGCCTGAATAGACCTCGGGCGGAATGAAAATGCAATTTTTGTCCGCTGCGATTTTCTCAATGAAAATGCATGCTTACTGTCGTGGAACATGTCGGTAATGATGGGGAATTCCATAAGCTACAATCCGAATATGGTTCCAACATTTTTCTCGGCCATTTTATGTATTATTTTTCGATTCCCCCGTCATTAGATATTTTCCACGGTGAAATAACCGGGGAATCGAAAAATAATACATAAAATGGCCGAGAAAAATTTTGGAACCATATTCGGATTGTAGCTTATGGAATTCCCCATCATTACCGACATGTTCCACGACAGTAAGCATGCATTTTCATTGAGAAAATCGCAGCGGACAAAAATTTCATTTTCATTCCGCCCGAGGTCTATACTGCGCTTTAGGAGTTGAATTTGTCGGTCGCGAAAATATTGTTAGGCAAATTTCAGAGCCAAATTTTAAGAAAGGGCAGTTTAGCATGATTTTTCAACACCATTTAACGAAAAGTGGCCCCTGCAGATGATATTCAATTGGGCTTTAATTTCAGCTTTTTAGCTCGTCTATGTTCAGTGCTATTTTTGTCCCTCGGATTGAATATTCCACTTGCGATTTAAAAGAAATAGACCAAGAGATCAATTTGTGTCGTCTGTCACTGTTTTTCTTCAGAGCAAAATCTATAAACCTTTTTTTGATTTCCTCCAACCAAATTTAACAAAATATTAACAGTGGTTAAATTTCATGCTGGTATGATTCAGCTCTAAAATGAATCTTGATAAAATAACTTGAATGAGAGGGAAATATGAGACTCGTTCCTTACAAGGTCTCTTTTTAGGAAAAGCAAAGATGTATACTATTTGTCACTAAAATCCCTTTCAGATGGATTAAAGTTAAATTCCGCTACCTTCCCGTAGAGACGGGAAGCGCCCTTCCCTGTCCGCTCTGGCTACACCCATGTTGAATAAAGTTGTATGTAATTGTAAAATTTTTCTCTATCAATGTAACAACCCCCTTCCAATGTGTTTTTTTTTCGCCTCATCTATTTCCATAGGCACGAGCCGCCACTGCAAAACAGTCGCCTGCCCGTTGAGTCATAGAGACTTTACTATCTCCGTGTGATCCAGTGGCGGCTCCTCAGATGAGGCAAGTGAGGCGGCGCCTCACCTTCATTTTCGTTGAGTTATACTTTTTAATTTATCACAAAACATAACTCATCAAATATGATAAGAAACCCTAAAGTTATCTTTAAACTCACTTACAAGTTCCTTTACACAATCGTAAAATCCCTAACATAGTTTTTGTACACCAATTCATACAAGTGAGGCGATAATTTTTCCGCCGCACAATCCCGAACAACAACTCAACGCGTATCAATACATTCGCCAGATTCTCTATGGGAGAATGTACGGGAAAAAAAATACCACTGAGGCGAAACAAAAATCGCCTCAGCGTGTGTATCTGAGCCGAAACAGTGCGACGATTTGTTCTCGCTTTGTTGTATGCTTTGCGCATTGAATTGTAGCTGTGCAAAATGAAGTTGAGATAAGAACTTACTGAGCATAGTTTCGGTTTTCTATTGTATTTTGGTTAAAATAGAAATACGAAAATATTAGGTGATGTTGCTTGTTGCATATGATTTTAAAAAGGAGAAAATCGATAGTTGTGTACATAGCTTTTGTCACTGTTTATTATTTCATTTTAATATGTTGACGCCCAAACTTTTCAAATTGATTTTGAATGATTTTTACTTTATGCCGAAACCCCAAATATTTAAAATGGGATATTATGATGCGTTGAAGAAAATTGTAATTGTAAAATTATCCTCTATTAATGTAACAACCCCCTTCCAATGTGTTTTTATACCCTTCGATCATAGAGTGAAAGGGTATATTAGCTTTGTCACGAAGTTTGTAACCCATTGAAGGAAGCATCTCCGACCTTATAAAAAGTATACATATATGATCAGCATGACTTGGGGAGTCGATTGGGCGATGTCCGTCTGTTCCGACGCGTTTTACTCGGCCAATTTAAAAGCTATAAAGCTGAAATTTTGCACAACTGCTTCTTTTTGCTGCAGGCAGTATGCATGTTTGAATCGGTCAAATCGGATAATGGGGTCATGAAGCTGCCATACAAACCCAACCCCCCAGATAAGGTTCTTCTAAGAATTTTTTGTGCATCAATTTCAACTAAATTTCACACAAATGTACTTCTATTGATGACACAAAACATATGCAAGAATGAATCAAATCGGACCATGGGGCATGGGGCTATCATTTTGGTTCTTCTAAGAAAAATTGTCTACTCCAAATTTCACAAAACCTTGAATTAATGTCTTTATCAAAGCAACAAAAAAGGTCAAAACAAATGGAACCGTACTATGGGGCCATGCTCCCGCATCCCCCGATAACATTTTCTGAGTATTATTTGCCCATTTGTTCCAACCAAACCCCACACAAATATTGTTTTGTCGACGAAATGGAACTTTTGTTAAGACGGAAGGAAAAGAATGGGGAGGGGGATTAAATACAAGTCGTAGGTACGCCCGAAAAAAACTTTTAGCCCGAGGAGAGCGAAGGGTATCCAAATTTCGGCCATGCCCGAAATTAGCCTCGTTTTTTTCACCTCACCTACTTCCATAGGCACGAGCCGCCACTGGTGTGATCTAACCCTTACTCTTCATTCTTGTGGATTTTTCTTCATCTTACCGTGCTATCATCCGATCCTGTTGCAATAGCATCTCCACTCGGATGAAATTTGACACTATTAACATCCGATTGATGTCCTTCGAATGATTGGACAACGTGACCCGAACGCATATCCCAGACAAATGCCATTTTATCGCAACTCTGTAAAAAATCCTTTAGAATGCCTGAAATTTTCTAGCTAAATTCATTTCTACTTACGCCCGATACAAATGTATTTCCAGTTTCACTAGGAGCCAGATCTAGAGACATCACATCACCCGTATGACCATGGAAGCTCTGTAATAGTTGACCAGATTCCACATCCCAAAGAGCGCATGTTGAATCACCACTTCCGGTCAAAATTTGTTGATCGGAATTCGGAAAAGTGCAGCATGACATGTAGCTGGTGTGCGTTCCTACTGTACGCTTCTTGGTTGCCATATCCTCGTCTAGGGTTATTGGATAGACGGTGACTTTGTTGTCCAGACCACTGAAGGGGGGATAAGAACGTGATCAAATTAAAAACTATTTAATTTAGTATCGATGTTAATAAATGTACAAAATGCAAAATCAGGCATCTACGAAACGTGGACTGAGCCACACAGCCATAACTAATTGCGATAAGGAGGTTCATAGCAACCTTCTAGTTTCCATGTATCAACAGATAGGTTTGTCCGAAAAGAGTGTAATTTGAATGAAAATTATTGAAATTGCATAGCTGCAGGCGAATGAAAAATTAAAATTGTGGTGGGAAACCGAATTAGGAACATTACGCTATCAGCTTCGCAAGAAGAATTTTCTTGTTCTTGTTATCGACACTAGCGACACTTATCTTACCGTCCGCCATATAGCGGACATATAGCGGAAAATATCGGAAACACAAAAGTTCCCCCTATTAAAGCGGATAGCAGAACATGCCCCGAATTATCTTTGGAACAATTTGCTTGGTCGTAGAACAATGCTCGGATGGTTTTAGTATTGTCCCAATCAATCAAATTTCCCACCTGAACTAGTATAATTTCTCATTCCCCTACAACTATGCAATCTATAAAATTGCAGAAGCTTAGCTTGCTACCAAGATGGAATGAATGAATGCAAATTATAGCCCGCATTGTCCAATTAAATTGAATTATTTGCTCTAATTACAAACACACTAAATGCTCCTCCATTCATATGAACCAAAACTAAGTCCCCCCATCACCAATCAACTCACCCACAAGCGACTAAATTACCGGACGGTGCATATGCACACGCCATCACCCAAGTAGTGGGCATAGTCACAGCATGCTCCTTATTAGTGGTGAACGCGTCCCAAATTATCAATTTCCCGTCTTGTGACGACGAAACGATGTGGCGCTTGTCGGGGCTCCAGTCGGAGCATAACACTTTGGCCTGGTGCCCCTTGAGCACACGTCGCGGCTTGATGTTGATGTACGTAATCATCTCCAATCGTTCAGCAACACTGGACACTGTAAAATAAATAAGCAAAACCATCAGAACGTATACAAATTGCACAAAATACTAAAAAAAACTCAAATCAACAATAAATATTCCCTTACGGCTGACATCATTCAGCTTGGCACGTTCCTCCTCCAGCTTGGACTTGAGCGACTCCGCCTCCTTCATAAGGACCGCGATTCGATCATTTGTATTGTTCGGATGAACGGCTGCAGTTTCCGACATAGTTTTCTCGATAAAGCGAATTTTGATGGACTTTGCAAACACACGATCACAATGGCACTAATAAAATTGCAGAGATGGATGTCGTTCGTTGAGATGAAAATTGGTGGCAGGAAAAATTCGCACGACACGGAGAATCGATAAATTTTCTCACTCACGGATACTTCCTAAACACAGAAATTCCAGGAGGAAGAGGGTGGGTGGTGGATAAACAAATCGCTTTTCGCTGTATCGATGTTGAAGACATCTGTCGGATGGGAATTTTTTTGGTTAGAGTATGGGGTTGTTGGAAGGGGATTTCCCGGGAAGTTGTTTAACGGTTTTATTTTAACGGATGCAGAGCTGAAATCGGTATTTTATAAAGTTTTGCTTTTTTTTAGTATAATAAGGATTGTTTTTGACTTACAAATACATTCGTTTCTTCAATTCATTAAATGGGAAATTCATTTACTAGTGCTCAGCCGAGTTCAAGCGGTAGAAGTCAACCGTTTTTCCGAATAATATGCCTCCGGTATACGTTACCGTTACAGAGATTTTCAGGAAAATAACCAAAAATACCGAAATTGTATGGTTCGGACCCTCATAACGCCCTTAACATTGCACGCATCAATCTGAAATTCAGATCTTTAATTAAGCGTTGTATAAGCTACAAATTTGCCATATAACAGTTTTTGGAACACATTACCGTTAGAGATATTCCCAAAAAAACTATTTATTTGGATGTTTTAGCCCTCATAACTTCTCTAGGGGGGTTCCCATCGTTGGGGACTTTTGAAGTCATACTAACAGCTACACGAGCTACATATTTGCCTCAGATGGGTTTCCTCTAGAGCAGTACTTCCCAACCGGTGGGGCGCGCCCCCTAGTGGGGCGTGACGGTTCACAAAGGGGGGCGTAGGCTCAACTCGAGTGTTGATGTTATGGATTATATTACAACGGCCATGAGCTGGTAAAATTCTTCAAATCATGAACAAATCTAAAATAAATCGCTGCAACCACAATATATTAGCGATAATTGTTTTAGGAATAGAGACCGAGGGGAAAACCAGGAGTGGTGCTACCTGTAAAAATAAAATACATGTAGTCAAGTCACTCCAATGATATTGCTAGTTGACGCACCAAAAAATGGACCTCGCCAGAGAAAATGAGTGTTTAGTCCAAAACCAGATGTTCAGGCAACATTTTCAGCGCACAATAACCGTCTTATGATCATGCAGCCTAAATTCTTGACCCAATTGAGTAGGGATGTAGGGCCAAATCTAGCTCTTCGGCAATATCCAATTCAGCTGTTTGCTGGCCGGTGCGGCTGCTACGTTTTCTTCACTTCGCATCAGTCAAATTCAAACGTTGCCATGGTGCATCGAATCGCCCGCTCACTGAAGCCATGTTTTATAGTTGAAGTGTGAAATTAATTCAATATTCAAATGAGCTAAATGTAAGCTTTGGGATTGCTCATAAATTTAAATTTCGTAAATAAAATCCAAGCTGATCTGATTAGTCCAAAATCTCTGGACATTTTGCCAATGATAGCAAATTTTCATTTATTATTTGTCAACGTGGCGAATTCTTAAAAAAAAAAGAAAAGGAATGAGGTGAAAAATGCCTTCTTCCGTTCTTGAGCGAAATTTTCGTTGGGGGCGCCAGATTCTGCTAACCTTGCAAGGGGGGCATATGAACTGAAAAAGGTTGGGAACCCCTGCTCTAGAGGTTCCCCTTATTAAAAAAATTCCGAGAAACGGGCTTTTGTTTAATTTTGACCTCTCATAGCTTCCTTGGGGGTGTTCGCAGAGATGAGTTGTTTTGTCATTTTAATTTGAAGTTACAGAAGCAACCATTCAGAATGCGTTCCCGTTATGAAGAAATTCACGAAAACCCGAAAAATATCGTTATTGTACGGTTCGGACCCTCATAGCGCCCTTAGCATTGCACGCATCGATCTGTAATTCCGATATTTAGTTAAGCGTTGTATAAGCTACAAATTCGCCATATAACAGTTTTCGGTGCACGTTAGCGTTATGGAGATATTCCCCGAAAACTGCTCAATTGAATGTTTGGACCCTCATAACTTCGTTAGGGGGGCTTATCTATCTTTGGGGACTTTTTGCGTCTAGCTAACAGCCATAGAAGCTACAAATTTCTCCTAGAAGACCATAGAGCACACTCCCCGTCTTAGCGCCATTCACGCAAAACCCAAAAAAAAACACTTTTTTTTAAGGTTTGAACCCCATAGCGCCCTTAAGGCTGCACGTATTGATATGCAATTTTGACACTTTCTTCAGAACTCCATAGGTTACAAATTTTCATAAAAAAGTTTTTAGTACGAGTTACCGTTATGGAGATTTTCGTGAAACATTGTTAAAAATACCGTTAGACCTCCTGGCACCGTTAGGAGTGCCCGAACGTATTCGGCATTTCCATCGTTTATTGAAAAAGCACAAGAGTCTAGTCCAAATATGCAGGTAGCCGTAAAGGTAAAGGTAAGAAATATACGCATCATGTACAACGGTGCCGAGAAAACCCCAAGGCTTCGGCAGAGGATCGACCAAAACACAGGCGTGAGGTAGACGCAGGGTCAGATGTACTATATGTGCAGTTTGTGCATTTGAACAGGGCGCCATGCCAATTCAAAGGTGCCTAAAAATCCCACACAAAGTGCAAATTTTGATAGAAATTTTCCAAAATTTCGATTTGAAAACATAAAAATTTCCATTTTTGGTTGGACCTTTCCGTGACTCTAACTTGTAGTTAGTGATAGTTGAGAGTCCTAACTTTGTGGAGAAATTCGAAATATTCGAAAATTTCAATTAGATTTGAGGCGCACAAAGATCCCACAAAAAGTGCAAGTCTTAACCCAATTCTATGTTTTAAAATCGAAATTGTTGAAAATTTGGGGTGTTGAGACCCAATGTGGTGCAAATCCTGTATGTATTTTACTTCGAGTTATGGAGTTTCCGAGGTATCGAATTTCCTAGTTATGGAGTCTATCGAGTGCCCTGTCATATAATTTGCTGTGTATTTTATTAGGATTAATTTTCGCAACGAAAAGCTACCACTAGGTAGCGAAAACGAAATGTTAAAAAAAGCTCATAGGGGTGGCACACTTTGTTTCTGACATTAGATATATGTAAAATTGAACAGAAATGGTTTATAGGGTAAAGAAAAGCCGATAGGGTAGCAGCAACAGAAGATACCCTAGCTACGTACCCTAGCCCCTGGACTAAAGTAGAACTAAAGAAGCGATTTAAAAGGGAAAAGAAGAAAAACGTACGACAAATAAAATTCTAGTCGCACACGAAACGGGGAACTATTGTTCCAATTAAACACACGTGGAAGTAACCTGGTGGAAGGATACAAATCCATCTTGATCAAATTGTTAGTAATTAACTCAGCGGTCGTTAAAGCTTTCCATCAGAAGACGAGACTAGAGATCCTCGGTCTCGACGAAGAGACAACAAAGGAACGACTGCAGAAATGGACATCCAGGTTGAAGTGGTGAAGTCATTAAGGAGGGCATACGGTGGCACGCAGATCGCAGTCATCAACATTCCAACGGATTTGACCAACAAAATTCTAGAAGGGGACAAAATGAAGGTCGGTTGGACATACTGTCGCTTAAGACCCTTAAGTATCCCTAAGAGATGTTTCACATTTGGACACTTTGCGAAAGACTGCAGCAGCAAGCATGATAGGTGGACAATGTGTTTTAAATGTGGGAAAGAAGGTCACAACGCGGCGTCCTGCGATAGCGTTCCTAATTGTATATTATGTCAGGAAGCTCAGGAGAAGGAGAATTGGAACCATCAAACCGGAGGAGTCAAGTGTCCTCTGTATCGGGAAGCGCTGGAGGAAATCGCTATATGAGGTTCTTACAACTGAATCTCAACAATCGCAAAGCAGCACAGGATCTTCTGCGACACACGGTAAATGAGAAAGCGATCGATGTCGCAAAAATATTTGATCATTTTAAGAACTTGGGGCCTATATGCATTAGGCCAAAAAAGTGAGAACTACTGGTGGTCTGACGAGATTGCGGGGCTCCGGCGCAACCATTAATAATAGGGTATTTCGGAACCCTCTCTTGCAAGGGCATCCGCTTTCTCGCTCACCCTTAATAAAAGCAAACAAAAATGTTTTAAAAAACTCTGCGATGATGATGATGATGGACTCACTCTCTTATCCCTGATATTAAAAAATGGAACGTCAACACGGTGAAGTGATAGTGAACCACTATTTAACTCAATTCCTAACGAGACATAGTGCATATCGACAATACTTGTACCGATTCAAGCTGGATGACTCGCCAGCGTTGCAAGCTGCAAGGAAGTTGCAGAGAACGCAAGGCATGTATTTTTTGAATATCCGAGATTTAGCGTGCGATGCGCGCAACTGAATATAGAATTTGGGGAAACGTCAAGCCCACAGTCGACGGTGCGATGCTGATTCCTTGTCTTCGTTACAGAGGAGGCATAGTGGGTCTTTTGCGTAGATCCCGATTGTATGTAGAATGCAGATGTTTTCGCAGAGTACAGTGGCCGGTTATGAGGCCTGTCACTGCTCTGAGGTTCTTTTTGCTGAGGCTTAAGACTTCGGTACAACTGGTTTGCCAGTTGGTTCCCAGCCCTTCAGCGAGTCTCCATTTGATTTTGGAATTTTTCTTCGGTTCACTGTTTGACAACGGTTTTACTAATTCGTCCCCTTATGTCCTTTAACCCATTTCAGAGTTACGTTGTTTCGGGGAGCCACGTTTTTGGAGTTCTGTTGGCATTCCCAAACCAATTTGGAGGTTGTTTTGGGACTTGCGATAGCCTTTATGGCAGCTTGACTGTCGGAGAGAATATAGATAGTCTTGTTTGTATATCCCTTTCGACCTTTCGAGTACTCTGGAAGATATTTTTAAACGTTGCTATATTTTGGAAATTTAGACCACATTCATGGGCATTGGACTTGTACAAAAGCCACCTATGCACTATGCAATTAATGTTTTAAAACCGGTCAACTGCTTTGTGTTCTCAGTTGTGTGTGTTTGTTTGTGTTCCACCGAAATTTTGAATATTCTTCAATAGTTTTCAAAGCATTTCTATAATAGGGACGTTTTATTGTGTTTATCCCGTGCAGGTTTGGGTAGAACTTCATATAAAAAAAATGACACTTACCCAGGTAAAGTTAACCCGTGCAACTACCCTACACGGGATAGAGCTCAAATGTAGATGGCGGACGCATAGGGGAAATATGAGGGAATTTGTTTTTTCAAAGCAAATGTGAGAGTTTTTCTAATCACGAGAAAAGATTTTGCAAAGAAATAATCATCTTTTGTGATAAAATCCACCACATCTAAAAAATAGGCCGACGAAAGCGAGTCAAAGATGCACAAAAACTGTCAAATGTCAGCTGTTTGGTCTTAACCGGGATGTTACCCGCGATCGTTTTTTTCGAGTCAGACTTACACGCGATACGAAAAAAACGTCGCTAATGAAAGTCAAATGGATTCCCCATTTCCCAATATGCGAATCAGGGTTCAATCAATTCTCGATTCCTTTATAGTTCTCAGGCGTTTTGTATAACTTACGCTTTAACTTCACTGGCATCTTCTTATCGCAGAAACTCCAGAATTGTCTCGCCACTTCATCCACCCAACACTGCGATGCAATGGCTGATGCCGTCTACGAAATTTCCAGCGGCCATTGCGAATAATATAGCTCGCTGTAATCGGAACTTAAGTGAATGTAGTAACGAAATTTCTAAGATTTTTTTTAACAACAAAATGTCTTGTCATGTTGTCTTGTAAACTGTCTGTTTGATCGTGTGGTAAAATTTACCTCGTACTGCTCCAGGCAAGTAAAGTTATCAATTTGAAGTTTTGGATTTTGATTTTTGAGATTTAACCAGTTGGTCCGTTTGTGGAGGTTTGACTTATCCATCCGATTGGGGTCACCGAATGTGGTCCGTGGTCCGATTAAGAGGTGGTCCGTTTATAAAGGTTATTTTGTATGAAAAACCAAATGAAACTGACCGAAAGTGGTCCGATTAACAGGTTCGACATAACATCTTTCATTTACCTTGAAAAAGTACAAACCGACTGAAAAGAGCTGGACGATATAATAAGTACATTTAAGTTCATTTGATTAAAGCTAGTTTTAATTGAAAATATTATGATTGATTTCTTTTATTGACATGTATATGTCTTTGCGGAGGCTACCTGAGAAATACTGGGTGTCGTTCCGTGAAAAAGCGTCACGAAAAACTGTAACGAAAACGTTTAACGCTAAAATCAACCTTGCCGTAGTTCGATCTTCACCAAATTTGGTATACATTATCCTTTGATCGCTCTGACTCAGAATCGACAATCACTATTTCGATAAGTTGCGGGAATAGCGGTAAATTCGCCATTGAAGCGAACGGAAATTCACCCTTCAATTGGTTCTCCTGGCTCTCCTCGAGGACCAATGTCGACGAAACTCGGATGGAAGTTAAGTGGTGCGATCCTTAATATTTTGGTGCCAGCACTTTTTATGACGAAGATGTCCTTGGACACAAAATGTCCTTTTTCTGTGGGAATGCATTATAGACGCTATGTAAAAGGATATGGATATCAAAATACAGAATCCGTTGCGACGAGTCTTGTAAAATCACGACAAGTTGATTTTGAGTTTTCTTAAAGGATATTACCACCAAAAAGGACATTTTTCTAGCATAGGAAACAGAGTATGGGCATTATGGGTGTCGTTCGAAAGGTGATATTTGAGGCACTGTATGGGATCGGTTTCAATATATTTTTCTTTGAAAAAAAAAGAAAAAAAAATCTTATGTCCCAGGGGGGTTCGAACCATGGTCCAAACCGTCGTCAATATCTTCCAAAAAGTTAACAACGGGTGGGGTTATAAAACACAACGTTGCGCAACGTTTCGCGCAACGTTTCAAATCAACCGGCCGTTACGGATCAGAAACTTCTCCCTACAAACAGATCCTCTAAGCGCCCCCTTGCGAGGCATAGCTTGATTGATTGACAGAAATTTACAATCTGCCGTCGAACCGTGCATTTCCGCCCTCATTTATTTATTAAACTATTTATAATCAAAATAAAATGTATCTGCATCTCGTTTAAAACTGGAAATTTTAATTTTCGAGCAAAACGTATCAGCTGTGATATGTCAATTGTCACATTCGTCACTTTCCGAGAGATGGCGATGGGAACACCAAGTCTGATCCGGATCTATGCGTTTACAGAACACAATAGGAAACGTTTCGGAAAACGCGAAACGTTACGCGAACGTTGTGTTTTATAACCTCACCCGTTATAAAACACAACGTTCGCGTAACGTTTCGCGTTTTCCGAAACGTTTCAAATCAACCGGCCGTTACGGATCAGAAACTTCTCCCTACAAACAGATCCCCTAAGCGCCCCCTTGCGAGGCATAGCTTGATTGATTGACAGAAATTTACAATCTGCCGTCGAACCGTGCATTTCCGCCCTCATTTATTTATTAAACTATTTATATAATCAATGTAAAATGTATCTGCATCTCGTTTAAAACTGGAAATTTTAATTTTCGAGCAAAACGTATCAGCTGTGATGTGTCAATTGTCACATTTGGCACTTTCCGAGAGATGGCGATGGTAACACCAAGTCTGATCCGGATCTATGCGTTTACAGAACACAATAGGAAACGTTTCGGAAAAGGCGCAACGTTACGCGAACGTTGTGTTTTATAACCTCACCCAACCTCACCCAACGACCACCAACCCGCCTTGACCACACTACGCCTTATCTATATGGTCTATAGTCATCACATAGTGCAGTATAGTTACGTGGGGACGTGCAACGGATGGCTTATGCAATTGCTTAGTACAATTAAATTGAATTTTCGATTGCATATGTTTGCACTTTCGAATTTGTCACATGTAAAACGCTCGCGTAAAAAAGAGGCATCCGATTTATCGCGTAAATTTACGAAGAGTAGAAAATCAATAGTCGTTTTAGTATGATCACCAACATCAAAAGAATGTTCAGGTAACTAAATAAAAAAGAAAAAAATTGACGCCCCTGTGGCGACTCGAAAACGTCACCCCATGCACCAAACACCTATCATCTAACCTACTCGGCTGTGCCGACCCCGATGATGGCAAGTAAATCTAGCGTTCATCACATATTATCTCGCACAGGTCGGTGCATGCAGGCAGAACATAATTGTCATTGTCTTGTCGTCGTTATCGTTAGATTTTGGTGTCGGCACTTGTTATGAGAAAAAGGCCCCTCTTTCTTTGGGAATGCATTATAGTCGATATTCGGTGAGTTGAGCCCTTTAACCTTCAAGCGGGCGCGCACCATTTTGTGACATGAGCGGGCGCGCGGCGGTAATTTACCGCCCCCGTCTTTTCCCCTCCATTTGCGCTCAACAGTACAACTTCCATTCTCATAATTATGGTAAATTGAAAGCAGAGCATGTCCCAAATAAGTTATTATCATAAAAACTATTATCTGGTGAACAATAAAACAAGTTCTGCAGTTTTAGCGAAGCACGTCACTTCAGTGATATTACACAGAGCCCCACACATTTTGAACACAACTATATACCAAAATATACCATCTCCGAACGTTTGATGACCGCTGGAAAGCTATGAAAGGTAAAATTTACCCAACATTTTTTATTGTATCGTATGTATAACAGTATGACTTAAGAATACATACTTCTCCCACCTCGATCCGGCCAACGGGAGAAAAGCTATGCGTGTTTATATGATCAGGGCGGTAAATTACCGCCCGCGCGCCCGCTTGAAGGTTAAAATCACCACAAGCTCATTTTGGGGTTTCAAAGGATACTATGTACATATGTACCACCAAAAAGGACACTTCTGTAAGGAAACTGAGAATGGGCATTATGGTTGTCGTTCGAAGGTCGATATTTAGGGACTGTATGTAATCGGTTTGAAAGGATTTTGGGGCTTCTGGAGTGACAAGATAACGGCTGATGCAATGTGGATTATTTTATAAGCAATAACGTAGACATATACATGATCTAAGATTTTTCCCCTAAGGGAAAACTTCTCGGAGTTTTTTTAATACTTAATTGTCCATTATTTTAAGAAAAAAGTTTTTGTTGGGTTTCTGGAGATGTTCCTAAAGCATGTTCCAACATGTACCATATTTTCGCAGGTAATTCCGTAATTGGTCCGTTTTGTAGCAAACTTTTTTTTTAATTCGTTTAATGCCTCCCCAAACATTTCCGATTCAATTTAATTCTATCTACCCACCAGGACTGTTTGAAATAGCGGAAGCTTTAGAGATCTGGAAACGTTTTTATAAGAATCTAGTAGGACTTCTTGAGCCACACTTTTGTGTCGTCCGTAGACTAAAATGATGACTTTCCAGACAATTGTGCATGAAATTCATGTGTTTTTTTCAAAACCACCAGCAATTTCATTAATTTGAATCTTTGATCTTGGCTTCTTTTGTAAAACCAACAGGTCAAAAAACTGACGGCAAACTCTGTTCCAAACGTTCTTCAAGGAGGATGTTTGTCAGTTTATTTCTTAGCCACTTTAAATTATGAAAATGAAGACCTTGCTGCAGGATGAAGTGATGCCAGTCACTATAGGTTTCAATTAAATAAGTTTCTCGTTGAATTGGATCGATTATGGTGATTGACAGCAACTTCAGTCAGGTATCTTACCACACCTATCTATGAGGTGCATTATATTAGCCAAGACTTTCGTTTTATAGCTTTCAGTGGACTCGTAGATCTGCTCTTCGTCTTTCTTGATAGAATATAGTGAAAAGCAATAAATCGTATTTCAATTTTATTTTTTTTTCACTAAATCTCCATTAAACTCCTAACGAATTCCAATAAATTAAATTCTTTAAAGAAGATCCCTTGAAATATTTTAAGTCTGATTTATTAACACCACAATACCCACTCCCATATTTCATTATATGCCAATACAAATATCTCTCGTGCGTAACCGCCGATAAAAAATAGTGTCAGGAAATTCTTTCCTCATCGCCCAGATAGTTCACGCGAAAAGAAATGAAAATGCATAAAAAATAGCAGCATCAGGACATACTCATAGATGGTGTGCTGCTTAAATAACGCTGCTGTGAAAATCTCACGTTTCATCCGACTATTGTTTTTGGGCACGCACAGTTCAAATGAAAAATTGTCGATCGCATCCTTGATCCGATCCTTGACATCGTCATACCTGTGTATGTGCTACCTGTACCACCCGTTGAGGTTAAATGCGGCGACCAGCACTTGGAAGGATATATGACAAATTTAAATGGGATTTTCCAGATTTATATATGGTTCAGTCGAGAGTGCTGAGGTTATATGCGTTGGTGGTGGCCACCTACACTATATAGTGGAATATATCCTTACTATGGCTCCAGTCTACCATATACCACATACATCATTACTTCTACCAGGATAGAGACATATATTCGTCTCTGTAGTCCTGATGAACGAAATAACATTTTTTGCTGTCGTATAGCACAGTGACATAGATCTTGGAACATTGTCTCCGTTGGTGTCCTTTACCAAAATGTGTATGTCGTTAGGACCACGTTTTTGGGTGATTCAGAAGGACTGCACAACAATGGCACAACATGTACGATTGGCGTGAGAAAACATTGTGACAAGTAATTTGGCCGGAACAAGTGATATTTTTCGTGTGATGATATTGTCCTTTGTACAGTACGTGATTGTGCAGAATGCAATTGGAAGATAATAACATCCGAGAAGTGCAATAAAGTAACGAGGAAATAAAATCATAAAATGAATTGGACATTTTATTGAAGGATGCGACATGTGGGAAAATTTGGTGAAAGATGTATCAATCAATGACTTTCTCACGATCGGGACACGCAAGTTCTAGGAAACATTTGATTGCCTTAGAATTTGGCTTACCAGCTTTTGGGGGATGAATTTGCATAAGGTGTATTTAAATCTTTAAATGTTTTAGACTGCACATCTACGGAGACTCCATGGATTCTCGGAATCCTACAAACCTCCATAAAATACAGCGTGGCAAGATTCCATTCTTTTATATGGATTTTGAGAGAACGAAGAATCCAAAAAATGGATTCGGATTCTCCGTGTGTGTATGATATAGGCTGCACATCCACGGAGATTCCATGGATTCCGAATCAAACGAAACTCCATATAAAAAAATACAACTTGCCCAGTCCATAATATGTAATTAAGATTCGGAGAGTTGTACTACTGGAAATATTGTTTTGCCCTGGCCTTCCTGCGTTCCTGCTATGAGATTGAACATTAGCATCTGTGTGGCCCAGTGCGATTAATTGAACAATCAAAGACAATTTTTGCGGAGAAAGCTCATTTTCTCTATCGAATTCGGTAGTGGAACCTAAAAAATAAGCTTTCTCCACAGAAATGAGCTTTGATTGCTCAATTAATCGCACACTGTCTATGAGGGCCCATAGACTCAGTGATTAATTGGACAATCAAAGCTCACTTCTGTGGAGAAAGCACATTTTCTGTGGAAAAAGCTCATTTTCTCTTGCGAATTCGGTAGTGAAACCTAAAAACTGTGCTTTCTCCACAGAAGTGAGCTTTGATTGTCCAATTAATTGCACTGTCTATGGCGACCTTAAGCGAATTACTGAATCACAAATCATGTCCTCGATCACATAATAATGAATTGTCCTAATTTTCTCTTAAAACGACATCCATGTTCCAATTTCCTTAAAATAATGTAGGCAGGCCACAGACTTTGTAAATTATTTTTAATAAATTTTCATTGTAGTTGTAGAACTATTTTCTATCGGGTAAACCAGCACTACCGGCACTATAAGGCAGTCCAATTACATTGTGGAGAAGCTGAGGGTTGCAGGCTGGAATGTCGGTTCCATGACGTCAAAGAGCGAGGAGATTGCGGATATCATGAAGCGGAGGGGATAGACATTATGTGCGTGCAAGAGACGAAGTGGCGAAATACCCATATCGACAGAGCCCGGTTTCTTTCGAATTCAAATTGTACTACTATGGAGTTACAAACCAAAGAAACGGAGTTGACATTATTCTGGCGTCGTCTTTACTTGTCAGCATAATAAGTGTCGCGAAGAGGAGTGAGCGCTTGATCAGCATCAAATTGGATATCTGCGGAAGGGTGTGGAACGTAATAAGTGCCAACGCTCCCCAAGTGGGACTGCCACCAGAAGAAAAAGAGGCATTTTGGAACGACGTTGACACCCTGATTCAGACCATTCTAGATACCGAATTGGTGTTCTTGGGAGGAGATTTAAATGTCCATGTAGGTGAATCAAATTATGATTACGAGGATATTGCCATGGTGGAAAGGCCCTTCAACGGTCAGAAATGACGAAGGTGAAGCTATTCTGACCATGTGCAGATCGCATGGTTTGGTCATCCTAAATACACGGTTTGTGAAAAACGAGAGACACCTGATCACCTACAGTAGTGGCCACGGATGTAGGAAACACGAAACGCAGATCGATTACCACCTCTGCTTCGATTTTATGAGAAGGTGGGTAAAAGACTGCAAGGTGATCTTGGGTGAATCTGTCGTCAGCCAACATCGTTTGCTCCTGTCAGAATTTATTTTGAAAGCAGGAGGAGCAAGAAATAGAAGAACTCCCAAGCCAGTCGAAAAAATCAAGTGGCACAATCTCACAACCCAAGCAACAATTTGTTTGCTTTAAAGAAGCACTTCACACTGTAGCAATCATATAGTACCACGAAATTCATTTATCGTGTGACATCGCTTAAAGTAATATTTTGATCCGATAAAACATCGTTAAAGTATTTGCCGTAAAGCTTATATCAACATTATGGAATAAATTTAAAGATGGTGGTATAAAACTTCGATAAAACTGTCTCTAAACGTTAACCTAAAAACGTACTCCTTTAAATACTCCACGCTTGTGTTTATTGGATGATACAGCACACACATGCAATGGTCTCTCTAAGTTAACTCACACATATGCATTATATTCTTCTATAGCACAGTCGGTGTAATTTTTATAGTGTGACATTCGTATGGTCATCCAATAAATTGTTCACCATAGTTTTATAGAAGGATGGACTTTGTGATTTATTGAATTGACACTTATGAAGTGCTCCGGAATACCACGTTTCTTGAATTGAATTCATTGAAATATTGCTTGAAACCAACATTTCCTCACTCCTTGTTAGCTTATGAATCAATTAAGATAATCTCAGCGCAGAAAATGTCTGTATTTTATTGAAGAATGGAAGAATGAATTTAATTAGCTTCAACTGATTGACTATAAAGAAGAAGGTGCATAGGAGAAGGGTTGATAAAGAAGTGTCGAGCACTCTTGTAGTGTTTACGAGCAATGTTATCTATATGTGAGGTTGGCCGAGTGGTTAGGGCGTCGGACTGGCGTCCGACAGTCGCTGGTTCAACGCTGGCTGGTGGAATTTTTTTTTCTTTTTTTCACGAGAAAATGACAGAAAATGATGACATAACACATTGATGTATGTCTTTTTCAAAGCGTAGTTCAGTGCTACAATAAGGTGCAATTGGATCAAAAAACGGCGCCAAACGCCATTATTGGACTATTATTCAGAGTTTATACCCTGTAAAGTGCCCCTATTGTCGTTAGAAGATAATATTTTACGAAGTATTATAGGGATGAAATTGTTACTTGGGTATTGTCCAAATAATGGAAATGTCAGATAAACCATTCCTAATCATCTGCACATTCCACAACCAATTCGAATAAAAAGAAGAAGAAGAAAGTTAATTCGCGAACTAGACTAGGACGGTATATTCACCCTATGGAAAAGGTACTATCTCCAAAAATGCTTTAAGATAGTGTAAATTAAGAGCCGGTATATAAGCGCTCAATATGACAGAAAATGATGACATAACACATGATGTATGTCTTTCTCGAAGCGTAATTCAGTGCTACAATGAGGTTCTATTGGATCAAAAAACGGCGCCAGATGCCATTATTGGACTATTATACAGTGTTTATACCCTGTAAAGTGCCCCTATTGTCGTTAGAAGAGAATATTGTACGAAGTATTATAGGGATGAAATTGTTACTTGGGTGAGATCATCCAGATCGTAAAAGTACCTACAACCAAGAAACCTTAAACGTTTCTCAGCCAAAGCCGAGCATTCACATAGAAGATTATGTACACTCTCCTCTTCCTCTTCATCCTCACAGCTTCTGCAGTATTCGTTGTGAGGAATTTTGAGTCTCCTGCCCAAGCAACAATTCGTTTGCTTTAAAGAAGCACTCCATACTGTAGCAATCATATAGTACCACGAAATTCATTTATCGTGTGACGTCGCTTAAGGTAATATTTTGATCCGATAAAACATCCTTAAAGTATTTTCCGGAAAGCTTATATCATCATTATGGAATACATTTAAAGATGGTGCTATAAAACTTCGATAAAACTGTCTCTAAACGTTAACCTAAGAACGTACTCCTTTAAATACTCCACTGTTGTGTTTATTGGATGATACAGCAGACACATGCAATGGTCTCTCTAAGTTAACTCACACACATGCATTATATTCTTCTATAGCACAATCGGTGTCATTTTTATAGTGTGACATTCGTATGGTTATCCAATAAATTGTTCACCGTAGTTTTATAGAAGGATGGACTTTGTGATTTTTTAACGAATTGACACTTATGAAGTTTTCTGAAATACATAATTTCTGCATTAGAAAACCTTGAAATCTTGTATGAAACCCACACGTATGCACTCATTGTTATCTTCGAAACTAATAAAGGTGATCTCTGTGCAGAACAGAAATTCACTCTTTTTTATTGATAATGATAATAATGATAATGTATGATAGGGTGACACTTATGAAGTGCTTTGGAATACCACGTTTCTTGAATTGAATTCATTGAAATATTGCTTGAAACCAACATTTCCTCACTCCTTGTTAGCTTATGAATCAATTAAGATTATCTCAGCGCAGAAAATGTCTGTATTTTATTGAAGAATGTGTGAATTTAATTAGCTTCAACTGATTGACATATAAAGAAGAAGGTGCATTGAGGAGAAGTGTTGAGCATTTCGATAGAAGGTGCATTGAGGAGAAGTGTTGAGCATTTCGATAGAAGCAACGAACCACTTGTAGTGTTTACGAGCAATGATGCTGACTATATGTGAGGTTGGCCGAATGGTTAAGGCGTCGGACTTGCGTACCACAGTCGCTGGTTCGACGCTGGCTGCGGGAACTTTTTTTTCTTTTTTTTTTGCAAACGCGAGAAAATGACAGAAAATGATGACATAACACATATGATGTATGTCTTTTTCAAAGTGTAATTCAGTGCTACAATAAGGTTCAATTGGATCAAAAAACGGCGCCAAATGCCATTATTGGACTGTTATTCAGTGGTTATACCCTGTAAAGTGTCCCTATTATTGTTAGAAGAGAGTTTTTTATGAAGTATTATAGGGCTGAAATTGTTACTTGGGTGGCGAGCTCTCCGATAGGACAAATGCCCCGTTATAACCCCGACCACACTACGAATATGCATCCGGTCCAGTGACAATAGGTGTGTTTTTTTGGTTATCCCGTGCAGGTTTGGGTAACGAAACTCCATATAAAAAAAATGACAGCTGACGCACCTGTCATTTTTTTTATATGAAGTTTCGTTACCCAAACCTGCACGGGATAACCAAAAAAACACACCTAATAGCATGGTAGACCGGATAAAATCTAATTTCGTCCAGATCATCTTCGTTGTAGTACAAGTGCTACCATTGGCTATGTCCACACATGTGCGCTTTCGTCTTCACTATCGTCTTCAAGCTCCGTATCCACTTTCAATATTGAACGTGTCGTTGATTGCGTCAAGTGAACAGAAGAGATCAATGCCTCATTCTATCCACATCTGTTCATTATTTATTGGGAAATATGTGTCGCGGCTTTGGTCATGACAGGTAAATGATAAATTCTTTCATGAATAGTATGAATAGATGATGAGTTGTTTATATTTAACATTAGCAATCGCGTTCAAGAATGAATGCGTTTCTTCAATAGCGCAGGCATCTCAAGTTTCAATTGTCAAAATGATGAAGACGAACGAAAATTGAAACTGTCTAGACAGGCACAATGATCCATCTTGCGTTGGTTCTGCGCTCAGAATCTGCTGTGATTGCCAATTTGCAGTTGATAATAGGTGGTTTGATGCCCCCTCCTCTATTACAAATATGTTTACACATATTCATATGTTTCACACAGCAAAATGCATCAAAATTATTTTTTTTTATTAATAATTTTCATAAATTAAAACTTGAATACAATTCATCATTGCCACATCAGTTTATCCTAATATTCTTCTTACTGCATTCAGAAGCAGCGTTAATATTATATTTCGCCGGCAACTGCTTTTGCTTGTGCATTTTGGTAGAGTTCGTAAAACAACGTCGCTGGGGTAGCGCTCACTAATTTTAGATTTCTCGTTTTATTTTTTTTCGAAGCAACGTAGTTTTAATTAAAATGAAGACAAGAAATTCCTGTGCCATATCAATGGAAATTTTGCACCATTCATGATCGTGTTCCATTCATTTTCCACCAATATTTCCCGATTTCTTCGAGACGTTTCAATTCGCTTGCTTCCGTTGCTTCCGCAAGACGAATGGCGAATGCATCCAAAAACATATTTCGCCCGAAATCACTAAAGAGAGAAAAGTACAACCCGATATTAGCCTCGGCCATAATGCACAAAAGTGCGAACGAGACGTCCTATCTCCGTTCGCCCGAATTCGCTTACAATTTGTATCTTTTGGGTTGTGTGTGAGAGGAGTAGTGTGAATGCACTCGGGCGACAGAAAAGGCCAACCATTCCTCCATCCTCCAGTACGTGAAGAACCAGATTCCAGCTCCTGTGTAATGTGAACGTACCAAAGTAGCCGTCTTCGTCTCGTCGAGTTTTCTGTCATAAACCGTGAATGAAATTGGACGTCGTCGTCGCGCTGTGTGTGACAATTTCCGTGTGTGTCGTGTAGAATTTTCCCTTTTGCGCACCACTCACCACGCCGTCGTGTGCACAAGAGTAAAGTGAAGTGACATCTACCAAAAGTGTTTTGAACTCGCATCCGTGCAGGTCACACGAGAGATTTCAATTCGATTCAATTGAATTGGATTTGGATCGATTCAAGACAAACTCGAGCAAGTTTTCCTCCCAATTCAATTCTCTGTGGCGACTCGTTCGTTTTGAAGAGTTTTCTTGGTCGTCGTCGTGGCCGTCGTGTGTGGAAACTGTATAATGTGTGTGCGTGGAAAATGTGTACGACGATGAAGAATAACGAACGGTAGCAGCCAGCAAGAAGAACGTCGTGAAATTTTGTGTCGTTGGGTGCATTCAATGCATGAACGAATCCCGTGTGTTGTGTGAAGGAATTTCGTTGTCGTGTCCCCCTGCGCCCGTGCGTGAAAACATGCAAACGTCGTGTCGTGGTCGCCACACTACCACCGCCGCCGCTGCCGCCTCCTCTTCCGTCTCCTGTGCATTCATTTCCTTCGCCGCGGCCGCGGTTCTTACAACAACCGCTCACAAGACGAAATCCGATCGTTGGTTTTTCTCAATGGACTTGGACAATCTGTTGTCGTCGTAGTCGTCCGTCTGAGGCGAAGTTTGTTGTCGTCGTAGTGTCAAAATAAACCCAGAGTTCATATCGTGACCCTGTTTTGTGTGAAATTTGTTGGATCCCGAGACTGAAAGATCTCCAAACCATCGGAATCCGCATCATCTGCAACCGCACCACTCGAAGAAGTCTCGCAAGTCAGAGCACGGCCATCGACATCAGCAGCAGCAGCTGCACATCAGCAACAACAACAACGAGCAGCCAAGCCATCGCCACCGCCGTCTGTCGTGTTTCGAGTGATTTTTTGTATTTCAAGTTGAGTAGACCCCGAAAAAAAAAACGCACACACAGCACAGCAGCCAACGAACCAGAGCCAGATCCCAGACCTGCAGTGTTCGAGATGAATGAAATTATCTGGCCCAAGAAATTGTGAGCTGACCGATTACACGAGGCGCTGGTTGCATCGTTGGTCGTCCCCCAAGTCCGGGGATCATCCCAGAAAAGTTGGGTCGCCGTTGTGCATCCAAGTGCTCCCAAGTGGCAGGCCATAAAAGAGCTATCCAAACGTAAGAGGCGACCCATTAATCCCAAATAGACGATTTCAATGAGATTTTATTGCTTCTAGGGTGGATTAGTACTTCAGATTGAGTAATGATAAGGACCTACTTCCGGGCCTCTCCTCCGCTTCCCGACCATATAAGGAATCTGTCGAGACACTAGCACCTGTGCACATGCATCCAAAATAAGAAAGAACGACTCCGTCATCACCATAACCACCCCCACACGCATTTCAATGTGTCAGATATTCCAGTAGTGTGGACAACTCATGAAATTGTGTGATTTGTGAAGTGCCTTCCCTTACGTAGGTATAATCCAGCCCCAGTTCCTCACACTCAGAGGTGCTCCACCACTTGCCCCCTTCGTTGTGTCGTGTGCCTCTTATGCTCCATGCATGGTGCCAAAAGTGTTGTGGCCGACCTTAAAGAGCGGAAATAAAAATGACTAAACATCCCGTCCCAGTGTCGTCGTTATCTGAACACTATCGTCATCGTACGAATCGTTATCACAATCGCAAAACTTATCAGCAACAATCTGAGACTGTGTCGCATTTCGTGTCATTTCCGAATCGCCATCAGCCGAAGAAGCAGCAGCAGCACCTCCTCCAACTTGGGTCTTCGCCTTCGACAGCATCTTCACCAGCCATCGTCGGACTACCACAATCCGTGACTGTGCGGATTTCACCAGTTCTATCGATCAGCAGCAACGATTGTCACCGTCGCCGTCGTACAATCAGCACAAGACGAAATTTACACCTCCGCTACCATCTCTAGCAAAGTACATAACTGCTTGGTAAATTAGCGCAAAAAAAGAAGAAAATCATTGTCGTCGCCCGCCTCAGGCCTACGGACGGTCAAATTGCGTGTGGGCCGTGAATATTGTCGTCTCGCGAGTGTCGGTGGTCGCGCACATTCATTTCGGTTCCTATTTAACAATTCAATTTGAATAAATCGCGAAATTAAAATACACACAAATTGAAATTAAGAAAACACCATCGCAACCGTTTCGTTTGTCAGCTTAGTAGTCGCGAAGTGCTCGCAGTGAACGAAACATAACGATATACAAACGAAACGGGAAGAAATCTTCAATCAGTGAATAGTGTCCTTATAGCCCTTCTTGAGTGATACTACATAGTGTGAAACCCTCTTATCTCTTGCCCCTCTTCTTCTGAACCAACATTCAGCCCCCCCCCCCCCCCCAATTTTTCAATCATGGATACAACGATAGACTTAATCAATTGCATCTTACGCCAACGATATTTCGACACAATGTCGACATCATCGTCACATACAACTACTACGCCCATGAACATGTCACACAAATCGAATAGTAGAATTAAGGACGAGGATACGATGCGACGACTGCAGCCCCTAGTTGTGCAATCACAACAACAGTCGTTGCCTTCCTTTTGCTGCAATCGAATTCTGCTCGAGGCCACGAGTTGTAGTTGCTCACAGTGCAGTAGCAATAGCAAAACGGACAGTAGCAGTCACAGTGGCAATGACGAGAGCAATGGCAGCAGGAGCGATAGACGCTCCTTCACATCCTGTAAACAGGACACTTTAGCCGAATCAACGATAATGACGAAAGTAAATCGGATAAGACAACAAACTACAGAGTCGGAATTTTACAAGTTTTTGGGACGATTCTCTGGTAAGTTCTAAGTTTGTTTACTTTGGATTAAGTTTGCGATATCCTTTTAATAGTATCTCTCAAGTTGGGCATAATATCCAATCCAAAATACGCTCCGAAGAACGTCCAAAAACATTGCTAATCAATCGTCCCAAGATTGGGGTTCTCAAGGGCGCATTGCAACACAATGATGGATTGTAAAAAAGCACGGCAAGAGATGGTTGATACCGATGGTACTTACTGAAGCAGTGGTTCCCAACTGGGAAATGTCTGGTGGGCCACATAGCCCAGAAATATATAACTATGGATCATCATTTTTAATAAAGGGAGTCTGGATTACATTTTAGTCAAGGCGATTGATTCTATAGAGCTCAGGTTCTTTCGCATTGTGGAAACCACCCCCCCCCCCCCAATACACCAACAAACAATTACAAGCTTAATGAGAAAGCGGGAATCTCCACCAATAACATAAGATCTTAGTGCGGTCTACTATAAAACCTGGGATCGTGTGCTCTAGAAAAGAGGATATTTCACACCAACAGAGTATATTCTTGTAAAAGTCACGCAAGCCGTGGCTTCTGTAGGGAAGCGCTTTTTAAATATTTTCCACTCACGTTTGGCAATGCCGTATTTATAGAAAATCACCAAGTAAGGCGAGAAGCACAATTTCAACAATGTTCCGCCAAAAAACGTGGATATCTTAGCGTAAACGGGTTGGAGGGGTAAGCCAAACCAGACGGCTCGATTCCTGATAGTTGAATTGAAAGGTACAGCGTAATGTTTTTTCATCTTCCGAAACTTAGATGTTATAAACATTCCTGAGATTCAGGAATGCTCCTCAGAATGAGTTGCTGCGATCCCCTCCAAGTTTGTAGGTTAATAGTAGTTTCCTGACAATCTGTCAATTTCTATGGGAACTGATTGTAACTGACCTTAAACCAACTTTTTTGAAACATGATTTTGACGTTACACTGTGTAATGTGCTTCTTGGATTACTGAATAGTCAGCTATCGAATTATGTATTGAGAAATGGGCATACTCACGAAAGTCACGAAGTATTTATATATAATCTCTTAGAGTCGCCATAGGGTCATTACCTGTGATTAGGTAGACTTTTGGATAGGCCCTTAAGGAAAAATTTTGTCTAGGTTTTTATAACACAATCACAAAAAACACACATACTATCAACTACACCATAGGCGCCGTAAGTTTTTCATACGATGGGGACATACATTTGGCGCAAAAATTTGAATTGCCAAATAGATTTTTATGAACTGCATGCAAACCATTTCGGTACTAAGCAAAAACATAAAGACTAAATACATAAATCGAAATTCTTGTTTTCCGCAAATTACGTTTAAGTTTTCTTCGGTGTGATCGGAATATGAGTAACGAATCAATAAGGCTTCAGGTGTGTTTTATTGGGTCGAGTACAACTTTTGTTAAATTTGTATTTAACAATACACCATTATACTAATTTCCTCAAGGGGAATAATACTTACGAATGTCACATTTTGATTGGGTAGAAAATAAATTATATTTCGTTAATCACCTCCCTCTTCCTTTTATAACCGGGCTTGGGACCGGCTTTGACGGAATTAAGGCGATTAAGGCTGCATTCATTCCACGCCCACTCCATGCTTCGGCGTTTATGCAGCGGAATCAACTTGTCCCGCAGATGGTTCACAACAACCAGCGGCTCGTCTGGACTATTAGCTGCCTTTCGCATTAAATGATTGATGATCTCGTCGTTCAAATAGGCCACAGCATCGCGTTTAGATTGCTTGTACCGAACAATCAGTTTGTATGCAAAATTAACTCCTGCGGCGACTATAACCGCTAGCCCGATGAGTCCAACATAAAAGAAGAACTTCTGTAGCTTATTGTACACGGAACACGTGAACGGAAGGCGGGGATTCAAAATTGCAAAACTGTAGGCTTGAGCATCGCGCAACGCCAATACTTGATCAAAAGACAATGCAGTGCCGTCTGCATCGACTGCACTTATTTTCCACTGCGGATTTTGGTGAATCAAATATTCGACATTGTGCAGATCGCGAACCATTCGACGAACGTTCAGATGCAGATGAGTGGCCTCAACCAATCAAATAATTTCCTTGGCACCCAAACTAAACTGTGCTGTAATATCTTTACATTTGTGGTCCTCAATAACTCCAGAGCTCCTTTCAATCGATGCACGTCATCTGTGTAAATCTTACCGCCGAGCCCATTTTACCATCGCATATCTGACAGAAAGTATTTCGATCATTGATGGTGTTGGCCAAATCGGGACTGATCGTTACATACATGAAGGTCGCCACGCCGAGGAAAATGATCAATGCACTAAGCAGCACGCAAGGAATCAACGTTTGCTTCACACCATACTGTTCGTCCAGTCGTTTGATGAGATTTGAAAATGCCGCACGTGGTGATATGTTTGAATGGGGCTCGGGTGCTTGATAGACAATATCAGAAGCCTCTCGAGGCGGCGGAGCATAACTACTTAGTAGACACTGTCCCGCAGATTCACGGCTCGCGTCCTGCATGTGACGATCCTAAACCTGCTTGAACTGCATTTGGACATCTGAAAACAATCGATAAATCATTATGCATACCAATTTATATTTTAACAATTCAACTACTGTCGGTTAAATTTATTTGTTTACTTACCGTAATACCAGACGGATTCAGTTCCGGAAATGCATTTTCTTTGAGCACAGTTCGTTTCTCAAGTCAAAATATGCCGTCATTACGAAAATGTTTCGTGCAAACCACAGCTCTTTTAGGAATCTACACACCTCTTAACTGTAGTTTGTCTATCCATACAGCGCGTTCGCCTCATCAATTAGAAATCTGCAAGAAACGGTTTACATTATGAAAGAATTAACATATTATTTTATCAAAGCAGTTTAATTATCAAATTGACCCGAAACTTTGCACGAAAATTGCAAAAAAAAATTGCAAAACTCTAACAATGTGATGAGCCCCCGAAACAGAAAGAAATTGATACGTACAAGAACACATCGACGAGACGAATTTGCGTCGTAACCTTTCGTGCCTGCTTCGTACAAAACATGCACGAACAAGGTACGAACCTGGTACGAACTCAAACGAACGGAAGCTCGTCTATTGTATTGGCTGTCAACCACACAATCGCGCACTTGTTTTCAAGAAAACATGTATGAAAAATGCGATAAACTATAATTTTGACACAAAAATTCACATATCACTACTAAAATGTAGGCTGTGAAAAGATACACTCATAGTGTTTCTCTGTTGGTCGCTGGAACACCCGACAACAATGCACTTCATGTTCTGAAATAAACTTTTTTAGCTTTTTAGGGTTTTTTAGAATTTTTTTTTTCAAAAAACCCTTATGAAATCGATTTTGTCCGTCCGTCCGTCCGTCCGTCTGTCCGTCTGTTCACTAAATAACTCGCGAGCGGCTCAACCGATTGTCTTGAAATTTGGTAGGAATGTGTAGAATGGTTACAGTCTTTGGCACATATACCTTAGAAGTTGGTAGGCAGAAGACAACAGGGTGTCCCGAACGTTTAAAAAAAGTCGACTTTTTAGTTTTTATCGGAGATTGACGTATGGGTATTTAAATCAAAGATCTAAACGGATACACCCCATATCAGTTAAAATTTTCCAGTTTCGAGTAACGGTAAAAAAGTTATTGGCGTTTAAAGTTAAACTTCCTTTTCGAGCTCCGTTTTTCTAAACCGTTATATGGATCGATATGAAACTTTGCACAAAGATTGGTCGGTAGGGCCTTATATACGTTAAATATTAAGACTGTTGACTTTTGCAAAGGAAAAGTAAATAACAATAAATTTGTAAAATTTCAATTTGTTCGTGTGTAGCCCCTCTTAGGTTTCCAAATATGAAAATGCTGCTAAGGGCTCCATTCCACAGTCATATTTATATTATAATATGACGATTTTTGACGTGCAGTAACCGAAATCAAGTAGGCTTAAGGATATGATAATATCTATTATAATATATATTACCAATATATGACTGTGCAATAGCGCCCTAAGGGTTTTTAGAAAATTACATATAGAATATGTCTACGAATTTTCATTCGAATAACTGTATCCAAACCGGAAATATAGCCAAATAAGTATTTAGTAAGGGCCTTTTACAATGCAAGCCTCTTAAGCATTTCTTCAATGCATACATTTTAACTTGATGAAACAATGAACATGAAATTTGGTGGAAATGCATAGAATGGTAATAGTGTTTGCCACAAAAATTTTTGAAGTTAGTAGAACCAAGTTAACAGGGTGTCCCCGAATAGCTGCAAAAGTATACTTGTTCAATACTCATAGGAAAGCTTGCGTTGGCTCTTATGACAGGGAACACAATGGAATCATTTTATATAAGGTTGCTTTTCCTTGATTAAAAAACAGTAACAGTAGATTTACAGCTAATAATTCAGTTCATATATAAAGCCAAGCCATCCTTACGTTTGCCTGAGTTTCTTTTTGGTCAAAGGCCATCAGAAATCTTAAATCGTTGCCTTTAGATTTGCCTTGGAGTACTTTTATACAAACTGGGTAAATAGTAAATCTATTTCTGGAAATAAACGCGTTCCAGAATGAAAGGCTAGCGCCTTTCATTCTGTTCCACCTTTAATTAGACCAATCCAAAAATAGATTTACAGGAAGCATTTCATTAATGTTGTGCACAATACTTATTTATGGCTTATAAAATATATGTACAAAAAATATTCACTATGCATTAAAATTCTAAAAAAAACCCTCGTATTGCGGGCGCAGCCCTCTGTACGCCGGTATTTTTTTTTAAATTAAAACGAGTTCGCACCCTTACGGCCTACACGGTTTAAGTCAATTTCTTACAATTCACTTGGAAAAACTCGATTTTGTCCACTCACATTCACTGCGTTCACTTGGCGCGAATTGGGTGACAACCACACTGTTGACTGTCTATTCATCGGCCGACCATCTTGTGGGTTGCCCGAGGGGTATACAACAGGTGGCGCTGAGGAAGAGGAGAAAAAATTTCTAGACACGCACGTACGCTCATCTACATGATGATTTCCAATCCAAGAATCTACATAATCCCAGGTCATTACAGACTATACGAAAACGAACGTACGATCAAACTTTACAACAACAAACAGCATGGATAATATGGTACGGACGATTGTTTTCCGGTCGTACGACGCATTCTCACAATGTGAAATGCACAATGCTTGTCTGCCGACAACTATAAAAGCTCTCGCCGTCGTCGTTTTCGTATAATCAGGAATGGCCCATAGACTGTCCAATCGATTGTACAATAAAGCTCATTTCCCTTGGTGAAAGCTAATTTTATTTCGCGACGTCGGTAGTGGAACCTAAAAAATGAGCATAATTTGCTTACCGGTTCATGGAATGTTATTTTCGAAACTATTAAATATCACAAATAAAATGGATGGACTGAGTACCACAGGACATTTTTCTTAAATGACAGTAATTGATTTCATTCAAAGAGTCGATTTCCAGTGCGACAATTGCTTAGGTTCAGGGACGATTTTACCGTTTTACATAATGTTTTCGCTGAAAAATATTTCAGAAAAGTGTCAAACAGGATAAATACAAAAAACAAGAGCATTTTTGTTATTTAATAGTGTGTGTTTCCGACATTTTTATTTATAACTTTATAAAGCATTCAAGGCAGGGAATCGTGTAAAGAATGCAATACGGATAGTGGTATTTTAGACCAAGCTGCCTTAATTCCATGAATTAACTCTTCTTTAGGGTCGTACTGTTTACCACTACTGTAAACCTCCCGAACAAGCCACCCCCAAATGTTTTCTAATGTGTTAATGTCTGGGGAGTTAACAAAGTCACATTTTCCTCCTCAATAAACGATTTAACTACTCTCGCTGTATGAATTGGTGCAAGATTATGCTGCAATATCCAAGGGTCGCCATGACATTTATCTTAGGGATATCCTCTTCTAAGAGCTGTTTATACGATGAACCTGTTTGGCGACCTCGTAGGATGACCAAGACGATAGTTCCATGATATGATATGGCTACCCATACCATAACGGAACCTATTTGGGAGTGATGGAGTGACAGGTACATAGGTTCCTTCCTAATATCATGACATGATAATAGTAAGAGAACCCATCTGGACCGTCCACACAAAACCGTTTTTCATCCGTAAATATTACTTGTCTCCATTGCGATGTCCAGTTCATGAATCTTGAGGCGAATTCCAGGCTCTGTAGGCGATGTTGCGGGATTAAGGCTGTTTTTTTCTTTAACCGTAAACGTTTCAAACAAGAAGAAGATCTAAGAACTCGTTGGATGGTCCTCACACTTATTGATAACCCCAAATTCTCCCCATGCTTACGCTCAGTAAGGGGCGAATTCGAGGCTTATCTTAAGAGACGTCGCCGTAATGCATCGGAAATCGCAGTTTTTCTGCCTCCTGCGTATTGTCGGCCATTATTTTCACTATCTCGAATAGAATTATTAACATTGTTCGAGCTCCGCTGAATCCGTATTGCCATTTGTCCGTTTGAATATCCTTCTTGCTTTAGTATGGAAATGGTTGTCTTTTCCTTAGCAGAAAGTTGCTTTCCTTTTTACATTATCCACTATATAACTCACAGAGTACAACGCGAAAAAACTGTTTCCACAAACACTTCTCACCACGACGAGATAACTCTTTAAAGTAAGTGAACCTATACAATTGTCGCAATGGAAGTTGCGATTTTCATTTTGAAAAATTCCGTTAGCTATGCGAGTTGCTTGATATAGCTGCAATATTTATTAAAATAACTGTTAATTGAGAGAGCATTATTTAAAAATTATTTCCGATCAGAGTGCATAGAAATTATATAATTTTAAAGGAAAATATCCATGTACCTAAGCATTTGTCGCGCAGTGTATAGGGCCAGTTTCTCGTGCATCTTTTCTAATGGTTAGTCTTATCGTATAGAGAAGACGCACACAATTTTCAGAAAGCTTTTATATTACGAGTATATTGAATTGAATTTTTGTTTATTTTGTATAGTTACGCCATATTTTGAAAATGTTGTGTCTTCTCTATGAGTAAGACTAACCATAAAAATAGAAAAGGTGGAAAAAAGGTGTGGTTTTATTAACTAGGGTTGTAAATTCATCGTTAAATCTAACCCGGAGACTCGTCTAGTACGAAAACGAAGTTTTGACAATAGTCTTCTAAAAATGGAGTATTAAAACATATATTATGTCAGTCAAGAGATCAGATGTACATATACGTGAAACCCACCCTGAGCTTCGAAAATTTCTAAAGGTGAAGTTACACATTTGTTTTATTATTATGCTCACCTCGATCCCGCACATATTAACATTGAGTGCATTCAGTTAATCAAGCGTTGTATAAGTTTTCGTCTCACAGATAAATAAAATAAATAAAATAACAGGCGCGACAATCCAGCATTGGACTAAGGCCGCAGGATGTGTTAGTGACATCCTATTTCCAAGATCTTATCTGCTTTTTGTTGAGGTAATGAGATCAGCATCACGCTCAGCAGTGTTATTTATCCCCATAAATGGGTACTCGTTTAACATCTGAGTGAGATCATAGTCCGTCACAAGCTCGTGAGTTCGAAAAACACCATGGATGATGGTGAGATTCGAACTCATGACCCTGTGCACCGAAGGTGCGCGCACTAACCGCTAGACCAGCCAGACTACTACTACTACTCACAGATACCCCCCTTTTTTCTCACTCACCCGTAATCGTTACATGCGAAGTAGCCAAAATTTACCCCTTCATACTCATCGATTTGCGTGCTAAACTTTCGTCAATACACACAGTTGATCAAATACACTGTGCGACAGGCGTTTTGCAGTGATCGTTTGGTCACAGTGTCATAAGGTGGGGAATTTCAAATCGAAAACGAGTTTCTCACACATTTAGATTTTTAACTAGAGAATATCTACGGAACCTACATTTTCAGCCACTAATTAAATCATTACGCTAATACGTAAGAGCATGAGAGTCTTTCTATTTCAACGACATAGTCCCACGATTTTTCAAATTGTTTGAGACAAAAACTAGCTATTGAATAATTATACGGGAGAACTAGTAGAATTATCTATATAAATGGCTTGAATTATCATTTTTTACAGATATGGACAAGTTAAGCTCGACTAAGGCGAGTTCAGCAAGTTAGTAACTACGCTATTCTCTGTTTCGAAAATTTTGAAGCTCGCAAGGGAGACATTGTCAAATAGTCAATCCTTTTAGGCCAATCAAACAAGACATTATAGAGAACATCGAAGGGGGTGACGATTTTTTTCTTCGGTATTTTGTCAGGAGTAGTTAGGAGGTAAAGGTTCTAATTTTACTCGGAGCTGAGAGGTGCGCTAACGCGGGGAGAGGGGGTTAAAGGTGCAATTTTGTGCAATTTTCGGTGTTTTGGGCTATTTCTCGAAAACGGTGAGTAGCACAGAAAAAAGTTGTGAGTAAGCATTAAAGCTTTCTAAATATCCTATTTATTTGCCCATACTTCCATATGCAAAACTCCTAACGGTTCTTCCGATATTGTTCAATAAAAGTAAAAAAAAAAATTTTTTTTGCATTCTATTGACTCTGGTGTCTATCCGATTTGTTTTTCGAAAAACTTTTTTAGGGTAAAGTTAGTAAGTGGTAAATTTTCCTTAATTTGATATACTTCTTCTTGGATTGTCTCCTATCATTCGAGAGTTAAGAGAGTCTCAACGAAGTAATATTCTATACTCATCAGAATGAAGACAACCATTGTGAAAAAACGGCAGTGGGGGGACGGTTTTTTATTTCATGGATCCATAATGGGCGGTTCGGATTAAGACATACTACAAGCTCGCGGTCTTGAGGTGTGCGCTAACGTGGGGAGGGGAGGCTAAAGGATTTATTTTTGCAGGTTATCGACTTAATCTTGGAAATATCTCGGAAGCGGTGAGTCGTCCTGAGAGTATTTGTATGGCAGTACTAAAGCCCATTAAATTTCCAAAAACTTATTTGAACACTCAAATGCCGAATTCCTAACGGTTCCCCCGATACAGGTGATTGAAACCCGAAAATTGTTAAAAAATCGTTATTTTGTTTATTTTTTTGGCTCTGGTGTCTCTCGCGATTGTTTTTCGGAAAACTGTTTCACGACCGATTTGTACCATGTTTAATTGGCTTTCATTTGATGTGCTCCCCGTTGTCCTGTCTTCAATCAGTCAAAAGCTTAGGAGTTAAAACCGAGCTTCCGAATTCAATTTTCTCTATTTTCAAGGATAAAGACAAACATTGTGAAAAAACGGCAAGGGGGGGACGGTTTTTTATTTCATGGATCCATAATGGGCGGTTCGGAGGAAAACATACTAAAAGCACGCGGTCATGGGGAGTGCGCTAACGTTGGGAGAGCGGGTTCAAATATCTCATTCTTGTGCTTTTTAGCTCTATTCCCGCTATATCTCCGAAACCGCGAACTCTACGAAAAAAATGTCTGAACAAAAATGAAAGCTTACACAATTTCCTATAAAGTTCATCTTACATGCATAGGTCGAATTCCTAACATTTATCCAGATATAGCTAATTTAAAAATCAGAAATTTCACATAGAAAACATCCACACAACATAATTGGTATACATGTATCTATAGATTGGCTCTATGCATGTAGGCTGTGTTGATGTTTTCAATGTGAAATTTCTGATTTTTAAATTAGCTATATATGGATAACTGTTAGGAATTCGACCTATGCATGTACGATGAACTTTATAGGAAATTGTGTAAGCTTTCATTCTTGCTCAGACATTTTTTTCGTAGAGTTCGCGGTTTCGGAGATATAGCGGGGATAGAGCTAATAAGCACAAGAATGAGATATTTGAACCCGCTCTCCCAACTTTAGCGCACTCGCCATGACCGCGTGCTTTTAGTATGTTTTCCTCCGAACCGCCCATTATGGATCCGTGAAATAAAAAACCGTCCCCCCCTTGCCGTTTTTTCACAATGTTTGTCTTTATCCTTGAAAATAGAGAAAATTGAATTCGGAAGCTCGTTTTAACTCCTAAGCTTTTGACTGATTGAAGACAGGACAACGGGGAGCACATCAAATGAAAGCCAATTAAACATCGTACAAATCGGTCGTGAAACAGTTTTCCGAAAAATAATCGCGAGAGACACCAGAGCCAAAAAAAATAAACAAAATAACGATTTTTTAACAATTTTCGGGTTTCAATCACCTGTATCGAAGGAACCGTTAGGGATTCCGCATTTGAGTGTTCAAATAAGTTTTTGGAAATTTAATGGGCTTTAGTACTGCCATACAAATACTCTCAGGACGACTCACCGCTTTCGAGATATTTCCAAGATTAAGTCGATAACCTGCAAAAATAAATCCTTTAGCCCCCCTCCCCACGTTAGCGCACACTTCATGACCGCGAGCTTGTAGTATGTCTTACTCCGAACCGCCCATTATGGATCCATGAAATAAAAATCCGTCCCCCCCTTGCCGTTTTTTCACAATGTTTGTCTTTATTCTTGAAAATAGAGAAAATTGAATTCGGAAGCTCGGTTTTAACTCCTAAGCTTTTGACTGATTGAAGACAGGACAACGGGGAGCACATCAAATGAAAGCCAATTAAACATGGTACAAATCGGTCGTGAAACAGTTTTCCGAAAAACAATCGCGAGAGACACCAGAGCCAAAAAAATAAACAAAATAACGATTTTTTAACAATTTTCGGGTTTCAATCACCTGTATCGGGGGAACCGTTAGGAATTCGGCATTTGAGTGTTCAAATAAGTTTTTGGAAATTTAATGGGCTTTAGTACTGCCATACAAATACTCTCAGGACGACTCACCGCTTCCGAGATATTTTCAAGATTAAGTCGACAACCTGCAAAAATGAATCCTTTAGCCCCCCCTCCCCACGTTAGCGCACACCTCATGACCGCGAGCTTGTAGTATGTCTTACTCCGAACCGCCCATTATGGATAAATGAAATAAAAAACCGTCCCCCTCCTGCCGTTTTTTCACAATGGTTGTCTTCATTCTGATGAGTATAGAATATTACTTCGTTGGGACTCTCTTAACTCTCGAATGATAGGAGACAATCCAAGAAGAAGTATATCAAATTAAGGAAAATTTACCACTTACTAACTTTACCCTACAAAAGTTTTTTGAAAAACAAATCGGATAGACACCAGAGTCAATAGAATGCAAAAAACATTTTTTTTTTACTTTTATTGAACAATATCGGAAGAACCGTTGCCCGGCACCGGACAATTTTTAAAATTTTATATAAAAAACCTAATACATATTCAAATTTTTGTTTGCCACTAAAAAGCATCACGCAACGAATAGTGCCCCTTTTCAACATTAAGGTTTTGGAGTCGTTTTCGGTAGCTATTCCTTCTACTTTGCGAGCTCCTTAAACTCCTGTTAAAACGTTCGTTCGATCCATTTCAATCTATACTGGCCAGCGGTATGCCACTAACCCAGGATTCCCTTGATGGGATCAGGCTACAATGGTTCCTTCCGAAGATGGATGCAGGATTGGGAATTGGAATTTACTCAAATGAATCGAACATTAATTTGTGTCTTAATCTCCCCAACTTTTGTAGTATTCTGCAAACTGAAGTCTCAGCGGTTATCGAAGCAGGGTAGTCACGTCGTCACTGGAAGGGACGTTATTTTCTATATACAGTTAGGCTGCAATTAGATCACTGGAGTCATTAAAGACCGTTGAGAAGTACCGCTCAGTACTTAGCGAGATGGGTCCTTTCGTCAGCATTATACACTAGTCGAGGCCGACTTGGCCCGGAATGCGTCAGCAGGTAGCGTTTAAGGCGACCGCGGCAATTTGAAAACACTTATTGTCGCTTGTGCAGTGTTAATGGAAGCTGCTGTAGAACGCATGATTAACGCAAGATAGAGCTATGGCTGTACTTGCGGCATGGCAATAATGAAAAGTAGATATTGTCCGGTCTACCATACTATACTGTCTTTGGACAAAAAGTATCATCGAAATATGGTGGGGGAGCTCGCTAGGAGACTTCGAATTTCCCAAAAGTAGTAGACGTTTCGTTAGCATAATTAATTTTCAGATGCGCAAGTTGCTGGCATACACATCCTATCCTTTAAGTCACCTTATACGACAAGCCAGGAACACTAAGATTTATTCTGCCCCCACACCACAGGGGTTTTACTCGGATAATGCGGGAAAGTAACGCCCCGTAGAGGACATAGGAATTGGTTTGAGCCGTTCAACCTATGAGCCCCCTCCTGCATATCTAAGGGTCCGCAGTTTTGCCACAACTGCAAAAGATATAGGCCAGGGCCAGGGCCTTTCAACCTATATCTCTTCCCTTACGGGTAGGTGGGCAGTAGGAGTGTTCCAAAGCGAGCCAAAATGCAAGTCTAAGGTCATTGATTCAGGTGCCCAATTTCGCAACAATCTATCCTTATAAAACGCACTACCACAGCCTTTTACCTTAATCATCTTTAAATAAATCTGCCCGTGACCGAAATAATGAAATCGAAGCAGTTTTGAGGATGACGATCACATTTAAACACACATATGTCATCAGCCCAATCTACAATTTTTGGCGGTTAGCGGAAGTGCAGGTGTCTCTTGAAATCACGCACGAGACGCAACACAATTTTGTTGATATAATAAAAATGCAATGCACCCACCGCATACAAACGAATGCGCATACGCACACTGATCGGATATTTGCAGACTCTTGTTCATATTACGTTTATTCAACTGGTGATCATCATCCGTTTTGGAAAACCAATGATGAAGAAGTCTTTTGAATATAGTTTTGATTTGACTAAATACATTTCCGCTTCACTTCCCCTCTGCACTTCTTGTCTCTCATTCACATTTTGGCAGCGGCCACTTGTATGCTTTACTTTGTGTATTTGGTTTGTCGTCTTTTTGATGCTCTGTTTCCTGTCACTGTCATCTTACCATTTTGTTCGTTCAGTGTCTTCAATCGTCATTGTCGTGTTTGGATTTGGATGTTACCTCCGAAAAATTAGGTACATACCTGCATTAAAAAAAATGGAAGTTTTGTATACATAGTTTAAGTCATGACTACTGTATGGAGTGGCGAAAATATAATATGATTAGCATCAGAATGGTGAGTGGTAGTTGGTGGAAAACATTGAAACAAACGACGGATAATGTTCATGATTTACACATTTTGTATATCAAAGCAATATTAAAAGGAAAAACTCTCTTGTAACCTTCAAAATATCTCTCACCTCGACGAGTGACGCAAAAAGGATAATTAGCAAAAATTTGTGAAAATTAATGCACAACTTGGGTATGTTGATTGGCTCATTAGAACCACGAAGGCTCGATTTAAATCTAGCCAGATCATGGAAAATAATCATTCCCCCTACGTTCTTGAGTAATTTTTCTGGCTTAAGTCCAGTGTCCTTGAGACGTAACTACCTACAAGTATGCGGCATATTTGCAGTATGTATATATGGATTCCCTATTATAGGCCCACGCTGACCATTCCAGACTGTCAGACGGACGATTTCGTGCCAAATATTGATCGACAATTTTTTTTTGTAGTTGCCCTAAAGTAGCCATTTCCAAAGCTGGACCAGATATGTATGTAAAAAAAGCAAATTCAACATTTGAGCTAATTGACGTAAGAAAAAAAATGGAATCGTCGTTCATATATGATGATTTCGCATTTTCAAGATTTTCATCTGTCCGCACCCAAATAAACCGACATTTGAATGCGTTTTGGTACTACATCCATTCAGTCTTTGGTTCCATCTTCTGGGCGCCTCTTCTCACATCTCCTAACTAAACATACAGATAATGACGGCAAAGACGTTCCTCGTCTTAGTTTCTTGCCATCAGTTACAGTTTGGAATAATTTTTGTATATTTTCATAATTTCTTTTTTTTCGACGAATATTATTTTTTCTACATTTATAATTTGTTGACTAGCTGTTGTTTTATAGACTGACTGAGTAACTATACTGAACAGATATGATAATTATCATTTTTTCATCGGTATCTTTCACAATATAATTTCCATTAATATTATGCACATTTTTTATGTTATTTTTGGTGCTAAATATAATGAGATAATTTCCGAGCAAATATAGCCGAATCAGACTATCAATGGAATGGGATGGGGGGGATGGACTCGGCTGTTGATGATATGTGCTTGTTTATGATTCGCAACAGTGACCTTGCCATCAAATGCCTGTTTTGTGTACAAAACAACAAAAATCTCGGACGATCTCACTTAAGACCATACAGAGAAATAATTTGACTTAGGTCATGTCTCGAGCGAGATTGGAAGATCAGATAATTCTTCAATATGGCTGTGAAATGTTGTGCTGGGAGAAGATATGAGATTTTGCTAAGCCATCGGCTGAAACTGTCTGCTAATTTAGGGTTCTTTAGCAAGGCAATGTTAGCTAAAATCCCATCTGCGAATTCCATAACATCCCTCAAACATTCTGGAACTCTTGGCATTTACATATTTTAATTCATAAATAAATTCAATCGCGTCTGCGGTCACATGGACTCATATCCCATTCAGACAGATGCCTCAGGAAGCACATTTAGCTAAACCGTCTCTATGCGAATTTTTTTCAGATTCATTCATAACATTCCCGCAGGCTAAATGAAATTTATTCTGAATTTTCAATTAAGTCATATCCTGTGGGCAATAAATCAAAAAAAAAAATCGCGAATAAAACAACATCGTTAAACGTGTGCGCCTGAGATAGTGTGGGAGTTTTGCACGTAAATGACCGGGTAAATGTTGTGGGTCACATGAAATTCATCCTGTGATTTGTTTACATGACAATTTGATATAATTTCCCAGAGAATTTGAAAATTTTGTTTAAAATTCTGGAACCGAGACACCAAATAGAGAAATTTACATTTGGATCGCCACAGCCGAATTTCAAAGATTTTGAGTATAAATTCGCAACAATCAATCGGGCTGTATCTGTATTGATACTTAATTGATGTTGCTACGACTGTATAAATAATGGCGCCTGAATTTTACGATAGATAAATAAGTTAATGAGTGTTTATCGGTGTTTATCCATATAGCCGGGAGAGTGTTGTGCTAGGTAAACTTTGCCCAGGGCGTATAATGGTTGCAATTATAAATTGATGGTTGCAAATTAGTCTTCGATTAGTTTATTAGACGCAAGGTTGCATGGCTGTATGTGGGTTGCTCTGTCTGTTTGTGGCTGGAGTACACAGGATGATTGATAATATCTAACGTAGAAAATCAGGACACTGAGAAGTATGTACTTTAATTTAGATCTAAAAATTAGTCCGTTGGAATCACGCAAATATTGAAATTGCGTATTTTTAAATAAAAGGGGAAAAATAAAAAAACTAAGTATACCCTATACCCATAAGATGGGGTATATTGTTTTTGTTACGCCGATATTATGTAACACCTCAAAGGAGCCAAGGCAAGTATATACAGGGTGTCCGGAAACTGCCGCATAAACGCTCCGGATTGTGATTCCTCATGTGATTTACAGCAAAAAAGTTGTTTGGAACATACCCCCTCAGGTTAACCCTTTAGCTGCCACAGGCATTTAAAGATTTTTGAAAAAATCATTTTCTTGCACGACTTAAAGCTCAATATCTCTAAAGCTAGACCAGCTACAATAGTGAAATAAAATGATTATTACAGCCAACAAATTTACCTATAAAATAAAACTAACCACACTAAAATCAGATAAGAGGTTTGGTTTTTACAGAGCTTCAAAGTCAAATTTGCGTGATTTGACCCAAAAACAATCTTTTTTTCTATCTCAATTTTCTCCAACTTCTGCCAAGGTGAGGTGCTTGTACGATTCTTTTAAAAATTGGCGCATAGTATTAAAATCATATCTTTCTTACATCATTTTATTCTAGCTCCATTACCTCTAACAGTTTTTATACGTTAAGTGTAGAAAACTAGGGTTAATTTTAGCTCGAATTCAATACAATTCAATTCAATTCAAGATCTGCAATATTGGTAAAATCTACTCAAAGTAGGTCGAAATCGAGCCAAAATTAACCCTGGTTTTCTGCACTTAAGGTACTAGAACTGTTAGAAATAATGGAGCTAGAATAAAATGATGTAGGAAAGATATGATCGTAAGACTATGCGCCAATTTTTAAAAGAATCGTACAAGCACCTCAAATTGGCAGAAGTTGGAGAATATTGAGATGGAAAAAAAGATTGTTTTTGGGTCAAATCACGTAAATTTGACTTTGAAGCTCTGTAAAAAGAAAACCTCTTATCAGATTTTTGTGTGGTTAGTTTTATTTTATAGGCAAATTTGTTGGCTGTAATAATCATTTTGTTTCACTATTCTAGCTGGTCTAGCTTTGGAGATATTAGGCTTTAAGTCGTGCAGGAAAATTATTTTTTCAAAAATCTTTAAATGCCTGTGGCAGCTAAAGGGTTAAGCTAAGGGGGTATGTTCCGTACAACTTTTTTTGTTGGAAATCAACTGAGGAATCATAATCCGGTGCCTTTATGCGGCAGTTTCTGGACACCCTGTATAACATATATAATATATTTAAATGATCAGGGTCGGTCCCTCATTCGAATAAGCCATGTCTGTGTGTGTCTATCCGTGTGTCTGCCTGTTCGCACGATAACTCCCAAAATAATGAAACTAGCGGTCTGAAATTTTGGTCAGATGTTTGTTTTGGACGGTATTGAAAAGGATTTCCCTACCTCCCATAGAAATTACCCCTCCTTGATCTAGGAACGCGGGAGCGTCCCGCCCGCCAAAGAAAGATGAAAAAATACAAATGCAAAGTGAGAAGCGACCAAGACTATGCTTACACGACGGAACAAGTACGGGTTTTCGGACCTCTGTAGCTCGGACTCTGGTTGGCCCTGAGTGTTCAAATTTGGTAGGCGTTGTTACTCGCGAAGTGTAGCAAATTTCATGAAGATACGATGAAAAATACCGGAGTTATAAGAGTTTGAAAATCGAATTTTTTCGAAAATCTTGTACTCGTTGTTCTCGTTGTTCTTGTTGTTCATTGACAGGGCTACAGCCTTGGAGAGAGCATCTCGGGATCCGCTCTCTATTCCCATAGAGAGTATGTCGCGAGGGTGTGCATAGGCTATCATTTGCTCCGATCCGTGCAGTAGAAAAAAAGATACAGGACAAAATGTGAAACTGCATGGAGTTTCTGGCTTGTCTTTTTATATGTTTCAAAGGAAATATTTTGCAAAAGTCGGGAAAGGGTTCGAAGAATGCTTGGAATAGAATCGTATAGTATTGTGATTTGATAGAATCGTTTAGAACAATCCCTTGTATATGTGCTCCAAAGTTTTCAAGGGTAGAGCGTCTGGAAAAATAGGGGCAAGAGGTAAAAGTTCCTGTTTTGGTTCGTTTTATATACGAGCACGTATACATTCGATATTAATATAATATTGCATGAGCATATAGTGCGGTGCATACATTGCGTTCTTTCTGGTAAGTACCACTCGGTTTGATCCTGCTGTGGTGGTGGAACCTGGATGTAAGGACATTTTTGCGTTTGCAGTAACGGGGATCGTGTCTTAACCCTTTGGTAGTCCAATTTGAAACTTAGGAAGTATGAATGTAATTTATATAACAATTAACAGATAGGGTTAAAGTTATTGTTAGGTCGCAGTTAGTGTTATTATTATGGTTAAATTTAAGGACAAGGCCTGCGTTAAGGTTGAGTTTAAGGTTTAGACCAAGGTTAAGGTAAGGTTAAAGTTGGGGTTATCATTAAGTTTAATGTGGTGTATAAAGATATTAAGGCTACCAAAGTTACCAAGGTCACCAAAGCTATCAAGTGTACTATGGTTACTAGGGTTACCAAGGCGACTAATGTTATCAAGGGATCTAAGGTTACTAAGAGGGTCATTATTATTATTATTCTCAAACAAATTCGTGATTAAAGGGCAGTGAATATCGTCTTAACTTCAACAAATTGAACGCATTCAATATCATTTATTGATATGTTGTCTACTTTGTAAATTAAAAACTGCAAAAAAAAATATGATACCTCACAAAAACAACTCTTTTGTAAAAGGTTTCCGCCAAAGAAAAAGTCGTCAGCCGCAAAAAGGATTGATATAAAAACAATCCCGCCAAAATACTCGCATCTTGTCTCAAGGATATGCATATCCAAAAGTTATTGAATTTGTTAATAGCGTTCACCAAACCTACGCGGTGCGGTACCCGTCAGAATCTATGAAATAATTTTCGCCGTGGTAGACCACGCTGATTTTGCCAATTCGGGTGGTGTGTGCGTGTTGTGTGTAACGCGTACCGCTCCCGCGCTTGTTTGGCGGAAACTAATTTCTTGCAATAGCAGGATAAAACCAATCTTATGAAAATTACGAAAGACCTTTATTGCATAAAAAAGGGAAAAGTCGCCTAGGCGAAGGAAAGCGAAAAAAGTTCCTAAAACACATTTTATTTACAAGGCTGGTAGATTTAAAATGAAATCTGATCAAGAAAATAACATAGCAGCAAATAACACCTGCGTCAAGCTCCCCGCCAATAAGCTTTGAAAGAAATTAGTTTCCGTCAAACCAGCGCGGGAGCGGTTCGCGTTACACACAACACGCACACACCACCCGAATTGGCAAAATCAGCGTGGTCTACCACGGCGAAAAATATTTCATAGATTCTGACGGGTACCGCACCGCGTAGGTTTGGTGAACGCTATTAACTAATTCAATCACTTTTGGATATGCATATCCTTGAGACAAGATGCGAGTATTTTGGCGGGATTGTATTTATATTAATCCTTTTTGCGGCTGACGGCTTTTTCTTTGGCGGGAACATTTTACAACAGAGTTGTTTTTGTGAGATATTCTAATTCGTCCATACCTTTCGACAAAATATCGCTAGCGAGCTGAAATTTTGGTTATTGCTTAATTGTGACATATCCTTGAAGTTGATGGAAAGTGGAAGAGGTACGACTATCGTTACCCATACCGCTCCTACAAAACTATATTCAGCCATATCTTTTGAAAAAATGTTGCGAAAAACTTCAAATTTGTGTCAAATTGTAGCTAATGGATGTCATTATCAAATATCCAAGGGTTGTCAGTACCTACTCCTTTCTCCCCTACAACAAATTGAATATTTTGGGCTTAGCGTGCCTTCTAGTACATGGGTATAGGGTATACACTCATCGTGCTATTCGCACGATTAGAAAACGGTCTCGATTTATCCTGTTTTTGACTTTAATACTTTTTTTTATTCATTGTCACTTCAACGCTGGGATTTCATATGGCTTGAGCCTGAAAAGGAGTTGCAATGATTGAACCTTGAAGAAGTGTTGTGTTGAGATATTCTTAAATGCCCCTAAATGCTGATACCACTATACAACTCTACTATCGAAAAATGTGTCCAAAATGGTTCCTTATATCGGTGTATGCGAACGAACGCTCTATGCGTTTCGGCCAACGCTTCTTAATGCCTCATTTTTTAGGAGGCCCGTTCGGTATTCAGATTTCAGTAGCGGTCTCCGATTTTTTTTTAACACTCGGTACCATAATCGGTGCATCGGTAACTCGCAAGTTTTTTTTACAACACCGCGGTTTTTTTAAGCACCTGTTACACACAAAAGGCACCACATTTTAGCACGTTTTTTATCAGGTTTCTAATTTTACATATTTCTTCATTTCTGCCGGCATTTATTTGAGCCCCGATTTTCTCGGGTTTTGTGCCTACCCCAGACTGATACCCTCCGTTTTCGCGGAAAATACTTGTCGAAACAGCGCAGCAAAAACACTAAGGTAATTGTATGTCGCTGATTCTAAATTTGAAGTCAAAAAGAAGAAATCGTACCGAGAAAAAAAAACAGTAGAAAACAAAATTTCACGCAATATATTTTTTGGATAAGGATAGCCTTTAAGGTGAATAATTTTTGTGTCGTTTTCGAAAAAAAACCGGTATCATTCTGAGGCGGTAAACTTTTTGCTTTTGACCTCATGCGTTTTGAATCAGCGAAACTTACCTAAGTGTTTCTGCCGCCCGATTTAACGGGTATGTATTTAGAAAATCGGATTACTATTCTGGGCCGTGTAACCCTAACATTTTTGTTTTTGTTTTGATATGAATTTGAAAGCAGAGACCCGAAATAACCTTTGTGTTTCTGCCGCGCGGATTCGACGAGTATTTTCAGAGAAAACGGGGTATCATTCTGGGGCAGGAACCAAAAAAAAACAATTGTTTTTAGTTTTGGCGCCAAATTCCGAATCAGCGATCTAAAATTACCTTACTGGACGAATAATTTCTCGAGAAAATCTGAGTACTTTTCTGCATGAATGGATAACGTCTTAAAACAGTTGAAAAACGAATAAAGAAATAAAATGATGAACACATTATTATTAGATATCCTGACTCCTGTGCACTTATAGAATGATACATAATTTGGGGTACCCTTCGTAGTTAGAACAAATAGTTTTGTAGAAAAAATACTCAAATTTGAGTAGAATTAGCATCTATCAAAAAGATAGATAAAAATTACCTACTTTTTGTGTAAATATGTTTTACTCGCGTTGAGTTTATAAAGCGAATGCAAAATTTCGTATATGCATGTTTGTTATTATAAACTATGTTGAGTTAAAAATATCCCAAAAATTACACCAACTGTGTACCGTCCTTAGATTTACGCATCTGTAACAACAATGGCAGGCTCGAATTCGACATATATCGAAAGCCCACTGCTTCGCAACGAACGATACCGGCATCATCGTACCATACACTTCCGCAAAAATTGTTCCAGAGCGTGGTACATCGGTTGGTAATCTACCCTTTAACCGAAGCTGGATACCAAACTGAAAAGAATTTCATCCTCGACACTGCGGTGAAAAACGGATATGAGCAATCCGTCATCCAGAAAATGATGCGCCGTAAGACCATGGCAGTGAAAAGGAAGAAGCATACAACGCTCTTTGATCAGGTCCCTGAAGAACCAGTGTGACGCATCAGCACACTAGAGTAATCCATACCATACCGAGCCCAAACATCCGCTCAGCAGTTGCCGCGCACATCTTCAACGAAGGATATCAACCAAGGCGGACTACAGGTACTATGCGTTACGTACGAATGTTACCTAATATTTCCAAAACAACAACAAGATTCAGGATAACGCGACTTATCCAAAATTCAAACTCTGTCAGGTTTTGGCTTAGATCGAAGTGATTAAGGCATGTCGCGCCGTTTCCACCATTATTTCGTATGCTATGCTCGACCGACTGGCTAACAGTTGTCTTCTTCTTCGTTATTTTGGAACGTTGCCCATTTTTGGATAATGTGTGAAACGGATCTTGGCAACATAGATACCAATGTGTTCTTATATCCGGCTTAGTTTTTTTTTTATGTATGTATACCCAAATCGAAAAGAAATTTCCCTGCAAATCAATATCGACATGGCTGGCGCCTAAATTCCAAACATGACACACATCAGACATTTTACTCATCGACCAAAGTTCATATCCGCAAATTTTCTTTTACGGATATAAAATTTACTTAAAGAAAAAATCCCCATGGTCCCCATACACACGTTCCATACGAAATCCTCCTACTCCTATACGTGTTATGTCACCGTAACTAAGGGTTTCCCCCGAGACATCATGTTTGTGATTGATACATATTTACATGTCCTTAAGCGATTATTGACTTAACGATTATATGGGCTGGGAAATGAACCAATCGATCAATTAATAGTCACGAACCATCGAAAAAAAAATGAGCGAGGAATATATCCCTTTTTTGTCGAAAAGTTTTCTCTGTTATCGGCGGGTATCTTTTTCGTGCCAGCTATCTATACACGCCATAATTTGTTTGCTTGCCATAAAATTCTCAACAATAGAACGCGCTGTCTTTAGGAACAGTCAATATAGAGTTACGGTACGCGCCGTCTTTTTCGTTTGTTACTTTTTACGGTCCCGAAACACTCTACGGTCGTATGGTCGTTATCATTTATCAATAGACAAATATTGACTGAAACAAAATTTTCATAAATTCGTCATTAAAAAAATTATGAAATTCTTTCAATATTAGCAAATTGTGGATATTTTTAGATCTTATTGTATTGTATTGGTTATTGTATCACCGCGCTATCGTAAATTGTTTATGGTTATGTGAACAACCCCGCGACTACGTATACAATATGGATAAATAGCAAATACGTGAGCGCGATGTGCTATTTACAATTATGTATTTACTTTAGTCGAGTTCTGCGGTGGGTTGAGAGACTTGAGAGTTTGTAGGCGCTAAAATGACACTGATTGATAAGAAACGCTTTGCGCGAATGCCTTTGAGGTATTTTCTTAATAACACATATAATTACTCGTTTATCTAGGTATGGGGAATTACCTTGCAAAGCACGGAGGTGATAACATGACGCGACAATCTTTAGTTGGTATTTGATATTTTTTTTTTTGCGTTACATGTATGATGAGGATGACTACAACTTGTTGGAATTATGGCGCAATTCTAATATTGCAAGAAGAATGCGACGTAATGTATTGGCAAAATGACTTAGATGCAAGACATGCATATGAATCAGATCAAATACCTAGAGACGTTTATATAGGAGAAAGTGTAATGCGTTTTGTAAAAGTTTGTTTGAACCAAGTCCGGAAGTTATGGGTATGCCTTCCAATCGATAATAATGTATTACTGCACTTCGAAGTAGGCTAGTGATACATCAGAAATTTTTTTTCTGAAAGTCTGACTATATAAATTAGCGGAATCCAATGTTCGGAAAAAACTGATCTGTCGAGTGTTTTGGATATTTCCTATGCCTGACGCACGATTCCATTCTATATATGGTGCGGATTGCGTATTTATTTGCCTCCTATTCCACACGGGTCTAAGTAAAGATATCACAACAAACCCGTGCGGAGTTGGAGGCAATGATGCCTCGTACTGCGCACGGGTTTGTAAATACGCGTCCAGATTTCTTCGGTTACTTTTGATCTTCTTCTTCCTTGCCTCGTTCTTTATACCGCTCCATGGTTTCGCGTTGCTCGACTTGCGGTGTAGGCACATCGCCCGTTTTGGCGGTAATATGTCAGCATATTTCTGCAGGCAGCTCTATCTTGGATCGTGTCATCGCCGAGACCAATGCGTTGTTGTTGCTTTTTCATTTGACACATCTAGGTGTTATTCGGTCTGCCTCTGGCCTTAGGTCCATCAAGTGGAACTTCTATTGAAATCGCTTTCTTTGTGGGGTTCTCAGGCGGCTTTTGAACATGGCAATACCAATCCATTCGTCGGTCTTCGAGCTTTTCGGTGATTGGTTGATCTATTTACAAGCTGCCTCGGATGTAGCTACTCTTGATGTGGTCCCTTTTGGTTACACCAACTGACATGCGTAACATTTTCATTTCAGTCGCTGTCATTTATTTCGCGTAACCTTCATACATGGTCCAGCATTCTGATCCATACATGAGTGCCGGGCGTACAACCATTTTGTACAACTTACCCTTTAGCTTCAGTGGCATTTTCTTATCGCAGAAAACTCCAGAGTCTTCTCGCCACGTCATCGACCCAACCTTGGTGCGATGTCATCATCGCATGTAGCTCCGTAGCCAAGGTACTTGAACTTGGTACAAGACTTAAGCTGCTCTCCTTTGACGTACATTTTTGGTATCGGTGCATCTGGGTCTGAGAATTGGCAGTCTTTGTTATACTTACCCTCAGTCCATGCTCCTCCAGAATGTCACACCATTTTGTAAGTGCAGCTTGCAAGGCAACGATGTTTGGGCTACTGAGGACTTTTGCATATAAATCTTAGGAGCCCCCAACCGATACCTGGTCGAACAATGTGATACCCTATTTTCCCTATCCACCGCAGATAATTCCCATTACTTCTGTGGGTCCTACTCGTATAAGGTGTTGAAATCATTGTTTCGTGCAGCTTCCTTCAACTTCTAAAGCTTTCAAACAATACTAGAACTCAATGTTGAAACAATTGTCATCTAGTGACAAAGCTCCATTTTTCATTGTATTTTTTGAATTTTCTATTTATACTGTTTTCCATCTTCCGTTTTCCATTTTTCGTTTTCCATTTTCATTTTCTTTTTAAATTTTCTATTTTTCTTTTCATTTTCCATTTCCAATTTTCCATCTACCATTTTCCTTTTTAATTTTTTTTTTAATTTTCTATCCATTTTCCAGCTTTCATTATCCAAATTCCATTTTCAATTTTACATTTTCCATTTTCCCGTTCTATTTTTTCCTTTTTTCATTTTCCGTTTTTTCATGTCCATTTTCAATTCTCCATTTTGAATTTTCCTTTTGTCAATTTTTGTTATTTTTTTTCCATTTCCTTTTGTTATTTTCCGTTTTTCTTTTCCCATTTTGAATTTTCCATTTTCTATCTACTATTTTCAATTTTTCTCTTTCCATTTTTTCATTTTCATCTTCCATTTACCGTTTCCCATTTTCCATCTTCAATTATCAGAGTTCCATTTTCAATTTTTCATCTTCCATTTGGGTTTTTCTATTTTTTATTTTCCATTTTGAAGTTTCAATTTTCCATTTTCCCCACACAAACATGGTTTTGTCGATGCAACGGAACTTTTATGAAGACGGAAGGAAAAGAATGGAGGGAGGGGTTAAATAATACAAGTCATAGGTACGCCCGAAAAAACTTTTAGCCCGGAGGAGAGCGAAGGGTATCAAAATTTCGGCCGCGCCCGAAATTAGCCTCGTTCATTTTCAATTTTCCGTTTTCAATTTTCAATTTTTCCATTTTAATTTTCCATTTTTCTTTTCCCATTTTTTCATTTTTCATTTAACATTTATTCTCTTTCCATTTGTTTATTTCCCATCTTCCTTTTTCCGTTTCCTATTTCTATTTTCTTTAATTTTCCATCTTTCATTATCCAAGTTCTATTTCTCTTTCTCAATTTTTCATTTTCTATTTTCAATCTTCCATTGTTCTTTTTTTATTTGCCATTTTTCCTTTCCCGTTTTCCAGTTTCAATTAAGCAATGGAGACATCGAATGAACTAAACATTCTAAAATCGGGTTACATGCTTCAGTTCTTTCAGTGGGAAAAAATGCCGTTTATTGCATATATCTTTCGCGTTATTGCACCGATTGAAGAGTTTGATAGTCTATGCACTAGAATTCGATGTGCTGAAAATTTTGATTAAAAAAAATTTCTGAAAGTTGCCTAGAAGGCTTGTTTTCGTTCTCGTTTTTTGTTTCATTTGGTGGGTGGAGACGCGTCTCTTGATTTGGTTCACAAATGTTGACACTTAGCACGATACAGAAAAAATCGGCTGTCGGAGTTAACCGTTAATATAGCACCTGGAGCCATCTTCTAAAAACGGACTGAAGACCGATAGTAAAAACAAAACGTTCAGGAGCCAGCATTTTCAATGTCAATGAGATGAGTAGATTATCTACTTATTTGTCTGGTCAATAACTCGGTTGAGCGTGTTGTTGTACACACACCTCTAGCTCACCGTCGTTTAATCTGGAAACTCAGATGACAGAAGACAAAAATGGAATTGGTGTTTCTAAACTACATAGCTAAAAAATAGATTACCTAGATTTTAGTCTGATTGGTGTAGTGATTAGTGCGCTCACCTCAAAATTACAGGGTCGTGGGTTCAAGTTCCAACGTGAGCAAATTCAGTTTATGATGTTCTCGAATTCACCGCCCATATGACGGATCATGATCTCACACAGATGTTAAACGAGTACGCACTTATGGGGATACACTCTGCAGAGCGTGCTGTTAATCTCAACATCTCTATACAAAAAAAAAAAACAGTTAAAATCTTGAAAATTGGATATCACTAACATAAAAACGTATCCTTAAACAGCAAACATTTTCCTTTTCAAACCACCCTCTGCCTCATAATGTCTTCATTCCAGCTAGACAAGATTCTACCTACTCGTCTTACACGCCATATTATTACATTTTTCCACATTATCGACCAAACTCACTGCTCGCTTGGTGGTAAATATTTATGTCACCGGCGGCCGCATGTCGTGTGTGCTTGACCAGTAGCAGTTTAGTTTGGTATACAGCACACCATACATACACAGAGTTTATGCAGAGTGTGAAATACCCAATTGGTTTGCTGACTATATAGTTACCGGCCAGCTCACGGTCATCACGGTATCATACCACCGAGAAGATGAATCACTTTCAAGATATGACCGACACGACATCATTAACATATTGATTGGGTTAAACGTCAGTAATTTTCAGAGTTGCTCAAGACGTCGCCGTCTTGCGTTCGCCAAGTTAAATTCCAAATTCCCCTAAACAAGTTCCGATTCACTGATTTCGCCGGAATAATACATATTTCTAATTTGCGTTTCGCCAACTCTTTCGATCCTGATATACCTTAGCGCTTAGCCCATAGGCCCAACGAAACAAATCGCAGTCACACAGGCCCAAAATTAAAACGGAAATCCTTTTAATGGTAGATTTATTCATTACCATTTAATTTGTTGGTCATTTACCTTAATTAAATGCAATCTTATTGTTATGAATATGAATAGGCCGGTGGCGCGAAAACAAATAAATTATTATGCGTATCCTTGCTGTGTGACTGGGCTCCATAATGTGTACTAGAGTCCCTGCCAAGCAGAGTGTCACTCGTGTTAATTTGAAAACACATTTCTCCGAGTTCCTATGGTTCGAGTGTGCACACTCAAACTTAAACTTCCCGATTCAAGTCGTACGAATTATTCTTTTATGGCTCTACTTGGAGTTTTTTTATTGCTTCTTTTTAGGAACTTGCTTATCTTTGATGTTGATATTGACCATACCCGAGAGTTGCAACATAAGAAAATTAATCGAATCTATGAAAAACACATAATCCAAGCTGACGCGCTCCATGTCACCGGCTGGTTACCAACAGTCGACGACGACAACAACAACATTCGGCCCTAAATGTATACATTATTATGTAAAGCAAGATGACCTCTGCCTGGCCGGGAAAAAAAACGAAAACTGAAGCCTCGTATAGAAGATGACGACGGACGGACGTCGAGAGAGGCATAATAAGCCTATGAATCGCCTGCCTGAATGCACTCACCTGTCGTGTTTAAGTGCCATGAAACGAATTTTGTGTTTCGTATTTTTTTATTCGGAATCTGCTGCTGGTATTTTTGTCCTGTGTTGACCACAGTCATTCTCCATACCATCCATTCATTTTTATATTCTCTCCATAAAGTGCATAAAGTGTTGAAGTTTGTGCATGAAGTTGTTTTTTTTTTTTATTTCAAAAAGATTGTCACTATAATTGCACCACATGCATATACGCATGATGAGTATTTTAGGAACTGGGACGAAACAGTGGGCTCATCCTGCCTATTTCTGTGAACAACATTTTCCACTTTGTTATGGGAATTTTACCAAAAAAATATACGCAATGACAATTACCGTGACCCTGATGTGTTGACTATGCAGAATTCGACTTGAAACTGCTTGGACTCAATGCGCGGTGCGACCGAACAAAAAGAGGAAGCGCTTAAAATGCGACAATGATTAAATCACTTTTATAAGGTAAAAGAATAAGGGCACGTTGCATGTGAAAGTTACAAACAAAAAATAACCACATGAAGTATTAGTTATCTTCGTACCTTATAGAACCATTTACGCCAAGTCACGAGACAATCATTAAAATAAGATGACACGCGGCCGTTGATTATAACCGGTCAAATGTTTAAGATAAGAAATTGATTTGGAGTAGCTGATAATAAGAAGAAGAAGAAAGGGGGCACTTTTCAAGGGCGTCTTGACGAAAATGTGTGCGAGAGACGCTTATATCATTGTTGAGATTTGTATATAATTTCTTGATTGTGGGGTGGATTTTAAACGGTTTTAACTATGTTCTAATTTAAATTTAGATGTACCCTAAGATGGGTCATAATTGTCTCGACAAGAACAATGAAGGCAGAACATTTACAAAAAAAAAAAACTAAAATTCCTACGCGAGAGCTTTGTACATTTGCTTTCATGCAACTGTGAAATTTATCCCATGCGTCTCTGTCGACACACACGGAGAGATTTACGTCCTATACTTTGCTCTTTGCATCATGGAGACTAAAGTATCCCGTGTGAGGAGAGCCTAAATATATGGCGTAACACGGTAAGCAACGCTTAGGCATACTGCTTCGCGTCCATGCTGAGTGATGTTTCCAATTTGCGACATATCCAAAATGGTATACGCTCTTCAAACGCTGCTGATCCTTGAAAGGTTTCATTTTTGCTTTGCCAAACGTACTCTCAATCAAGATTCGTGGCACATATAGACAGCACCCACCCGTGATCCCCGCTGACGGCCTGCGATATGCCAAGCTCCATGCAGGAATATGCTATGTGTCTATGGTATCCACCTAATTCCTAAACCAATGCTTCCTTCCCTTTGATCAACAAATTACTATCACGTCCCCTGAAACTATGCTGTTTAAAGACGCCTCTGAAGCTACTGAGCTGGAACTCTCGAAGCCTACCCTTAGCTTTCTGCCATCCATTCGAAATTTATTCTTGTTTCAGGCTTTCCAATGGGAAAACCGCCGAATGTTTAGTAGTAGCAGAGCACAATTTAGCAGCAATTGAGGAGATACCTGAAAAAATGTACTTTAGGATCTACAATCACTGATAATACACTATTGGTGCTAACAATACTGATGTGTTGCAAACTGTTGACCCCCCCCCCCCCCCTCTCTCGAGTTTGGGAGGATTGTTCCCCCCGATTTTATCTGGGAGAAGCAGCTGATACAGATGGAAGTGCATATATTTTTTAAGCGTTCCGTCTGGGTTTGTCTAAGCTATTCGCTGATTCTTACAGAAGACTATATTTCCTGGATTTGAAAATACCACCATCCGCAAGTAATTGCCGTTCTGCGGGGAAATCTGCTGTTCGAAATTATCACTCACCTCCTCGCCAACGTCTTCCTGGGCGAGTACTAAGTTGCCTTAACCCCTTGTGGGGCATAGCGCGTCTACTACACCCTACTCGCCATCGCGTACGGTTTCTGGCCATGTAACGTTCTCAAAGACGCACATTCCTTATATCCACAGATCCGCGCCACGTGACCCCTTTGTCGTCCACGTTGTGATAAGGGATTCCATCGGATAGCGCGACCAGCAATGCAGCTATCACCCTTCCGTAACGTATGACCAATCCACTGCCACTTTTGTTTGCGAATCAATTCGTCGATAGGCATTTGACCCGTACGCCGAAGAAATTTTTCTTCGAAATTCTTTCGGGCCCACAAATTCTTAAGATTCGACGATGGCAAGTGTTAACGAAAGTTTGCAGCTTCTTGGTAACTGCAGCGGAAAATTTCCAAGTGCTGCTCCCGTATAGGAGCACTGAAAGTATCAGGGAGCGAAACAGCCCCAGTTTGGTTTTAACACTGAGATAACTGCTTTGCCAGAGTTTGGACAACACGCCGAAGGAACACTTGGCACGGTTAATGCGGCGAATGACGTCTTGATCTGTGTCACCATCAATAGCAACAGTGCTACCTAAATAGACAAATTCGTCTACCTGTTCAACAAGTTGTCCATTGATACTTATGAGGAGAGTGGGGTTCCCACACTGAAAGAATTTTTCGTGGTAGAACTAACATAATCCTTATATTAAAAAATTAACTGGGAAATCTGTTGTAGTAACAAAATATATATTAGTTTAACATCCAAACTGAATTATTCAAGTGTCACTTAATCTTCCAATCAACAGAATTTCTGTTAATTGACGGATGGAAGTTTGATTAAAAATTCTTCTTCTTCTTCTTCTTCTTTTAACATAAATTTCTATTAACATTGAAATTACCGAGAAAAACTGTATTGTTCTGTTGGCCGAACAGAATCGTTTTGTATTTGCTAACATACGATTCTGTTGAAATCACAGAAGTGCGGCAACATCAACACACACTCTATTTGAATAGCATAATTCTGACCTGCTCTCTCTGGTTCCTGTTAACCCCTTGTGGGGCATAGGGCATCAACTACGCCTACTTTCCACCTCGTTCTGTTCTGTGCCATCGTCTTTAGGTCTGACCACTGTTTGTTTAATGAAGCAGCCTCGCTATTAACCGATCTTCTCCACGTGTTTCTTGGCCGTCCAACACGGCGTCTAGCATTGGCTCCCTGAGGGTTCCAATCTAGGGCCTGCTTTGCAATATTTGTTGGCCCTCTTCGGAGAGTATGACCTATCCATTGCCACTTTCGCCTTTTGACAGAAGTGCCTATCCAATCCAGGCCTGTGATACTCAGGAGATCATCATTGGAAATAATCTCCGGCCAGCGGATTTGTAGGATGCGCCGTAGGCACTGGTTTACGAAAGTTTGCAGCTTAGTTGTTATCTCGTTGGTCACCTTCCAAGTTGAACAGCCATAAAGAAGCACAGATATTACAATAGAATTGAAGATTCGGATTTTGGTGCGCCTGGAAATGTTGTTATTTTGCCAGAAAGGAGTCAAAGTGAAGAAGGCTGCCCTAGCCTTATTGATACGCGATTGTACATCAGCGTCCGCGCCGCCATCTGCTGTGACTATGCTTCCGAGGTAGCAGAATTCGTCAACTTTTTCGACTGCCTGGCCCGAAACACAAATTCCGCTTTGTCCACCAGGATGGGAGCTCAAGTACTTGGTCTTGGCAGCGTTTATCTTGAGCCCGGCATTACGGCTTTCGCAATGCAGAGCATCGGCCATTTGAGCTACATCCTCCTTTTTATTTGAAAGCAGACAAATATCGTCAGCATAGTCCAGGTGTTGCAGGTAATCAAACATTTTCCATCTGATACCTTTCCTCTGGTTTTGAAGCGCGCTCACTAGTACATCGTTAATGGCTATGAGGAAAAGAATAGGTGATAAAATGCAACCTTGTCTAACTCCACTGTGCACCTCAAAAGGATCTGAAAGCTTACCCTTGTGCAAAACGTGACATTGGGCTCCCTGATAAGATTCCTTGATGATGGAAATTATTTTATCTGGTATGCCCCTCCTACGAAGAGCTCTCCAAATATACTCCCGATCAACACTATCGAACGCCTTCTCGAAATCAATGAACATGAGGTGTAATGGGGATCTCCATTCGGCGGATTGCTCAATAATAATTCGGAGAGTGTTTATATGGTCGCTACATGAAAAACCCTCACGAAAGCCAGCGTGTTCATTGCTTAAAGTGCGATCAACTTCATCCTTGATCCGGTTCAAAACAATTTTAGCCATCAGCTTGGATACAGCTGGAAGTAGGCAAATACCGCGCCAATTATTACAATCCTTAAGGTTACCCTTCTTGGGAATTTTAATAATTACGCCCTTTTTCCATTCTACTGGAAGAGTTTCGGTTTCCCAACACTCTCTGATGAGGGGAAGCAGAATATCCGCTGTAGCATTCGAATCCGCTTTAAATAGTTCGACCGGAATTCCATCTATCCCCGGGGCCTTACCGGCGTCCATAGATTCGATAACCCGCTTTAATTCCGTCTTAGATGGTGGTCTGGAATTAATACTGGCTACTGGAGGGACGTCTTCTTCTGCCGATGAAGATGCACTTGCAGGCCCGAAACGGTTATTAAGGACCTCAAAAAAGTGCTCTTTCCATCTCTGAAGCTGCTGTTCTTCAGTAACAAGCAGTAACCCTTCTTTATCTTTCACAGGATGGTCCGTTGTGAACGACTTGCCAATTAGTGGTTTAATTAGCTTAAATAGGGTACCGCTTTCACCACGGTAAGCCGCATCATTTGCCTCCTTCGCTAAAGCGTTGATGTAAGTACGCTTATCACGCCTCACACTTCTCTGCACGCCTTTTTGTAGTGAACGGTATTCAGCACGAAGTTGATTTTTAGCTGAATCATCAGCAGCAGAGTTAATCTGTTCCTTAACTCTTTTGCGTGCTGAGATAAGAGACCAAGTAGCATCACTGATAAATGGTCTCCTACCACGATCCAATCTTCCCACAGTCGCTTCGCCACATGAAATAAAAGAATCCTTTGCAAAATTCCATCTATCTTCAATTGTAGGATTCTGAAGAGATGTTGCTGCACAAGCTTTTTCGTGCAAGGCGGTCGAATATGCACGTCTAGTTGAGGAATTTTTTAGCTTTTGCACATTAAATCGTGGCAAGATTCGCGTGTTGTGAGATCGTTGAATCGCTGCCGTTCGTAAGCGAAATTTCGCGATAACAAGGTGGTGGTCGCTGCCAACATCAGCCCCACGCTTCGACCTGACGTCTAAGAGGCAGTTTCTCCATGTGTTAGAAACAGCAATATGGTCAATTTGGTTCTCTGTTCTGCCATCAGGAGAAATCCAAGTTGTTAGGTGGCAGGGTTTATGCTTGAACAACGTTCCGCCAATGACTAGTTGCCGAGAGTTACAAAACTCCACGAACATTTCGCCATTGTTGTTCCTGTCGCCAAGCCCGTGATTGCCCATAAGATGTTCCAAGCCTAAATTATCAGTACCGACTTTGGCGTTGAGATCCCCCATTATAATTTTGATGTCACCCCTGGGAGCCATATCAAAGGTGTCGCCTAGTCGCTGATAAAAAACGTCCTTTGCGGATTGGTCTGCAGGTTCAGTCGGTGCGTAGCACTGAATAATTGTGATGTTTCGTACTCTGGATTTGAATCTGGCTGTGATGATACGGTCGGAGATAGGTTTCCAGTCGATAAGGGATCGGCGTGCATTCCTAGTCAACAGGATTCCGACGCCCGCTTGCCGAGGTGAATTATCGTCTTCACTTCCAGAGTAGAGCAATACAGTGCGAGAGCTTGGTGATAAAGTCGCCCCCGATCCGAGCCATCTTGTTTCGCTCAGTCCTAGTATAGCGATGTTGTATGCGGTCATTTCCTGTTCGACTTCTGTGAGCCTTGTGTTATTACACTCACCCCACATCGTCCGAACGTTCCAAAAACCGATCGTAGTCCGTTGTTTATAGCCAAAAGTCGTTGCCGTTGAATCAGTCCGAGGTATCCGAGGCTCGTTTGATGTTTCGAGTGTAAAGTAAATTTCAGGTACGCAGGATACAAGCCTACATACCCTATCCCTCAAGTCGCCTTTTACGACAAGCCGGGATCGCTGTGGTATAATTCTAACCCCAAAACCACAGGGGTCAATTTTTTGTTAAGTTTCGTACATATCTAAACCCTTGAGCGCAAAACAGATTTGCTGCGCGCACAATTGTGGAGATATGTTCGAAACTCAGGAGAGTTTTATTCTCTCCTGTCCCTTAAGTCGCCTCTTACGACACGTCGGGAAAGACGGTAGCACTATTCTTAACCCGTGCCACAGGGCGTAACATTTCAATTCTGACCTGCACAACAACTTAATTGCGTTATTTTAACAGAAGGTTTTGTTATGATAGCATAATAGCAAGGACTGACTGCAGATTTTGGTCTTACAGGTATTACTCTTTAGCCCGACAACCTTTGCCTTTCTCTCAAGATCCAGAGCCATTTCACTCAGATCCATGATCTTATGCGAGAGTAGACAAATGTCATCAGCATAGTCCAAATGTTGTAGGTGGGATTTCAGAGTCCACTGGATGCCACGGTTACGTTCTTCTGGCAAAGCTACATGGAGCACATCACCAATCACCAAAAGAAACAGGATGGATGATAGGATGCAACCCTGCCTGACACCACTGACTATGAACTTCGAAACCCTCAGACACCTTACCTTTATGGAGTATGCGACATTTTGCATCGACGTATGTTGCCCTAATTATAGCCACTATTTTCTCTGGAACACCCCTCTTGCGCAAGGCCGCCCAGATACATTCTCGGTTCACACTGTCGAAAGCCTTCTCAAAATCAACAAAGAGCATGTGCAACGGAGATCTATATTCGACGCATTGCTCAATTGCAATCTGCAAGGTGTTGATGTGGTCCACGCAAGAAAACCCAGATCGAAACCCAGCCTGCTCTTCATCAATTTTGATTTCTAAGTGGAGCTTGATTCTCTCCAAGATTATCCTAGCTATTATTTTGGCAACAGTAGGAAGCACACAAATACCCCTCCAATTATTGCATTCTGTAAGACTGCCCTTTTTTGGAAGTTTGACAATCAAACCATCCTTCCATTCAGTGGGAAAAGATTCTATATCCCACGCTCCACCAATAAGAGGGTGCAACAACTCCGCTGTTAAGCCAGGTGTTGCTTGGTAAAGTTCGGCTGTAATTCCGTCGAGCCCAGCAGCCTTGCCACGTTTTAGTGCAATAATTGCGTCCATAATTTCTTGTTTCGTTGGGGGAGTTGATCGTATACCTGCGTTTTGACGGGAAGCTAAATTATCAATATGAGGGAGGACTTCGCCATCAGTCACTCGATTTAAAGCTGCAGCGAAGTGCTCTTTCCATCGCCTCAACTGATCGTCGGTATGGATAAGTAGCCTTCCATCACTATCTTTCACCGCGGGTGTTGATAGGAGCTACGGCCACCTTTACACTCCTTGATGACATTGTAAACGGTATTTAAATCATTATTCCGTGCAGCTTGCTCTGCCTTAGCAAGAAGAGAGTTGGTATAGACTCTTTTGTCACGGCGTACACTACGTCGGACTTCCCGAGCTTTCGAACGGTACAGGAGCTCAATGTTGTTACGATTCTCGTCTGTTGCTGACGCTAGACCCACCCTAAGCTCTTTCCGTTCCTCAATCAGCTGCCATGTTGCGTCCGACATCCAAGGCTTTTGGCCGGAAGGCCGGATTTGGCCAAAGAACGGTCTCAGCGCTCTCCAGGTACGCATTTTTTATTACATCCCAGTGAGCATTTAAGTCATCAACTGGGTGACTAATAATCACAGATGTTTTCTGCGTTAAACTGTTGAGCTACAGCTGCATGTTTTAATTTGGCGGTGTCGAACTTACGGTGCCGGGACTAAGAATCTCGCTGAGATTGCACGGAAGCAATCCGCAAACGAACATTTGCAACCATATCAGATGGTGGTCTCTTCCCATACCTGCATCAGCACCTCTCTTATTACGGACATCCAGAAGGCAACTTCTAAGTCTGGAAGAAATGGCAAAATGGTCGATTTGATTCTCGGTTCGGTATCGATCAACATACGTCCAGGTGATCTTATCGCAATTCTTATGCTGGATCATAGTTCCACCAATGACGAGGCGCTGGAAGTTGTATAACTCTACAAACCTCTCACCGTTATCGTTCCGGTTACCCAGACCGTGTCTCCCCATCAAGTGTCTCAATCCATCATTGTCGGCACCAACCTTAGCAATTAAATCTCCCATCACCACTACAATGTCGCCCTTAGGTGTTTTACACTAGATGGTGTTCAGTTGTTCGTAAAAAGAATCCTTCGCTTCGGCGCTATCAGGTTCAGTTGGAGCGTAACATTGAATTATTGTAATGTTATTCTCATTTTAGTACGGAACCTGGTGGTCATAATTCTATCAAAAACTGGTTCCCACGTAATCAGGCTGCTATGAGCTGCTCTGGTTAATAGGAGCCCAACGCTTGATTCCCGAGAACTGCTAGAAGCTTTTCCGGAATACAATAACACCGCCGTGGTACGAGAAGGAGAAAAATATTCCCCACTATTCAACCATCTAATTTTTTTCTTTCTTAACTCATTGCCGGACACAACGCCAAAATTTGACACGATTTGTATGTCAAATGCTCAAAATTGGACGTCCAAAGTTCTCCCGTGTTTTTTTTCGGGGGAAGCCTATATATAACCGAGGCACAAATCCCAGTCTGAGGTAAGTCGATTATATCTTCGTCACCAAAACTGCATGGCTTCGTTCTCCAACATTTTTTCGGATGCCTAACGTGGGATGCGTTCAAATTCAAACTATTGGCTTCTATATATAAAAACATTGTACATAGTTTGTTTGGTGTAGTGGTTAGTGTGCTCGCCTTCAAAGCACAGGGTCATGGGCTTGAATCCCACTCAGTTTATGATGTTTTTCGAAACCTTGACCCACATAATATTATCTCACTTAGACAGAGCCCATCTATTTATGGGAACAAACAACTCGGCAATTCTTGATCTCAACACCTCTATACAAAAAAAAGATCCACGCGTGTGTAGCAAGCAGGGGGCGAAGCCCCCTAGTTCATTTTAAGAATCTAATATCCTAATCATGCAAATTGTGCATAGTAACGTGTGAAGTGGAAAAGTGGAGTCGACCATTCCATTCTCCTTTCGTTTTGGGACATTTCACTGAATAATCACCTTTGGTTTTAAATAAAATCGCTGATAATCCCTATTCCGAATAGATATGTCAAAAAAGTAACTAATCGTTACTTAAGATGTCGTAAATATCGGAAGTAACGACTACCGATTACAAAAAATAATCGTTACATATCGAAGCCTCTTCTCCGAGTAGCGCACAGGGGAGCCAGGTACATACGTATAATTGCCATAGTCCGATGATCAGCAAATCGTTTGTTCTTGTCAGATGTCAACCTGGATGTTGGTCACAGCCATTACACGATCAGCTTCGTACCTTATAGTACAATACACCTTTTCCAACGTTTCTGCAATTTCTTTAATCCCTCCAAAAAATAAGATTTATCAAACTCTTCAAAATACGTTCTTCGTTTGAGCTGATTTTTTTCCCTCGAGCCGCGTTTCCATGTTGGGGAAAAGAAAAAAGTCGGACGGAGCCAAATCGGGCGTGTACGTTGGGTGCTGCAGCAATTCATGCAATTTCGCCAGGTGCGTTCCGCTACACCCCCCACTTTGGAAAATTACAAAAAAAATCATTGCACCGTTACGTGCTCATTATGTGCTAATTATGTACCACATTTAAACATTTTGTGCTAGTCAACTTTTAGAGTTATTAGCAATTCAAAGAGGGGGTGTAGCGGAACGTTCTTCTACACCCACCCCCCTTCACCCCCCCCCCCCCCACCAAAAAAATCAGCTTACGGACTTCGAACCTATATTTTCGTAATTGTTGAGTTATGTGCTAATTATGTACCGAAATTAAACATTTTGTGCTAGTCAACTTTAGAAGATATTAGCAATTGAAAATGGCGTGTTTAGTCCAGTCAAATGAGGGCTCTGAATTGAAAAAAATAGGTAACGGCTCATTTTTGTTGTTTTTAAATCAGTTAGCTTCCAGGAATCTAAAGCTCATTTTACCGAAAAAAAAAATGATGGGCAAGGTCCCAAAAGGACGAAAAAGGATTATATTTAATACGAGGGTGAATCAAATATAAACGGTAATTTTACTGTTGACTGTACCAAACACGTTCGGAACTGATGTGGCGGTGTTGTTTTGTTAATAGGAGTGGGGGTAACAGCTTACTTCGCAGTTCCGTCAACTGGTTCCGAGGTTGTTGACCAGAAATGAAAAACAGGTCAGGTCGGAGATCGCTGGGACACTTCTGCATCGATTTCAAGAAGAAGGTGAAGATTTTTTGAGGCGCATCGTCACATGTGATGAGGCGTGGGTCCACCATTACACTCTCGAATCGAAAATGGCAAGTAAGGAGTGGCGAAGGAAGGATGAAGGCTGCCCAGTGAAAGCCAAAACTCGTCTCTCAGCCGGAAAAGTTCTTGCAACAATTTTTTTTGACTCAAGGGGAGTTCTACTCATTGATTTTCATACGTCCCGAGGGCGTTAATTGAACCTGTACGCACCGCAATTAAGTACGACGAATTTGCAGATTTTCGGAGTTTTCGCGACGTGTTTTTAGTATTCTCTTCCCATATGTAAGAAGTACATTCAACTTGACTTGAGCGAGCGATAATTTTCCATTTAAGCTCGATTTACTCCGTTGAAGGTCTTTGAAACATAAAAAAATCATCGGATATATAATGTACTCGACCTACCCTTTGCACTGATATCCCGCATGCCGACCTCCGGAGAAGTATTAAATATAATTCTTTTTCGTCCTTTTGGGACCTTGCCCATCAATTTTTTTTTTTGTAAAATGAGCTTTAGATTCCTGGGAGCTAACTGATTTAAAAACAACAAAAATTAGCCGTCACCTATTTTATTAAATATAATCCTTTTTCGTCCTTTTGGGACCTTGCTCATCAATTTTTTTTCGGTAAAATGAGCTTTAGATTCCTGGAAGCTAACTGATTTAAAAACAACAAAAATTAGCCGTCACCTATTTTTTCAATTCAGAGCCCTAATTTGACTGGACTAAACACGTCTTTTTCAATTGCTAATACATACATATCTTCTAAAGTTGACTAGAACAAAATGTTTAATTTCGGTACATAATTAGCACATAACTCAACAATTACGAAAATATAGGTTCGAAGTCCGTGAGCTGATTTTTTTTGTGGGGGGTTGTAGAAGAACGTTCCGCTACACCCCCCCTTTGAATTGCTAATATCTCTAAAAATTGACTATCACAAAATGTTTAAATGTGGTACATAATTAGCACATAATGAGCACGTAACGGTGCAATGATTTTTTAGTAATTTTCCAAAGTGGGGGGTGTAGCGGAACGCACCTAATTTCGCCGCGACAATTGTGGATGAATGTGCTGGTGCGTTATCGTGGTGAAATAACACCTTTTTCTTAGCAAAATGGGGTCGTGTCTCTTTCAATTTCGTATAGAATTGTTCCAATAATTCACTATAGTACTGCCCCGTGGTCGTTCTTCCTTTCTGCCAAAAATCAGTGAGGATTATTTCCTTGAAATCATCAAAAAATCGTGGCCATAATATTTTCGGCCGTTGGGACTGTGACGACTCGACGCAAAAACTCCTTCGAATTTCGGTTAAAGAGGTCCAAATCCAAACATTGCTTCGACATTCACAGCCGTATCCGTTTGTTCTTCTCCCCTTCGGACTGACACCTTAGGCACCCATGTTTAAATTCGTTGTATTAATATCATATATGGCAACGGGTTTCAAGACGGCATCCATCTTCGTTTTTATTTCTCCACATATATTTCCATCCAAAAATAAAAAGCGAATTACGGAAATTGTTCGCGGAGACATCTGGGGGATTAGTTAGGCAGATGATCCAAGTCATACCCTGGATCAATTTACAGGATCATTATTTTGTATGGGATTTCCAATAAACCTGGAAATGCTCCAGTGAGTCGATTCGACTTGGACAGGATCAATGTCCGTTTCAGTCGAATACCACTAAAGGCTTTCGACTGAAACGGACAATGATCCTATCCAAGTCGAATGAAAACGGATCAAAATTTCCCAATTCGCGAACAGCTGACTATCCTGTCATCAGTCCCTAACGCGATATTCTGAATTATAAATTGCATTTGTAATTATACACCGTGCGAGATACAATTAGTTGGAAAAGTCTCAAGGAAAAATTATTAACTCTGAATAAAGTTTAGAAAACAAAAATACTGAATAGCAAAATGACATACGGGAAATTTCAGGGAAATTGTTCGCGCGGAGACATCGGGGAGATTAGTTTGGCAGATGATCCAAGCCATACCCTCGCTGGATCAATTTCCAGAATCATCATTTTGTATGGGATTTCCAATAAATCTGGAAATGATCCAGAGTAAGTCGAAAAGCACTAAAATCACTGATTGGCTGAATCAGCTCTTGATATTTTTATTAAACAATTATAGAAACCTACCACAACAATCATTCCATTACTACCTCCACTCGTAATGCATACTATAATGATGACCACAGCTTTGTGAAAATTGCTCTCGTGCCCTACTAAGGTTGATCATTCGTCCGCTGCTATAAATCTGACATCATAATACAATTCTTGGCATGATCTAGTCACATCAACAAAAACAATGTTCGTGCAATTGGTTGGATAGTCTAAAACCTAAACGATTACATAAAGTGTACTTTATGTATTACAACAATCCTGCGGTGACTCTAAACTAAATGGATACAAAAGTTAACCATCATCAAGATTTATCCAGATGAATCAAGACATGAAATATGCTGTACTACTGCGACTGACTATGAAATGCTCAAAACACACTTATTTACCGTACAACACGATTTTTCGCATATCTTTTGAGATCATTTCCGTCAACGGAAATCATCAATTGAATACGTACTGTCATCATCATCAACCAACCGACCAACAAACATCCATCAGAACTCCGTCATCGTTGAAATTGTTTTAAGACATCTTATGAAAATGTTCAACTGACCGACTTGCATGCAATAATAAAAGTGTTTTGAAATCTCTAAATCGATGCTATATGTACTTCAGGGGTAATTATATAGATGCGGGGAGGATCATTCTTGAAAAATGTCATTGAAGAGTAACGTGACACAAATTGTTACAAACTAATGTTAGATGAGTCAGACCGAAGAGTAAGTATTCATAATGTTGGATGCTACTTCAGAAATTGTTGTATTAGAGATTGGTTGGTAGTTAGTGTCCTTTTTGGGCGCTCCTCATAAGGGCGGACTTTATGCTCGGAGAATCGACGAGACTAGCAAACTATGAGACTGTAATTCCTAGACTGCCTATAGACTGCAGTCTCGAAAGATAAACATGCTCACCGTAGGCAGGCCTTTGATATCCTTGACTGAATGTAGTTTTTCGATTGAACCAATCGAATCGCTAAGCTGGCAGCCTAGTAGCGGAGAATAAATGCTGGCATATGTGTGGGCATAGCATTAGATGAAACAATAAAAAATCTCCAATTTTAAAGTATCCTCGGAATATTAGTTTCCCCTGCCAGGTGGTTTCCATGGCAATATTCCAAGCAGCCTGCAATAAGTACATATTTTCTATAAAAATTAAATCGGTAGCAAACAGACGGACATACATAGTCCTTACGGAGTTTCCTACTTCGTCATATTAAATGATGGCACTCCAATAGTTTACTTATAGTATATAAACATTTGTCCTGCTTATCAGCTTAGAACAAGAAACGTTTTCTTGACTTATGACATAGCGTCAAGTCATCAAATCATACAACCCTTAGTGAAAGGACTCGCGCAGTCAATTTAATAAACCACAAAGTCAATAAATATATGACTGCTGCACAACCCTCATGCAAAATTTATATTAAAGGTTCAAACAACTCAACACTTTCCTTTCCGCAATCCACGATTTCCGTCATCCAACTTCAGAGTCCATTAGGTATCTATGCCTGGTGCACGAAACCGCAAAGTCATCAAACAACCCCCGCACCTGAAATTATACGAGAAGGAGTACTAAAGTTCGTGATTATTATCACATGACTATATGCTACTCGTATATGTAAACTATAGCACTGTGTGCAAATCTCTTTAAAACAGATTTACAACCGTGCGCACACAAAAAGTTGTTAGTTTAATGACGAACGCTAATTAACCATTAGCACTATTCGGTTAACCATAGCTATATGCTCCTTCGCGGTTAAGAACATAAGAACTATCATCGTTGCATGCAACTCGTCAATCCAAATCTCCTCCACCCTCACATCAAGATTGCAGATTGTACATATTCAAGATACTACCTCGCATCGAACGCCGAACGTCTTGTGATTTAGATTTTGACATTTTCAGCAAGTACTTATGTAGAAGAACCCAATTTCCGGTGCTCGGTACGAAGGGAAATTTACATTTTCATATGAATTAGCACCGGGAAGACGGCGAATTGCAATTAATTCTGGTAGCACACATCCACATCATGACCTCTGAACTATACACACGCCGAAACGGAGAAGACAGTGTAGCATAAGTGCAGATACGACGATGGTTTTTAGACTGAGACTTTGGTACGTGCGGAGCCATCTAGACTATACTCGTTCCCCATAAAAAGTTGACTGGAACACTACTGCTGCTACTGAAAACTTTTTAACTTTATAGCACGAGGCATGCTGAGCTGTATATAGCCATTCTGCGTTGAATGGATGTAGTGCGGTATACAAAGTAAGCTTGCTCGAACTCTAGACTCTCTAGCTCGTAAAATATGGCAAATAAAATAATTTGCAGTCATGTTTTATTAGGTTGGGAAATTGTTTTCGTGATATGCGGAAAACATGCGGACATAATGGGAGGTTGGATATACTAAAGAATTACGCCGGGGTGGATGTTGGGATGTCGTCCTGACAAACCTCCCTTGTCTCTCGAATGGAGTGTGATTTGTTTTAAGTCCATGTTCTATTATAGGCAGTGCCGGATTATCCTTAAGGCACATAAGGCACGTGCCTAGAGGCCCCGCACTCACAAAGGCCCCGCACTCACACTGACAGTGACCCCGCGAGATTTTATATTTTCCTTTTTGTTTATTCTTTTCTTTATATACATAATAAATAAAAGTTTCTTGTTCTTTGATAAGCTCTCGCAACGAAAAAGGAAAGTAAAACAAGCTAAACCGAAGGTATGATACCCTTCACTTGAGCGATTTAGTGGAATAATTTTATCCTTTCTGAATTGCCACCTTAAGAATAGTAAAAATTTTCGTTCCAATTGTTTAGCAAGTTGTAACATAATACATGGTGACATTTTTACAACTTTTGTTTTTTTTTTTGTGGGAAAATGTAAAGTAATCGAATGACTTAACATTAATGCAAACACAGTGTCCGATTTTGTAAAGGTACGACGGAAAAATGTGAAATTTGAAGATTTATATTCAGAAGCCAAAACTTTTCTTACAAAACCATGTTCCCACTTACGCAAGGCAAATGGCCATGAAAACAGAGAGTATGCCCTGCTAGAATCACGTATTTTAATTGGATCTGCTGGCATGTTAAGGAAACGTGTGCGATGTCTCCCAATTTGATTTTCGGAAGATCAAAATTTTGTTTAGTCTTTTGAATCACAGGAGAGCACATCAACGAGTAAATATTGACCAGAAGAAATTCATTTGAAAAGAAATTGCATAAAAACTTAGCACATAAAAGCGTTAAAAAAATCCTGTGATAAATATCATGCCTAAACAGCACCATTTTCATCACTAATTTTGTGTAATCATTTTCGGTAACTTCCACCCGCTTTTTCGCATCAATTCAACTTCTTTTCCTACAGGTGGTTGAAATTGTGTTGACTCTCTTAGCATAGAGAGGGCAAATTTCGCACAAGGTAGTTTGGGTTCTGTCAAGATGAGGTATGCGACCACGGTGGACTTGGCAGTGTGCCGCAGAGTACTCCCTAATTTTATTCTGTTCTTATGCTAATTACAGGATTAAGCTAGGTTTTTCGAATTTTACTAGCTCTGATTTTTTGTCTAAGAACTCTTCTTATTTATGAAAATAAGGCACAAACAAGTTTAATTAATACTGAAAGTGACATTGCCAAAACATATTTCAGAGATATAATTCACAACTTTGCAATTAAAAAAAAAAAAACAAGAAATGTCAATATTAAATGTAATAATTTGATTTTCGAAAGTATTTCATACACCTAATTCAAGAGTTTTATTTGAAGACAGTTCACAAAAAAGGGCCCTCAACTTTTTTATGCCTAGGGGCCCCAAAGGGTCTTAATCCGGCACTGATTATAGGGATGTCTGTGGATTTTGATAATTTTTTTTTCAGTACGGAATGGAAACAACAGCTTCCTGGGGAGAGGGGTGGCGTTAACTGTACTAGCAGAAGGGGGTAAGCCTAGGGCAAAAGATTGATTATGGGTCGTATCGTTATAATTGATTTATGTTCCTTATTGTCTCCGAGTGTATAAAAATCATCATAAAACATGAGAGAGAGAGAGAGAGAGAGATTTTTGTCTGATATAGTGGAGTGGTTCCCAATTTGCAGAAGTCTGCAGACTACTAAGGCTGAAAAATAGTCTACGGATCACAAAATTTAGAGGCGGTTAAATGAAGCCCTTTTCAAAAAGATATTAAAATAAATAACAGGCGCGACAATCCAGCATTGGACTATGGCCGCAGGATGTGTTAGTGACATTCTATTTCCAAGATCTTATCTGCTTTTTGTTGAGGTAATAAGATCAACATCACGCTCAGCAGTGTTATTTATCCCCATAAATGGGTACTCGTCTAACATCTGAGTGAGATCATAGTCCGTCCGTCGTGAGTTCGAAAAACACCATGATCCACGGTGAGATTCGAACTCATGACCCTGTGCACCGAAGGTGCGCGCACTAACCGCTAGACCAGCCAGACTACAAAAAGATATTACTCAATGTATTTAATAATAATAATTTTTACTCGTTAAGCCTAGTACTGACATCGAGAGTGAACTTTTGTCCGCTGCGATTTTTCAATGAAAATGTATTCTTACTGTCGTAGAATATGTTGGGAATTCCATAAGCTACAATCCGAAAACGGTTCCATAATTTTTCTCGGCCATTTTATGTATCTTTTCCGATTCCCCGATTATTTCATCGTGAAATGTCAAATGACTGGGGAATCGAAAAACAATTCATAAAATGGCCGAGGAGAATTATATGGAACCGGTCTTGGATTGTAGCTTATGGAATTCCCCACCGTTTGTGACATATTCCACGACAGTAAGTATCAATTTTTATTGATAAAATCGCAGCGGGAAAAATGTCACTCTCGATCTTAATTTAGCCCTTAACTAAGAAAGTGTAAAACTATCATGAGGTTTTTATTATCCAGGTCGGGAAATCTTCGATAGATACTGCATATCGCTAAGACAGTTATGCAAGGGATTTCTACCGGCTAAAACCAGATAACCTCCTCCGCCACGTTCCCTGCAGAACCATCATTGCTACGTAACAGGCGCGGCCTCAGCTAATTAGCCCACATGCTGATTTACTGACTTCCGTCTAGCTTCTTCTCTTTTCAGTTCTTTATGAATTCCGCAGGCAAACTCACTAACGTCCTCCCAATTATATTATGTTGGGCCTTCAACATTCGGTGGGCTTAGCGTTTCTTCTAATTCGTCGTTCAGCTGCCGCGCTGCGCGGCAAATCTGGGGCAATCGAAAAATACGTGTTATACGTCTCCGGCGAACTTCTTTGCAGCAAGCATGAAATGGTGCAAGTACTGCCGGCACCACCTTGACCCTTAAGAAATGAAGTTAAAACGTAGTACATCTCGCCGCATTTTCGTTTAACCCATTTTGCAATATCAGGTATGAGAGAATGAGTCCATCTACCGGTTGCAGCTTCATACCATCGTAGTAACCATTGTCCCATGCTTTCTTGTCTTTCCAAGATTTTTCGAGTTTCAAAGTACAATCTGCGTGTCTCCGCAATCAGAATACCTACTGGAATCGCAGCAACGACCTAGACAGCTTCGTGTCAAGTTGTTCGGTACGCGGACTCTCAAAACGCGCCTACTGTAAACCGAGCTTAATTTCTGGGCGTTCCCAGAGGACTCCAGTGGTAGGTAGCCCACACCGGTGAGGCATACAGTAGTATGGATGTAACAATCTTTGCCAATAACATTCTCCTGTTTGTTTTTGGGCTACCTATATTCAGCATAAGTCTCGTTAAAGACACAAACGCGACGGCAGCCTATTCGCATTCATACTTCACGTGGTCTCCAAAGTTCATTCTCGAATCGATCATAACCCCAAAAAATTACCTATTTCGAAAGAGCTGATCATCATTTAATTTTAATGCATTTTGTTCTGTGCGGAAAAAAGAAATCCCCTCCTTATCTGAAAAGCTATCTACGCCACTGGATCTAGCTTCACGGCTGTTTTAAACGAAAAATGTACTTTGCCCCCCATAGGGTATATTAATGTGGCCCTTTTAAAAAATAATTTTGACATGTTGGTTTAGGAGATTTTGAATGGGTCTGGAATATTGGTTGTCCAAAAAGATTTTGTTCTGATCATGATCAGGCGCGTGTCTAGCTGGTGTAGAGGTTAGTGTGCGCACCTTCGGTGCACAGGGTCATGGGTTTGAGACTCACCGTGAACGAATTCAGTTTATAGTGTGTGACGGACTATGATCTCACTCAGATATAAATATCCGGAAAATTGGATGTTACTAACACATCTGCAGTCGTACTCCAATGTTGGACTGTCGCGGCTTTATTATACCCTATACCCATAAGATGGTATAGGGTATATTGTTTTTGTTACGACGATAAATGATCAGGGTCGGTCCCTGATTCGAATAAGCCATGTCCGTCCCTTTGTCTGTCAGTTCGCACGATAACTCCCGAAATAATGAAGCTAGCGTTTTGAAATTTAGGTCAGATGATAGATTTGATAAAAGCTTGGATGGTATTGAAAATGGGCCAAATCCGACCAAGGGTTCCCCTACCTCCCGTACAAATGACCCCTCCGTGATAGTTTAATTCGACAATATTTTTCAACAGAATATCGTAAGCGACCTGAAATTTTCATTAATACCTAATTGTGACATATGATGCTTGAAGTTGGTGCAAAGTGGAGAACGTCAGACTACCAAAACCCCCACCTCCCCTACAAAGTTATATTCAGCCATATCTTTTGCTAGAATGTCGCGAAAAACTTCTAATTAGTATCAAATGGTAGCCTTGATATAATATTAAATATGTGCCAGGTCCCAACCATCTACCCCTCCCTCCCCTACAAAAAAGATGAAATTGATTTTTTTGGGTTTTGCGTGCCTTCTAGGTCTGTACATGGGTATAGGGTATACACTCATCGTGCTATTCCCACGATTAGAACTCGGTCTCGTTTTGTTATCAGGTGCGTCCATTGCAAATGGGTTTTTTGAGGTCGACATATTTTTCTTCCCAGTGGTATTATAAGTTTGACATGCATTTCAAAAACATAAAGATTTTGGAAACACAGTAAAACAAGATACGTTTACCTCGACATCTAGCGTGGACCGCTCCATCCAAGACTTCTTGTTTGGGAACCAAAAACAGCCACACGGTTCCAGTACCATCTCGTAGCTCGAGCTCGTAGATCTGCCAAATCAAGCGAGGTGAGTCTGCATGAATAAGGCAATTGTTATTGTTATGGGAGAGCATTTTCCCCGCTCTAAACGAGACTGTGTCTCCTTGAATCTCATGTTATCTCCAATTAATCTAAATCTTAAGGCAATAAAATACTCCAGCATTTCCCTCTAACAGTTCTTCATTCATTCTGCAAGAAAATTAAATATGTGTGGATCACACTCTCTGAATCCCCAAAAATGAAACAAAGACCATATTCGCCCATAGATCGCCCTTTATTCCGTTTGAGCAAATTTACCAAGGAACACCATTGTTTCGATTGGTGTTTGCTGTCTGGATCGAAGTGGTGGATACGTGCTGCTTTTACGATCACTTCAACATGGCCGAACCCCGTTGGTCGATGTTCTCATACGATTTTGATCATTTGTTAACAGAAAAAATGGCTATCCAAAAATTCATTAACAAGCTGTATTTCAAAAGACTCTGACCGGTAACTCTATTTCGGCCTAGAACACAGTTAAAAATCTTATGACTGAAATTAACGCGCTAAAAATATTTTTTGATATTCTTACACTCTTGCTGAACCGATTTAACGGTATTAATTTCCACGTTTTTATTAGGGTTTCATTTGTCTCTTTTATTTGTACCTTCGAAGGTACCCCACACACTGGCTGGACTGTTGTTTCATTTTTTGGGTGTACGTTTTGTGGAATTCGTCGTTTATCGATTGGATGCTATCACTGACTCCCAAGTGTGTTATAATAGAATATTGCAAACCATTACCATAACTGTAACTAAGAATGAAAATATGTACGCCCATCAAAGATCCAGCGAGTCTAGGTCACGATGCGTGAGCCATGAACATTTTAAGTCATGTTCCTTCCTCACGGTTAATGACTAAAATTCGTGAATATGTATAAACATTTTGACGTTGACGCGGAAATCGTTTTTTGATTAGCGAAATCGCCACATGCCTAATGTAGTTTTCCCTCTGTCTTTTCTATACAAAACGTGTACTCCAATTTTCCACGCAAATGTTTTCACTAATCATCTTTTTTAATATTTTTTTTTCTGTTCCTTCTCTTTACAGGTAGAAGACGATATCATCGATTACAACGAACATTTCACAAACTATCTTTAACGATTACCTCTATTTTAATTTTAATTTCATTATGCAGCGTTACAGGTGAGTTTTTGCATGAACATTTACTCATTTTTTGTGTGGAAATTTATCTAAGCAAATTAAATATGTATGTGCCTCATAAGCGCCTCGTTATGATGTGATCTCGATTGCGGATACAGTCGAGAATCTATGTTAAGTTTAGCCATACACAGTTATCCAGATAGAAAAATCTTCTTCTTTTCCCCAACCAATATGGTAGATATCTATGGTCGTGCCAGATATACACTATCGTAACTAGTACTCCCACTACAAGAGAGCATCAAAACGATCTTCCAAATCAATTAACTCTAAGAATTATTAACATCATTAGCATTTCTCCATGATGCCATGATAGTTATGTATCTATCACACGGCGAAACAGGTATACATCTCGACTCGATAGATATATGCAGTCCATCTAATTTGGATATGTTGTGTGTACATACATAAATATTCAATAAAGCATTTTTTTCTGAATAGGCATTCCCATCAATACGAGCGCGGTCATTGAGCGCCCGAGAACCTAATACATAACACAAAATATAAAAATGTTTAGAACCTCGCCATCAACGCGTCTTGGCGTTCCGGCACAAGAAAAGATTTAGGAAGAAGAAGAAAAAGTGTTAGTATTGGAGACATGAGGAAGAGTGGAGTCTTTTTTTCGAGGCCATCCTCTCTGCTACGCGACGACGGAAAGTTCAAGCCCGCTATAGCCTTTTTTGATGTCATATTCGTTGTGTACTCGTACTCGTTCTCGTATCGCCCCGTACTTCCAATTATGCGTAGTAGTTTGGATGAATTTGAATATCAAAGAAAAAAAAAAGTGTTCTGGTCTTCCATTGCGAGCGTGCATGTTTGTGCGAGGACCACCAAACATGGAATTCAAATCCAATTCACAACAAAACGCCGCGCGATTGACAATAAATCTATGAGAAAATCGTTTTGGGTTGGGTTCTAGTGTTCTCGTGCAAGCGCGGGCTCATTTATGGGTATAGGAGCCTGTTATGAACGGTGCCGGTTTGTACACACAAAAAGAAGTTTAAAAAGTGTGGACGAAAGAAATAGTGAAAATTTGAGAATTTGTTCTTGAAGGGAATTGTAAGATATAATTCGAATTTGACCCAAAACACACTCCAAAATTTTGCTAGACTGTAGTAGCACTTAAACTTAACCACTTATACATAATTAGGTGAGGGTGAGGCCCGTTTGGAATCTTGCTTGCTAAATTGCTTTTCAGCGGAAATTCTGATGTAAACCAGAACCAGTATAACTAGGCCCTTAGGCCTACAAGAAGACATTAAATTTTCCGCACTCACAGAAGGCGACTGTTTTGCCTTAACCAGTTGCCTATAGCTTTTGATTCCGAATTTTAGGTGATTTCCATTTCCAAATTTTGGGTTTCACTGGCGTTCCCGTCAGTGTTCGATATAAAATGCAATCTCTAAGTCGGATTTCTATTTGTCGAAAACCTCCTTAACTCAAACAATTTTTCATACTTCCTCAATTATATTTTTTATAACTCTACTTCCCTTAGTAGCTTAGTGGAAACAATTCCATTTTTTCAGGACAAAATTTGAAGCTGAAGCTTGAAGTCGTCTACGGTAAGAGTCGTTCACTTTGAACATTCTCTCTTCATTAGCGTAACTCCTAGTGGAGCATGGTGCGTTGATGACTACCGTGTGTAGTCGTAGCGTTACAAAGACAACTGAATTCGGAGTGTGATACGGTTGTCACTTCCTAGTCGCATTGTTAGTTTATTATTCTACGATAAGAATATTTCTTATCGTCTTCTTCTGAATAATATACTTGCGACGAGTCGTGCCGAGTTTGGAAACTCGTTTCTCTATGAGTGTCTATTTCACAGAGTGGCGACCGAACGATCACGGCCACAGAGCACGACTTTGAACATTACTTTGCCGTTATTCCAGTCACTAGGCTAAATGGTAGTTTCGGATTCTTTGATACGACAATCCAGTGGCTCATGCGTACCAAATTAAAAAAAAAATCCCAACACGGGGAGAGGCAGACTGTAGACTGCATTCTAGATGCCAAGAAGTGTGAAGTAAGGAGCCTTCGGAAGCGTTTCCAGTGAGCTGCAGTTAGCAATCAACCCAGCCAGGCCCGGCATCAGTATCACGAGATGATGGCTAAGTGCAAGGAGAACGATTGGAGGGAGGCACTTTGTCAGCTGTTCTTCGGACCATCTCGAAACCTACATGCTCTGTAGAGGCAAAGACAAACGTGCACGTTTCGAAGTATTCAGTCTCGAGAGACCATTGAGGTTCTCATGCGCAGTTTCTTTCCGGCAACTGACCCTATTGATGCACTGGTTTGCGAGCGGATTACAGAGGTGGCCGAAACTCCTCCTCTGCAAACCACTGAGATTGAGGCGAGCATAGCCAGGCTAAGATGTTGAAAATCGCCTGGACTCGATGGAATGACCAGACAGATAAGTAAATGCATGTGGAAGGCCGATCATGTGTACATTGAGAACCTTTATGAGTATTGTTTGTGAACACGTATTTTGCCCAAGAGTTGGAAAATCCGCACGGATGGTAGTGCTACTGAAAGGCCCCGATAAGGTCCGAACTGACTCTTCGTCCTATCGATGCATCAGTCTCCTCCCAGTACTGGAAAGGATACTAAGGATGGAGGATCGGATTGTAGATCGGCTTTCTGGCAGACAGTACGGATTCCGCAAGGAAAGATCTGTTGAGGACGTGCTTTTATTTGTCCAAAGAGCAGTCAAGGACAGTCGTGCCGACCGTGTCCTTGGAATCTTTGTAGATTTCAAGGGTGCGATCGACAACCTGCTGTGGAGTGCCCTCTTGCACAAGCTTCAGGCAGCTGGCTGTCCGGAAATAGCTCAATGCTTTTTCCTGGACGGGAAGGCGCTGGTTGTGGGGGTAAATGAGGTTGTCAGGCAAAGGGCTCTATTGAAGTGCTATTTCCTATGGACAGGGAGGCTCTGAATGTAGGGGGTAAATGACGTTGTCAGGCAAAGGGTGATGCGGGGATGCTCGTAAGGCTCCATTATAGGCCCGTTTGTGTGGAACTATATGATGGTTGGCTTGCTGGTATTCCTTCAGAACCGGGTCAAGTGATGTGCTTACTCCGACGATTTCCTCCTCCACCTGGTGGAGGGCAATTTGCGACGTGAGCTCGAGGAGAAGGGCTCCGTACTCATGTCCACGAGAGATGCCCGGGTGGGCGTTGAAGTCTCCACACGAAAATCGGCGACAATGATACTTAAAAGTTCGTTTTCGTCGAGCCGGCCCCAAATGTTCGGATGGGCGGAGACGCTCTCAAATATGTGACGCAAGTTGGATATTTGGGAGTGACTTACGGCGAACGTGTGGTTGAAGGCATGCATGCATGCGTAGTTGGTACGCTGAGGCGGGCTTTGCGTCGAGACTGGGGGCTAGGTATAGACGCCCAGTCCGTGTGATTAATAAGTCGCTGTTTGTAGCGTATGCCACTTTTGGCGCGGGAGCGCTTATGGACTGGGCGTCATCTGCTCGTGGAAGCCGCCAGCTTAACCCGGTTGTCGTACAGTGTACAGTGACGCCATGCAGGTATTGATGGAGGCCCCTGCGCTCGATATTGAGGTAGTCCAACGTGGTCCGACGCTCGATATTGAGGTAGTCCGACGTGCCTACTATACCAACAGAGATTTGCCGTTGCCGCAGTCTGCGCTGGTGGCCGAGGAGATTGTGTCTGGAAGACCTCCAGAGACTTGTTTCTGAGCTCCTGGATGACTGTGTCATGTCTAGATGGCAATTTATATGGGTCCAGTCCATCTGCAGTAGGGTTACATTCGAGTAACTATGATATTCGTGAGGCAACCTCGACTTAGATTTTAGACCGAGTCTTGGTTTCCTGATAACCCGACATGGTTCTCTGACGTTCTGATTCCTCGTGCCCGTGGTCTGACGGAGCTCCTGAGGACTGGCTTCATGTCCTGGTTATCTGCCCGAGGCACTTGGATGTACAAGACCTAGACATATTTGGAGTTCTCCCAAATAATGGAATCGCAGATGTCACGGCGTGTTTGGTCAGAAATTAACGTGTCAGGGCCACGAATGCTCTTGAAGCATCTAGACGTCGAACGTTGCATGTACGGAATTGAGTAGCAAGATTAGTAAAGCTATACTAGTGTCTAATGTTCGCTATTGGGACTTGACCATTGTTGCGTAGTAGGCTGTAGGACGACATTGCGTCGATTCCTGTGGGACCTTTTGGGAACTGACTATCCCGATCCCCCGAATAGTTAGGTCACGTTGGATCGTACGTGGGTGTGCAAGGCGCCCACACTGCAGCAGCAGCGGAAGGCCACTGTGAGTCCGGAGCAGAGGTCCCATATCTGTTAGCACGGGGTGTCGAGACAAGGGACACCAATGAGCGGCAATTCCCCTATTCGACACATGAGGTATGCCCCCATGAGGGGAGTACTGCGCGGGCTGTGTTTTCTCAACGGCGTGGAGTTGCGCTGCGACCGTGTAGAAGTAGAAAGGCCTCGCAACTAGCAGTATATGTAAACACCAAACCTTAACACTTGGTAATGAAAACTGTTACCTCACACTGCTCGAGGGGCGCTGATTGACGTCACAAAATCAATACGTTTGCCTATTCGAGGCCGTTTTATAAACCTTCACGGTAGACACTGACGTTAAACACCCTTCGAACATCTGTAGAAATTCTAAAATATGGTTACTCGCTTAAGTCTTTTAAAGAAAAAACAGCTGACGTTTATTGCATATATCTTTACCGTTATCGTCCAATAGAAAAATTTGATAGCCTATGCATGTGCTGAATATTTTGGTAAACAATTTATTTTTTCGGAAGACTGTAGCCCCGTCAATCAGTAAACCATGTTTCGGCCGGTAATCTTACTTGTTCACGTCTCGTTTTTTTCTTTGGTGAGAAAGACGCTCCGCGTCAGTCGGCAGCACAAAAGTCACTTGTCAGTTGTTACAGATAAAATTCGAACCTATGCGCCAACACTGTTTTATATAGGACCAGAACTCTCAGCTCTCTAATCTGTATAGCTTCTCCAATAAACCTAAACTTTTCCATTCACACAAAAATCTCATAAATCCAGAAAACCGAAATGTTTTACCTAAACAAATACGCAGGGTGACTCGAAAACCAAATAATTGCGTCTTTTTCAAGGTGCAATTTTTCGGTCACCATAAAGATGCACATAAACTCACTACACGTCTATTGACTAGCGCACGCCGCACGAGCCTCTTTCATACGCGGATTGTGTTGTGCAATCATTGCAATCGTTATTGTTATGCATACATACCTATCCTTGCTCGAAAAAAAGTCCTTTTCGTCTACATCCCTATCCGACACCCCCCGTCATTATTGTCTGACAACCAGAAAATTAAATAGTTACTGCAATGGCACGAGATTTCTCGGTACGTACATAAACTCCGTGAAAATAGGCCTAAATCCCAAGAAGAAAAAAAATCGTGTCGCCATAAGGAGAGTCCTTATTCTTTTTTTTTTCATAACCCAATTCCACACTGCTGCGGCATCTAAAGACAATATTTAAAGGCTATGAAAAAAAAGATTCCGAGCTGAGCGACGAACGACGGTTTTTTGTGACCACCTTGCCTTTGCCTTTCTTAAGCCTGCCTGACTGTCTTCATAAAAAAAAATTCTGTATGTTCTCGGTTCCGAAAAAGTGCATCTGCTGCCTCTACAGTTTCCTCTCCTTGCGGGCACACAAATATATACGCGATCAAGACAAACCAAACCAATTCTTTTTGCCATATTTACATATATCGAAATATGACGACGACGTCGATCTGTGTGTAACACGAAAAAGGCGATGGCAGAAGGATACGCACAGGCGCATTTGGATTAAAAAAAAAATGAATCGGATCTTCAAAAAATCTTATTAAGTCAGATATATGTATAATGCATATAAGAAAATCGCTGTGTGTGTGCATGTAGGAAGGGTCCTATTTGTGATTTTTGAACGCAGAGTTCTTTTTCTTTCCTTTGCTCGTCGCGGATCTTTTCAGGATCGCACGACGGAAAGGAAGGAAGGAACAGAGTGTGGTGGTAGGTGGTAGGAATCACGCAGACATATACCGTACAGTGGAAGTAGTACTACAGTCCAAGCCATCAATCGAAGGAATTATCGAGAGCGACTGAAAAACTCAACAACAAAAAAAACTTACAATAGGCTTAGCTCACAAATTTTTGTGAGTGCCGCGCGCCTTCTGTTTGGTGCGCAGACACAAAAAGGTGTACATATATCCTTAAAATGATATTACTATACGTATATGGAAGGCAAACAACAACTTCCGAGAGAGTGTTCATTATGATCATGAACAATTCAGGGTATGATGTGGTGGATTTTCAAACTCAAAGTCCTTTGCGTATAGGTTCGATGCTGGAGGTATATGAACGTGCCATTGCATAGATGAGGGTAGTTTAAGTAGTAGGAGGACGATGATTGCCACTGAGGGCACATTCAAATCACTAAGAGCTGATGGTGCCGAAATTTTGATTGTGATTATTTTTTAATGGTTTGTACAAACTTTTGGTGGGGAATCGTTTTTATTTAGGGGTTTAATACTATCAGGTCTAGTTTCTAAGTGGCCTAGCCTTGGAGTCTCCACATTCAAAAGAAAAATATCTACGATTTTGCGATTCGACAATTACATGATGATCCTTCGTGACCATCATTCTAAAATTCGCGACATTATATTATTTTCCTGGTGCTTTTGGAGTCGTGATAGTTTTCTTAAATCAAATTTCGTTCTTTGGTCGTCATATCTTTGAAATCTCCAATTTGACACGATGAATACTGCCTTAAGAATCATAAAGAGATCTCACTTAAAATTGGTTTCTCCAGTTCCAGGGTTCCTTTCATCCCCGTGTGGGCATCAACTACGCCTGGCTGTTTTCCTCCTCGTCCTGTTCTTGCCAATACTTCTGAAACAGGAAAGCTTTATTCCCAAGATGATGCTAACAGAGGCTAACAATTGAACGCATTGGTGTGGGTCTCGCGTGTTGTCATGAGGCAGCTGGTCTGACGGCGAATGAGACATTCTTTAGTTATTACATCATTAAGCTGAGAATTTTTGTGTTAAGGTAATCAATCATCCACAAAACCGCTGGAAGAGTAGATCAAGTTCTAAACTTCTTCAATTTAAAATTTGCACGACATGGAATTTTTCCGCGCAGTTGTTGATGCGAGGAAGCATGCAATTGGTAAATCTGAAGGCATCAGTCCGAAAAATTTGCCGAAAAGAATGGGGATCGTTCGGTTGACGACAACGCCCATGCTTTGGTAAAACATTTCGGAGACACCAATGTATAAGCTTCATGTACTTCACCAGTGCCTGTAAAAAAATATTATGAGATCATCCTCTTCGTTGGGTTGGACTACTATTAAATCGTTGGGTTACTGGCTAGTGCTTATTCACTGACTATATCATTGGAATGATATGATATGATCCAAAAACCAAAGAGGGGCAATGAGTCCATCAGTCGTGAGTAATGAGGGTAGTTTAAGTTCTGATCTGATACTCACAGAGTATGCCTTGGGGTCCTTGGCTTTACTAAAAACTGTTTTACAGAGATTGCGGACACATTTTAGCGCGTTCGTTTGAGCAGATGGCAACGAGTCACGATGTTCAATAAGTTCTAAGTCAGGGGTGTCAATTTTTTTTTTTTGAGAAGTAGTAGCGGCGGGTTATACGTTTGTTTTGAAGGAGACGACAAAAGAAATTCTTTTAACTTGTTTTATATTGCTTGTAACGAAAGAAGCGCTTCTGAAGATGCAAGAGAAAGATGCACCAATACCCAATGGGGCCTGTCCAACATACGGACCACAATCCGGCCCGTGAAGCAAGAAAGAAGAGGGAATAATCCTCTCAATTGTGCAAAACGTTTCCCAAATTTTTATACGAAAATGTAAAACGGAATTATCCCATGATGGATATCAAATTATTATTATCATCAAGTTTGTCGCAATATTTACTAATGCTTCGTTAATGAGCCTATCGGATATTGTCTGGAATGATACAAATTACTTCTCTACTTTTCAACTTGCCAGCAGCAGCTCTGAGTGGTAAGGTTGGGCAATGTTTGCTCTGCCCGATAGCCCTTTGTCATCTATAAGAGATGTCACCTGCGAACAAAAGATTGGTTGCAACCTTTAGCAGTTGCTTTAAAGATCTAATTTGATTTTTTTTATTTTAATTTCAAATTTTCTTAAAAAACATTTCATACGAGGATGTGCTTCATTTGCTTATTAACGAAGCGTATGCGAAAGCGCCCTGTGGCGCGGGTCAAGAATAGTGCCTCCGTCCATGGGCGTAGCCAGGATTTCGGTCAGGGGGGGGCAAGCCCAAAATTTTTTCAACATCATGATTTTCTTAGGAGTTGAAATTTCCGGTCGCAGAAATACTGTTAGCGAATTTTAGCGTAGCCTGGCTTGTGGTTGGATTTGTGCAGAGGGTCATGGATTCCAGACTCACCGTGAACGAATTCATTTTATGGTGTTTTTCGAACTCACGACCTACGTGACGGACTATGATGTAGCTCATATTGTAAACAAGTATCCATTTTTGGGGATAAATAACATTGCTGGGCGTGCTGTTGATCTCAACACCTCACCAAACCAGCAGTTTAGATCTTGGAAATTGGATGTCACTCACACATCTGCGGCCGTAGTTTATTGGTGTACTGCCACGCATGTTATTTCTTTTTTTTTATAATTTTAGAGTAAAATTTTTAAAATGGAGATGAACATTATTTTCTCCTGCATTCTGATTACATTCAACTGGCCTCCAATATCTGCCTTTTAGAGCGTAGTTTGTCTCAAAATTTCCGTACATGTGAATGGAAATATATAGTTATTACAACATTATATTTATACACTCCGAAATGATATGCAATGTAACGTTGACTCGAAATTGCCTATAAACGGTTGAGTTAACGCACTTCACAATGGTACTGAGAAGAAAAGGAAGAACTTGAAAGACACTGAAATATGAGACCGGTTCTTTACAAGGTCCTTAACCCTGGAAGGTTATGCTTATTTTTAGTACGGAAAGGTGCTTCGTCGATTCGACGACGCTCTACTTTGACGCCTCATACAAATCACCCTTTCTCAAAATATTTATAAAATATGACAGATTTTCAATCGTTAGTTTATTTAGAATGGAAAAACATCGATTTTGAGTAATTTTGTAAGGGAATTGATTTACAAATCAATTTTTCTTAATTCAATGTTATTTGGCCTGAAATATAAGACACTTAATTTAAAACTGAGATAAATAAATGTGCTCGAATCATAAAACACATATTCTAAACGTACTAGGAAATTGGGTTGAATGAGAAGCTCATGTATATACAAGAGGCACAGCGATCCATTTTGGGGTCCCAGCACGTATTTTTTTCACTTCACCTATTGCGGATTTTACAGTGGATTGTAGAATTATTTACAGTAAATTTTGGAATATCTTCTCCCTGAGTTCCCTTGATTAATTCTAATTATATATACAATGTCTAATTTTGACATTGAGTACCTTGGAGCCGATTTTTATGAGTTCGACGCAATTTTCCTAAAATGACAATTTTGAGCCATTTTAGTGTCCTAGTTTCGTCCTAGTAAATATTTTTCCCATAATTTTTAAAAAAAATAGGTCCCACATTTCAAAAATAAACATATTTGTTACGAGCTAGTTGTATGGACACAGTCTTATCGTCGAATCGACAACCAGCCATAAGAAATACTGGAGTTCTAAAAGTTACACAAAATTCATCCTTCGTCGTTTCGACGACGCCAATTTCCAAAAATACAACTTACCCTGCTTACTTCGTCTAGCCGCAATGTACCTGGCAAGTACATAGGCACGGTAAGTGCTGTACGAAAACTCCGCTCCAAATAATGAGAATTATCACGAAATATGGGATAAATTTGATGATGCGTTCGACGAAGCATGACCTTCTACGGCTGTATACCATTTGTCACCCTTTCAGATGAAAATAAGTTGAATTCCACTAACTTCCCGAAGGGACCTAATGGTTGAAATTGTGTACTCCAGCTCAGAAGCCATGAAATGAAACAGGAAATATGGAGTCCACGCAGTCGCAGTAGCACACTCACAAGTGAAATGTGTGTGCTGGTACGCAGCCTCCGTCAGTTAGGAGAGGCCACCGCTGTCATCTATTTGTATGCACCTCCTGACTGCAAACTGTCCCGATCATGACTTCTCTGGCAGCACTTAGAGCGGTAGAAAAAGCAACTGCTGCGCCAGCAGCAGAAAATTTTTGAAAATGTTGTATAGTGCAGCGATTTTTTTACTACATCGATAAGGATTTTTTTACCATCTTCATCGACCAGGGAGGGGCGGTCGCCCCCCCCCCCCCCTGCCCCCCCTGGCTACGCCCATGCCTCCGTCTTTCCCGACGTGTCGTAAGAGGCGACTAAAGGGACAGGAGAGAATAAAACTCTCCTGAGTTTCGAACATATCTCTACAATTGTGCGCGCAGCGACTCTGTTTTGTGCGCTCAAGGGTTCAGATATGTACGAAACTTAACAAAAAATTGACCCCTGTGGTTTTTGGAGTTAGAATTATGCCACAGCGTTCCCGGCTTGTCGTAAAAGGCGACTTGAGGGATAGGGTACGTAGGCTTGTAACCCGCGTACTTGAAATTTTCTTTACACTCGAAACATTTAACGAGCCTCGGATACCTCGGACTGATTCATCGACAACGACTTTTGGCTATAAGCCTTCGATAGTGTTGATCGTCAGTACATCTGGGATGCCTTACGAAGACGAAATATTCCAGATAAGATAATCTCCATCATTAAGGAATCCTACAATGGAGCCCAATGTCACGTCTTGCATAAGGGCAAGCTTTCAGATCCTTTTGAGGTGCACAGTGGAGTGAGACAAGGCTGCATTTTGTCACCTATTCTCTTCCTTATTGTCATTAGTGATGTACTCGGCTCCGCACTTCAATTACATCGTAACAAAGGTATCAGATGGAAATTGTTTGATCACCTTCAACATCTTGACCACGCTGACGACATTTGTCTTCTATCAACTAATACGGATGATGTCGCTCAAATGACAGAAGCTCTAAATTGCGAGAGTCGTAATGCGTAAATGAAAATCAATGCTGCCAAGACTAAGTTCTTGAGCACATATCCAGGGGGGGGGAGGCAAAGCGGAATTTGTATTTCGGGACAGGCAGTCGAAACAGTTGATAATTTTGCTATCTCGGGAGCGTAGTTACAGCAGATGGTGGAGCGGATGCTGATGTAAAATCACGGATAAACAAGGCTAGGGCGGCTTTCTTCCATTTGACTTCTTTCTGGCTAAACAACAATATTTCCAGACGCACCAAACTTCGAGTCTTCAATTCCAATGTGAAATCCGCTATATGGCTGTTCAACCTGGAAGGTGACTAAAGAGATTACTGATAAGTTGCAAACTTTTGTAAATCAGTGTCTACGGCGCATCCTGCATATTCGTTGGCCGGATATCATTTCGAACGAGGATCTCCTCACTATAACTGGCCAAGAAAGGATAGGCACTTCGATGAAAAGACTGAAGTGGCAATGGATAGGTCACACCTTCCGAAGAGGGCCCAATAACGTCACAAAAAAGGCCCTGAACTGGAATCCACAGGATTCCGGAGCAAAACGCCGTGTTGTACGCCAAGGAACACATGGAGAAGATCGGTAACAAGCGAGGCGAAAACGCTAAATCTTACATGGTCGCAGCTAGCGCCGTTGGCGCAAAACAGAACGAGGTGGAGAGTAGGCGTAGTTAATGCCCTATGCCCCACAAGGGGTTGACAGGAACTAGAAAGAGAGATGCGAAAGCGCGGTTAAAACTAACTAAAAAATCCTTAAACTAGACTAAGGCCGCAGGTGTTAGTAATATCCAATTTTCAAGATCTTAACTGCATTTTGGTTGAGGTGTTGAGATCAACAGCACGCTCAGCAGTGTTACTCGTTTAACATCTGAGGGAGATCATATAGTACACATATGGGTCGTGAATTCGAAAAACACCAAAAACTGAATTGGTTCACGGTGAGATTCGAACCCACGACCCTGTGCACCGAAGGTGTGCGTACCAACCACAACACCAGCCAGACTACGAAGTTGCTTATTAGCCGCATAAAAAATTTACGCGAACCAGATTGTGGTCCGCTAGCGGTGTGTTGAACAAGCCTGCGCTAAATGTTTGTCAAATCACAAGTATAGGATCGGCAAAAAGTATATCACTGATTTGAAAAGATTTAATTAAGCAAGGAACATGGTTAAAACTTCTATACGTGTAAGTGAATAGCATATAAAATAAATAAATAACAGGCGCGACAATCCAACATTGGACTAAGGCCGCAGGATGTGTTAGTGACATCCTATTTCCAAGATCTTATCTGCTTTTTTGTTGAGGTAATGAGATCAGCATCACGCTCAGCAGTGTTATTTATCCCCACAAATGGGTACTCGTTTAACATCTGAGTGAGATCATAGTCCGTCACAAGCTCGTGAGTTCGAAAAACACCATGGAACACGGTGAGATTCGAACTCATGACCCTGTGCACTGAAGGTGCGCGCACTAACCGCTAGACCAGCCAGACTACTATAGCATATAGACTTGAAAAATTATTCATTGACATGCATTTCAAGAACAAAAATATATTTACTCATTGAACGAAGTGACCCACAATTGTTTTCTTCGTAAAGTGACCGATCTAATTGAAAATATCTCTTACTGGCAATTCGTCTGAATTTCTTTCCAATTCCTGCTAATTTCCTCGTAATTTTATCGGCTCTCATTACAGTCATTCACACATCTATCTGCATACATTTTCCTGCTTTTAATCCCATCCGCAGTCAGCACAGCAGTGTTTATGAGTTTCACCTGAAACTCATCAAATCAAACAAACAAATTTTTGGACTAACCACTTTCCCCTCAGTTCAATTGTATGAATCAATTTAAAATTGCAATCATATTCATCATTAAATTCGTTTAATCGAGAATAAAAATTATAAATTAAAACAGAAAAAAAAAACAATTGCTCAAATTATGAAAAAAAAAAGCAATCGGAAGTGGTCTTTCCTGCAAGTAACCTACGTACGTACCGTGTCATGTCTTCTTCCTATTAAAATTCAACAACTCACGGAATTTCTTCGAGTCGTATATCGTGCCGTATGTCCGTATGGTCTTCTTAATCAACATCTTATCTCCACCTCGCGACACACTCGCGGAATATGTGGTGTATTGATCATTTTTATACTCGTAATAAATTCCGTACAATTTCCGTTGCTCATAAAAAAAAGGTGGAAATTGCAAAAAAGAATGTACGTAAATTCGCATAACATGTGCAATGAGTTTAGGTACATTGTATTGTATAGGAAAGTCTGTGAAAATACATAGAAGAAGAAATATTTTTTATTTATATTACAATTCTGTGACGAGTCATACATAATATTTTTATTTTTTAACGAAACCGCGACAAAGTCATACTGTCATGCAATATGCATGTCGCAAAACATGTATACATATGTTTCCAGGATGAATGAATGATAGTAGATGGTGCAGCACATTGCCGATAAAAAGCATTTGCATCTGTTGAATTTTTAATAAGCAGATATTCAAAGTATGGTAATATCTATCTAACCAACTGCAATTCGTCATAGAAAATCTGTTCCGAAAGTCGTTTTTTTGCCATTTCTGTACGTTATCAGTACATACACTTAAATTTAATAATCACTAACTATGGTACGCATGAATAGACTGTGGCGATAATAATAGGAGCCGAAAATTGATCAATCAATTTGAACAATTTTATTGTGTACGCGCGTACTCACCTTGATGGTACGATAATGTATGTACATACTTCAATAGTCGGAATTGGACATTTATCGTTTTTTTTTGTTTCGAAATCAGACACAATTGTTTTATTTTGGTCTACGATAAAATTCCATTGATTAGTAATTATGTATGGTGATTAAAGAATTTTTATTGATTAAAGAAAATAGATAAAACTCGTAACAAGCGGGCGTTTTTCCCATATATAGATGTTCAAAAATATTGGCTGAAAGATTCATTAAACAATTTTTTTTTCAGCCTAATAATTTCCTTCTTGGTTTTGGCCGTCGACCGACTCTACTCTTTAGAACAAAGGTTTTTAATCTGTGGTCCGGGGACCACTATGGTGATCCCTGAGGCTGCCTTATAGACTGGGAGATGGTTAACACTTTTGTTTACTGGAAAGCTAAATGGTTTACGATACTCTTAATCGATAGTCCGTTTAGTGGTAAAAAATAAATTGCAAGTCTTGCTGTCCAAATCGGTTGCGTTTTTGAGATTTTTTGACGTTAAGGTGTCAAATTGATGGGTTCCATATAACCGAAAGCTAAACGGCTGAATTTTTTATAAAGTCTCAAGTAGGACGGGATGAGTTAAAATCCACACAGCAAGACGAGCCAGGTGAGGTGGTTGCGTTTTCAAAACAGACGTTAGTCATTTTAGCATTTCAAATAGAAAAAAATAGAGTAAGGCTAATTTTTGTTGTTTTTAAATCAATGGACTCCCTGGAATCTAAAACTCATTTTGCTAAAAAAATTGATCGGAAAGGTCCCAAAAAGGACAAAAAAGGATGCTCTTTAATCCTTGACCGGAGGTCGACATGTCGGGTATCATATCAAAGGCGACGCCGAATACATTACATATCTGGTATTTGTTTCCTGTTTCCAGGAAACATTCCCTCAACGGAATAAATCGAACTTATATGGAAAATTATTGTGTTTCCCGTGTACCTGTCCAAAGCCATAGCTACGAGAATAATTCAAGTTGTCACTACTTTTCTCACTTTCAAGAATCTGTAATAGCTGAAGATTCTACGATTAAATTTTCTAAAAACAGTTCATCGGAAAGCTCTGTAAAAGGACAGCCCAAGTAACAATTTCATCCCTATAATACTTCGTAAAATATTCTCTTCTAACAATAATAATAGGGTATAATAACCACTGCATAATAGTCCAATAATGGCATTTGGCGCCGTTTTTAAATACAATAGAACCTTATTGTAGCACTAAATTATGCTTAAAAAAGGCGTACGTCATTTGCTTTATATCATAATTTTCTGTCATTGAACGAATTTGCAACAAAAAAAAATAGAAAAACAAAATTTCCGCAGCTAGCATCGAACCCGTGTCTGTTGATTGCCCGTCCTACACGCTACCACTCAGCCAACCTCACATATAGTCAGCATTGCTTGTAAACACTACAAAGGGCTAGTTCCTTCTATAGAAATGCTTGACAATTCTTTATCGAATCTTCTGCAATGCACCCTAAATCTATACATTTATCAATAAAATAAAGTCAATTTATGCGCAGAAATCACCCTAATTGGTTCCGAAGATAACAATCAGTGAGAAAGTGTGAGTTTCATTCAAGATTTCAGTGATTTCTATTGAAGAAATTATATATTTCAGAGCACTTCATAAGTGTCAATTCATTAAAAAATCACAAAGTCCATCCTTCTATAAAACTACGGCGAAAAATTTAATGGATGACCATATGAATGTCACACTATAAAAATGAAACCAACTGTGCTATAGCTGTGCTGTGCTATGCATGTGTGTGAGTGAACTTAGAGAGACTATTGCATGTGTGTGCTGTATCATCCAATATACACAAGAGTGGAGTATTTAAAGGAGCATCTTATTAGGTTAACGTTTAGAGACAGTTTTATCGAAGTTTTATACCACCATCTTTAAATTTATTCCATAATGATGATAGAAACTTTCCGGAAAATGCCTTAGTGATGTTTTATCGGATCAAAAGATTTCTTTAAGCGATGTCACATGATAAATAGATTTCGAGGTACTAGGATTGCTACAGTGTGAAGTGCTTCTTTAAAGCAAACGAATTGTTGCTTGGGATAAAACAACACTAATTACACACCTCGATCGATCGTGGGCATGCGGGATGTCATATCAAAAAGGACATCGAGTACATTCCATATCCGGCGTTTGTTACTTGTTTCAAGGACCCTCAATGAGGAAAATTTGGGCTCAAATGAAAATTTTCGTGTTTCCTGTATCAGTATTTTTTCAAATCCGTAATTTTCTATCTAAGCCTGAATTATTCCATTCAGTTTCCTTGAAACAGAAAACGAACACCGGATATGCAATGCACTCAATGTAGGATATGTAATGTACTCGCGTTCCCCTTTGATATGATACCCTACATGCCTACCTCCGCTCATGGATTAAAGAGTATTCCTTTTTGTCCTTTTTGGGACCTTTCCGATAAATTTTTTTTTTTTTGAAAAATTATTTTTAGATACCAGGAGCCCATTGATTTAAACAAACAAAAATTAGCTCTACTCTATTTTTTTCTATTTAAAATGCTAATATGACTGGACTAACGTCTGTTTTGAAAACGCAACCACCTAGGTCGTCTTTCGGTCCAGATTCCTACTCACCTTGACCAGTTTAGACTTTTTCAAAAAGCTTCATCCATTTAGCTTTCAGTTAAATTGAGCTTGCTGTTTGGATTTTAACTCATCCCGCCCTATACGTACTTGAGACTTTATAAAAAATTCAGCCGTTTAGCTCTCGGTTAAATGGAACCCATCAATTTGACACCTTAACGTCAAAAAATCTCAAAAACCCAATCGGTTTGGACAGCAAGACTTGCAATTTATTTTTTACCACCAAACGGACTATCGATTAAGAGTATCGTTAACCATTTAGCTTTCTAGTAAATAAAAGTGGTAACCATCTCCTAGACTATTAGGTGGTCCGCGAGGCCATTGATGTGGTCCTCACATAATTCGATATCAAACTTTACCTTCTTTATTTTTTTAATTATAAAATGTTAAAAGATGTCCCCTATTGGTCATTAAAAAAAAACGTTTTCCGCATTTAATGCATTATTAAGATCTAGCTTGCAATGGAAGGGAGCTGCGTTTTCGGTGGCTGTTTCGCTTATAACCAGCCAGGCCGGTTATTTGTGGGCCTTCAAGATGCGGTTATACATTGACCCGCATCTTCTTGGTCGAACTATGGCAATATACAGGGTGTCCCACGACTCTTGGTACATACGATAATGGGTGATAGTATGTACAGCTCATTTGGGTACAATTAATGTTCTACATGACCCCTCTATCTTTAACCGTTATAAAGTCATAGCATTTTTTGTTAATAGTGTCAGAAACCTCGACTTGCCGAGCAAAATCACTATTTGCCACACTCCCGAATAATTGATCCGAGGTTTGACTTTACTTTCTGAAACTCCACAAAATTCTACATAAAATAACTGTTTTGCCAATTAAATAATTTAAACCCCTACCCAGATACAACCACTCAAACTTTTAAGAAATTCGAAAATTGATTTTTCATTGAAAATTTAAATTGTAAAATCGTAACGGTACTTTGAACTGACAAATGTGCAAAGTTGATAAAAGTTGCCTCATAATATTAGCTTTCGATCGACATATGTATAAAAATTAGGGTCTTAGGATTTGAAAAATTGCATATCTTACGTGTTAAAGAGAAAAAAACGTGGTTCCAAGAGAAAACCAAAGTAAACATTTCCACTATTTTTATACGAGTTTTATTTAGTAAACAAGATTTTTTTTAGTAAAAATCGAAAAAAAAACACGATACCAATGTTAATTTCGGGCGCGGCCGAAATGTTGATACCCTTCACTCTTCTCGGGCTAATATTTTTTTTCCGGTGTACTTATGACTTATGTTTAATCAAGGTGACCAGACTCTCGAAGGCCCAATGCTACACACATTGCGGAATTCGGGTTTCAGGCAAACCAATCATACAATTTGCTCCTCACCCCGTCCTTTCACGCATATTTAGAGAAAGCATAATATGTCACGATTTTACCACCATGAGGCTTGCCATAAAACGACCACATATTCGCCTTAGTTTCATAAGTGATTTCTTGGTAAACGGAATTGAGCAAGAGTAGTAGCCAATATTCAGGGAAATATGTGGTGAACCTTGTTGGTTGTGTCGATACTAAACAGAACCCATAAACATCATAAGCATGTGAAGTACAAATGTATGTTTTAGCCCGCAAAGCTACAACAAGCAATGGCATAGCATAGCTATAGGGATAGCAGATTCTCGTTTAGAAGGGGCAAGCCCAACATTTTTCCAACACCTTGAGAGCGCAATTTTCTTAGGGGGTAGGGATATGTAATGCATATCTACTAAGATTTCCCGTCTAACTAAATTGGCGGTCCAATTTTGTTATTAAAGATGTTACACATTTCAAAAACCATATTTTAAGAAAGGACAATTGAGGATGACCCCTGTTGCATTTCAACGATACCGCTTGCACATGATTAGCCTTTACCTTTTAATTACACGCAATTCGCCCACGATTTCCCCTTTAGTCAGTGCTTTTTCAACTTTTGAATTTCGAGTTTGCAGTCTCAGCAGCATTGTGCGGATGATAATGACTCTTTTCCTGTCTCTGACTAGCCGAGACCCTAAAACAGAAATAATGTACCATAGTTGTATATTTGAAGTATGGAAATTTTGATGCCGCGTGCTAGGAGTCGAACCCGCATTTTCATGCTCTCTAATATCGTAGTGCAAGGATTTTTTAGAGATGATACAGTAGTAAAAAAAATGCCGTGATCATCGGCCTGCTTAGTTAATAGCTTCGTTTCGATTATTCCAATATGTAGATGAAGTGAGGTATCAGATAATTCTTAAGCGGTTGGCGGCTTTCCTGGCAGGGTGGCTTAGTGTAGTTGCGATGTTTCTGGAGGAGAGTATGCATTCCTCCATGGTTATATTAGTGATATTTTATTGAATTTGATGACGGCTGTTACTTCTAAACCTCAGCTATAGATGGAATTTTCACCTGATTTGGGCAGTTCGGTGCTCCATACAAGTCTACACAATTTCAAAATTTTCCGCTCAAAAATTTACGAGTTATGGACAATTTTCAAAAGTGTGATTTGGACAGCTGTAACTCCTGACAGCGAATAGGTAGGACCTTGAAATTTGGAGGAAATGTGAGCGCCAAGTAGCTCTTCAAACTACAAGTGTGTCAGTTCAGAAATATCGTTCAAAGTGTTTCCGAGTTATTGAAAATTAACGATTGCCAAATATATAAATGTGGAATTATGTCGCTTAATGTCAATCGTACAGAAGTCTAACTTGGCTTGGCACCATAAAACGCTTCTTTTGACGGTTGTAACTTCTGAGCCTTGGAATGTTCACAAAATATGAGAAGTGCGGCGTTCCACACACGGTAGTCATCAACGCACCATGCTCCACTAGGAGTTACGGTAATAAAGAGAGAGAGAGAGAGAGAGATGCTGTAGGGCAGCTTTTATAATGAATCTAATCCAGGAGAATTGAAAAGGGACGCTACTCTGATTCGGTAACAATTTTCACATATTTTTATGTGTGTCCAGCAATTTTAAAAATTTTAACAATATGTTCCCAATCGGAAAAGAAGCACTTTAGAACGTGTGGTGCTGGTATTTTCTTTACAATCTTTCTGTAAAGACAAACTGATCTGCCTATGCAGCCGACCTAGCATGACTTTTCTATGGGCTCCAGGTCATCTGAATGTTGTGTGCAATGAGCAAACAAATTGGCAAATCGACAGAGAAGTCACTGGGTGAGTCAGTCTTGATAGACTTGTCGCCGATACCACCAGGGCAATTATGTCTTCTTACGAAGACAACTGTCCTCTATATAGGCAATAAAGGAAAACAAATGTGTTTCGTGGTTAGATATCAGTTTAACAGGGCCAAGCGCCACGGAGACTGGGTCTGAGACCGGTATCGCTCCTCGCTCACGGAATATAACAGAAGGATTAGAGATGATATAAGCGAAGCTATGGATGCACTTCTGTCACAGCGGTAACAGTATCACCAAAGCAGACAGGCTGCAAAAATTACTGGCCAAAAATGGTTGCAACGCGATCAGCACTCTCAGGCGAAAAGAAGTGGCATCATGTCATGAGGGACGCCAAAAGCCTGGCTTGGCGCCCAGTAAAACTAATAGGTCTGACTGGGCAGCAGGAAGAGGCATGTGGTGATGTTTGTGTTGCCTACTTTGGAGGTGTGAACGACAGGTTCCGGCAAAACAACAGATTGAGCTTTGCTTAATCATATTATACCAAAGGAAGAGGTATCTTCACGTATGACAGGATATGATAGGCATTTGGAACTGTTGACCCTTCCAAATCGCCGAGCATATAGATGGTGTCTTTCCGACACTTCTGAAAAGAGGGCAATATCTCATCAGCCTGGAGATCAGCGCCCTGCCCTTTCATTCAGAAAGGAGATAAAAGACAGGTGGACGATCCTAAATTGTACCGCCCTATTAATAAATAAATAACAGGCGCGACAATCCAACATTGGACTAAGGCCGCAGGATGTGTTAGTGACATCCTATTTCCAAGATCTTATCTGCTTTTTGATGAGGTAATGAGATCAGCATCACGCTCAGCAGTGTTATTTATCCCCATAAATGCGTACTCGTTTAACATCTGAGTGAGATCATAGTCTGTCACAAGCTCGTGAGTTCGAAAAACACAATAGAACACGGTGAGATTCGAACTCATGAGCCTGTGCACCGAAGGTGCGCGCACTAACCGCTCGACCAGCCAGACTACACCGCCCTATTAGTCTTACATATTTTCTTATGAAACCAATGGTAGCTCATATTTTAAGCGCATTTCTAGCGATGCGGTCGCTACACCCAAAGCAATTCGCATACTAACGGGAAAATTAACGGAATCGGCACTTCATAACTTAGTGGAAGAAATCGAAGAGGCCATAGCATGTGTATGCATTTCTTGGAATTTAGGGTGCCTTTGACAGTACGTCCTTCGAGTTAATTGAAACGGTATTAAGAGCCAAGGGGGCTGATAATACCATCACTACTTGGGTGCAACGAATGCTCTCGTTTCAAGTCACTCGGGGCTGTCCCCTAGGACCATCCTCCCTTCTGTAGTGATTAGTAGTTCACGGATTGATGTGGAGACTTACTTCAGGTAGGTCCTCCATTCAGGAGTACGCGGATGACTAGGCAATCACGATTAAAGGTAAATTTAAAAAAGTCTGCGTGATGTTTTGCAATCAGCATTGCAAATAATACAAGAATGTTGCACAGTTAATATGCCACGCTTACACTTAAGTTCCCCTCAATTTACAACTCACAATTGACCTTGACAGAGAGTGTCAAGTATCTGGGGTCAATCTTGTTAAGAAATTACTCTGGAAAGATCACCTCAGTGTGGTCTTAGAGAAAGTGATTATGGCCTCATGGATGTGCAGAAACTTGTCAGGCCTATTGTGAAATCCGGGGCGTTGGTGTGATGGAAAAAAGCACCCACCGCGGACGGCAGGTTGCACCTGTACAAAATTCAGAGGCTGCCCTGTCTCGCCGTTCTTGGGGCATTTATCTCAAGCCCCATAGCCGCCATGGATATTCTCTTGAATAGACTGATCAGATCATATCACTCCGCCCCGGTACGCTTATATTTTACACGAATGGCTCAAAGATTCTGTGCGCAGGGATCAGTGGCCCCCAGGTATCAGTCTATTCATTGCAATGGATATGCACCCGGTAGTGTTTCAGAGACAAATACATACACGCAATTTAAGTGTGCGCAAGAGAACTTCAAAAACTGACAAGCTGCAATTAAAACGCTTACGAGTTTGATTGTTTCATCAAAATTCGTGTGTGGTTATCGGGAAATCCTCCAACAGGTAGGCTCTCGCAACAGTTTTACCTTTTATTGGGTACCTGGGCAATCGGGTATTGAAGACAACGAGCTGTCAGATGAACTAGCTATAGAAGAGCGTCTTCCTTGGCCCAGAACCAGAACCACTTTGCAAAACCTATAGATAAGTGAGTTAAAAAGTGCCAAAGCCATCTCTCACTGTGATACACTATCAGGACTTCGCCAAGCCAAGCTATTCGTGGCCAACTACTCGTCCACACGCAGATTTTCTTAAATTTTGGGGATTTGATGATTAACGCTTTCATTTAGACGAATCATTTCGTACCAATTCATCACATTTGATTTCGATTCGATTCCCCGGTATGCACAATTCTACAATACATACAAACATCCCGTCTCTGTCCCACCCCATCTCAATCAAAATAATTGTTGCTTCAACAAACACTTCCTGTTGCGTCCCAATCGGAAATCCTTTTTTCTATACTTCCCATCACTACTTTCGATCAGTATAGGTACGCGCAAAACAAAAAACCTATTCGCCTAGTGCGCACACCGGCCGCACCCTTCATATCATATTCCCGGACATAAAAGGAGCAAAAAATATAGAACTCTACATAGGCATTTACCTCAGGGTGTCCTTTACACACCAGGCTCAACGCTCCATACCGTCATGTGCAAGAAGCTGTCTAGGTCCTTCCGATAATATATACCGCACCTCGCGTTCTTCTCTACCTATTTAATTACAGCTCTCGCATATATAGTTTTACAAAAAAAAAACACCCATCTCAAGATTTCCTCTGATTTCTCTATATACGTGCGCACGCATAGATCGTCTAGTGTCCTTATGTCGATCATTCGATCTGGTTCTCCTGTTGAGCCGACAGAGGATCCTTAAAGTGATGATGGTGGCCGAAAATCATTTCCCTATGCACCATCTGTGCTCATGTTTGTTCCGATGTCTATTATAAGGTCGGGTCGCGATATGGTGTCGTCGCCACCACCGCCGCTTGGGTGCGTGCGCCTATTTCATCACTCCGTACGAAAATTGGAAAAATAGTTCAAAACGATCCGTAAATTGACATCATTTGGGATAAGATACGAAATGTCCATTTTTTGCTTCGAATATTTGCCTAGATCACTGACGATCTGTTGCTATGGGCCCTCGGGAGAATGAAAAAGGAAGCGATTCCGTTTTCCCAACCTTTTCATCAGCCTTAGCAACAGTTCGAAGGATGCATGAGAAATGTTTCTTTATACGTGAAGCGCGCATAGAGTTTGTTAGTGTTCAAACTGTCCATATTTTCTTCTTTTATCTTTTTTTAGGATTTTCAAAAGTAATTACTCAAATCCTATTAAGGTCCGTTCGTTCCTTCTCTTTTTCGCTCGCTCTTTTGCTGCCCTCTATATGGCTCTGGGTAATTATATGTGATAGGAAAGGTTATTTAAACAATTAATTATCATTTTTACGGGGTTAGAAGTTGCCGCCCTAACAATGTCCTATAGAGAGCGAATGTGAACATGTTTGTTACAAAGACTTTCACTATAGGACATTTTCGATTTGGTTGGATTTCTGGGAATTTACTAGAAAGAAAAAAAAATGCGAATCGTGTTTTCCGGATTCGAGACATAAAATGGGAAAAGGTAAATATTGGGATACAAACCCATTCATTAAGATAATAGCAGAGCGGCGGCGCGGGCGGATTGATGAAAATTGGTAGGAAATGAATTATTATTATTGAAGAATTTTGGAATATGTACAGTGGGTGTGATACAAATGATCGAGTTATTTGCAACGTGGTGGATCAAGATCATTCATAGGTATGAGTAACAGGTGGTTAAGAAAAAAGGACAACCGACTAGCAGGGCTTGAAAGCTATAGTATAGTAAAATATGGTTGTAAAACCCAATTGTAGGGTATTTGTGATTGAATCGCAGCGTAAACTTAAACTTAAGCACATGAAATCTGAGTAAAATCTATCATTGTATAAGGCGATTGGTGACAGTAGTTTTATTTTTGACGTCTAAAGGTCGATCCACACTTTTCAGTTATCAGTCACAGTCATTTTTCATACAAGTAGACAGATTATCATAGCCAATCAATTAACTGTCATGGAAGATGGAATGGAAGATGACTGTGACTGAAAAGTGTGGATGGACCTTAAATCAGGCAATATAATGGGCTTGGAAATGCTGCGCACCGTGAAAGCTAGTTAATCTTATGCCGGTCCCACCCTGTGTAGAGTTTGCCGAATCTAGCGTAAAAGATCTGTACCTTGGAATTCCCCAACCACACATTCTCGCGTCTCTGTCCACCCACAATTTGGTATTCCGTGACATCTAATCAGTTTCATCAAGTGACCCCTTATGTACACAAGGTTATGAACCACCGTCAGAGCTAGAACATAGCTTTTCCTTTTACTATTTAGTGAGCATCCAATTTTATCAGAGCCATGAGTAAGAATTACACGCACACATTGCCCTTTTGGAGATTATGCTTTTGGGGATAATTTTTCTAGGAATTTAAGATTTAAAAGGTTGTGAACAGAATTTTCTAGGGACCACAACGCGAGGTTTCTAAATGTGTCCAATGATGTCAATGCTCCTATTGTGTACTCCAGTGGCTCTCAACCCGTAAATGACTACGGTCCACTTTGATTGAACATTAATCACTACGGATCACCATATTTTTTAATGAAGGGAATTTCACAATTTTAACAAGGTTTTTGACTTTTTTTATTATTGTTTTTAACGACAAAAAATACCGGCGTACAGAGGGCTGCGCCCGCAATACGAGGGTTTTTTAGAATTTTGATGCATGGTGAATATTTTTTGTACATATATTTTATAAGCAATAGATAAGAATTGTGCACAACATTAATGAAATGCTTCCTGTACATCTATTTTTGGATTGGTCTAAATAAACGCGTTTCAGAATGAAAGGCTAGCGCCTTTCATTCTGTTCCACTTTTAGTTAGACCAATCCAAAAATAGATTTACTATTAACCCAGTCTGTATAAAAGTACTCCAAGGCAAATCTACAGGATTTTTTCGATTTCAGATTTCTGATGGCCTTTGAGCAAAAAGAAACTCAGGCAAACGTGAGGATGGCTTGGCATTATATATAAACTGAATTATTAGCTGTAAATCTACTGTTACTGTTTTTTAAATCAAGGAAAACCAACTTATATGAAACTAGGGGGCTTCGCCCCCTGCTCGCTTCGCTCGCCAACCCCGGGGTCGAGGCTAATTTCGGGCGCGGTCGAAATTTGGATACCCTTCGCTTGGGCTTAAAGTTTTTTCGGGCGTACATATGACTTGTATTTAATCCCCCTCCTCATTCTTTTTCTTCCGTCTTGACAAAAGTTTTGGGCTTGGTTGAAATAAGTGGCCAAATAAAAATATTTACTCGGAAAATTTTATTGGGGTTGCCGGAGCATAACCCCACAGTACGTTTCTATTCGTTTTGAACTTTTTAGTTGCTTTGATAAAGACACATTAATTCAAGGTTTTGTGAAATTGGTGTAAAAAATGTTTCTTAGAAGAACCAATATGGGGGGTCTGGTTTGTATGGCAGCCCCATGACCCCATGGTCCGATTTGATTCAATCTTACATATGTTTTGTGTCATCAATAGAAATACATTTGTGTGAAATTTGGTTGAAATTGGTGTACAAATAAAAAAGTTTTTCTTAGAAGAACCTAATTTGGGGGGTTAAGTTTGTATGGCAGCCCCATGACCCCATGGTCCGATTTGATCCATTCTTGCATATATTTTGTGTTATCTATAGAAACACATTTGTGTGAAATTTGGTTGAAATTGGTACACAAATAAAAAAGTTTTTAGAATGCACGCAAAACCCAAAATATTCAATTTCATATTTTTTGTTGGGGAGGGAGGGGTAGATGGGTCGGACCTGACACATCTTTATTACCTTGTCAAGACATCCAACGGCTACCATTTGATATTCATTTGAAGTTTTTCGTGACATTCTATCAAAAGATATGACTGAATATAACCTTGTAGGGGAAGTAGGGGTAGGGGTAGTCGGACCTAATCCACTTTCCATCAACTCAAAGTATATGTCAGAATGAGACATTGATCAAAACTTCAAGTCGATAGCGATATTCTACCGAAAGTTATGGCCGAATTAAAATATCAAGGAGGGGTAGTTTGTATGGGAGGTAGGGGAACCCGTGGTCCGATTTGGCCCATTTTCAATACCGTCCAAGATTTTAGCAAAACAAACATTTGACCAAAATTTCAAACCGCTAGCTTCATTATTTCGGGAGTTATCGTGCTAACAGACAGACACACGGACAGACAGACAGACAGACAGACAGACATGGCTTATTCGATTCAGGGACCGACCCTGATCATTTATATATATACTTTGCCATACCTCCGGTGGCTCCTTTGAGGTGTTACATAATATCGGCGTAACAAAAACAATATACCCTTTCACTCTATGAGCGAAGGGTATAATGATTCCATTGTGTCCCCTCTGACATTAGAGCCCACGCAAGCTTTCCTATGAGTATTGAACAAGTATACTTTTGCAGCTTTTCCGGGACACCCTGTTAACTTGGTCCTACAAACTTCAAAAATATTTGTGGCAAACACTATTACCATTCTATGCATTTCCACCAAATTTCATGTACATTGTTTCATCAACTTAAAAGATATGCATTGAAGAAATGCTTAAGAGGTTTCCCTTGTATTGTGAAAGGCCCTTACTAAATACTTACTTGGCTATATTTCCGGTTTGGATACAGTTTCGAATGAAAATTCGTAGACATATTCCCTGTGTAATTTTCTAAAAACCCTTAGCAGAATTTTCATATTTAGAAACCTAAGAGGGGCTACACACGAACAAATTTAAATTTTACAAATTTACTGTTATTTACTTTTCCTTAGCAAAAGTCAACAGTCTTAATATTTAACGTATATAAGGCCATACTGACCAATCTTTGTGCAAAGTTTCATATCGATCCCTATAACGGTTTAGGAAAACGGAGCTAGAAAAGGAAGTTTAACTTTAAACGCCAATAACTTTTTTACCGTTACTCGAAACTGGAAAATTTTAACTGATATGAGATGTACTCGTCTAGATCTTTGATTTAAATACCCATACGATAATCTCCGATAAAAACTAAAAAAGTCGACTTTTTCAAACGTTCGGGACACCCTGTTATCTTCTTCCTACCAACTTTTAAGGTATTTGTGCCAAAGACTATAACCATTCTACACAGTCATACCGAATTTCATGACAATCGGTTGAGCCGTTCGCGAGTTATTTAGTGAACAGACGGACGGACGGACAAAATCGATTTCATAAGGGTTTTTTGAAAAAATTCTAAAAAACCCTAAAAAATGGACGACTTATGACAAAAATGGTTGGAAATATCAGAAGAAAGCACCACATTCCTCCTCTGTGACCGCCTCGTATTGAAATAATTTTAAGCAGACTCTACATAGGTTTTGTCAAAACACACACAAAAAAGTTCTGCCGAACCACGCGCAACAGTTCAGTCGAACCACGCTCAAAGCATCAACGAACCATCAGCGTCAGTTGAATTCACTGAATCACGCAAATGACGATAAAATTTAATTCCCCTGTTTTCCTTGCATTTCTTTGGGTTGGTTCAGAACAGGAAACACACACCAAACTTTGAGAGTTAGAAGCGCCTCACTTGGTTAGATAATAATGGATGGATGCAGTTTTAACGGATTAATTTTAATTTTTTTTTTAAAAAAGGATTGAGTTGTTTGAACGTTATTAACATGGTTTGTCTTCAAATGATACTGTGGACAAATTTGGACACTGCTGCCGCTGTGCCAATTAACTTAAGAAGAAAAGACAATTGGGGACAGACAATAGTGTCACATTATGTGAGAAAAAAATGGACTGCTACATGAAAATCACGAGTACAATGTAGACTGAGATCTGAGACCACGGAGCTTTATGCAACTTAATTTAAGGTTTGCATACATCGCAATTTCAGATCGACCACATACCTAGTAACGAAAGTAGTGCGTACTCGATAATCCGGACTAATAAAAACCGGGGTCGATCCGGACTACAGAGGGGTTCGGACTAGTGGAAGCCTTTTATTTGCTCTGAGTTTCGAGGAAATTGACGATTTTAAGAAATTTTTTCGGAGAATCGACTTTCTATTTTCGAAGAATTTCACTCTGTTATTCTACTTATTGTTGTTTCCAAGAGCAAAGAAAAAAGTTGTTTTTACTTCGGACGATAATATTGCTGTTAATATGAGAAAAAAGTGAGATTCGGACTAGAGAGGCTCTTGAAATTCGGACTACAGAGTGTACAATGCAATCTTTGAGGTGATCCGGATTACTGGAAATTCGAGGTTTCGAGGCTTCGGACTATCGAGTACGCACTGTATTCAATACTTTATCTATACTGTAATATTTTTCAAAGCGCATGCCTGTTATTTGAACTACTCATATGACTAAAGTTCCTTTTTCAGAAGTAGTCCCCATAGTATCTCGCGGACCACTTACGGGTCTCTCACGGACCTCGGTCCGCGAACCACCTGTTGGGAAACAGTGGTCTACTTAAGAAAATAAATCCATTACATCATTAAAATGACATTAGTTCAACTTTGGTCTGGATTTTTTTTTGTGCCTAATTTCCTATTTCTATTCTCGTGCAGTGCTGGGTATTCACGAATTATTTTCCAATTGTGATGCGACATTTTTTTCGCAATACTCAGCTGCACCCCTGGACCTTACTCGGGAAACGTCGCAATAAACTGGCGTTTCAGTTTGATGAGAAAAGTAGCGTGAATGCAATGAAAGCTTAGAGCACCAACCGTATAGCGTCGTTACTAGAAAATAGCATCATCATTCATCCTAGCGAGGCAAACTCAAATTTCCAGTCATATTTATGGCCTTAGCCCCCTCCAGGACAAGATCCAGGTTGCGCCACTGGATTCTGTTTTTTGCCAGGAGTGATATTGTCCAATACAACTTACGTTGGTAGGAGTCATGTATGCGGGCGCGGGCAGCTTAACAGCGGAATGGTATGAACGCCAGAGTTGAGCTTCTTAAATGTGCTAGGACAGGAGCTCCCAAACTGTGCGTTGCTACGCCTTAGATCGTCGCAGACGTATTGAAAGTGTAGGAGGTTTGGGGTAAACCTTCTGATTCCAGTTGAGTTGTTTTCACGTGTTTTCAAGTAATTTTTCGCCGTTTGGATTTTGAATTTTATGAAAATCATGTCTCTTGATTGGTGACGACTGCGCCGTTTGGATTTTGAATTTTATGAAAATCATGTCTCTTGATTGGTGACGACTGCGAGTAGGGCTGAGGAGTTACAGGGAGTACAAAAAAAAACAACATGTTCGCAGATATCGATAGCTCCGTGTCAAATTTGAAGTCAATTATTTTTGCTTATCGACATTAATTTTGAGAAACATTCACGTTGACCCCATCTCCGTATTTAAATTATGAAGCAATTTTTGCCAAAAATATTCTGCGATCAACACTACAACTTTAAATAGCTGTTAATCATCTGCACTGCAATATATTCGTGAAAATTTACAAATCTGCTTATTGTTGTAGTTGAAGCATTCAAATCAAAATTTACGTCAATGCTATAATTTCGAGAAAAAATAGAGCGTCGAAAATTTTAGTTTTGATTTTACGAACCTATCTCTCAAATGTCATTGAATCGGACTGCATTCAGGGAAAACATTTTCACACAGGCCAAATTAAGCATCTTCGATAGCCATTTGAGGTCCATATATCTGCATGGGTGTGCACCGTCCAGCTCTTCAGCAGAATAAGAATCAAACGAGTTCCAGATGAGGCTAACGAAAGCCGCCATTTGGGACGACCTAGAAATACGTCAGATGATTTATTGAGGATGAAGAAAATTCACGAAACTGGAGGTGGTCCATCAAGGGCCTGGCAAAGAGAATAACACTTGTAAACAATGTGTGTCTGCTAACACAACACACAAATATCTCCTTTGGGAGGAGCGTCGTAAAAATATTTTGAACTCAAAAGGGTGTCGCAATACGAAAATTGAGAACCCCTGATCTAGTATATTTTTTAACAACCGCAACACTTATCACAAATTGTGGTAGGGGTATTTTTGTCCTAGTAAAAGGCTGCGGCTAGAATCTTTTGCGAATTGCTTGAAATTGCATTCAAGCTTTCAAGAAGCTTTTGAGCTTAACTGCACTTGCAAACAGTCTAACCAATTCGCAAAAAAATCCTAAAGGTTTGTGTTGCTAGAGACGACTAATGCGATGATCACTCACCGATCGTAGTTCAGCATCCAATTCCGATCCCGATTTGCATAAAGGAACATGTCGATGAATATATTGTGCTCAGAAGCGATGATTTAACTGCGATCGCTGAGCCATCATCACATGAGTCGTCTCTACTATCACAAACCTTAACCGCAGTCTAAAATTGGGGCGTGTGTACTCTTAACTCCATCTGAAAATACGTCAAATCCGTATTCACTTCCTATACGGTAAAGAAAACTCCATATACTCAATTTAACACGCACATGTTTATCATTCCTAAATCTCCTGCTTCAAGGATTTGACACGTTGATCCGTTTTTTCATGCACGTCTAATCATTTCAATCTTCATGACTTAATTCCGCCAGCTATCGCCAAATACCTCCCAAAGATCGGACCTGCGAAACAAAGAAGTACCACAAAATCATCAATCACTCATCATTACACCCTCGGCCTCAGAAAGGATATATCCTCCATAATAAAGTGTCACTTATTCAAGTGCATGCATTATCAACTCGATCAAAGTGCATGCAGAGGGTATCCTATTACCCTCGTTATATTTAACGACAAATCGATATTCACTTGCATAAGACTCGCTCGCTGTTGTGTCCTTTTGCAATATTTCTCTATATGTATTTGCACACAACCCGGCCGGGCGCCCTCTTTACGCCATATGCGGATATCTACCACGACCGTGCGTCGCGGGTGTAAGTTCGGAAGGACGTGAACGATGTCAGTTGAAAGGTCTCGTGTTACAATCCTGAAACGCCGTGCACTCTGTACACTTTCCCTTGCGATGACACGAATGATATAACCGTTCGATATGTAATTACGTCTTTAATAATTTTTCAATAGAGTCATATACGTGTACAATGGGTGTGGTAAATGTTATCCTTATCCTCTGTGTGTCCTACATTTATGTAACACACGTTGTACGAGGACATGACAATGTAAAGTGCCTATTGTTTTGTATCACACGTCATTGTTTTCGATATACATATGTGTGCAGACGATACGTGTGAGGTCCTCCGCGATAATGGGATTGTCGGTGCCACGTAGTCCTTTGAATTATTTACAAAACAATGTTCAGATTCTATGCGACTCAACACACTTCGTAAAGAGAAATAGTTTCGTCCTGATTTCCATTCCGCGTAAGTCAGAGAGGGTTGTGCGTGTTGTTGAATGATTATTTGCTCCAATTAAAGTCCTCCGACCCGTATATGGAAATGTGCGCGGTGTAACACAATATAATTCTAAATTCATCGGTATTCAGTTGTGGAATGGAATACGTAATGTAATTTGCCATCAGGAAAGAAAATTTTAAGATGATTGAGTCTCTGTGGCCCTGGCTCTAAGTTGGCGAGTAATAAGCATACTTTTCTGAGAACATGTTTTTTTAGGCTTCGTCGATCTGCCACTTGCACTCTTGTAGTAAGTAACTTATGGGAGTTTTATGAAATATCTAACATGCCATGAAAATCGCTTACCCACACCGTGTTATCTGTGGCGAACTATACAATTATGTTCGGCATATTGTAAGTATGTATATGCCGACTAAAAACACAGCGCGCCAAGAACATACAGAAAACAAACGAATTAAATCGTTCAGGTTGCTGATCAGTTAATGTGTGTACGTCAAGTACACTCTCGGTACATACAATAATTTATAAAAATGCATGGTCTTGAAACAGAAAAGTGTTGCGGTTTTACGAGTAAGATGAATTATTAAGCATTAAGGTGACGGAACGTCGTAGAGTACTTGTGACTTGTGTGAGTAATGTCGGTAAAGTTGTAAGATTTCGATCGATGACGACCTGGGAGGGAACCCAGAAGTCATATGTATGCATGGTATGTACATTAAAAAATAATTTCCCAAGAAAATTTGACAAAAAAAGAACATTACGCAAAATAATTGAACAAATTTAGCATACGAAATGAATAGCATTGGTTCTAGAATGGAACCTTGCGGTGGTCCATATATGTTTTTGGATAAAGGCTATACAGCCTTGCGATATGTCTGTTTTTTCAGGAAGACTATGACCAATTTCATGAAATTTCGGATGGAAACTTGCACTTCCATTGCCTAATAGTTAGTTTTGGTTCGGTTGAAAAAAGTCAGAAAAGACTCAAAGCGGTTACCTTTCGCCTGTCCCATTTTAAAATGATATGGTCCATTTAAGGTGATATCCCGATCTAGGCTACTCAAGGTGTCTCAATTCTTATAACGATCATCAATCGCATAGTGTATAATAATATACAAAAATAGTATAAGTACAGCAATGGATCCTTCTTAGTTTTTTTCTTCATCTTTAATTCCCTGCGGACAAATAAACGCAAGTAATAATGCACCGTGCGCTGCATCTTGCATTTACACAGTGGCATCCTTATGATCCGTATAGCAACAGACACAAGGTGCAGATGATCATGCGGTCCTTATGGAAAAATCACCAACAACAAGGAACGACGTGCGCTCGATCGCGATACCAAACACTACTCATTCTAAATGCGACGACAATAGGACGAGGTATACAAAAAAAGTACATATGTAGTTCTTCTTTAAACTTGTGTACACATACTCTTTATTAGTTATCTAAGAAGGAAATGAAATATTCTCTTCCTTTTTGGTACTTCTTCCGCGCAGTTCTGAAAACCTATCGAGTAGGTACTACCTACAATACTTATGCATTTACAAAATTTGGGATCAGATTGCATACGCATACTGCATCGAGTCAACTGAGCTGAGAGCACCAACATTTTCTTTTGAAATCCAGTTGGTGGTGGAATTTGACAACGATTTTAGTATAGTGCTTTGCACTGATGTTGTTTGATCCGGAATCGAGCCCGGTGCAAAGTTGTTGCACATTATTTGTGCGTATGGAAGATGCTGGCGCGGAGGCACCTTTTGATTTATTAATGATAGTGTAAGTAATTAAGGCGTGGGCTAATAGAACAAACTTGAAACATAGAACAAGTATTTCTGAAACTTCATTACATGAAACATGCTTAGGTTCTTGCAAAAAAAAAATCGTGGAATCCATCTTAATGACGATAAATGACGTGCGCGAAATATGCTCTCTCTTAAGCTTATAGAGCAGAACGCTACTTCAGAAAATTTCCAAATATTTTAAAAACTAAAACAAAATTTGCCATAAATTCGAATTCTGATTATTGGAGTTCCGGATTTTCAGTGTCCGGATTATCGGGGTTTTACTGTGTAGTCATACACACACACACGACACACCCAGCGTTGGTTTTAAATTAAATTAAAGGCAGAAAGCTTTTGCGAAAAAGACTGGTCAAAACCTTCTGTGCTACATGCCAGGCAGCGCCACTGGAAATTAGAGAGGACAAGCCTATATTTGGCTGCTATATACTACAAAATGGTGGTCGAAATGACTGAAATCACGACAGTCTTTGTTTCACCGTCAAAGTACAATGATTCACAGTTAAAGTGAGCCACCCCTCCAGTATGAGCTTGTCTTTTAACATAATATTCCCTTCAATAATTTTGGGAAATAATCATTTTTATACTGGCATCCTGCCGGAAAGGGGAGACTTTCCTGAACGTTAACTGTCTAAAAAATTATCATTAAAGAAAATATGTTAAAAGAAGAGCTCAGTAATTTAGATAGAACACTTGGTTTAAGGTTTTTTTGTTAAATTGGGGGGGGGGGGGGCTCGGTGCACAGCCTTCCCTTAAACCAAGGCCCGGCCTTGTGTCGTTTTGCAATTTATAGCAGTAGTACAACATCGCATAATCTACACAGCAGAGAACATGCGTTCGATTTGCGTTACAGGTGCGGTCAATGTTCTGTATCCGTTAGGCTCGTATAATTCGAAATATTTTTGGAAAATGTTGAAAAAAACCCTTAAGTCGAAATTCTCATTTAAAATTATGTATGTGAACCTGTAACGGAATCGAATCCCGCAACTTTATTTGACGCCAAAAATTAACTAGCGAGCAAATCAGGTATACGTATGAAAAGGCCACTAGTTACACGTACAGTGCGACACCGAGCTTTTACGCGCTGGAAAATGTACAATGCGATGCCGGGCTGAACGATACGATGCGGCGTTTGGATTTAGATATCCATGGTAAGGTCAAAGGGGTAAGATTTGTGGAAACACGCAGTGCAGTACAATCGGGTTCAGTGGCGTAACCAGAATTTAGTCCTGGAGAGGCTATGGCCATCCATCACATTACTGAAAATTTGAGTTGGCTGTAAAAATATAGTCGATGTGTGAGTATCACATGCCTCAGCTCTCGAATATTCAGAGCTCGAGGTAAAAATTATTATCGATGGAGGCAGGAAGATATTTTTCAAAGCATGTATTTGAAGATTTTTTTCCAAAATATCGCCTTGGCCTGCTTGTATTCTGCATTTTTGCACAAAGATAATTGAAAAAAAATCGGTTATGGATATTGTAACTAGCACAGACCATCGAAACTGATGACTAGACTAGCCCATTCTCCAAAAACACGAATTTGCATTTTTATAAAATACGGAACGAAACGCGTAGTTTCATATTTCATTTTTCAATTATTGCCTTCCCAACTTCTGGTTCTGGTCAATTTGTAGTCTACGCGTACTCGAGCAACGTTTGGGTTTGTAATGTGTTCATTACTATACAGGGTGTCCCGTTCATGGTGGAGAATCTTTTAATGGTAGATAGTGTGGCTCATTTGGGGAAAATTAATGTTCTACGAGACACCTCTATTTTGAACCGTTACAATGTAAAAGCACTTTTTGTAAATTGTGTCAAAATACCTGACTTGCCGAACTAAATCAAAATTTGCCAAACCACCAAACATGTCATCCGAGATATGACTTCACTTTCCGAAACTACATAAAATTTCCTATAAAACGACACCTCGTCCGTTACGAAGTTGCTCGTATCTTCCGAGATACACCAGTTCAAACTTTGAAGAAATTTTAAAATCGGTTTTTCATGCAAAATTCAAATGATAAAATCGTAACGGTACTTTGAACTGACAAATCTGCAAAGTTGAAAAAAGTTGCCTCATTATGTTAGCTCTCGAACGACATATAAAAATTAAGGGCTCACGATTTGAAAATTTGCGAATTTAACTTTTCAAAGGTAAAAAAATGTGGTTTTCGTGTAATGCAAATCATCTGATATTATGAAGATAAATTTGTACGATCAACACAGTTCATTTTGTTGGGCGAAAAAACTTTACATTGAAACCACATTTTTTTACCTTTGAAACGTTAAATTCGCAAATTTTTAAATCGTGAGCCCTTAATTTTTATATGTCGTTCGAGAGCTAACATAATGAGGCAACTTTTTTCAACTTGGCAGATTTGTCAGTTCAAAGTACCGTTACGATTTTATCATTTGAATTTTGCATGAAAAACCGATTTTAAAATTTCTTCAAAGTTTGAACTGGTGTATCTCGGAAGATACGAGCAACTTCGTAACGGACGAGGTGTCGTTTTATAGGAAATTTTATGTAGTTTCGGAAAGTGATGTCATATCTCGGATGACATGTTTGGTGGTTTGGCAAATTTTGATTTAGTTCGGCAAGTCAGGTATTTTGACACAATTTACAAAAAGTGCTTTTACATTGTAACGGTTCAAAATAGAGGTGTCTCGTAGAACATTAATTTTCCCCAAATGAGCCACACTATCTACCATTAAAAGATTCTCCACCATGAACGGGACACCCTGTATAGGAATCGGTAGGAGAAGAGGTAACCAATTTTTCGGATACGCATATTGTTAAAATCGGATTGTACTGCACTGCATGTTTCCACAAGTGGTCCGTTCATACCTAAACTAATTCAATCCAATTCCAGCGCTGATTGGCGTCGGCAATTATTAGCGGCGACAATGCGCATGTCATCCGCTGAAAACGCACACTTCTTGCAATGAAAAAGTTCCTTACCGCCCAAATCGGCGCCGCGTCGCAGGCTGTCTGAATGGCACAAGCCGGATGTTGTCGTCCACAGCTACGATATTTTGGATATGTTGTAATGTTGTATGTAAAACGCTGCCAAATATGTCAGAAAACAAAAGTAAAAAAGGAACGAAAGTAGTCAAAATTTTAGAAAAACCGGTATTTCTATTGTTTGGCGTATCTAGGAGTATTGTAATCGACAATGGGGTTCTTTTATGGGTTTGCAAAATCGTATGCGATTGAAAATGAAATGCGAAATTACGAACGCAAAGGATATCGTTGTAAATTCAATATATTAAGTTCGATAACAATATGAATTAATCAAATTGTACAGATTTGTTGAAAATCACGAGATGTAGAAAGATTAGCAAAAACGCGTCTGAGTTGTTCGCGAGCCAAAGTATTGCCAAATAACTAAATTTGTGCACCGTGAGACTCAAATCCTCGACCACTAACATCGCTCAAAATTTTTATCTTTGTTTACGATTTATGATTCAGTTTTTTGCCTGGCGCATATGTCGCTTAGTTTTCCTGTAACTGAATATAAGTCTCTGAGACTAAAGTCTCCTCGTATGAGGAAAGCATTAGTCATTTTAACTAAAAATTAAGAAAGGGGATGTTAGACTTCTGTATCAGAGTACAGAACAACTGAGCGAGCAATTAATAGCTTTCCTTTCAGTCCTGGCGACTTCGGTCCTATAAGTTTCAACTATACCTTGTACCTCTACAGGAGGTTGTCTTATAGGAGTAGCTTGTCTAAGTGACGAGTTAAATTAAAAATCAAGTGGATGGAAATGTCCAAACACTCTGTACACCTGAACCTGTTGCTGTAGATCTTTGCACCATGTCGACATTTGCGCGAATATTCCCTCGAAACAATTCTTAAATCCCAAAGTACATACAAAAACACAAAACATATTTGCACGTTCTGAATTTTTATATGTTATACGTGCTCACGTTTGTCGCAGTATACACCATCAACATCCATAATGTCCTCATCGGAAGTATTTGAAAGAAATCGATTGCTTGGGCTGAACGCGGCTAATTAATATTCAGCAGGTGATGCCAAATGGCAATTTTCATCAGGTTGTATGCCAGATTGTATACATACATTTGATTTGTCATTTTTCTTAAGGCTCTGTTTCTTTTATTTCCCTTCATTACGGATGCGCGTAACAAGACATATTTAAAAAAAACTGAAACAAGATTTTGATAGTTGCGAGAAAGTAATCTGTGGGTTTTGATCGAAGAGATAGGCCAGGCCCCTTTTCATAAAAATGTGTTTACAATTTTATAATTTTGTCATAAAACATTTCCCAATTTTTAAAATTTCGATTCTAAAGTTTAAACATCCGAAAAATGACATCATTCCACACAAGACAATAATAGATGCGACGTGACATGATCACATCAACCCATAAGATGACACACTCCTTCCGAGGATCATCATATCCGGTGTATTAACAATTTTTGCACATTTTCAACCGACCTGTGAATATGATATGAATAAAAGGAGAAAGAGAGGATTAACGCATGACATTGTCGACGCATGGCTGATTATTCATCAGGAAACCTCTATCATCGCATATATCCATCACATTATCCGCCAATATGCATTACACGCTGCTTATAATGATTTTAATCTGGGAAGCGTGCCTAAGTGTCATCCTTTGAATTTGATGCCTCTGATGCGATATTCTGTGTATGTGGACATTTTATCATGTTCTTATATTGTCAACTCGATCCACGGTGCAGACGAAAAATTTAGCTCAACATCGTTGATGCTCCTTCTGTTCGCCGGTTCTGTCGTCTCAAATTTTACTTTTCGATATTTTTTTTCGGGCTACCATTAGGTTTTTTGTACAATAGACACAGGTTATTGTAACGATCAAGCCACCTTTAAAAATTTGATGTTTTGTGTCATAAGGGACGTTGGACTATAAGATGCGGAAAGACATATGGCGCATGCCTTCCAGACTATATTTTTGTGTTCCTTGTCGGCAAGCGCATTTATATTATGAGGTGTGTGTGGTGTATTTGTCTGCGATGAGGAAAGGTAAAGAAAGGTGCAATGTAACCTGAATAGAAAACAGAATATATGGTGCATTCGGGTATCCAGAAATGAACGCGCGAACAAGCAACAGGGATATGGAAGGAAGCCCCGGGACAGTGACAGAGGTCTATAAGATGGGAGAACATATGAGGTTCACGCAGCACAGGTGTTTGTTGTGTGTACTTATTTTATGGTACACGGTATACAAGGATAGCAACACCAGCAACAACAATCGATTCGGTTCGTTTGCCAAACTGTTTCATTATAGGGAGTTGTAAATAATATCGAATTATAAATTTTCATCATCTTTTTTTCATATTCAACGTTTAACAGATGTGTTTAGTCTTTTTTTTCTGAATTTACCTATTCATATTGGTTTAGGTTTCCGGGTGTTAAGCGTGTGGTACGTTTTGATCTGAATGGTTGTTTGGTGATGTACTTTTCAGTAGAGGAATGCGACACTTTAATTACAGAAATAGAAACAGTCCGGATACTCTTCAGTAAAAAAAAAAGTTTTGCATCGATGAGTCCGAACTCGTAGTTTTCTATAGGTACGGAATAAAGAATATCCCCTCTTTTGAGCAATTTTTCCATTGATTATTTCAAAAGCAGTACAAACTATACAAGAAAATGTTCAGACGAGGAACTGTGTGACAAATGCGTAGAATCAAAATCATTTTGCCTCAAAAAATGCCAAAATTTTAAATTTACCTTTTTTTCCGCCCTTACACAACATTTACTTTGAACGTATATGTGCAAGTCTGCTCTCTCCATCTTGACCATAATTGGTCTGCCCTTAGGTGATCATTTTATGGAAGTTCCACGTATTTCAGAAGCAAAAAATTTGGACAAAAATAAATAAACAACTGGCGCGACAGTGCAATTCCATCAAATTTCCAAGATCTTACCTGTTTTTTTCGTAGAGGTGTTGAGATCTAGAGTTATTTATCTCCATAAATCTGAGTGAGATCATAGTCCGACACATTGGTCGTGAGTTCGAAAACATCATAAACAGAACTCGTTCACAGTAAGACTCGAACCCACGACAATTGGATCTGTATGTTGACACTAACCACTACACCAACCAGACTACATAGATTTTGACATACTGTTCCAATCATATGAATTTTATAAAGGAATTTTAAACTAGACCTTTTGCTCCACAAAAAGGAGAAATGTAAAATTAAGCAGATTCTTCGATCTTCAGAATTCAGTGTTAGATAGAGTAGGTACTAACATCGTCAGTTCACGTGAAATCCATGCAAATACTGTCAAAATTTTGAAATCGAATTCGCTTGGTGGTGCTCACTTCACACGATTGTCTCCACACCGGTTTTTTACATTTCGCCAGCGAAAACAATGCAGTTGCACTTCATTTCACAGCAAAAAGGTATCATCTACAATCAATCAGTCCACAATGCCCATTTATCTTAAATTTAGTGAATAAAAGGCAAATATTTCACGGGAGACATAAATGCAAGTTTTTCGCTGTTTGAACATAGTATACTTACCTTAAATGTAATTATTTATGTTCACCGAGTGAAAAACTAGCATTTATGTCTTCTGTGAAAAATGTGCAGTATAGACTTGCCTTTCATTCACTATAAATTTAAGATATATAAATTACCACATTTTACCTGTGAAATTCATAAAATATGGCAGAAAAAAATATAGAACCATTTTCAGAATGCTGTTTCTAGAATTACCTAGCGTTTTCGATATATTCCACGAAGCAACTATCTATGGATTTTCATTTAAACATTTGGAGCGAAACAAATTCCACGGTGACTTTCGCCCGAAGAAGTCTATCCAGCGGCACAACTTTTCGCAAATGCCTCAAATCGCTATATTCTGTAGCGACATCAGAATCAGAAAAATTATTATTGGACCAATGAGGCATGTTCTGCCGAAATCCTCATGTTTGAGTAAGTAAGTACTATGTTCGCCGGGGGAAAAACTTGCATTTATGTCTCCCGTGAAAAATTTCTTTTTACAATCATCAAAATTTTGACAGTACTTGCATGGGTTTCGCGCGAAATGACGATGTTAGTATGCACCTACTCTTAGAGAGAATTTTTGCGCGACTCCCTGAAATTTCCGTGGTATCGCGACACACCGGTTTGGAAACCAGTAGTCTCTAATCTTTTGCTTGTGCCCCTTTCAAAGTTAAGCTGAAATGGTCATATTTCATCGCCATAATTACTTATATTCCACGACCCTCCCCCCGGAAACTGTAAATGATTTTGAATTGTTTCTCTGTCCAAAATATTCTTAGCGGTCTTCATTAAACGCATTTGGTTACAGCGATTTTTTTAGTCGAAGGAATAAAACAGCTCCTTGTCGGGATTATTACTTCTGATTTCGAAAGATATGTTGGTCGAAACAATTTAAATTGCGACAATGGATTCCGAACTTATGTCCAAAATTAAAAGCATTCCTTGCCCATGGCAATTTTTGCATCTATTTTCGGTTTTTGGCCAACATTTTGTCGGGGGGCGGCGCCAGGATCAACAGGCCTCGCAAGGGGGGGCGAACTGAAAAAGATTGGGAACCACTGCCCTATACCCAAAATATGAAACATGGTATAAATATGTTTTTCATAACTCCTGAAGGAAGTTAATTTTTACCTTAAGGTGTTTAGCTGCGAAATAAATCCGAAATCCTGAGTTTTGCTAAATATATTATTAGTAGGATTCAGAATTTAAAAAAAAATCAGTTGCATGTTTAGCGTTCTAAACTCTAAAAAAGCAAAGAATAGAAAAATTTCTTGAACGCGCTTCCGCCGCGAACATTTCTTTATCTTTCCATTGAAAAATGTTCGTTTTTTCTATCACTTTAGATTTTCGTACTCCAAAATAAATTGCCATTGCGGTCCGTTTTCGATCACAAAACGGCAAAAAAACGACGTATGGTGATTTTTTCTTGTGAGAAGCGAGTAGCAACGATTTCACAGTTATTGAAATTGTATGGCATTTTTGTACATACAGTCGCCTCTCGTTAATTCGAACCTCGGTAATACGAATTTTTCGATAATCCGAACTAGTTAACCTGTCCCTTCGATAAATCGAATAAAAGAGCCAAGTTTGTATGAAGTTATATACACTCGATAAAGCGAAATGATTTCGTTCAACTGAGCATTTTATAATTCGAAATTTGCATTTAGAAACTCTTTATAATTCGAATTTTTCCTGAAATTTTTCTGTTGCTGTCTTTTTACGGCGAATCGTGAAAAGATTACACATTTTCTTCAGTTTATTGTTGACTTTCAAGTGAAAATGATTTCGAAAAAGTACACGTGCATATCCGTAGATGTGAAAAGAGAAATTATCGCGGCAGTGGAAAATGGTGATAAAAAAGATATGGCAACGAATTTCAAGATTTCAGCATCTACTACTATTTTAAAACAAATAATAAAAAAAAAAAGTTTGGAAACCACTTTACATTAAAAAAAAAAACGCAAAAGAATAGATAGATAAAGATAAGGTATCCTCTTTTCTCATTAAATTTAGTATTTCTCCAGTCGATCACAAAATAAGGACAAGAATTGCTTCGATATTTTTTCATAAATTAACTTTAGTTGGACTATTTAATCCCATGATACGTTTAGGATCTACCTAGTGCTGAAAAATAGTTTTCGTTTTACGTTGGAACAAAATTTAATTACAGATGAAACCACACTATTGAAGGAAAGCCTTTAAAATGGTTGAGGCAGTGTCGCGAAAAAATTTTCCGGATGAATCGTGAAATAAATTATTTTATTTACATAGTTTTTTTTTCGATAATTCGAACACTCAATAATTCGAAATTTTTTCGTTGTCCCTTGGGCTTCGAATTATCAAGAGTCGACTGTACCTTGTTTCATGCGAAGAGCCAATCGTTAATATACGTATGTACCTTTTCTTAGGAGTAGAACTTTCTGCTTTAGATGCACACATGTGAATGAATAAATATGTATATTCTTTCGATGTGGTTATCCAGAGCCGGCATTCCGCAAGGCGACAGTAAATTTCATTTTTGGGGTATCGTCTTCAAAGGTCTCAAAGGTATGTATAGATCTTAGACGATACGTAACAATTTTACGTTAATTGTATTTTCAGAAGAAAAAAATTAAAGTGAATGTCGCCTAACTCCTTACATATACATAATACCAGCTCAAAGTTTCATCCTAAACACGTGCCATTGAACACGTGATTGTGCTTCCAGCGCCAAAAATAGTCTTTATATCGTCGTTTTTTTTTTAAATAATTCCAGATCTCCTTTATATGCGATCTGCAATGATCCACGTCATCATCAAATAGTCAACATTATACGAGTCATCCATTGAAATACACTTGAAAGATGTATAATTCTGCCAATCCTATGGATAATAAAAGACTCGCGATGATTGAATCGGAATTGCGATGAATGAATGCAACAAAAAAAACTCGTCAATTGATTTATTCCTGATTTGGCAAGTGGATTTCAACCGTTTATGGTACGCACCTACAATTTATTATGTCAATGGTTGACTACATATTATATTGATGAGCAAATTTTTGTTCAGTTTTCCCATGGTGGTATTTTGAAAACAAAAACACAGAAAACAAAAGGCCGATTTTCGGTTTCCCAAAAAAGGTAGCTGATTGCTTAGAAGAATAAAATACTTTCGTGAATGAGACATTTTGAAGGCTTGTGTTCTTAAGGATGACTTATGCGATGAACGCTCAACGACCGTAAACTTCACCAACCAATTAAAAGGGCCGATTACCCCTACATCTTATCTAGTAGTTATTTTTATCGTACAGACAGGACGCAAACCATTTTCATTTTCTTTTACATTATATTTGATTCGAATTTTTGTTTACTTTGCATACTTATGCCATATTTTGCTTGGTTACGCCATTGTATACAATTGCGTAATGTTTTTTTTCAATTTCAGATAATGGTGTATGCAAAGTAAACAAAAATTCAATTTAATATAATCTAAAAGCTTTCAGAAAATGGCATGTGTCTTGTTTATACGATAAGACTAACCAGATAAAATGTATTCGAGTAATCGGCCCTAAGTCCTATTTGCACATTCTTAGTTTTGGCTGTCATTTTAAAAGAGCATGTCTGTATAGAAAACATCGTCATATAGTGCGCAGAGCCGGTTCATTTACTACGATCGCATCGCATGACTCGTCTCAAGGAACACAAACCTTAATGAAGCTTACTACTCAATCTGAGTTCGGTATTTGAATATAACGTACATTTCCACCGGGACAAAGGAGAAACCATTTTTATAAAAAATTAATATATATACATATATATATATTCAAAATCTACGCTTCTAATAAAAATCGTCAAAAATTAAGGAACGCGGTATGTAGTATAATCATACACATTCCAATCAATATACGAATTGACGGTTTGAATAAATTCCACCAAACCTCCTTGTGAGTCAATTTATTGTCGACATTGTCCTATTTCTAGTGCCTATTGTTTTCTGATTGTTTATGAGTATGCCTCTCAAGTAATTTGTGTTGTATTATGCACATAAAGAAAAAAAAAATAGGCACAGGATATGTTTCGTAACAACCCTCTTCAATATCTATTGTCACTCGAGTGTTATAGATTGAGGGTTATCCCATATAACTTCACTGAGTAATTCAATAATGGTCATTGCGGTTACTTCGATCCGCCCGTCGTCAACAGTATAATGGGTAGGCAAATAAAACGACATTCACAACAACTGACGACGGAACGATATCCGCAGAACGAGAAACCCCTTCCATTCATACATATAATAATTTTTGACTTTTCAATCATGTAATTCAGTTGTAAGTGCTGTCCACTTACTTCTGTGCATTTTTTGTTTGTCAATGTGTCCTTATCGAATATGTACTCACAAATACGTGTACATACGACAGACGACAAAATTCGTACATTCATATACGTATCCTTTGTCTTCGGCCTAGATCAACCCTATAAAATCACAGACAATACATTGTCGTGACGGGGGGAGAGATCCCCCTTTCAATGGCAATGGAGATGTGCATAGTGCGGTGGTCGACCATATTTTGTGGAAAATTTATATTTGGTTATTATATTGCACCCTTGGGAGTCCAAGGATATTGATATAACCATTGGAAAATTGTATTATTGTGTAGGCATATTTCTTTTCGGTTTTGGGGGGAGAAATCAATAAATTTCGAAATTGCAGTTGAACGCTGTTAAGTCGATGACGATTGGATTATTTTGTGATTATCCAATTGGACCTTATACGGTTCGTTCAAATAAGAGGATTGAACGAATAAATCATGTTATTACTTTGATCCTTAAAAAAACATATTTCTCTCTCTCTCTCTCTGAAGAATTGCCATATTACGCTACGCTTCCAAGCTCTGCAGGTGTCAATTATCTGGTTTTCCCAACAGGCAAGCAGTAACCGAAAAGACGTGTATAATCTTTAAATTCATCGTTTCTCCTTTTATCACGACAGAAACTTCTGGGCAAGAGTGCAACTCTCGGCTATTCCTGGCTTCAATGGCTATTATTACTCTTGGCTCCATCATAGTATTATCTATTAAATTAACTCTATGGAAATTGAGAAGACTACAAGTTTTATCCGCTTGGATCGATAATCGAAAAAGTTTCGAATTCGAGCGTACTACTATACTACATGTTGCCTTATCCCCTTTGAGGGGCATAGCGTGTCAAAGAAACGTGCAAAATCCCAATGAAGTCACTGTCAGGTCAAACGCAACATTTTCAAACTCCTTTTTACATATAAAATAAAAAAAGAGTCGAGCTACTTCCCCAATTGACGAGAAGGTAGCAACTGATGAGTAGTCCGAGTGACGAAATTCTTGGGTGTATGCCAATATGTGGTGAACAATTTTGAAAGACTTTGGTAGGTCTTGAGTCGTGTTACCATGCTTAGGAATGAAAGTTATATTAACTTTTCTCTAAGCAAGTGGGATATAACAGAAGTAATAGCTGGCTCTGAACAGAGCCGTTAGATGTGGCAGTTTTGAAGGAGAGCAGGAAATAATCCATCAGCTTCGCGGTCTTAAAGAGACTCACTAATTTTCTAGCCAGCTGTCCTGTATAACCTGGTATGTGTACTAGGCAATTGTCTGAAAAGACAGATCCAGGGAAATCCATGTAGGGAGAAGTTGAAGGGTCTCCGCCTTAAACGAACCGTCCGAGAATTTGAGCAACCCAACTCCGTTGGGAGTTGCTTCTGTAGATTTTGTGAAGGCGAGCGGCCTCAGGTAAAGACTGAATTGCTTCACGCTACTTTCTCCAGCACTTCCTTTTAGATTTCCAAATCTTTGTATTATATTCAGTTAAGGTGCGTCTGTATGACTCCCACTGACCATAGCGCTTGAATAATCTCCTAACGTGAGTCCGTTTCTGATCTAGTTCGTCGTTCCACCAGGATTTCGAATGAAAGACCTGTAATTTCGAATGAAAGAGATCTCCTGGTAGGCGGAGATGAGTGCACTATTTAGTTGATCCGCAGCTGGCTCTACAGAGTATCGACTCTGGAAAGGATAAAATCTTTGAACAATTTCCAATTGGTTTTTTAGAACACGTGGATGCAGCTTGGAGCATTGAGCTCTCTGCAAGATTGATTCTGATGTGCCTGTGATCTGATAACGATTCCTCACTTGATACATGCCAATCAGAGATGAACTCCGAGATTGGTCTACTGGCAAGAGTAAGGTCAAGAACCTCCTCTCGTGCTGCGGTGATGAAGATGGGTTTGCTTGCACTCTTTGTTAAGGACGAACACGTTTTTAGACGTAAAAATGTCAAGAAGTTTCTTACCTCGCATGTTAACGTCCGTAATGTCGTAACAACGCATTGGTCTCGGCGATGACACGATCCAAGATAGAGCTGCCTGTAGAAATATGCTGAGAAATTATCGCCAAAACAGGCGATGTGCCTACACCGCAGGTCGAGCAACGCGAAACCGTGGAGCGGTATAAAGAACGAGGCAAGGAAGAAGAAGAAGAAAAGTTAACGTCCGTAATGCCCCACACAGTGTGGTGGGCATTAGCGGCACAACCGATGATAAATTGTTGTTAGTCCTGCAGTAGTCAATCAAGCTGGAGACTCTCTCAGGTGGAATAGAGTCATCGTCAGCTGGGAGGTAGGCAGATGCAATGACTACGTCCTGACTCTTGTACGTGGTGGATACGTTGACCAGAGCGGCTGCTAAATCTCTGGTAAATAAAGTTGGTTAGTGTTAATTAATTGAAATGATTGTCAACAAGGAGCGCAGCCCGAGGACGGTCCACTGACCTGTCATAAATCAACTTACCGCGATTAATATTTAGTTCACAGATATCGGCCCTTGGTCACCCATGGTTCTTGTATCAGCGCTATCGAGGCTGTGTTAGCGGCGAAAGACCTGCACAAGATGACCGATGCTCGTTTGACATGTCGCAAGTTCGCCTGGAGTACCTTAACAGTACTCAGTTATTGCGTAGGGAGCGGTTTACAAGGCTACTACGTTTGCCTTGCCGAAACCGCCCGCCTCGTTCGTCCTTGCCGCGCTTAGGGTCACGGTGCCGCGATGTTGGACCCTAGTCTACGATTAATGGTCTCGCCCTTGTTCCCTCTGGTGTTTTTGCGCTACCAATGAGCTAGTGTCTCGGCGAAGCAGGGCCTCTGGGGCACGATTGGTAGGCGATTAATGACTTCCCTCGGAAGCCGCTTGTAGGCTACGACTAGCATCCGTTGCTTCTTCTCCTGGTGATGATGCTGAGCTTCGCTGAGGAGGCGGAGCTGGTCACGGCTGGTGAAGAGAAAGGGCTCTCTACTGGTAGAAGGGCGGCCTTCAGCTTGTGCTCTGCCTTTTACTCAGTGCTTCTAGGGAAGTACCCCTGACTATTGTGCAGCTTGGGAAAATTACTTTCCTATACCAAAGTATATTCAAACGTACATTTCGCACGAATATGCAGTGGGAGAGTCCTTTAAAGATACAACATCCGAAAATTTAGATTTTTTTTGTTGGTATTCATAGGTTTCCCACGAGTGTCCGGGAAAACGGTCACCGACGACTTCACCCAGTTGCCGCCGGAAGTCTAGATTGAAACTGAAGATCGACTAGTATTCAGAGTCCGCGACCATGGACCCTCTTGGCCATGCATCCCTCGGTGTATGCTGTTCCACCTTGGAATTAGGGTACGTTTATAAGGAGATACCGCTCCCGGGCTCCCGCCCGAGCGCCCGACCAAATTTAGTCAGTACAGAGAAAACGTACCTTAAGTGATGATTACGGATGGCTACAACCGAAAGCGTCCTCTAAAAATGTCCGAGTAAAAAGTCCCCGAATGTCATATGCCTGCTTCGGTTTAGCGTGCTGTTGGTCATACAATTATCCTATCCTATCGCGATCAAGGTAAAAAAAAGTGGCAATGCATCCGAGACCAAGTATTGTTCCGCGAGTTTTCCTATATCGTTCTTCAGTACCAGATTCGGTACTGCATTTAGGCATTCCTATAAACAGAACATTCCACTGCAATCACTCTAAATCTTCTCAACAACCCCCACTGAACCGTGACAATCAACCTGCAGCGATCGCTCGCGGTCACAATGGTGTGTTTAAATAATTGCTCAAAACACTTCACGCTTCAATGTCGATCAATATAAATTTTATCATCGTCACTACTGTGTGTGATGGGCTGTTTGTTGTTAACTCGCGTCAAACCTCAGACCATAACGAAGACCACACAAACACCTGCCGATAAAAATCTTTCAAGTTGTTTGATTAAACGCAAAATGTTCTACACAACATTTATGTCTTGTTGCCTGTCTTTTGACTCATTCATATATAGATAGAGGAATGAATCGGCCCAATTCTCCCCCGTGTCGTCAGGCTCGGCCTACCCCAAGATAACCAGAACAGAACAGACTGAAGACTGCGCACAGTCTTTCAAGACACTCGCGAAGAAATGAAAAATGACATGAGAAATTTTAATTCACATTATTATCTCTCAACCTGAATCACATGAATCGTTTTGTACATACTCTATTTCACACATTGTTTTTCTGTGGCCTTTGGGCTCTTTTTATTCTGGAAGAGAAGAATATTTTTCGTTAATTTTTATTCAATTTTCACCAGAGACTTTCTTATGCTTAGTTAGTACTGCATGTCGTCTATTTTAGAGGTGGTCCTCTTCTTGTTGATCTTTCACCGACTCGGAACTATTATCATTATTATTGTTCTAATCTCCAATCTCAGTTCTATGGATGGGATTTTACAAAAATCACCTTCCCTCCGATTTTATATGAATGGTGTGTGTTCGTTTTGTGTGGATACGGTCGTCAGTGGTGGGTCCCGAGAGAAACACAAAAAAAAACAAAATCAAATTAAATTAACCAAATAAATTTCAATTATGAGAAAAAAATGACGACGCGTAATGAGAATAAATAGAGTGAAGTGAAGTGCTATTGCACGTTCACAGGTCATACACCGCGCAGATTTTGTTTATTTTACACAATTCCCCCGAATAAAAAGAACCAAATTCGAAAACTGATCAAATACAACAGGAGATTGCGAGTTAATTGATGAATTGCTTATTTTCTATCTCCTGGATACACTGCTCGTCGTAGTTGGCAATCTTAACCTTTTTTTTCTTCATCACATGATCGTTTTGCTAATAATAAATTTAAGTTACATAATTGGACTAATAATATTGATTGGAATTGGATGATTATCATTTTACACGAGATGACTTTATTAATGATGATTTTTTTCTTCTTCTTATTTCAGAGGCATGTTCGAGTCGAACAACACCAAAACCAAGACCCCCTCCAACAACAACACCCCGACCAAATATTACATTCCACACGTATAAATGTCCGCCAGCCTATGCCGCCTGGTATTGTTTAAATGAAGCAACATGTTTTACTGTGAAAATTGGTGATGAAATTCTGTATAATTGCGAGTAAGTACCTACACAAAAAAAAAATAATAATGACGAAGTTATCAGTTCTTCTAATAATTAAGCTAGATTTAGTCATTGGATTCTTTGATTTGTGAGAAGTGTGGGAATCTATAGATTCTTTGATTTGTGAGAATTTGTGATATTGGTTTATTGAGAGTCGATAGCCGGGCATTGTTGCCAAGAACAAATTTGATTTCCCGCTAAAATCTCCGAAATTATAACATAGAAAGTCGCGAAAGTCTTGCGAAGCTATTGGAACTCCTATGGAAACACGATCATACTAACTTACTGACGCCATGATCCCATTGAATCAAAACAGTAAAAGAATATCGTGATTAATTCTAAAAAGGCTCCAATAAAGCCAACACCTTGCTCTTGTCCATAACAGAATGGGGTTTTGCAACGCTCACTGGAAGGTTACATACATATATTTTTGCATTTTCCATGATTATGGGAGAGTCGCTTCAGCTTACACTGTTTCCCAATCGGTGGTCCGCGGACCAAAAATGTGGTCAGTCAGAGTGTTATCTTAATCAAAATTTGTGTAAAATTGATACCTATAGCCAAAGCTCAAATCGAAATCGATCGCGAGTTTAAAGGCATGTACAAATGAATTTGCTAGTTGCAAATTTCTGATCTCTCTCTCTGGTTCCTTTTAACCCCTAGTGGGGCATAGGACATTGACTACGTCTCTTTTCCACCTCTGCCTATTTGCAGCCATCGCCTTTAGCTGGTCCCACGATTTGCCTATAGATTTTCCCTCTGCCTCTACAGATCTTCTCCATGACGCCTTCCATCGGTTCCCTGAGGATTCCAATCTAAAGCCTGTTTTACAATGTTTTTTGGCTCTTTTCGAAGTGTGTGACCTATCCACTGCCACTTCCGCCTTTTGATGTCGATGCCTATCCTATTTTGGCCAGTAATTTGAAGGAGGTCGTCGTTAGAGATTACCTCAGGCCAGCGAATTTGTAGGATGCGTCGAAGGCACTGATTCACGAAAGTTTGTAGTTTGGTTGTAATATCACTGGTCACCTTCCAAGTGGAACACCCATATAAAAGCACGGATTTTACATTGCTTGTTTGGTATTTCTGGAGATGTTTTTGTTTTGCCAGAGAGGAGTCAAACTGAAAAATACTGCTCGGGCTTTATTTATGCGCGACACTACATCAGCATCAGCCCCACCATCCGCTGCTACTACGCTCCCAAGGTAAGTAAAGTTCTCGACTTTTTCTATCGGCTGTTCGGAGATAGAAATGTTTCTTTGCCTTTCTGATGTCAAGCTCAAATATTTAGTCTTAGCGGCATTAATTTTTAAAGCAGCACTACGACTCTCACGATGCAAAGCATCCGTCATTTGAGACAGATGATCTGCTGTGTTTGAAGAAGGCAAATGTCGTCGGCATAGTCCAGGTGCTGAAGGTGATAAAATAATTTCCACCTGATACCCTTACTTTTATGGTCGCCTAGAGCGTAGCAGATTACGTCGTTGATGGTAATAAGGAACAGTATTGGTGATGAAATACAGCCTTGTCTAACTCCATTATTCACCTCAAAAGGACTAGACAATTCGCCCTTGTGCAAGACGTGACATTGGGCTCCGTTATAGGACTCCTTTATGATGGCAATAAGTTTCTCTGGAATGCCTCTCCTACGTAAGGCTGTCCAGATATAAGCCCGGTCAACGCTGTCAAACGCCTTCTCGAAGTCAATGAACAATAGATGTAACGGGGATCTCCATTCAGCGGATTGTTCAATTATAATTCGGAGGGTGTTGATATGGTCGCTACATGAAAAACCCTCACGAAAACCAGCCTGTTCATTGCTCAAAGTGCGATCGATCGTTTTCTTGATCCGGTCTAAGAATATTTTGGCCATCAGTTTAGAGACTGCAGGGAGGAACAGATTCCACGCCAATTATTACAATCCTTGAGACTTCCTTTTTTGGGGATTTTAATAATTACGCCCTTTTACCATTTCTGATGGTCTCCATTAATCCAATGACTTTTCACTGACATTTTGGTTATAAATTTTCTTTCGCTTTTTTTCAATTCGCGCAACAAAAAATGAGGTTTTAGGTCGTTTCTGCAGGGCGTCCTGATTTGTACTCAATAATTAAGAAATATTTAAAAAGACCAATTTTTCCGTCATTAATCAGAATATCCCGCCAATGATAGACAATCTTTGAATTTCAAAATTTCAGCAGTTTCTTTTACGAATCAGATGAGTGTTGTGGTGTTATGTGTCCTGGCTTTCCGTAAAAGACTCCCAAGAGGGGCTATCGGTGCCTTCTCATATCTTCAAGGTGTATTTTCCAAAGGAAGGAAGGAAAACCTACAAGTGCAGAGCAGAAAATTTAAAATTACCAAAATACGGTTCCCACTGAGTTTTTTCTCCAATTGTGTTTCGAATAGTGTTCCAATTAGTAACAGGAATATTGCCAATTTTGCTTATTTGGTTGAGTGGTATCGAATTGTCTTATTTTCAGTCCTCGTGCGACTGCTTACTCGATATCGTACGAGTAGCTTTTATAAAGCTTAGAAATCTTTACCACTAGGAATCAACCCGGCGAAGCCTAATTCTGCAAAACACTAAAAAGACCCTGACCACAACTTACTGAATACATTCTGGAAACTTTTTAATCCATCCTCGTACAGTGATCCGTAGTAATTCACTTCCTGGCTTAATGGTCGGCAGATATCTATGGGTTGTGAATCACTGATGTAGACCATCTACTTTATCAGAACTGCTTTCAATGATTTTGTAGGGAAACTAATCGGACCTGGCGCTGTACCATGTTCAAGTTGTAGAAATTCGCTCTCTGCAATGACAGGCATCCTACCTAAAATCGGTGTCTGTCTTTGTACCGTACGATCCCATTCGAGTTTTGGGTATAATGTGGGAACGATATTTTTCAGCATGCCGCTTTATGCCCTATTTTTTCATTGCCACCCCGTACGCCAGGAGTGTCAAATTCAAAGGATGGTCTGGGCCAAATATCACTGTCTTCGGGTTTAAGCGGGCTTCTGAATAAAAATTTATTTTCTGATGTGGCAAAAGTATTTTTCTCGACTGAATATTGGCATTAAAAAGGGGCTTAATTCTTTCCTCCGCTGTCTTAAACCTCAAATAATTATCGGCCAATTATTGGTTGTGGTAAATATGTGCTGTTACACATTGGGTTTCTTCGACCAGACCGCGGACCGCACAAAACTTTGAAGTGGGCAACGTGCGGCCTGCGGGCCGCGACCTTGATATGCCATTCTTCGCGGGATTTTTGCGTCATCGAAAAATGTTTGATACTTTTTTTGCCGAGCTTTAAGTCACGCTTCCGGTCTCCTCAGCTTGATGGTGAATTTCTTGTTGTTTATATTTAGTTTTAGGTGATTTTTCATCCTTCAGATTTTGTTTGAACGCTGCCTGATTAAGTCGCTTCGTTGACCACATCGACAATAGAATTTGTTGAATGGTCTGTCTAGTATTGCAAATATATTTCCCGGATAGTCGCGATGCGTGTAACGCTCCACAAGTTGCCATACTGTATAGATAGAACTAACAAACTGCTCGCGAATGTACGGTCAATAACGATCCCGATCACGGAGTTGCGGTGTTTGGGAATTTTAGAAGGCTTGTCAGTGATTTAAATGTATAGCTGCAAAAAATTTAATTACATAGGGTCCTATCTGTCTCCTTGTGTACTATGCGAGTCTCTTGATCGTAGGATGCAGCTTTATGACAGTTATTGAAGCACATATTTGATCTACTGATGCAATCACTCGCAAAGTGGTCGAAAGCGAAGCATTTGGGGTCAGATGGCAATTGTTTCAACAGATCGTCCAATCACACGTAGATTTACTTACTTGCTTCTTAGCTATGTCTGTGACATACGCATATGGTTGCCATTTGAATTTGGGTTTAACTGTACGCCTTCCCCGGCGACTTGCCCGTGTTGAAGGTTTGCGAAAGTCGCGCAGGCAACATCCATCTTCCTACAAGGCTTTTACGTCTGCTGGACTTATTCCCAACAATCTCGTAACGATAAACTTGTATGCGCGTATGAATGTTCACGAAAGCCACACAGTACAGACATTTTCCCTTATTCTCATCTCGCCCAATTCCAGCACCTCTATCTCCGCCTCATGTTCATTGGAATCAGTCCTAACGAGCTTGTTTTCATAGATTTGTCAGCATTCGTCGGAACACCATTCGACTCTCTTGAGAATCTCTGCGTAGGTAGGTAGGTATCTCTCCGGACTGAGCTATAACCATAACGCCTAGTCTCCTCCCAAGTTTCATGAATCTTTCTTTTTCTCTTCTTGGGCCTCGTCTAGTAGCTGGGCTCCTTTTCTTCTTCTTTTTGCGGTAAAAAAAATGTGTTACATTTCTGTGCATTTAGGTGCGACTTTTTCAGAGTAAAAAACGTAGCTGCGGGTTTTTTCACAGTGATGTAAGGGCGATCTGTGATCGCAGCCGGTCATTGAACCAAATGACACAACTGACATCTGCCTCTTCGCATCCGAATGCGTCCGTATTTCAAAAATTCACGAAAATTCTTTTCAAGAACTCAAGCCTTGGGTTGTGCTTGGCTACCTGAGATTTTCTTCTAGTTTATGGTTTTGTTTTGAGCCAAACTATTCTGGCTGGACGGCTCTTCTTTTTTGGAGACTGTACTTTCTTCATAGAAGTGAACTTGGTCGATGGTATGTTCGCTCAGTTTGATGAACAAGTCTCTTTTTCTCTTTACGTTTGTTCCATGTGGCCAAGAGTCGCTACAACCCCTCTCGATGCCGCCACCACTACAACCGCAACATCTCTTTTGACTGTCTTGATAGTATTTTGCAGAAAACTCTTTGCAACCACGACAAATGATTTTGGTGGCGCAATCATGAGACGAGCTCCTTTCGGGATTTGCTTCTCGTAGAGTATTTCTATGTGTAGTTTTATGTGCTACGATAGCTATTTGCGCCACTGCTCTGAAACAGTAAAGTCAGTCAATGAATATCGCCGACGGGATGATCGATTGCACACTTCCGCAGTTATCGACAATTGGCTCCCGAGGACCAGCACCGTAAGCTTTAAAAAGTTCTTACCTTCCATTCTTCGCTTTTAGTTTAAGGTTTCTTTACGTACGTACGTACGCCAAAAAGTATTTCAGAAGAGTTTTTAGATGAAAGAATAAGGTTGACACTGCTTTGAACAATAGAGCTCTTTTCACTCGATTATTATAACTCGAAAAATGTGCGTTTCTTTGAAAGAATCAAAATTAAGTTAGCTGATTGCCTTGGATGAACAACTGCTCATGCTCAAGTTGTACAAGATTCCGGCTCAGTGGACACACATATTCTCGACTAACATACTCTTCGGTACTGACTTCCCAAGAACCGATGGGTGATCTTTAGATAACCTTTTCATAAATTAAATTAGTCCAAAGACTCAGATTAGACCAGGACCAGATCTCAGCTTAATAACATCTAAATTATCTATCAATCCATCTATCATGTGCCGCATGCAATCATTGGCGCTTTTCCGAATAGCACTGAGCTGAGTTCTTAGGGTACGGTAACCTATTTTTAGAAAGGAAGAGGGACATTATTTTTCGCTGAATTTCATCATTCATCAACATTCATCAGAGCGATTCTATACAACAAACACTTTCTAGTCGATTTCTTTTCCCTTATAGATAATTTGTCTAAATTTGTTACTATTAAAAAAAGCCCATCTGCATAGACGCAATGGAAAGAACCATAGAAAACATAACCCATGGTGTCGGGCCAATTGTGTGCTGGTAAAAATGCATATTCTTATGGTGGACAACATATCTGGATTTCCTCCATTATAAATTGTAGTCCTTCAGACTGATTCATAGGATCAGTGATCCTTTTACGAGTTGGGGACCACTGGTCCAAAAGAAACGCAAGGTCAATTTTCTCATATTAGCAATCAAACACCTTCTTGACTAAACAATTTTGCTATTTACTGTTCCACCGTGAATTCGGGGATTTTTCATCTTGCTTCGTACATATTTAGCATATAAGAGGATGAGAAAGGAGACTGGAATATCGCCGAATGAGTTGAATTCACATGAAAGTGATAGTGGAAAACAGGCTGCAGAATAGGTAAGGCGGTGCCATGCTGCCTATACATATAGACCCACTTCGGAATGCGACCTATCCATTGAAAATTTTCTCTCCTGATAAAAGTGTCTAACCTGGCGAGTAATATTGAAACGGTCTTCACTAGAAATTAGCGAATATGAAGAACGCGCTGTTAACTGATTCACGAAAAATTTGCCACTTTCGCAAAGACCTGTCTGAAAAGTTTCGAAAATTCGTTGGTGCTTGCTGCAAAAGACTTTCCCAACCTGAAAACCGATTCCTAGCTTCGCCTGTTGCTTCGGTTGCCATATTTTCATGACGTCTCTATGTTTTTTTTTAACTGGTTATCTGTAAGATGCTAATAAATATGGAGCTCAGAAATGCCTCCTTAGTGATCAGTGAAATCATTTGGATGAGCGTAGACCACCGTACCATACCCGGCATATTCGAAGAAAGCTAGTCGAATGGCACTGTCGACTCTGGATCACTTTTCTGGGAATTCCGGGTGACAGGGACTTTTTTGAAATGAGTAAACAAATTCGTTTGTTTAATTTTCGTAAAGGTAATCGATTATTCGGCGCTCCCTTTTCTAGTCTGGAAAACCTGCTGGGTGAAAAATTCGGAGAACTTTGATTCTCTCTCTCCTCCTTAACTCCTCTGGACATCCTTCATTGCTTATTGATCCTTTAATACCTATTGATCTTAAGAATGTTGTCTTAGATTGGACGAACCATAAAATGTGTCTCCCTTTCAGCCCTATGTTCGATTGCCTTATCCCTTTCAAATTTGTTCCTGATTCTATGGGTGTTATTTCAAAGTTACCATCCCATCCATCGAGCTCTCAGTCGTCCACGCAATCTGGCTCCGTCCACTCGTTGCTAGGTCATCATCTTCTTCGGCATGCGATTGTCGTTCATCGTTTGTAAAAGGTAGATTTTACTCGGCACGAATGCAGCGGCCCTAGCGACAGCGACTCGCTCATTCCATATAAAAACTAATTTTTCTCTCATTCTAAAAACGAGTTTTTATATGGAATGAGCGAGTCGCTGTCGCTAGAGCCGCTGGGGTCGTGGAAAATGTACCTTAACTGACCCCCAATTGCAGTCGCTGCGATTTCACGATTGACACATGTATGTAGCTCAGAGTACAGCTGATTGAACTCATGGTTGTAGCGGATGCGCCATTCATTTCGTTCCCGAACGGCTCCGAAAATTCTTCGCGAACCTTTCGTTCGAATGTGTACAACAGATCTTCAGAGTTTTGTGTTAGGGTCCATGCTTCGCAGTCATAGCATAGCGCAGGTTGGTTGAACGTTTTGTACACTCCGAGTTTCGTGTTCTTACGCACCACCTTCGATTTCATTATTGGAAGGACCGAAAAATGACTCTACTTATCTAGTAGTATCCGTCGCTTCATCTCATCGGTTTCGTTGGCGTCCTTTGACAAATCGCAACCCCCTTTACCATACATTATATTCTACTGCACATTCTATCATAAACTAAAACTTTTTTTTTCTCTTTTCAGATGCGCCGATGGTTATATGGGACCCAGATGCGAATACAAAGATCTGGATGGTACATATTTGCGTAAGTATCACAATCACTTCTCTGCTCATCTAGTTTTCTTCCTTGTTGGCCGGAAATTAATAAAAACCTATCTTCATTTCTCTTTACAGCTACACGACCGCGTGTCATGTTAGAAACTGCAAGCATAGCAAGCGGTGCAACATTAGCTCTATTACTTGTTCTAATCTTATGCATGTGTCTGTACGTCAAGTGTAATCAACGACGAAAACTCGAACGATATGCCGAGGATGTTGAGCTGGATGTCGACACGGTCGATGGTGTCGTACATGTTGCAATGCGACCGTTCGGACCACATCATCAAGGCACATTACCAATGTCGGCAATGCTAAAGCGATAGAATGATATATAGTATTTAGTAGTATAGTATCTATTCCAAAAATCAAACATACACACATACCTACACAATATGACGTATCTGTTCATCGAGGCGCTCCCAACACTCTTGAATCGAGAGAGAGAGAGAGGATAAAAAGAGTCTAGATCGAGAGCAGATGAATAACAAAGAGCGTATAAACTATACATACACAAAAACAACCCCTCCAATACACACACAAAAGAACAACACAATAAAAGTATATAGATACGGATTTTACACGCTCACATTACTATTATAAAAAAATAATAATTATTATTATTATGACTATTGCTATTATATTATATAATAGTGTTATTTGTTTAGAGTTCGTTAAGTCTTAAGTATTATTAATTTTATAAAAAAAAAGAAACAAAACAACAAAACTGAAAACACATAGAACGCAAAAAAGAGATAAATAAGATGATACTATATATATATATATAAATAATGAAAAGAAATTTATATAATGAATGATGTATTATTAACCTAGTGCGTACATACGAGTATATATAAATATATTGTATTCTCTTGTATACAAAGATTTATTTCGCGGCGGCTATCATGTCTCTCATCGTTATCATATTATTATTATTATTATAATTTTGTAATATTTTTTTATTTGTTAAACGTATTTGTTGATAACAAATTCACAAACAAAAATGTAGGCTTTATTTTATATATTCTAAACAAATGAAAAACGAAAGAAAAAGTATTCGAAAGATACTGATCATGATTTATATACACATAACGCATAAGTATAATAATATTTATCATCTAATTATTATCTATTGACTATTGTATTTAAATCCAGTAACAAAATAATGCAAATAGTATTAATATTATTATAAATCCAAAAAACGACAACAACAAACATGTGGAACATTATATAAAAAAAATGTGCAGCTTTCTCATAATTCTCACACGAAAAAAATATGAAATCATTAAAAAAATTAAATACAAATATTAAAAAAAACACACGAACACATTTCTCTTGATCACAATACGCTATATTAAATAATTCTATTCGTCTAGTGAATGTCGGAGGTCTGTTGTCCAGGAACGAGAAAATGGAGAATTTTTCAGATTTCAGTGTAGATATTTGTTACACTGCCGATTTTTATTGTATTCATTTGTTTAATAGGACAAATTGTTTTGAACTTTTACATATTTGTTGTAATATTCTGGTTTCAAAGGGGCAGGTCTTCTTTGAATGTCAAATGCACATGTTTGATCTCACACTCTTGAACTAAATGGATTCATGTATCATCCAAATACTTTAAAGGAGTGTTACACAGTGTAATAGTTTGTTTTCCTGGCCATTGGGGCTTGGCGACATGTATTTTGAATCTTTTTCTTACTGTTGAACAGGTATTTTTTATCTATGAACTTTTAGTTTAGTTTAGTTTAGAATGAACTTACCTGCAAACACATCAATTTGACAACTTGCCATGTTAGGTTGCTAGCCGCTAATTGTTTTTTTTAGCTACTAATTGGCTGGGTAGCTCCACAGGCCATTTAACTATAATTTCTGTGGTAATATCTTCAACCGTGTTCAATCTCTCGAGTATTCTAACACTAGCGAGGCATAGTCTCGAACAGTCGAGAAAAACGATGAAACTAAAATAGATGATCAATAACATTGATTAGATTGGATCCTCGCCTCGACAACAATTATTACGGGCACCCTATTTTTCAATTTAATCACTAAAAGGTACTAACATCGGCATTTCACGTGAAATCCGTGCATACTGTTAAAATTTTATTGATCGTGAAATCGAATTCGAATGGTGAATACACACTTCGCACAAAAGTTTTCTAATCAGTTTTTGACGATTTGTGCGCAAAAACAAGGCAGTTGCATTTTATTTCGAATGGAAAAAGTGACAACGCGCATTTATCTTAAACTGATTGAAAACACTTTTCCACAGGACATTTTTCCCGGCGGTAAACACAATTGTGATTTAGCCGCATATGGCTGGTTATGGAAATTACCTTGGGGTTATTCATTTCAAGTAAAGTAGCTCATAAATAATATAAATTATTACACGCGCTGCAAGTTACGTTACTCCATGTCAACAGGAGAGTGAACAAACGATTAAACAATTTTTTTTTTTCTAATCTTGCTCCTCTAGCATCTCTCCTGGAAAGCGGGTATTTTTCGGAGCAGTAATAAATTTCAAATTCACCTGTTAGAGGCATTAAGGGAAATATAATTCAAATCCGATGGTGGCTTCTGAATTAGTACACAGGTACCAGTCCCCGTCCCACGAAGTTCAAAGACCAATTGTGGAAAGTAAAAATCCACTGGTAAGAATTGGTGTTTTGGCCCAGGCAGTCGAAAAAGTTTACGATTTCTTCTAACCCGGAAGATAGTCACAGCAGATGGTGGCGCGGACGCTGATGTGCAATCGCGTATCAATAAGGCTAGGGCATCCTTCTTTACTTTGACCCCTTTATGGCTAAATAACAACATTTCCAGGCGCACTAAATTCAGAATCTTTGATGCAATTGTGAAATCAGTGCTACTATTTGGTTGTTCTACTTGGAAGATGACCAAAAAGATAACAACTATGTAAGTAGCAAACTTTCGTCAACCAGTGTCTACGGCGCATCCTACACATCCGCTGGCCGGAGATTATTTCAAATGATGATGTCACAAGCCTGGATTGGATTGGCACTTCTGCCAAAAGGCGAAAGTGGCAATGAATAGTTCAAACCCTCCGAAGAGGGCCCAACAAAGATTGGAACCAACAATGAGCCAATCTAACCCGTTGGACGACCTATAAACTCGTGGAGAAGATTGATTAATAACGAGATTGCTTCATTGAACAAGAGATGGTCAGACCTAAAGACGGCACAGAATAGAACGAGGTGGAAAGTAGGCGCCCTATGCCCCAGAGGGGGTTAACAGGAACCAAAGCAGAGAGAGCTCAAAACATGGCAGTGTACTTTTTCGTTGAAACCATCAATCGTATTACGCGACGATTACGAGGTCCAATGCGTACAACTCGTGCTTACTTATATGTCAATTTCGTCGTTCTTATTGAGTCCAATTCACCAAGCAGAATGCCGAGCACAAAGTGAGCAACATCTCTTCCAACCCACCAACATTTCGGTTCGGTTCACGTTGCGTTGGTGTCAATTTTGAAAATGGTTGCATTCAGCGAACGAAAAAATCAGCAGGGAAGTTTTACTCCAATTGAATTTGGGTGTGTGGGTAATTTTTGTAGAGTTTCCAGTGTTCTTCCATTGAATATCGTTCGATGAATGCAGCCATTGTGTCCATGAAATGAAGCTTAATTAGTCGCTCCTTGCCAAGCTCATGTTACCCCATTGGGTCTATCTACAAAGTGAAAATTAAATGAAAGACTAAAACCTGTACGACTTGCAATTTTCCCGGTTTAAGTAATCAACGGCAAATCTACAGACATTTTGTTATCATTTCTACAGAGCTCCCAATATAAAACTTATAATTGCTATCGTACCTTATAGGAAATGTATTCGATGAGTCCTTTAATCACAAACCTCTCTCCGATGAATAATAAAAGAGACGATTTTTGCACCTATTCTGGGACACCCTATAGACTTAGCCCTACAAAATTCAAAACTGTGCGTACCAAATAGCAATGCCCTTTTATACATTTCTATAAAACTGCATATCGATCGATTGAGCCGATCACGAGAATAGTCGATAGCTTGGCATTGTGAAACGACGTTACCAAGCTTAAGACTCCTTATACATATTTCCTTTTTCGATGAAGCTATTCGAATGAAAATTTGTCGACATATTCCTTATATAATTTCAAAAGAATCCTCATCAAAATTTTTAAAATTGCAAACCTATGGGGGCTACACACGTTCAAACTAAAATATCACGAATTTACTGTTATTAACCGTTATTCCAATTCAAACCTTTGATTTGAGTACCCACACGCCCATCTCTGATAAAAAATAAAAAAGTCGACTTTCCTCGGGGTGTTATTTTTGTCCTACCAAGTTTGAACCGTTCGCGAGTTATTTAGTGAACAGACGGGCGGACGAACACAAATCGATTTTAAAGGGGTTTTTGAAAAAAAATCAAATCTGAAAAACCCTAATGAGAATCCGATTCCATTTTTGGATTCTTCGTTCTGTCAAAATCCGTATAAAAAATGACAACTTGCCCAGCAGTAATTTGTTTTATATGGAGCTCGACAGAGCGGAAAATTCAAAACATGGATTCGGATTGACCGTGTGTGTGCGGCATTACGACTGGGAGAATTTTTTCTCCTTATCCATTTGATTAGACCTACTTGATTAGTTGACCTGATTATCGGGTCTAGGCATTACATTTCGTTTCATACGCTTTCCATGATATTTCTTTGATTTTGCCAAGTCAAAGTTCGGCTCCTTTCTGGTATTTTTGAAGGCACAAATTCCTCTAGAGGTCCATAAAGGATTTGAAGTAGTTTCTCCTCTTTTAGGGGCAGCGGATGTTGAAGCCTCTATGTATATTGATATGACCTCCGTCATCGCGTTTTATATGTATCGTCTTAATTTGGCGCATGGTCTCAATGCGGAAAAATAATTGTTTGAGCAACTGCTTCCAAAAACCCGAGACGGCTTATATTTGATGATCGGTTTTACTTCCAAATAATATGAGACGCAACTCCGATTAAATAGGTTGAAGAAATATGCAACGGGCCAGCAGTTGATTTTTCTTCGGGTAGTGTACGTATGAGCCGTTTGATCTAATAAATGTACGCCCCCTTTGCTAGAGTTATAGTATTGTATGATTTCGGGTTTGTTCCCGCTTGTTAGATCAATGCCATTTGTGTGGTGCATCGAAGACAACGATATTACCGCCTTCGATTTTTTAGGAACATACGATACCAATGTGAACTGTGAAACCAAAAATGCTTGAGTTTTCTTCTCGTGACCTAGATGGTTGTAAATCAGATGGAATTTGTGGTTTTTACGCATTCTTCCTACTATGTATTGTTATGCCTTGACTGACAAGATGTTTGGCAAGTTCGAAGCTTGTAAAGTAGTTGTCTCAGGTCAAATTTCGATTGGTTCACATAAAGTTTTAAGAACATGCATTCCGAGATTTACTGATCGAGTTGGTCCCTTTTTTCGTAAATAGGGTATGGCATTGAGGGAATATCCCTTCTTCGAATCACAGAACCAAAATATTTTGTATCCATATTTATCTGGCTTCGAAAGGATATATTGCCGAAAGCTACAACGCCCGCGTAAGCCAACAAGCTGCTCATCCACGTATACGGGTACGGTTATACGTTTTTTCAGGTTTTTTATAACTCTCATCTAATCGGTGCAAACTTATCGCATGATCGGCGAAGACTTCTTTATAAAACTTATGCAACACCCTTTCAACAGATACATGGCAATCCCTTTTGTGGCCGCTTGTAATAAGAAGTTCAACAAATGCCTTCATCTCTATCATATCAACTAGTTTCCAAGAGGTTATTCCGGAAAGAGCTCTTTGCCCTCCATATTCGTGAACTTCTTCTCAGTACCGTATAGAAGAAGTTCACGAATATGGAGGGCAAAGAGCTCTTTCCGGAACTTGGCGCGGATAATAATATGTTGAAGGATACGCCGATTATTGGGTGGGCTGCTGTTCCACTTCTTTCCCGATGTAAGAAGTTGGTGAACTTTCATCTGGTTGGTTTTCCTCGAGATCGGAAGAACATTACTGTTCATCGTCTTCCTCAGAAGCCTCGCTGAAATAGTCAAGTTCCGAGTCGGAATGGACATCATCGTCGGACGCTTGAAGGACTTCCGAAATTTCTGCATCGATCAGCATTGTCAGCTCGATCGATTAGACCTCAGTTCTATGCCCAACATACAATACGATAGCAACAAGAGCTCCACGATTTGGGGTCCCGAATGCAATAAACCTCTTTGAAATCATTGATTTCGCATTTTCACTATTATCCAGATCAACCATACAGAAACATTAAACATTTTTTAGTACATCTGGATCTTCCTCTTCCTTGCCTCGTTCTTTATACCGCTCCATGGTTTCGCGTTGCTCGACCTGCTGTTTAGGCACATCGCCCGTTTTGGCGGTAATATCTCAGCATATTTCTACAGGCAGCTCTATCTTGGACCGTGTCATCGCCGATACCAATACGTTGTTGTTGCTTGTATGTACTTGCTTAGGACATTTTGAGATGTGGTTAAAAGAAAAACGCTAAATTTATGTATCTTTACAATTTGATTTCAAACGCAATAAATTAAATAATTTAATAATAATGAATTTTCAATACGAAAATAATTGTAATTGCGTAAACTGAAAAATACCTGTTCAAAATCATCTCCTCATTCTAAAATCACTATCTACGTATTTAATTTATTTTAAATATCTCTATGACAGCTGCTTATACTATCTCTATTCTACTACTACACGTATACAACACGAATAAAAAAGACTTAAAACATCACTAACACCAATACGATGATATTACGGCTTAAAAAGCAATATTAAATAACAATCAAAAGAAACTGACTAAAATCTAAACCAAAAATTATTGCAAAAAAAAGCTATTTATTAACATTTGACTATACCATAATAATTTAACCGCTTTAATCGTCATCATCACTCAAATAAAATTCATACATCATCCTATTCAAATATGTAATAAACATTTTTAATTTATCATGAAAGGGTACATTTTTAATTGCTATTTATTTTGATTTAAATTGTTTGTTTTTGTTTTATAATTTTATAACCTCAAAAATGTCGCAAGATGAGAACATCCGAAATATTCTTGTATGTATATGTACGTAAAAAAAGCTAAGATAGTTTTGTTTCGTTCTTTATTTTATTGTACTTTTTTGTTTGTTCTTTTAACGAGTTTTATAAATATGCCTGAACACTTGTAAATATGAAAATAAATAATATTAATAAAATAAAATGAAAACAATATAAAATAAGCAATTTTCCTGTAACAAGACAAGAAGAAAATCCTAAAATAAATGTTAGAACAAAATTAATAATAAAAAAGCATACACACACACACAATAAAAAAAATGAATACAGACTTTTTTAAGTATTTATTTTAACCTAATTATTATTATTGATATGATATAGACCTGAGCACGTGATGCCTTCTTTATACACAATTTAACATTACTATTATGTATTTGCTATAAATAGACTTATATGAAAAACGGAGAGACAGTGGGAGAGAAAATTCGGTAAAGAAACGAGAAAAATTGAAATAATAATGAAATAATTATCATAAAAGAGTGGAAGTTTTATTTATTTGTTTGTTTTACAAGTTTATGTTTGCGGAAATAGGTCAAGGAGTTCCACGATCATTCTATGCGATATGTATTATGCCGGCCCAACACTGTGCGGAGATCCGTACCTTGAATTACCCTAACTACACTGCTAGCAGTTGCCAAATATGGAACAAATGACAATATCGAATTCCCCAATTGCCTCCCCTCCTTCCATGCGCATTTTGTCCCCAACTTGATCTTTTGTGCGGTGGGTTTTTTTTATGGAAGTGGTGTAGGAATCTTCAAAAGATACCGCGAAATCGCGGTTATGCCAGATCTTTACCGACTAAACCAAAAACGCCTCTTTTTCCTTCCCTCCCTGCGGGACTACCGTTCAGGTATTACTTCGCAGGGATGGCTGTGGCTAATCAACCGCCGTCACCATTGGCTGACTTACTTACTTTCAGAGCTTCCTATGCACGCTGCAAATCGCCCGCATCCCAATGGATTGGTGATCTTAGCATAAGATCCACTAAATTCCATGGGCTTATGACGCTTAAGTTCTCTAGTCAGTTGGCTTCGTATCTCTGCGAGCCTAGGACAGTCGAGAACAACATGGTTTGCGTCCTCAATAGTACCCTTGCACCTGTGGCAATCGGGTGAATTATCCAGTTGAAATCTGTGAAGATACTGCCTATATCCCCAATGACCCGTTAGAAACTGGGTCAGGCAATTATTTACCTCCCCGTGTTTTCGGTCTACCCACTTTCAAATTTTCGGAATTAGAGTGTGCGTCCAACAACCTGTCGGGGTTTCATCCCTGCGCTGCTACCACTTTCGCAAGGACTCATAATTTCCGGCGCTTCTTCGTTCCTCCGGCGCCTCAGATGACTCAAGATTCCAACCACAGTAGATATTATTAGATATTTTCCACGGTGAAATGACCGGGGAATCGAAAAATAATACATAAAATGGCCGAGAAAAATGTTGGAACCATATTCGGATTGTAGCTTATGAAATTCCCTATCATTTCCGACATGTTCCACGACAGTAAGCATGCATTTTCATTGGGAAAATCGCAGCGGACAAAAATTTCATTTTCATTCCGCCCGATGTCTATCCAGACCTTGAAAGAACTCGGCATGAGTTTTAGATAAAGTTTTTTTTAACAACATTGCCTTAGAATCCATTTAAAACGGTGTTATGAGCCCAGGGGACCGAGATGTAACGACGGAGAAATTCATACTCTCCTCCAGAAATAATGCAACCAGATTTAGGTAAGATTTAGACCTCTGGCTCCTCCCTACGTTTACTTTAATCATGTGGATCGCCCTTCGCTTCATTCAGATATCCCGCTATCTGTCGCGCATTAGAGAATTCGCCAACATTTTTGACACAGTGCTGTTGCGAAATAAGTGCGACCGCAGCGAGCGGTGTGCTTATGGAAGACTATATTCGTAAGATTTAAGCCTCTGGTTCGTCCATACGTTTATTCAGATCCTGTGACTCGACCTTCGCTTCGCTCAGTCCCTGCTCAGTCTGTTGCGTTTTTAATGATTCGCCAACGTCCTTGCGACCAGCGCTAGTGGGGAGCGGATAAGGCGAGGTGCGATCGCAGCCAGCGGTGAGTCGATGGAAGGCAATTCGTAAGATTTAGACCTCTGGCTCATTATTACATAGGTTTACTTAAATCTGTCTGTCTGCTTTTCAGAATATGCCCACATTTTTGCAACGTAGCGCTGCTGGGAAATAGGATAAGACGAGCGCAGCGAGCGGTGAGCTAATGGAAGGCAATACACAAAACATAGACCTCTGGCTCGTCCATACGTTTACTCAGATCCTGAGGCTCGCCCTTCGCTCCGCTCATACCTCGCTCTGTCTGTCACGCTTTCCATAATTCACCAACATCCTTGCGACCAGCTAATGGAAACCGGATAAGGTTGGAGCGAAGCGAACGGTGAGTTGATAAAAGGCAATTCGTAAGATTTAGACTTCTGGCTCGTCCGAACGTTTATTCAGATCACGTGGCTCGCTCTTCGCTTCGTTCATACCTTGCCCTGTCTGCCGCGCTTTATAGAATTTGCCAACATTTTTACGACGCTGTGCTGCTGCGAAGAGTGTTAGGGCGAGGTGCGAGCGAAGGGAGCGGTGAGCCAATGAAAGGCAATTCGTGGAATTTAGACCTATGACTCGTCCGTATGATTACTTAGATCCTGTGGCTCGCCCATCGCTTGGCTTAAACCTTGCTCTGTCTGTCGCGCATTATACAACTCGCCAACATTTTTGCTTACACAGATCTCGGACCTGGAAGTATGGTTGTGGATTTGCCTGAAAACCGAATTCCCTAAGTATGTGTGCGTGAGTCTGGTCACCTTAACATTGACGGCTTCGTGAGAAGTTGTTCGGTACGCCCAACAAACTCTCAACGCGCTCCTACGGTATACGGAGCTTATATCCGGATGTTGCACGCGAATCGGAGCGCGCTACCCTACACCGGTGAAGAATGGACGATACCACTCGCGACAGCAGAAGCCTTCTGCTTGATCTTGGGCCTCCTATGTTTGGCAAGATTTTCGCCAAGGCCACAGTAGCGGAGGCTGCCTTCTCGCATGCATACTTCAAATGCTTTCCCAAAGTTCAGCTTCGCGTCAATCATAACCCCTAAGTAGGTACCTAATGGCTACCTTAGAGGTTATAACGCTGCTCCCGACTCTGATCTTCAAAGTCTTTCCTTTTCTGCGATTACTGATAAGTACAGCTTCCGTTTTCTGTTAAGCCAGCTCAAGCACAACACTTTCCAACCACAGTTTGAATGTTGTGATTGGGCGCTCGCATACATTTCCTCGTCCCCCGGATCTATGCATTTGCCCATGCATAGAGTATCGTTTGCCAAGTCGGTAACCATTTGGATGGCGTCCACTGTGGTCCGTACACATCTAAATACGTATTGTCTGTCTGATAAGCTGACATCCACAACCACGGACAGTCGGTTGAAAATAGTCCTTTTGAATATTTGTCATAAAGAAGCATGGTGGGGAGAGCCTTGTTAAGGCTATGCACACACTTATCGTTAAAATATGCTACAGAGGCATCTCATTAGTTTGTACGACTTATAAGATTTTATCTAAAATTCTAGGAAATAGAATTAATCCGTACGCAGAAGAAATCATTGGCGAGTACCAAGGCGGCTTTAGACCTGGTCGTTCGACGACAGATCAGCTTTTTACAGTGAGGTTTTTACTCCAGAAGTGCTGGGAATATAACACCGACGTACACCAAATATTTGTCGACTACAAGCAGGCATGCGACAGTATCGATCGAAGCGTACTGTACAACATTCTGCTGCATTTTCGTATACCGGCTAAGCTAGTGCGACTCATAAGGATGACGATGACTAATACCGTCTCGCAGGACAGAGTTCAGAACAGACTCACTGACCTATTTGAAACTCGTACTGGACTCAAGCAAGGCGACGGGCTGGCGCCGACGCTCTTCAACCTGGCTCTGGAGCATGTAATTCGAGCCATGAATTTGGACAGCAGTGGAACGCTACTCATTAAGTCGACTTAACTAGTAGCGTACGCCAACGACATCAACATCATGTCTCGATGATTGGGTGATGCAGAAAGCCTTCTGCATAATCTCAATAACGCCGCCAAAGAAGTTGGGCTACATATCAATGAATGTAAAACCAAGGTCATGATGCAATCAAAGACAAAAACGCCAGTAAATTCAAGCATCACAGTGGGGGACCTCAATATAGAGTATGTAGACAACTTCACTTACCTGGGTTGCAATTTGTCAAAGGACGCTAACGAAACAGATGAGATAAAACGACGGATACAACTAGCTAATAAGTGTTATTTTGCGGTCCTCCATATTATGAATTCGAAGCTGGTGCACAGGAACACGAAGCTCCACGCGTATAAAACCATAATCCGACCTGTGCTATGCTATGGGTGCGAGGCATGGACCCTAACCCAAAACTCTGAACACCTGTTGGACAATTTCGAGCGAAAGGTTCTCCGAAGAATCTTCGGAGCCATTCGAGAACGAGGTGAATGGCGCATCCGGTACAACCTTCAGTTGTATCAGCTGTATGATGAGCTACATGTGTCGAAAACGTGAAATTGCAGGGACTGCAATGGGCGGGACATGTACAAAGGATGAACGACGATCGCATGCCTAAAAAGGTGATGAACGCGCAACGAGTGGACGGAGCCAGATTGCGTGGACGACCGAGAGCCCGATGGGAGCATTCTGTATGTGAGGACGCCCACCAGATGCTAGGCTTTCGAAACTGGAGAACAAGGTCGCGTGACCGCGACAATTGGAGGTCTTCAATCCAGGCGGCCAAGGCCCGACGTCGTGCTATCGTGCCATAAAGAAGAAGAAGAAGATTTAGGATTGCATCATACATTATGTTCCACAGCAGAGGACCAAGAACGGACCTCTGTGGGACTCTTGCTGTAACAGTGTATTTCTTCGGTCCATCGCTAGTGTCGTACTCGAGTGCCCGATGAGAAAGATAGCTCTTTTGTATTCCCACCAGATACTCCGGTACTCCCAACTTCTCCAGAGCTGCGTTAATGCAATTTGCTGAGTTGAACACATTCGTAATGTCGAGCGTAATCACGGCACAGCATTTGCCCATGCATAGAGCATCGTTTGCCAAGTCGGTAACCATTTTGATGTCCTTTCGAATATTTGTCCGGTGGTGTCAAGCAGGCAAATCGGTCTGTACGAGTTTGGTTCTCCCGGTGGTTTATTCGCTTGAGCAATAGCACCAGTTGTTGCCTTTTCCATGCGACTGGAAAGGTGCGTTGAGCAAGGCAAACTCCGAATGTGCCTATGAACATCCAGGGAGCCGTTTTTATTGCCAGCTTTAGTGCCCTATTCGGAACCCCAACCGGCCTGGAAACAGCTTTCAAAAGTTCATCCTCAGTTATGTGCGGAATATCCTCGGCGTACGACACTGGATCATCTCTTGTGGTTTCCGGTATGTGCTGAGGAAATAGGACGGAGACAAAATCCTATTCAGCAAAATTGGCACTTTAACTGGGGTGACTTTTGGCCTATCTTCTTCACCACGGCCATTCCCCACGGGGTTATGTCCCCGTCGTCGCAGACCTCTTTGAAGCTATTCCCTTTGCTTCTTTTCATGACCCTCTTTCGATTCTTTCGCGCCGATTTGTATGCTTCTTGACGATCCGCATGTTCTGGCCACAGTATGGATCACTGACAAAAACACCGCGCTTTCAGGCGCAGGGTTGCGATTTCCTATTCCACCAGTAATTCTCCTCTCGTTGGTGATTGGAGGACTTTTTTCTTACCATTGAGGCATTGCATGCTGTCACTAGCAATTTTGGACATCCTTTGCTCTGTCATAAGGAACGGCATGGCAGGGCTCCTCCCTGAAGCAAAACCTCCTTTAAGGCTTCAGCATCAAAGCTTTGTGTGGGCCACCGTAGTGTGGGGGCGTTTTTGCACTCTCGATGTGTCCTGTCTGCGATTGTAAAAAATATCGCCTGATGATCGCTGTGGGTGTAGTCTTCGCTAACGCTCCAATCTACAGTTGGGGCCAGAGAGCTACTTACAAAAGTAAGGTCAATGATAGAACCTACACATCCTTTTCGGAAGATATTCTCCTGAGTTCATGAGGACGACATCCAACTGTGAAAAGGCGTCAAGAAGTGCCCGCCCCGGGCATTTATATCTCGGCTGCCCCACTCTGTCGCTCACGCGTTAATAGCCTGCAATTATCACCGGATGGTGTAGACTCGCATCATGCACCAATTCATCCAGGAATCTTTCGAATTCGGGCACAATCAGTCGTGGTGGAGCGCAGCAACTGTTCACATAGATACCGTTGACCTTCGCCCTTACGACGTCGCGCATCGGTTCTGACATGTCTTGCTGAAAAGCATAGTTTCCACACGTCCCAATGGCTGCTTGTTTATGCTCATCTGCGACCCAGATCGAGCTACGTAGATCCTTATACTGGTCGCCGACAATGGCTATATCAACATTATTTTTCTTGATGGTTTGCGATAGCAGATCCTGTGCCGCCCGCAATGGTTCAGATTTAACTGAACAAACTTCATTTGCGGATTTGCTTCAGTGCCCTACGATACGTTGGACACTTAGCGCCTCGAGTTATATGCCTACAATTAGCTATATTCGCTTCTTTGCATAAGCAGTTCGGCTCTATCTCACATGTTGCAGCCTCTCTCGCGGTGGTGGGGGTTTGGCGAGCCCCGTTCACCCAATCCCCCGTATGTGCCTCACTTGAATGCGCTACCGATTTCGACACTTTTCAATCATTAGCTGCGTTGTTTTGGGTGGATATCAAATTTATATGGAAACTAGGTTTTTCTTTCCTGTTCTGCAGTCAAAGAAACGCAGCTAATTGAGAGAGAACTTTCATTTTATTTTAGTTACCGTTTTTGTTTGTTTGTAGCCACAAATTTTGTAGCTGAAATTGGTCATCTGAATCGCTCAGTATGCTTCACGGTATAGTCCGTAGATCTAGAGCTATTGAGGATCTTCCAAACGAACCACGGCGAGGGTAGTATTTTCCATTCCATTCCTGAAGCTGTGCATACACTATACAAAACGAGTAATAAATCAAACAAACGTCGTTACCCTGTTTATAAAAAAAGTTTATTTCCTTAAAACCAAAAAAGCACGAAATGCACTGCACAATTAAACATTTTCATTTTTATCGTTCTTTATCAAAACGCCAATATTTGTATATTAGATACATCTAAAAAATACGACACACAAAAATCGACCGAATAAATGCATCATCCACTTTCGACTTCTCCTTCATTTCTCACACTTTACGCTTTCACCATACGTTCCTTCATCAAATTCTCCAATTTACGTGCATCCACAGCAAATTTACGAATACCATCACTCAACTTGTCCGTAGCCATTTGATCTTCGTTCAACATCCAACGGAATTGCGCCTCATTCAAACTGATCTTCTCCAACTTCGCAGCCTTGGCCGTTTCAACATCCAACGCCTTCTTCACAACATCCCCACTCTTCTCCAACTCTTCCAACAGCTTGGGACTGATTGTGAGTAAATCACAACCGGCCAACGCCTTCACTTCGCCAATATTACGGAACGATGCACCCATAACGACAGTTTTGTAACCGAATTTCTTGTAGTAGTTGTAGATTTTTGTGACCGATACAACGCCGGGATCTTCAGTGGGTTCGTATGATTTTTTGTCAGTGTTAGCGACATACCAGTCGAGAATACGACCAACAAATGGTGAGATTAGAGTGACTTCAGCCTCGGCACAAGCCACTGCTTGGCAGAAAGAGAAGAGGAGTGTAAGATTGCAGTGGACGCCGTGCTCGTTTTCTAGAATGTTGGCCGCCTGGATGCCTTCCCATGTTGATGCCAATTTGATCAAAATGCGGTCCTTGCTGATGCCCTGTTCTTCGTAGAGACCGATCAGTTTCAATGCCTTATTGACGCTGGCATCACGATCGAATGAAAGTCGGGCGTCGACTTCGGTGGAGACACGTCCTGGGATGATTTTAAGGATTTCGCAGCCGAAGAGGACGCACAGCATATCCATGGCTTCGTCGAGTTTTTCCTGTTCGGTTCTGAAATTAAAAATGATGAATATCAATAAAGATTTTGGTGCATGTACTCGTATGAGCATAAATTTGAACTAAGAACTTACTCTCCAACTTTGGCGCCATGTTTTACAGCCTTCTCGATCAAGTGCTGGTACTGTTCCATTTGAGATGCGGCAAGAATCAGTGAGGGATTGGTTGTAGCATCGGTTGGCTTGTAAACTTTCATAGCTAGATAATGAAACGATTAGATGTGGTTTAATTATTTAGTTATGTTAAATCATACTATCATGTAAAAAAGCAATTTCCAATTTCTCTACTTTTCAACTTCATGATTCATTGCTCCTTTAGGAAGTATTTGACTCTCTGTTAAGGTTGCGGACCATCTGACTATGCTTTAATTGTAATTGAATAGAATAAGCCTTTAAGCCTAGACAGATTAGGTAGGCGAATCCTGATTGCAATGCGTCTCAATTTATAGTGTGCTTCGGAGCTGTTAAGTGTTCATCGCACGATATATGTAGTAAACTAATGAAACACTAGAAGTCCTGGCAGATTATTGGACCAATACCGTCTGTTTTATGCATACCATTCCCTAAACATTCCTTTGTCGGTCTAGTAGTAGCCTAGCTAAGACAGCCAGCAAGAAGTGTGTATTGTAGTAGCGATTCAAGAGAGGGCTTGGCAGCTCTTGTTGTAGTAACAACGGGTAGCTCCGGGACAATTTTATCTTAGAACCCGCTACCATAGGATCATTTTTTAAAGACAATACGAACACCCATGGTCACTATGGGATAGTGTCTAGTGATAGGATCTATAAAAGAAACTGCTAGTGAAATTTCCAATACAACTGAGGCCTGCCCAGTCCGCTAAAATAGACAGGGCGTTCTTCAATAATCCACTAGCGATATCGGAAAACTCTAACAACTCATCAGCAAAGGCAGTGACAGCATCCAGTTCATTTTATACTCAAAAGCAATTGATTAATTGCTATATTCCAGAGTAAAGGTGATGAAATGCCCACTTGTAGTGTCTCTTGATTTGCTCTAAATGAACTGGGAGTGTGATACGGTTGTCAGCCATACCTCTTCCTAGTCGCATGCTTCTGAACAATAAACGTGCGACGAGCCATGCCGAGTATTAAAAACTCGTTTCTTTATGAATCTCTATATCACAGAGTGGCGACCGAACGATCACGGCCACAGAGCACGACATGTGGTTTACCTTTACACAAATACCTAGAGGCGGACGTAGTGCATAAAGAGCTGTATGCGTCCGGAAGTAAGTAGCGTAGTTACGAGGGTGCACACTGGACCCTCAACATGTAAACCTAAAAGATCAGCCGTAATAAGCCTTGAAGAATGTTCTCTACCGTGTGACTTTGGGTAGCTCTTGTAATAAATGATATTCCGCTTGTCCCTTTGTTTACCCCCGTGCTGATGTTACAGTTTCGGAGATATCCATAAGATCCATTTGTTTCTGTTGTGATCGTTTAGCTAACGGGCTCTAGGGGACCTACCCTGCACTGCTCGCCGAGGATATGACACAAGTATATCTTTCTCCTTTTTCCGTCGGAAGGGGTTTCGTCGACTGTTTGCCATGCTGACTAGCATATGTCATTCCGGTACGTAGACCCGGTCGCTGTAAGAATCGGCGGTCTTATGGTCTTCACGATCTCTTTCATAGAAGGTGGTCGTGATAAGACTCAATTCTATGGTGTGAGTCACTAATAGGTATTATACGAGGGGGATCTAAAATTAAAGAATAGGACTGCAAGGGAGATGGAGATTGGGAAACCCCATTGTTCGAAGAAGCGTTAGTGGCACGTCTCCTAATGGGAAGTTCGGCTCGCCCGTTAGATTTTTTTTATTGAAATAATTTTTCCATTTGTTTGAAAGCGTGATGGCGTTGACCACTTCCACTGTTGCTGTATTTCGGGATTGTATCCTTAGAACCACGATTACCTCAAAAAAGAATTTAGTGTGCACTTTGAGCTGATTTTAAAACACGAAATATGCATGAAGTTGGCGCTCCCTTTACTCGCAACTTTTTTCATGTGCATATCTTCGGTAACGGTAGTGGGTAAAACCTCTAACGGCTAAGTCAAATCATCTGATGCGACATTTGGAAGCAGCACCGCTGCGCCTGAGTGCTGTATTTACATCTGCAGCGTCTCAGGTTCCTAAGATAAAACGGACGGATACAAAACAACGACGACCCCGCAAACGAACAACTGATTACTCTTTCGGATCCTGGAATGTACGCTCCCTGAATAGACCGGGGGCCTTAAGGGAAGGGCCCTTCTGGATCAGGTAGTACAATAGAACCTGAGCATAGTTGCAATCCAGGAAACTAAATGGCTCAAAAGCGAGATCAACGACCTTAATTCGCACACTATTTTCACGAGTGGTAAAGAGGAGGGCAACAAGGAGTTTGGAGTAGCTCTCATCGTGAGTAAGCAGCTCAAGGACCACGTTATCGGCTGCAAATCCATAAACGAGCGGATATGTGCGATCCGCATCAAGACCCGTTTCGCTAATCTCTGGCTCATTAATGCGAAGTAAAAGAAGACGCGATTAAAGGTTTGTGTTCGTAGACACGACTCATACGACGATCACTGAGTGATTGTCGCCTGACGACTGGAATTGAGTCCTGCTTGCATATATTTTATATGGAGCTGTGTTCCTCCAAAAGAAAGTCATTGAGCTTGTCAGGCGTGTGGCATGTGTAGAATAAAAGTATCGTCGCGCTCATTGTTGTATATGCTGCCTCGATGAGTGGTGACCGTGGTGCAAGCCGCTTGTTTGTAGGTTTCGGGAAGCGGCTGCTTGGGGTGAAAAGCACTGTGTATATAAAAATCGTGCAATGGTCGTATTCGTTTCGTATACATTCGGTTGAGTGGCGAGCGTATCTGTATATAGAAATCATCCGCGCACATGCTGATTGGCTGAGTGGTGACCGGCCGGTGTGTTGTTTGGAATGATTTCAGGGAGCGGGAGTAAGATATCAATGAAATACATAAGTCATGGTCGTGGTCGCTGTAGTCGCTTGTAGGAAAACACCCATAGTCGATAGTCACATAGCAAGCATTGCCGAGCTACGATAGTTCAGTAACCATCGTGTAAGTCGTCTCTACGAACTCAAACCTTAAGGACGAATTCTACAACCACCTAGAAACACTCTTCGACTCACTTCCATCAAACGACGTCAAACTGCTGCGGGGAGACTTAAACGCCAAAGTCGGAAACTAAAGCTGGCATAGGGGAACTACTGGAGGTCACATCCTTCGTTATGAAGGCAACAACAACGATCAGCGATTTATCGACTTCGCGAGCGGCAGAAATCTGGTCATAAACTCTACATGCTCATCGACGAATCCATAAGCAGACCTGGAAGTCCCCAGATGAATACGCCGTGAACCAGATCGACCACGTACTGATCAGCAAGAGATGGGCTTCGAATGTCTTAGACGTTCGATCCTATCGAGGAGCCAACTGCGAGTGGTCCTACTGGCAACCATTGCTATTGCATTATTATTTTGCAGTTGCAATACGCCTCTTCGGGGCGGACCACACCCGTTTGCAACAACAAACGGCCAAGAGTTGCCAAAACGCCTCCCTGGCAAGAGCCTCGAA